>CM038682.1:107732207-108332207 GCA_021605205.1 Aegilops longissima | reverse complement strand
TCATACGGTGTCATCTCAACGGATTTAGATGTTGCCCTATTAAACGTGAATGCAGCTGTCTCTAATGCATAACCCTAAAACGATATTGGTAAATCGGTAAGAGACATCATTGATCGCACCATATCAAAATAAAGTACGGTTACGACGTTCGGACAGACCATAACGTTGTGGTGTTCCAGGTGGCGTGAGTTGTGAAACTATTCCACATTGTTTTAATTGAAGACCAAACTCGTAACTCAAATATTCATCTCCACGGTCAGATCGCAGAAACTTGATTTTCTTGTTACGATGATTTTCCACTTCACTCTGAAATTCTTTGAACCTTTCAACTATTTCAGTCTTATGTTTCATCAAGAAGATATACCCATATCTGCTCAAATCATCTTGTGAAGGTCAGAAAATAACGATACTTTCCACGAGCATCAACCCTCATTGGATCGCATACATCGGTATGTATTATTTCCAATAAGTCAGTATCTCTTCCATTGTTCCGGACAACGGAGTTTCAGTCATCTTGCCCAAAAGGCACGGTTCGCAAGTATCAAATGATTCATAATCAAGTGATTCCAAAAATCCATCAGTATGGAGTTTCTTCATGCGCTTTACACCGATATGACCTAACGGCAATTACCACAAATAGGTTGCACTATCATTATTAACTTTGCATTTTTGGCATCAATATTATGAATATGTGTATCACTATGATCGAGATCCAATGAACCATTTTCATTGGGTGTGTAACCATATAAGGTTTTATTCATGTAAACAGAACAACAATTTATTCTCTTACTTAAATGAATAACCGTATTGCAATAAACATGATCAAATCATATTTATGCTCAACACTAAATAACACTTATTTAGGTTCCACACTAATCCCGAAAGTATAGGGAGTGTGCGATGATGATCATATCAATCTTGGAACTACTTCCAACACTCATCGTCACTTCCCTTCAACTAGTCTCTGCTTATTCGTAACTCCTGTTTGAGTTACTAATCTTAGCAACCTAACAAGTATCAAATACTCAGGGCTACTATAAACACTAGTAAGGCACACATCAATAACCTGTATATCAAATATAACCTTGTTCACTTTGCCATCCTTCTTATCCACCAAATATTCAGGGGTAGTTCCGCTTCCAAAGGACCAGTTCCATTGCAGCAAAAGTACTCAGTCTCGTGCTTAGGTCTAGACTTGGGCTTCTTCACTCGAGCAGCAACTTGCTTGCCGTTCCTTTTGAAGTTCCCTTCTTCCCTTTGCCATTTTCCTTGAGACTAGTGGTCTTGTCAACCATCAACACTTGATGTTTTTCTTGATTTCTACCTTCGCGATTTTAGCATCGCGAAGAGCTCGAGAATCTTTTTCGTCATCCCTTGCATACTATAGTTCATCACGAAGTTCTACTAACTTAGTGATGGTGACTAGAGAATTCTGTCAATCACTATCTTATCTGGAAGATTAACTCCCACTTGATTCAAGCGATTGAAGTACTCGGACAATCTGAGCACATGCTCACTAGTTGAGCGATTCTCCTCCATCTTTTAGCTATAGAACTTGTTGGAGACTTCATATCTCTCAACTCGGTATTTGCTTGAAATATTAACTTCAATTCCTGGAACATCTCATATGGTCCATGACGTTCAAAACGTCTTTGAAGTCCCGATTCTAAGCCGTTAAGCATGGTGCACTAAACTATCAAGTAGTCATCATATTGAGCTAGCCAAACGTTCATAACGTCAGATCTGCTCATATTGAGCTAGCCAAACGTTCATAACGCCGCATCTGCTCCTGCAATAGGTCTGTCACCTAGCGGTGCATTAAGGACATAATTCTTCTGCGCAGCAATGAGGATAAACCTCAGATCACGGATCCAATCCGCATCATTGCTACTAACATCTTTCAATACAATTTTCTCTAGGAACACATATAAAAACATAGGGAAGCAACAACGCGAGCTATTGATCTACAACATAATTTGCAAAATACTACCAGGACTAATTTCATGATAAATTAAAGTTCAATTAATCATATTACTTAAGAACTCCCACTTAGATAGACATCTCTCTAGTCATCTAAGTGATTACGTGATCCAAATCAACTAAACCATGTCCGATCATCACGTGAGATGGAGTAGTTTCAATGGTGAACATCACTATGTTGATCATATCTACTATATGATTCACGTTCGACCTTTCGGTCTCCGTGTTCGAGGCCATATCTGTTATATGCTAGGCTCGTCAAGTTTAACTCGAGTATTCTGCGTGTGCAACTGTTTTGCACCCGTTGTAGATGGACGTAGAACTTATCACACCCGATCATCACGTGGTGTCTGGGCACGACGAACTTTGGCAACGGTGCATACTCAGGGAGAACACTTCTTGATAATTCTTTAGTGAGAGATCATCTTATAATGCTACCGTCAATCAAAGCAAGATAAGATGCATAAAGGATAAACATCACATGCAATCAATATAAGTGATATGATATGGTCATCATCATCTTGTGCTTGTGATCTCCATCGCCGAAGCACCGTCATGATCACCATCGTCACCGGCGCGACACCTTGATCTCCATCGTAGCATCGTTGTTGTCTCGCCAACTATTGCTTCTCCGACTATCGCTACTCCTTAGTGATAAAGTAAAGCAATTACATGGCGTTTGCATTTCATACAATAAAGTGACAACCATATGGCTCCTGCCAGTTGCCGATAACTCGGTTACAAAACATGATCATCTCATACAATAAAATATAGCATCACGTCTTGACCATATCACATCACAACATGCCCTGCAAAAACAAGTTAGACGTCCTCTACTTTGTTGTTGCATGTTTTACGTGGCTGCTACGGGCTGAGCAAGAACCGTTCTTACCTACGCATCAAAACCACAACGATAGTTTGTCAAATAGACTCCGTTTTAACCTTCTCAAGGACCGGGCGTAGCCACACTCGATTCAACTAAAGTGAGAGAGACAGACACCCGCCGGTCACCTTTAAGCAACGAGTGCTCGAGCGGTGAAACCAGTCTCGCGTAAGCGTCTGGCGTAATGTCGGTCCGGGCCGCTTCATCTCACAATACCGCTGAACCAAAGTATGACATGCTGGTAGGTAGTATGACTTGTATCGCCCACAACTCACTTGTGTTCTACTCGTGCATATGACATCAACGCATAAAACCAGGCTCGGATGCCACTGTTGGGGAACGTAGTAATTTCAACAGTTTCCTACGCACATGCAAGACCATGGTGATGGCATAACAACGAGAGGGGAGAGTGTCTGTCCACGTACCCTCGTAGACCGTAAGCGGAAGCGTTATAACAACGCGGTTGATGTAGTCGTACGTCTTCACGATCCGACCGATCCAAGTACCGAACGTACGGCACCTCCGTGTTCAGCACACGTTCAGCTCGATGACGATCCCCGGACTCCGATCCAGCAAAGCGTCGGGATGAGTTCCACAAGACGACGGCGTGGTGACGATGATGATGCTCCACCGACGCAGGGCTTCGCTAAGCTCCGCGACGATATGACTTCACCGGCGCAGGCTTCGCTAAGCTCCGCGACGATATGACCGGTGGAATATGGTGGAGGGGGCACCGCACACGGCTAAGGAATGATCCGTAGATCAACTTGTGTGTCATGGGGTGCCCCCTGCCCTCAGATATAAAGGAGCAAGGGGTGCGGCCGGCCCTAGAGAGGCGCTGGAGGAGTCCTACTCCCACCGAGTAGGACTCCCCCTTTCTCCTAGTTGGACTAGGACTTGGGGAAGGGGAAGAGGGAAGGTGCGGCCCTCCCCAGTCCAATTCGGACTAGGCCATGGGGCGCGCGGCCTGCCCTAGGCAGCCCTCTCTCTTTCCCGCAGGGCCCAATAAGGCCCAATACTTCTCCCGGCGAATTCCCGTAACTCTCCGGTACTCAAAAATACCGAATCATTCGAACCTTTCCGAACTCGAATATAGTCGTCCAATATATCGATCTTTACGTCTCGACCATTTCGAGACTCCTCGTCATGTCCCTGATCTCATCCGGGACTCGAACTCCTTCGGTACATCAAAACTCATAAACTCATAATATAACCATCATCGAAACCTTGCGTGCGGACCCTACGGGTTCGAGAACTATGTAGACATGACCTAGAACTATTCTTGGTCAATAACCAATAGCGGAACCTGGATGCCCATATTGGCTCCTACATATTCTACGAAGATCTTTATCGGTCAAACCGCATAACAACATACTTTGTTCCCTTTGTCATCGGTATGTTACTTACCCGAGATTCGATCGTCGGTATCCAATACCTAGTTCAATCTCGTTACCGGTAAGTCTCTTTACTCGTTTACGTAATACATCATCTCACAACTAACTCATTAGTTGTAATGCTTGCAAGGCTTAAGTGATGTGTATTACCGAGAAGGCCTAGAGATACCTCTCCGACAATCGGAGTGACAAAACCTAATCTCAAATCGCCAACCCAACAAGTACCTTTGGAGACACCTGTAGTACTCCTTTATAATCACCCGATTACGTTGTGACGTTTGGTAGTACCAAAGTGTTCCTCCGTAAACGGAGTTGCATAATCTCATAGTTACAGAACATGTATAAGTCATGAAGAAAGCAATAGCAACATACTAAACGATCAAGTGCTATGCTAACGGAATGGGTCATGTCAATCAGATCATTCTCCTAATGATGTGACCCCGTTAATCAAATGACAACTCATGTCTATGGTTAGGAAACATAACCATCTTCGATCAACGAGCTAGTCAAGTAGAGGCATACTAGTGACACTCTGTTTGTCTATGTATTCACACATGTATTATGTTTCCGGTTAATACAATTCTAGCATGAATAATAAACATTATCATGATATAAGGAAATAAATAATAACTTTATTATTGCCTCTAGGGCATATTTCCTTCAATCATATGATGGTCTGCTACGCTCATATGATAGTCTGAATGAATTTTACCATTCCCACGAGTCTCCAAAGGCATCCTAAGCCACAACTGCTTATTGGTCAGGTCTTGCAACGTATTACATACGTACAACTCTAGCATAATTGGCACATGATGATCTCATGAGAGGAGAAAATAACACACACCAGCAAGGATAGATGAGACGCCCAGGCGCAGGCAATCTCATGCTTGACCGTGAGCTCCTAGGGGATGCTTTCTTCGTCGTTCGGACCCAGCTCCTAGGAGATGCTCGAACGTGCACCTGGTTGCCATTGTCCTGCTTGTTGCTA
The DNA here is from genome assembly GCA_021605205.1 of Aegilops longissima. Lineage (NCBI taxonomy): Eukaryota > Viridiplantae > Streptophyta > Magnoliopsida > Poales > Poaceae > Aegilops > Aegilops longissima. The sequence continues at coordinate 108,326,962 of CM038682.1, read as the reverse complement.
CTGTGTTCGAGTGCATGCACGAGGTCGTTATCGTCCTGCTAGTTGCCGCACTCATGCCACTGGCTTTAAGCATGCTGTCATCCGCGAGGATGCTGCCCCTATCATCGACGAGTGGCTGGTTGCTGCCGTCGTTCGCCACATTATTTTCTGTCTTTCAGCTGGACGCCGCACTCCGCCAGCACACCATCATCCAGGTGGATGTTGGCCTCTGCGAGGTCGGCAGCACGCCGTTGTCCGGGTGTACGCCGCCCTCTTCAAGCAATTCGTCCTCCATGTGGACGCCGGCGTTTTGTTGAGGCCGCCCTGTGTGAGTACGTTGTCATCCGTGTGGACGCCGGCGTTTTGTTGAGGCCGCCCTGCGTGAGTACGTTGTCATCCGTGTGGCCACCGTCGTCCTGGTGGTTGTCGCTGTGGTTGAGCACGTGGACAACACCGTCCTGAGCAAGTTGGCATCAACTACAGATGCATCTCGACCATGGAAGCAAGCACTTCAAGCAGACACACATCAACAAGCAAGCGCACACACCTCCATCTGAGGATCCGGCCGTCTACCGCCTTGCTCATCGGGACAATCCGGCTGCCGCCAGGCTCATATAGCCAGATCCACCGTCCCCGGCCACAACCTTCTCGCCTGCGGAGAAGTCATCGAGTGGACCGAGCACCGGTCGCATCGTCCCTAGTCCGCAAGGCCACCACGTCGACGGGCTAGTCATAGCAGCCGCAGGGGTGAGGAAGAGGGACACGATCTAGATGAGATCAAAGGAAAGTTTTTAGACTGCTTTGTGATCTGGAAAGTGTGCGCCTAATAAGGAAAGTTAAGATATGATTGTTTAAAAATAAGGAAGAGGGAGATCTTTACCCCAAGAAGGAAAGAATCATACGTGATGGGAAGTACCAGGATAGAAAAACGAGAGGAAGCATAGTAGGAATTGATTCGGTTTTTAACGGAGAGGCCGTGATGGAAGGTGAGGCGAAAACAAACCAGTGGGAGGGGATGGTGGGAGGTGGAAGAAATAAAACCGGACGAAAATAAAACCGGAGTACCAGGCTACCAACTGCTCCATATGATGGTCTGCTACGCTCATATGATAGTCTGAATGAATTTTACCATTCCCACGAGTCTCCAAAGGCATCCTAAGCCACAACTGCTTATTCGTCAGGTCTTGCAACGTATTACATACGTACAACTCTAGCATAATTGGCACATGATGATCTCATGAGAGGAGAAAATAACACACACCAGCAAGGACATATGAGACGCCCAGGCCCAGGCAATCTCATGCTTGACCGTGAGCTCCTAGGGGATGCTTTCTTCGTCGTTCGGCCCCAGCTCCTAGGAGATGCTCGAACGTGCACCTGGTTGCCATTGTCCTGCTTGTTGCTACTGTGTTCGAGTGCGTGCACGAGGTCGTTATCGTCCTGCTAGTTGCCCCTATCATCCGCGAGGATGCTGCCCCTATCATCGACGAGTGGCTGGTTGCTGCCGTCGTTCGCCACATTATTTTCCGTCTTTCAGCTGGACGCCGCACTCCGCCAGCACACCATCATCCAGGTGGATGTTGGCCTCTGCGAGGTCGGAAACACGCCGTCGTCCGGGTGTACGCCGCCCTCTTCAAGCAATTCGTCCTCCATGTGGACGCCGGCGTTTTGTTGAGGCCGCCCTGCGTGAGTACGTTGTCATCCGTGTGGACGTCGGCGTTTTGTTGAGGCCACCCTGCGTGAGTACGTTGTCATCCGTGTGGCCACCGTCGTCCTGGTGGTTGTCGCTGTGGTTGAGCACGTGGACAACACCGTCCTGAGCAAGTTGGCATCAACTACAGATGCATCTCGACCATGGAAGCAAGCACTTCAAGCAGACACACATCAACAAGCAAGCGCACACACCTCCATCTGAGGATCCGGCCGTCTACCGCCTTGCTCATCGGGACAATCCGGCTGCCACCAGGCTCATATAGCCAGATCCACCGTCCCCGGCCACAACCTTCTCGCCTGCGGAGAAGTCATCGAGTGGACCGAGCACCGGCTGCATCGTCCCTAGTCCGCAAGGCCACCACGTCGACGGGCTAGTCATAGCAGCCGCAGGGGTGAGGAAGAGGGACACAATTTAGATGAGATCAAAGGAAAGATTTTAGACTGCTTTGTGATTTGGAAAGTGTGCGCCTAATAAGGAAAGTTAAGATATGATTGTTTAAAAATAAGGAAGAGGGAGATCTTTACCCCAAGATGGAAAGAATTATACGTGATGGGAAGTACCAGGATAGAAAAACGAGAGGAAGTATAGTAGGAATTGATTCGGTTTTTAACGGAGAGGCCGTGATGGAAGGTGAGGCGAAAACAAACCAGTGGGAGGGGATGGTGGGAGGTGAAAGAAATAAAACCGGACGAAAATAAAACTGGAGTACCAGGCTACCAACTGCTCTATTAGAAGTAGAGATTAAGTGTAATAAACTTTAGTAAACATACATGCACCGGGAAGTATTCCGCAACACAAGGCGGACTATTAAACTAGCAACTAGCATGCATATCTAGGGTAGGGAGAATGAGTCGATTGGCCACAAATCAACTGACCTTTTCCCAACTAAAATTAGATACATGCATGGCAACATAGCTAGTTTTATAAATACCCATCAGTCCTCTACAATTCTAGGGGCAATTAGAAATGAAATCAATCGCCTATCGATTGGCCACCTCGCCACCATACCTTTCATGCTTCTATCTAGGCCTCGCCATGGCTACAGTTTCCCAATCAGGTCCCAGTGTGCATGACGCCCGGCATTGACACCGGGTCCTGGCGTCATTAACGCTGGGCCCTGGTTCTGAAAATTGGAGTACATGCATATGAACGCAATCGAGTCGTATCTTAAGTTCAGTGGGCAATCGAGATGTTGGGACGCCGGCCAAGGATTCCCAGCGCACCATAGCTAATTAAGATCATGCAAGTCAGGACATGATGGACAAAGTCCCCTCCATGCAAGCCGGCGGGGTGACATGAGCTAGTGACACTAGTGAAAAACAGGGCTTTGGTCACAGGGCAATATTCACATTAGTCCCGGTTTAGTCACGAACCGGGACTAATGTGAGCATTGGTCCCGGTTCGTGCGATTAAAGGCATTAGTCCCGGTTCAAATGAGCCCTTTAGTCCCGGTTTGAGACAAGAACCGGGACTAAAGGGTGCGATGCCTTTTAATCCCGGTTCGTATCTCAAACCGGGACTAAAGATTAGACCTTTAGTCCCGGTTTGAGACAAGAACCGGGACTAAAGGGTGCGATGCCCTTTAGTCTCGGTTCGTGTCTCAAACCGGGACTAAAGGTCCAATTTTCAAACTCTACCCACCCCCCTCCCCCCACTTTGGATCGCCTTTTCAGTTTTGTAAAAAGCAAACCAAAATGATAAAAACTTCAAAAAATAAAATCCTTCGAGAGGTAGTTATATTACTACATCTACTAGTTAGCAAAATTTAAAAAATTAAATTTGGACATGTTTTGCAAAAAGTGTAGGGAAAATGTAAAACGGCTATAACTTTTGCATACGATGTCGGGAAAAAAACATATAATATATCAAAATGTTCAGCACGAAAATCTGCATACGATTTTGACCGCCTACGACCTGTTTGCAAATTTTTAGAATTCTAAAAGGAAAAAAAGTTATGCTCAAATTTCAGTTTTTTTGTATTTTTGTTAAATCTGGTCAAACTATAGTCAAACTACTTATTCAAGAAGTATTAGTGTTACTAAATAATTATTTTCAGTTTTTTTGAATTTTTGTCAAATCTGGTCAAACCATGGTCAAACTGTGGTCAAACTACTTATTCAAGAAATATTAGCGTTACTAAATAATTATTTCGGTTTTTTTGAATTTTGGTCAAATCTGGTCAAACTATGGTCAAACTATGGTCAAACTGTGGTCAAACTATGGTCAAACTATGGTCAAACTATGGTCAAACTGTGGTCAAACTATTTATTCAAGAAATATTAGTGTTACTAAATAATTATTGTTTATAGTTTCAAACTCAAACAGTGAAATGTATGACTTCATGCTCAAGCTAAACTCCTGAGAGTTAATAGGATTGACAACAATAAGTGAAGACATGGAAACGAGGGGGAATAGAACCCAAAAGTTAAGCGTGCTCGGGGTGAAGTAATGAGAGGGATGGGTGACCGGTCGGGAAGTTAGATAATTTGGAATGATGAGGGATGATTAGAGATTAGAGGTTAAATTGAGCAGTGATGAGGGGTGGGTGATTAGAGATTAAATTGTAAAATAATTAAGAAATTTGAAAATTGAGAAAAAATTAAAAAAATTCATTTTTTTTTAAAATTACCTTGTTACCAACCAGGACTAAAGGTGGAGCTGGTGGAGCTCTAGCCAGCGGCCACATGGAGAACTTTAGTCCCGGTTCGAGAACCGGGACTAAAGGCCCTTATAAACCGGGACTAATGGCTCCTTTTCTACTAGCGTGAAGCAAACTACAGGGATCCCTGCAGTGATCAAAACGCCCACGATGGAGGTATGTACCTACTTACCGAGAGGGGGGGGGGGGAGGGGGGCAGGAGGAAATGTAGGTACCACTTCTTTTTGTTGACATGTAGAGAACGAGGCACCTAGATTTCTTTTACGACATCTTTAATGTGATGGTAAACCTTCTAATTAGGAAAATTCTCTCTTGACCAGAAGCCGCAGTGGCAAGCGCAAAACATTGAAGACATCGTCAAAAAAGAAAAGACACCATGTCGCGTGTTGCTTATCTAATGTCGCCTCAGAATAGTCCCTTTCGGATTCTTCGGCAAATGAACGAATACATGTGTCCTAGACGGCTTTGTTATTGCAGGGAGCTTTGCAATTTCCGTTGCTATTTTGATGACGTCACGGCCTCACCCGTGCAATCGATGAATCGCTTGGAGTAGTGTTGGTCCTTTGTGGCTTGCGAGACCATTGCCTTGGACGTGGAGAAGCAGTTCTTTGTTGGAGGACGAGGGAAGGCAGGGCCGATCGAAGGGGAATGCGTTCTCCACTCATCTAGGGCCAACATTCCTTACTGAATAATTAGATGTTAAAATATTTGGGAAAAATCATTGGCACCAAAAGGGGATGTAGCTCAGATGGTAGAGCGCTCGCTTAGCATGCGAGAGGTATGGGGATCGATACCCCACTTCTCCAAATTTACTTTTTTCTCTCTCCCATTTTTCCAAGCCGTCTTTCTTCCATCAGCAACATGTCGCTTCGCACAGGGGAGAGGATTGTCCAGTCACGAAACGGCATCCTCAGAAGCGAATTACCTGGACGCCGAGGCGAGGTCGCAGTCCACATAGAGTGCTTCTTGAACAGGCTCGCGCGTGAGCCGATGCGATCTTTGGACGAGCATGTGCCCTCTTGCGCAGCTGAAGCAGTTTTTTTTTTTTTTTTGAAACGGAGAGCTGAAGCAGTTTAAGCTAGCTTCAAGCCTGAACAGAGACGACACATGGTATATTCAGTAGGTTCTACGTAGTAGAAAGACTAACGCGGCTCACCAGGCTCGGTGCGCTGCGCCGATGGGGCACCAGTAAGACATGTAATTCCAGACGTTGGTTTCAAACCAGTGCGTTGGCGGACCGATTTTCTACAGATAATTGTTCAGGTGCTCCAGGCCAGACAGGTGCGCCCCCATTCTGATCCGATCCACATGCTATGAATTCTAGTTTGAACCGCGCCTGCCTGGAAGTTCAGGTGTGCAATGCTCGTAGAGTCGTAGCAGGAGCTTAAAATGCTTTGCTAGTTTGGTTTCTGCGTAACAACCGATTTTACCTTCTGATTTGCTCGTGTGTCGTGTATACACATTTTGGGTTTCTGCTTTGTTCTAGAATTTCTTGTATTAAATTAGAGTACGGAGAAGGAATGCACATCCATGGGGATGTAGCTCAGATGGTAGAGCGCTCGCTTAGCATGCGAGAGGTATGGGGATCGATACCCCACTTCTCCAAATAAATTTTTTGGTCTTCAGCTAAACCCTGTGGGCCGGGCCAAACCAGAAGAGAGACGCTGGGTACATCCCCCGCAGTGTTTTTGGGCCGATCAGTACCCAGCCCGCCGTGCGAAATGCATGCATGAGCAACTCTTGCCCTTCAAAAAGAGAAGAAAAAAAAATGCATGAGCAACTCCTGCCCTTCAAAAAGAGAAGAAAATAATAAAAAACTTCAAATTAATTTTTTGGTCTTCAGCTAAACCCTGTGGGCCGGGCCAAACCAGAGGAGAGACGCTGGGTACATCCCCTGCAGTGTTTTTGGGCCGATCAGTACCCAGCCCGCCGTGTGAAATGCATGCATGAGCAACTCCTGCCCTTCAAAAAGAGAAGAAAATAAAAAAAAATGCATGAGCAACTCCTGCCCTTCAAAAAGAGAAGAAAATAATAAAAAACTTTAAAAAGAGAAGAAAAAAAATGCATGAGCAACTCCTACCGTGGTACAGTGATCTAGAGGTACGTGTAGCGCGAATGCATATATCTGAGTGAAGTGAACCGTAAAACCCCGAACCATTTTAGAGATCTCACATAAGCCCTTGAACTATGAAAACCATCATTCAAGTTCTTAAAGTACAATTGGATCGATACCCCACTTCTCCAAATTAATTTTTTCCGCTAAACCCTGTGGGCCGGGCCAAACCAGAGGAGAGACACTGGGTACATCCCCTGCAGTGTTTTTGGGCCGATCAGTACCCAGCCCGCCGTGCAAAATGCATGCATGAGCAACTCCTGCCCTTCAAAAAGAGAAGAAAATAAAAAAAATGCATGAGCAACTCCTGCCCTTCAAAAAGAGAAGAAAATAATAAAAAACTTCAAAAAGAGAAGAAAAAAATGCATGAGCAACTCCTACCGTGGTACAGTGATCTAGAGGTACGTGTAGCGCGAATGGATATATCTGAGTGAAGTGAACCGTAAAACCCCGAACCATTTTAGAGATGTCACATAAGCCCTTGAACTATGAAAACCATCATTCAAGTTCTTGAAGTACAATAAATGTCTCATCCAGGTTCAAAATTAGTTCAACACAAAAGTAGCCCTCAAATCGGCTGTTTCTACCAGGCCAGTCTGAGTCGAGCCACCATCAGAATGCGATCTATATACAACCTGCAGGTTGTTTCTTTATCCACCTCGAGTAAGATCCTTCTCTAATCTTCTTTCTTAGATCCTTTCTAATTCACACAACGGTGCATCAATTGTGATAAGCTCTACATAAAAAATGAGCATCGATGTTATGGTTCCATTTTTGTGATCAGTTTGTAGTTTTGTCGACCGTAAATGTTCAATCTCGTGTTCATGTTGAGAGCTATTTTTGATGAATTGCGTCAAATTCGTCTTGCACGGCCGACTGTTTGAAATTTCCTTGGCCAGTAGCTTCATCTTGCAATTTCGCGCAACTTTTGTGTTGCACATTTTCTGTTTTGACGATAGTAGATGAGTAGATCTAACCTCTTTCTCGTGGAACGTATATTGTGATATGTGTTAATGACACCCCTTATTCTCAGTCTACTCTCTCGTGTCCTGCTAAAGCGGCGTCACCGCCTGCATCGCTTCTTTCTGCCTCCTCTCATGCGTCGTGAAGCAGTTCCGGCCAGCCATCGTCATGTGCGTCGACCACGACTACAACCGCGCCGACTTGCCGCTCCCGAGCCACGCGCTCAACGTCCTCCGCTCCTAAGCGGCGCCAGGGCGTATCGGACCTACAGAAGAGCGCGACGGCGTAGCACATGCCCGTGGCGGCCAGTCCACCGCCCTCTTCTGCTGCCGGTTGTTCCCCTCCCCTGCTCGATATCTATCTACCATTGATGAGCTTCAGAGACTCTCCTCGCCACGGCGGCGGGAGGCTTGCTTGTCTATCCGAAGAGGCTGGCGTTCCGCACGGGTGAGCCCGCGGCGGTGGACGGTGGCCTTGGCGCCGAGTCCGACGGCGGCGTAGTGAACTAGTTGCTTGTGTCCTCGTCATTGTTCATTGCAATCGCCATGGCACTGTGTGTTATGAGTAGCTATTAAGTCTTAATCATATCCCATGCAGGCAACCAAACAACATGCACTAGTATGAGCACAACCAATTCGAGCAACCAAACACAATGCGTAGACGTCGCTACTATACAGGAAAAGGAGATGAAGGCAACCAATCAACATGCAGATAATGGTTTTTTGCCCGCAAATGCTCAGCCAGGCCCAACTGGGACAAGTATGCAAACTGGCAGAAAATGGCAATAAATATAGTCCTCTATGATACCAACATATGATACTATACATTATGGATGTAGTATTGTTAAATTGTGATCCAAATTCTACCGTATTGGACTAGACGTAGTATATACGGTGTGGGCCTTTGCGTTGGTACCGACGCGTACGAGTATAACTCATTTACTTGTCCTTCAAGTACTCCCATGTATTGCCCTCATATATACCCCATGTAGTCGCACCTCAGACGGTCTGTCGTCTTGTACTTGTAATACTCCTCAATCATACTGATTGCGCCTTCGTGCGTTCATGGTTTTCTCCGACAAGGGTTTCCACGTAAAAATCTGTGTCTCTTTGTCTCGTTTATTTCTTGTTATTATCTAACAAGTGGTATACAGAGCCAAGTTTTAGATACGAGATTTTTGAGACGAGAGAATTAGGGTTGCGTGTCGCCGCCGGCCCTGCACGCGATCTGTCAATCCGAGGGCAGATCGATTTCTGCTGCCGCCGTTGAAACCGAGATCGACAGGAGTTCCCACGACGTGCAAATCACCCAAGCTGCAGTCATTTTTTGTCCGATTCCGCCAAGTTGCCCACGTACAGGCTACAAGTTCCGAGTACATCAACCGTGGCTGTTGGTGCTACTTCCGCCGAAGCCAAATTCATCTACTCGAGGACAGGAGTACTAGTCGAGTACTACTTGTTCCCATCACGTCAACTCGTCAAGCATCAAGTCTATCGTGAGGGCTACTAGTTCATATTTCTTTTTCCCTTCGACTGCTACGTCCACTAGCTGATACTACCAGGTGCTACTGTTCCTTGCTCAATTTGATTTGCATATTTAAATTCTATCAAGATTTTTTTCTACCGGCTTGTACTACTTTGTGCATAGTTTTTTTATCAACTCATGGCTTTCATGAAGTACGATCTTCCGCTGCTGGACTGTGACACAAGGTTTACCCTATGGCAAGTCAAGATGCAGACATTATTGGCACAATCCGACTATGATGAAGCACTGAACAGTTTTGGGAAGAATAGAATTCAGGACTGGACTGATGAGGATAAAAGAATTGATTGTAAGGCTTTGTACAAATTCAACTCCATTTGCATAATAATATTTTGCAGGAAGTTTTGAGCGAGAAAACAGCCGCCACTCTATGGTTAAAGTTGGAAGGGATTTGCATGACTAAAGATCTCACCAACAAGATGCATCTGAAGCAAAAATTATTCCTGCACAGGTTACCCAAAGGAGGTAATGTTTTGAATCATATTTCAGAATTTAAAGAGATCATATCTGATCTAGCTGCAATGGAGGTTAAGTATGAAGAGGAAGATACTGCTTTAATGTTACTCTGTTCACTGCCAAGTTCTTATACCAATTTTAGAGACACCATATTATACAATCGTGATACTCTCACACTTAATGAAGTTTATGAAGCTTTGAACTCTAAGGAGAAGATGAAATTAATGGTGCCTCATGATGGTTCGAGTTCATCCCAAGCCAATGGATTATCTGTTCGTGGCAGGACAAAGGAGAAGAACTCCAATAATGGAAACATAGGCAAAAGTAAGAATGGCCACATGGGCCGGTCGCAATCCAGAGACAAGAAGTATTGCAGATATTGCAAGAGAGACGGGCATGACATCTCAGAGTGTTTCAAGTTGCAGAACAAGGAAAAGAGAAAAGGTAACAAACAAGGTGAAAATTCTGCTAACGTTGCTTGTGATGATATTTCCGATGATGCTCTTTTCGTTGTTGCTGGATATGCTGAGACTAATGATGAGTGGGTACTTGACACTGCATGCATTTTTCATATGTGTTCACATAGAGATTGGTTTAATAATTTTGATTCCATTACTTCTGCTGGTTCCGTTTTGGGTTTTGATAATTCACTTTGCAAGATTGAAGGCATAGGTTCTATTCGAATCAAGATGTTTGATGGCATAATCAGAACTTTGACAGATGTTCGGTATATTCCGAAGATAAAGAGAAATATTATTTCTATGAGTGCCCTTGGTGCAAAAGGGTACAAGTATTCAGGTGTAGATAGTGTTTTGAAGGTCACCAAAGGCTCCCTTGTTGTGATGAAAGGTGACTTAAGTTCGACCAATGGTCTTTATTACATTCGAGGTTCTACCGTTTCAGGTAGCGCTACTTCGGTTATTTCAAAGAATTCTGATTGTGATGCTGCTAACCTTTGGCATATGCGTCGTGGACATATGAGTGAACTTGGTTTGGCAGAGTTAAATAAGAGAGGTCTTCTTGATGGATATGGACCTAGTAAATTGAAATTTTGTGAGCATTGTATCTTCAGCAAGCACAAGAGGGTGAAGTTAAACACTTCGACTCATACAACTGAAGGTATTCTTGATTATGTCCATTCTGATTTATGGGGACCATCTCGCAAGAAGTCACTAGGTGGTGCTAGTTACATGCTGACTATTATTGATAATTATTCGAGAAAAGTTTGGCCCTATTTCTTGAAGCATAAATATGAAGCATTCTCAGCATTTAAGGAGTGGAAGATTATGACTGAGAGACAAACTGAAAAGAAGGTAAATATACTTCGCACTGATAATGGTATGGAATTCTGTTCTAAGCAACTAAAAAATTATTGCAAGTCTGAAAGCATTATCAGACATTACACCGTTCCTTATACTCCTCAACAAAATGGTGTTGCTGAGCGTATGAACAGGACCATTATTTCCAGGGCCCGTTGCATGTTGTCCAATGCAGGTTTGCATAGGCGTTTTTGGGCCGAGGCCGCTTCCACTGCTTGTTATCTCATTAACCGTTCACCATCTATTGCTCTTAATAAGAAAACTCCAATTGAGGTATGGTCTGGTTCACCTGCTGATTATTCATAGTTGAGAGTTTTTGGTTGCACTGCTTATGCTCATGTTGATAATGGAAAGTTGGAACCTAGGGCTGTTAAGTGCATCTTTCTTGGTTATAAGTCTGGTGTTAAAGGTTTTAAATTATGGAATCCTGAAACCTAGAAGGTTGTTATTAGCAGAAATGTTATCTTTAATGAATCTGCTATGTTAGATGATGTTTCATCTACTAATGTTCCCGTTGAGAGTGAACAACAGCCTATTGTTCAGGAGCCTAATGTTCAGGTAGTGCATGTTATTAATTCAGTGATACATCTGGTAATGAAATTGTTGATGCACATGATGAACCCGTCGTTAATGATGATCATGTCACTCCCACTCCAAATCAGCCTATTGTTCTGCCTAGTTGGAATCTCACACATGACGAGTTAGACGCGGTATTAATAAACCTGATAGGTCAACTGAAGAGTGCAATATTGTTTCTTTTGCTTTATCTGTTGCAGAAGAAATTGAAGGTAATGTTGAGCCTTCTTCATATTCCGAGGCTATTATTTCTGGTGATAGTAATAAGTGGATGGCTCCTATCATGATGAGATGGAATCACTTGAAAAGAATGGCACTTGGGATTTAGTAAGATTACCTGGAGAGAAGAAACCTATTCGTTGCAAGTGGGTTTTCAAGAGGAAAGAAGGTGTTTCTCCTAATGATGAGACAAAATATAAAGCAAGGTTAGTTGCTAAAGGTTACAGTCAGATTCCAGGTATTGACTATACCGAAGTCTTTTCTCCTGTTGTGAAGCATAGCTCTATTCGCACTTTACTCAATATTGTTGCCATGCATGATCTTGAGCTTGAACAATTGGACGTTAAAACTGCTTTTTTACATGGAGAATTAGAAGAGGATATTTATATGGAACAACCTGAAGATTTTGTTATTCCTTGAAAAGAAAAACTTGTCTGTAAGTTAAAGAAATCTCTTTATGGATTGAAGCAATCCCCTAGACAGTGGTACAAGAGATTTGACACCTTTATGCTCTCTCAAGGTTTCAAAAGGTCTAACTATGATAGTTGTGTTTATTTGAAAACTGTCAATGATTCAACTATTTATTTGTTTCTTTATGTTGATGATATGCTTATTGCTGCAAAGAGTATGTCAGATATTAATGAACTAAAGAAGCAATTGAGAATGAATTTGAGATGGAGGATTTGGGTGCAGCAAAGAAACTACTTGGCATGGAAATATCCAGAGATAAACCATCTGGAAAAGTATATCTAAGTCAGAAGGGATATATTGATAAAGTTCTTCGTCGTTTTAATATGCATAATGCCAAGCTGGTGAGTACTCCGTTAGCTGCACACTTCAAATTACCATCAGCTTTATGTCCTAAGTCAGATGAAGATATTGAGTACATGTCTAGAGTTCCCTATTCGAGTGCAGTTGGTTCACTTATGTATGCCATGGTTTGTTCTCATCTTGATTTATCATATGCATTGAGTGTTGTCGTTAGATATATGGCTAATCCTGGAAAAGAGCATTGGAAAACAGTTAAGTGGATTTTCAGATACCTGCGAGGTACTTCTAATGCTTATTTACAGTTTGGGAAAACTGGAGATGGACTTGTTGGTTTTGTTGATTCTGATTTTGCCGGTGATTTGGACAAGAGAATATCACTCACAGGTTATGTTTTCACCATTGGTGGTTGTGCTGTGAGTTGGAGAGCAACTTTGCAGTCTATTGTGGCTTGTTCCACTACTGATGCCGAGTATATGGTTATTTCCGAGGCATGCAAAGAAGCTATCTGGTTGAGAGGTTTGTACACTGAGCTTTGTGGAGATTCATCTTGCCCTACCGTATTTTCTGACAGTCAAAGTGCCATATATCTTACAAAGAATCCAATATATCATGAGAGGACAAAGCACATTGATGTCAGATTTTATTATATTCGAGATGTTGTTGCTGAAGGCGATTTAAATGTATGCAAGATATGTACTCATGATAATCCTACTGATATGATGACAAAGCCAGTTCCTACCAATAAGTTTGAGCTCTGCTCAGGCTTAGTTGGTATTTCTCACTAGTCCTATGGACTTCGACGCACAAGGTGTTTATGCTGATTTGGATGGAGTTATTCACTTTCTTCGACTACTGAAGGGAATTTGGCTTAAGGTGGAGATTGTTAAATTGCGATCCAAATTCTACCGTATTGGACTAGACATAGTACATACGGTGTGGGCCTTTACGTTGGTACCGACGCGTATGAGTACAATTCGTTTACTTGTCCTCCAAGGACTTCCATGTATTGCCCTCATATATACCCCATGTAGTCACACCTCAGACAGTCTGTCGTCTCGTGCTTGTAATACTCCTCCATCATAGTGATTGCGCCTTCGTGCGTCCGTGGTTTTCTCCCGCAAAGATTTCCATGTAAAAATCCGTGTCTTTTTGTCTCGTTTATTTTTCGTTATTATCTAACAAGTATCATACACTAATATCATATATATGATACTAGCATATGATATACTCCACATCACAACCAGACTAAAGGAAAAGCTAGCTAGTGCCGGCCGGCCGGCCGGACGATCGAGTCAATTAACTAACCGGCATAATACTTGCTGTCATGCGCGTAGTTTGGCGGTCGAATCTCTACTCTCGGTGGAGAAATCGACTCGGTGCAAGTGCAACGCACGGAGAGGCAGGTTGCGACGTAAACTGAAATGCTTTCAGCTTCTGACTGAAGGACACATGTGGATGTGGTTCCAGTCTTCCAGAGATGCCGGCGCGTGATCTCGAGTTCTTTCTTGTCCAAGCAGACATAGATGGCTCTCTCTTTCCTAAAGAGTGGAGTTCGCTGAACTTGGCTTCTAATTATTCCCTTCGTCCCATAATGTAAGACGTTTTTTGGCATTAGTGTAATGTCAAAAAACGTCTTACATTATGAGACGGAGGGAGTATCAAACTTTGTTCGTCGATTAATTCCCAGTGGTCCGGGCTTTTTTGTTTGTTTTTGCCGTGTCGATGCCTGGACTTTTTTTTTACGATGAAGGATGAACGGTCGTCTGGACTTGATACTATGTACCAGCCTCGATCCTTTGTACCAAAAGTTCAGCTAGCACAAAGAAGTCAATCTAGCTGAGAGTTAAAAACCTGATCCTGATTGGCAAGGGTGTTTCTAAAGCCTAGGGTTCGATTAGATATGGCTGCTGTGCATCATGTCATGTGTGATGTGTCCCTTGATGCTTCAAAGATATCTTGGATTAAGCCACGCAATCCGGTGCCTAGATGCCGACTAATTAAGCTACTAGCTACTCAATCACGGCGGTAATAGCATCGGGATTACGCTTTCATCGGCCGCCGTGTCACACGGAAACTGGTTCATGGCACTACTTGGACAAAGCATTCATACCGGACACGTTGCACATTTTGCTAGCGAGTGGAAATAGACGTTGCACTACGCCCAAACTTGTGACAAACGGCACACCCTGTGTAATTATCCTGTCTCCCCTCAGAAATTGGGCGTGGATGTATGCGTACGTGCATAAACTCTAGTGTGGGGACGTGATAGACACGCCGGCAGAGGAGTGGGCAAGCATGCACATGCACGGTGTCCATAGTCCATGCAGATCGATGCTACACGTAATGGGTCGGACACAGTGTTACATACAACTCTGACTGGAGTGGGCGAAGCATGGGGATGTCGGAGAGATGAGACCTCGGGGGTGGGGAGAGCCGGCGTGTTCGGGACGTCGGAGAGATCCGGACTTCCAGGGAGGCGCAAATATGCGGGGAGCCGGCGGCCGAGACTCTGTTGTCGGGCGGCAGCGGCGACGACGGTGTGCGATGGCCACTGCGAGGGGATTTTTGGAGACGGGAGAGAGGAGAGAGGACGTAGGGAAAATTAAACAAACCGTTTCTTCAATGGCAGGGGGTAAATATGAGGACTGCAGGTTTAATTATCAAAAAGTATAAGGACTCAATCCATGCTTTATTATTAGAGAAAGATTTAAGTAATAAAACACCTTTTTCAAAGAAAAATACATATAAACCACGTATTATACATATAAACCTCGCATCCAAGATGAACCTTTCTCCAAAGGGTTCACGCTCCCGAGAGACACACCCAAATACACCGGCTCCGTGAAGCCGGAGGATTAGCTAGTTGACTACTCCACATCCGTCAGCATCGCCAACGGCAACAAGCGCGTTGCCGTGAAATACGTTCCACTCATGCTCCAGGGCACGGCCCGGACATGGCTGAACAACCTGAAGCCTCGCAGCATCAACAACTGGGTCGATTTCACTGAAGTGTTCGTCCGCAACTTCACCAGGATATACAAGCGGCCGTCCAAGCCTTGCCAGCTCTCCTTGTGCGTCCAAGGCCCCAACGAGTCGACTCGCGACTACCTCACGCGCTGGGCCGAGCTGCGCAACTCTTCCGAGGGCGTGCACGAGGTGCAGGCCATCGAGTACTTCACTGCCGGGTGCCGAGAGGGCACCCTCCTCAAGCACAAGCTTCTCTGCGACGAGCCGGCGACCCTTGACGAACTGCTGGTCATAGCAGACAAATACGCCACGGCCGACTCCTCTATGAAGGCGGAGATCCAAGTCAATGTGTCGGGCAAGGTGGCCCCCAGGCTCCTCGCACCCTAGCTGGTGACTCCAGTCGGCGACAACAACCAAATGACAACAAGCGCAAGGCCATGCAGCCGGCTTCCACTAGCCGGCAGGTGGCAACGGTCGAAGATCAGCAGCCAGAGGGGCAGCCTCCTCCCAAGGGTCAGAAGGGTGGCAAGCCCAACTGGTTACCCGCCTTCTCGTACGAGCAAACCCTCGACGCACCCTGCAAGTTCCACAGTGGCGCGAAGCCGTCCAATCACACCACTCGAAAGTGCCACTGGCTCACCAGGATCGCCAAGGGTGATGGACTCCAGCCCCCACCGCCTGCCCGCCCGCCGCCTCCTCCTCCCCAGTAGCCGGCGGTCCGGCCAGTCGGAGCGATACAAGACGAATACCCTGAGGAGCACGGAGCCTACGTCGTGTTCACCAGCTTGGTTGGCGACAGGCACAGAAGGCAGCAACAACGACACGAAGTGAATGAAGTGGCATCGGAGACCCCCGAATTCATGCATTGGTCTGAGAAGTCCATCAGCTGGAGGAGAGCCGACCACCCGGAAGTGATGCCTAATCCTGGCTCCTACGCTCTGGTGTTGGATGCCAGATTCGCCACAGAGAGGCGGGCTGCTCGCTTCTCCCGAGTTCTGATAGATGGCGGCAGCAGCATCAACATCCTGTACAAAGATACCATGGAGAAGTTGGGAATCAAGCAGAGACATCTTCAGCCCAGCCAGACTGTTTACCATGGTATTGTTCCAGGCCTTTCCTTCTCACCAATCGACAATACTCAGATAGACGTGCTTTTCGGGGACAAGAATCATTTCCGCCGGGAGCCAGTCTGGTTCGAGGTGGTGGACCTTGAGAGCCCCTATCATGCATTGCTTGGTCGGCCCGCGCTGGCCAAGTTTATGGCGGTCCCCCACTATGCCTACCTCAAGATGAAGATGTCGAGCTCCAAGGGGATCCTGACCATAGCAAGAGACTACAAGAAGTCGTCCGCCTGCGCAGTAGAGATCAGCCGGTTAGCCGAGTCCCTCGTGATCGCGGCTGAAAAGCTGCTCCTTGACCGAGTTGTGGCAATGGTAGGCAAGCAGCCGAAAATGTCACCCAACCCCAAGGAGTCGAAAGTTGAGGGCTCGTTTAAGCCGGCCAAAGAGACAAAGAAGATATCCTTGGACCCGGAGCACCCGAAGAGGTACGCTATCATAGGTGCGAACCTTGACAGTAAATAGGAAGGCGAGCTCGTTCCTCCGTGAGAATCGGGACATCTTTGCATGGTCCCCCAAGGACATGCCGGGTGTTCCGACGGAATTCGCCGAGCACAAGCTACACGTCTGGTCAGACGCCAAACCAGTCCGGCAGCCCTTGCGCCGCCTGTCAGAAGAGAAGAGAAGAGTTGTTGGAGAAGAGATAGCCCGGCTTCTAGCAGCCGGCGTCATCATGGAAGTGTTCTTTCCAGAGTGGCTAGCCAACCCGGTCCTGGTGCTGAAGAAGAACAAACATTGCCGCATGTGTATTGACTATACCAGCCTCAACAAAGCATGCCCCACAGACCCGTTCGCTTTGCCAAGAATTGACCAAGTGATTGACTCCACAGCCGGATGCGAGCTGTTGAGTTTTTTGGATGCGTACTCAGGGTACCACCAGATCAAGCTAAACCCGGCCGACAGGCTGAAGACCGCCTTGATCACACCATTCAGAGCCTTCTATTACCTGACCATGACGTTCGGCCTGAGGAATGCCGGCGCCACGTTTCAGCGTTGCATGCAGAAGTGTCTCCTCAAGCAACTTGGCAGAAACGCCCACGTCTACGTGGACGATGTGGTGGTGAAGACGGAGAAGCGTGGAATGCTGCTAGAAGACCTCAAGGAGACCTTTGAGAACTTGCGCCGATTTCAAATCAAGCTCAACCCAGAGAAATGCGTCTTTGGAGTGCCAGCCGGCCAGCTTCTTGGCTTTCTGGTCTCAGAGCGCAACATAGAGTGCAACCCTGTGAAGATCAAGGCCATTGAGAGGATGGAAGTGCCCACCCAACTGCTGGACGTGCAAAAATTCACCGGCTGCTTGGCATCCATCAGCCGTTTCATCAGAGCTGGGCAAGAAGGCTCTTCCCCTGTACCAACTCATGAAGAAGACCACTTTTTTCGAGTGGAATGACAAGGCGGATGAAGCTTTTCTCCAGCTCAAGAAGATGTTGACCACCCCACCGTTCTGGCGGCTCCGACTCCTAAGGAGCCCATGCTCCTCTACACCGCCGCTACCAGCCGGGTGGTCAGCACAATCATGGTGGTGGAATGCAAGGAAGAAGGCAAAGCACTACCAGTCCAGAGACCGGTAAATTACCTAAGCGAAGTGCTGTCCACCTCCAAGCAAAATTATCCCCACTACCAGAAGATGTGCTACGGCGTGCACTTTGCTGCCAAGAAATTGAAGCCATACTTCCAAGAGCACCCGATCACTGTGGTCTGCACAACTCCGCTTGCCGAGATCATTGGAAGCTGAGATGCTTTGGGCCGAGTAGCCAAGTGGGCCATAGATTTGGCCCCCTACACCATCTACTACCAGCCTCACACCGCCATCAAGTCACAAGCACTGGCCGAGTTCCTTGTTGATTGGGCCGAGACCCAGTACCTGCCGCCAGCGCCAGACTCCACCCATTGGCGAATGCACTTTGATAGTTCCAAGATGCGCACCGGTTTGGGAGCCGGCATCGTCCTCACCTTTCCCAAAGGCGACAAGCTCACATATGTGTTGCAAGTTCAGTTTACTGCCTCCAACAACGTTGCTGAATACGAAGCACTCATTCACGGGCTCTGGCTTGCCAAGGAACTTGGCATTCGCCGGATCCTGTGCTATGGCGATTCCGACTTGGTGGTCCAGCAGTCGTCAGGCGACTGGGACGCCAAGGATGCAAACATGGAAAGTTACCGCTTCCTTGTACAGCAGCTCAGTGGATACTTTGAAGGGTGCGAGTTCCTCCATGTGCCAAGAAACGATAATGAGCAAGCAGATGCCTTGGCATGAATCGGTTCCACCCGGCAAGCAATACCAACCGGCGTCGCCCTACAATGCCTCCTCAAGCCGTCCGTCAAACCATCGCCAGAGTCGGATTCCATCTTTGTGCCGGCTCCTCCTGACGAAGTCGG
Organism: Aegilops longissima; assembly: GCA_021605205.1. NCBI lineage: Eukaryota > Viridiplantae > Streptophyta > Magnoliopsida > Poales > Poaceae > Aegilops > Aegilops longissima. Next base: position 108,308,187 of record CM038682.1, on the reverse strand, counting down.
ATCCGACTTGAGGACCCCAACAGCCAAAGACAGGAACTCGACAGCGACCTGTGGACTGCCAGCAGCCGCACTGGCCCGGGACTTCGAACCCGCCCAGGACCGTAGTCAGCCCGGGGACTTAATTGACTCAGCAAGCGGCAGCCAACTCCGACCCACCGCCTCCCGGCCCAACCGCCCTTGTGCAAGTAGCAGTCTTAACTGTCGAAGAAGTTACAACACTTTCATGGGCCCAACCCATTCTCAATTTTCTGGTAAAGAAAGAGCTGCCAACTGATGAGATCTCGGCCCGGCAAGTGCAACGCCGAGCAGCTGCATACACCATAGTCATCAGAGAGCTTGTAAGACGCAGTGTCACTGGTGTCTACCAGCGCTGCGTGGAACCGGAGCAAGGCCAAGCAATCCTCAAAGATATTCATCAAGGCGAGTGTGGTCACCACGCGGCCTCAAGAGCACTCGTGGCCAAAGCTTTCCGCCACAGTTTTTTCTGTCCGACTGCTCTAGACGACACCAAAGATCTGGTCCAGAAATGCAAAGGGTGACAGAAGTTCCGCTCCCAGCCACACCAGCCGGCTTCTGCACTCAAGACTATTCCCATTGCCTGGCCCTTTGCCGTCTGGGGCCTGGACATGGTGGGACCGTTCAAGACGGCGCGCGGCGGCATGACTCATCTGCTTGTCGCGGTGGACAAGTTCACCAAGTGGATAGAAGCAAAGCCAATTAAGAAATTGAATGGTACGACTGCTGTGACTTTCATCTCCGACATCACCATCCGGTACGGTATACCACACAACATCATCACCTACAACGGCACAAACTTTGCCAAAGGTGCCTTGGCCCGTTTCTGCGCGACGCAGGGCATCCGAATGGACTTAGCGTCCGTTGCCCATCCTCAGTCAAACGGCCAAGTGGAGTGAGCAAACGGCCTTATTTTGTCCGGCATCAAGCCCCGACTGGTCGAGCCTCTGGAGCGTTCGGCCAGCTGCTGGCTCGATGAGCTGCCGGCCGTCCTCTGGAGCCCGCGCACAACTCCCAACAGGTCAACCAGCTTCACACCTTTCTTCCTCGTCTACGGTGTCGAGGCCGTCATCCCGACGGACATAGAATTCGACTCCCCTTGAGTCACCATGTACACCGAAGAGGAGGCAGAAGAAGCACGACAAGACGGCGTCGATCTGCTGAAAGAAGGCCGGCTGCTGGCACTCAGCCGGTCCACCATCTACCAGCAGAGCCTGCGTCGATACTACAACCGAAAGGTCAAGCCAAGATCCTTCCAAGAGGGAGACCTTGTGCTCCGGCTGATCCAATGAACAGCCGGCCAACACAAGCTTTCGGCACCTTGGGAAGGCCCCTTCATCATCAGCAACGTGTTGGGCAACGACTCCTACTACCTCATCGATGCTCAAAAGCCGACTCCGGCAAGGAGATGGAGCGACCATGGAATGTGAACCTCCTCCGAAGGTTTTATAGTTGATGCAGTATGTACCACGCCAACTTTTGTATTAAGTACGAAGACTTCGGGTTCCCCGAGAAAATCTCGGGGACTACCCTCTTTTATCTATATGATAAGTATTACGCCTGTCATTTGTGTTATCCCTTTAGTCCGTCTGGCACCGGGTTCGACCAGTCGACCCGGGGACTCGCCGTCTTTTACTATGTAATGCTTCCTGCAGCCGGACAAGTAATGTACTGGCACTGAAGCTTTCTCCTGCCAGTGGCCACAGTTCGCAGAGCGACTGTCCGGCCGGCAAGAGTAAAAGCAGAATGGGTGTATGCATGAAAAATGGCTAAGGACCCAAAGCATACACGTAGTCCAAGACGACTTTCCAGTTCGCCGACCGGCTGCTGAGCAGCCGGCCGGCCGGTTTCTACTTAACTTGCTAGAGAACTCTAACCCGGCTAAGTACTTGCCTCCCCAAAGTGGCTGAGCACTTGACCTAGCGACAGTCCGCAGAGCGGCTGTTTGGCTGGCAAGATGGCAACCCAGGGAAGGCGGTAAAGGAAAAAAGCCAAAAGAGCAGAAGGCAAGGAAAGATAGAACTCGGCAAATATACTTACACATCAAAAGGCCCTTGGCCGACGTTCAACAAAAGTCTGAAATACACCCCCCGGGTGGAATTGTGCGAAACTAACAAAGTTTATTGAGACTAGCAGACATGTAAAACAAAGATAAACTGGCGGCCTAGGGAGCAGCAGACGGCTTCGGTGGAGCGAAGGAGTCAATGGTGCCGGTTGGTGGAGCGGCCGGCTGGTCAGTCGCTGCTTGATCGCCTTCAGCAGCAGACGGCTCGCTCGGGCGTGGCTCGTTGCTGGAGGCGCGGTCGAGTTGAGGCTGGTCGTCCGCTCCGACCTCTGGCGCCTCCTCTCCACCTTCCTCCTCCTCCTCGTCTTCTTCCTAGCCGCTGGAGTCGATCACCTTGGCTGGGTCCTCGCCGTCCTCCAGGTTCAGCCCGAACCATTCTGGTGGCGCCTTGGCGCTGTTCTCGGCCTGCTCCGGGATGAAGACGCTGGTGTTGGTGTACTCGGTGATTGCTGCCGCCCGCTTGACGAGATCATCCTCCACTGCCACCAGCTCCTCCTGGGCCTCCTGCCGAAACGTAGTCAACTGGGCTAGATTTAGCCCAGGGTACCATGCCTTGACAAACTCCAAGGCCCGGCGCGCTCCAGCTCGGGCCGAGGAGCCCTTCCAGGCTTCAAGACGGTCGGCCGCCACCTCCAGCTAGTCGGCAGTCCGACTAGGAGTGCGCGGTGCCGGCATGTTCGGCCACAGGGCGGGGATCGCCTGGGCGCCGACACGCTGAAGACGGCACAACATCCGGTGATCCGGCCGAAGACGGGCCTAGATGCTCAGGAGCTGCTCGCCAAGGGTCCGGGGGGCGTCGGCAGCGATCTGTGCACCTTCCGCCCTCCGTCCTTTGCGGTCAGCTTCAATGGCCTGATTGGCAACGTCAGAATGACCAGGGAAGAGGTCTACCCAAAACAGAAATCAAAAAGCCAAAGTTAGAGACGAGAGGCTGGCTCGGTCAGTATCCGGTAGCTCGAAGAAGGAAAAAGAGGGAAGCTCACCATCAACTATGTCTTCAATCTCGTGAAAGCCGGAAGTCATCATCGCCTCCTTGTCGGTTCAGGCGGAGCGTTCGGTCGTGAACGCAGCAAGGAGGCTGATCTCCTTGTCCTCCGCCTCCTTCTGAGCCTTCTTGAGAAGCTCCGCCTGCTCCGCCAGTTGCGTGACCAGCCGGTCACGCTCTTCAGCTAGCTTGCCGCACTCCACCTCCTTGGCGCGCAGCGCGGTGTTGGCTTCGCCCAGCTGCTACTGCAAGGCGGCGTTGGCCTCTGCAGAGAATAGAAAAAGGAAAAGGCGTCAGTTGCCAACAGAGAAGATGTATAGTCACCGGGGAGATCCGGCCCGACTGCCAGGCAGATCGACCAATCTGAATATACACCCAGGTGCGCCAGTACTTCCGTGGAGAAAGGAGTCGTCAAAATCAACATAAAAGAAGAACAGTTGCCGGAGAGGTCTGGCCCGACTGCTCAGCAATCGTCTCAATGTCGGGACTACAGCTCTGGAGTGCGCCAAATACGCCCCGAAAGAAAGAAAAAGACTTACTCCGGCTTTCAGACAAGTCGGCGGTCCGTTGAGTCAGCTCCTGAACCTTGGAGTTGAAGACGGTCGCACGGAGGTTGTGATAGTCTTGCAATGAAGATATCAGATAATGTCAGTACTTGGAGCCTGCTGATTAAAGTTCCGAGCCGCCTGCTCAGCAGCCGGCCCAAAACTCGGGGACTACACCCATTGGGTGCGCTGGCGCACCCCCACGGAGAACCACAAAGTCAAAAAAAAAACAAGAAGTATACCCGTACGGCTGCCCACGATTCCAAGAACGCGTTGTTGCAGCGCTTGAGAGCGTCGGCTTCGGCCTGAAGTTTGGCTTGGACGTCTAGGATCGTTGTGTTCAAGGGGCCCGTCCCGCCTCCCCGCACCCACCCAGTGGGCGCGACGCTGGTCGCCTCGGTGTCTGGGATTGAAGAGCTTGTGGCGGTGGTCTCCTGTGGGCGTGGCGCCGAGGCCGCCTTTGCAAGCCGGTGACACGTCGGTGTGTGGACCTCAGGAGTTGGGTCCATCGCCATCTCGTCTCCGGCTGGCAGTGCCGGTGGATCAGTCGGCTGCTTGTCCCTCGCTTCCTCAGAGGGCGGTGGCTGGGGCGTGGTCGCATCCGGCATGACGACGTCGCCGCCGTCCCTCTCCATTATCAGGTGCTCATCGCCGGCTCCCCCAGTCGGCGCCACGAATTCTGGCGGCAGCGGCGCAGAGTTCAGGGGGATAACGAATATCGCCGACTGGCGACGCGCGGCTTCTTCAGCTTGCTTCTTCGCCGCGGCGGCTACCTCGGCATTCGCCAGCTTCTTCAGGGCGGCAGCCTCTGCCCTTTCCGCTTCCGCCTTCTCCAGGCGGGCGGCCTCCTGCTCCTCACGCTCCTCCCGCGCGTTAGGCTCTGTCGCCTCCCGGAGGTCGGCGGTCGGATCGATTCGCCGGGAGGTGGTGGAGGTCTCCGCCGACCCAACAATGGAGGCAGCGGCCGACTTCTCAAGAGAGAGTGGTGCCCTAAGTCAAGACTATAAAGCAAAGGAAACTCAGAAAGAATCAACAAGGAAAAAAGAAAAAAACACAAGAGAAGATACTTACGCTGACACCATGGGAGGCGCCTTTGGGAGTCTCTGGTACTTGGCCACCTTTGCTGCGGCCTCCCTCCGCTTGGTCGCAGCGGTCGGATTCTTGGCCTTCTTCGGCACGTTGTCGAACAAGACGGTGCCCGTCTTGCGCTTCCGCGTGCCGCCTCGAGCAGTCGGCTCGGCGGAGGGGCCTGCGTCCGCCTTGCATGCACCTCGTAAAGGGCGCGGCTCGTCTTCCTCATCGTCGTCGTCCGGCCAGGTCTCGATGCCGCCTTCCTCGGAGCCACCAGCTCCATAGACGCCGCCGGTCACGGTGTCCTCCAAGGCGGCTGCCCCCAAGTCAGGGTCGTCCACGTCGCTCTCGGCCCGGTCCGGTGCGTAGTCACCACCCGGCCCCACGACAGCGGCCGTCACCGGAGACATGTATATCTGCGTCCCGAAAGTCCGATTGCTCAAGATCACTAGAAGGAGTAAAACTGGAGCGTTAAAGAAAGCAGAGATCAAAAGGCTTACGGTAGGTGGTGGGTCCGCGCGGGAGTACGGCGGCTTGCCGAACTGCCAGGACTCCTCCAGCTTGAAGCCGGAAATCTCGTTCACCAGGTTGGCCACCTCAGCAGCCGACATCTCCTTGGTACTCAGCCGGCATGGGTCACGATGCCCACTCATCCGGCTGATCAGATGAGGCCGGCCTTGGAGCGGGAGCACCCGGCGCACGACGAAGGCAACCAACAGGTCGGTCGCCTTGAGGCCCTCGGAGTCGGTCAGCTCCCGGAGACGCTGGATGGCGGCGGCGCCGTCTGCCGACACCGGCTTCGGCTTGTAGCCCCAGTTCGCCCGAGGCTCAGCCGTCGGGCCGGCTGCGTAAGCCGGCAGGTTGAGGAAGTCGACAGCCGGGTCGACGTTCTTTCACGTAGAAGTAAGACTACTGCCACATCTTGACCGATTGTGGCAGCTTGACGGTGGGGAAGGCGTTCTTTGGAGACGGCCGCTGCACCGCGATGAAGGCGCCACACTGGGCAGCCACCTCCCGGACGGAGGTGCCCATCTTGGTGTAGAAAAATGCTCCCCAAAGCTCGATGGTGGGGAGGATGCCGAGGTAGCCTTCGCACAGCATGACGAAGGCGGCCAGGAGCATCACCGTGTTGGGCGTGAGGTGATGTGGCTGAAGGTGGTAGAATTCGAGGAATGAGCGGAGGAAGCCGCTCGCCGGCAGGCCGAAGCCGCAGATGAAGTGCTAGCAGAAGACGACCTGCTCACCCTCCTCCGGCGCCGGCGAGATCTCTCCCTCCGGCGGCACGCGCGCCTTCACGTATCCCACGCCGGGGAGGCGCCGTGTGTAGCGGAGGAATGTGATGTGGTCCTCATGGACGTTCGACCCGTCCCAGTCCCCTCCATGCTCGCGCGCCATGGAGAGCTCGACGAAAGGAGCGGCGCGGCAGAGGAGCAGAGATTGGGGCGGGGCCAAGAGGGCTCGGGGAGGGTGAGCTCGACGGAGACAAACGGCTGCAGCACTCCGGCGGAGCTCGGGGGCGCTGCGGCGAGAGGAAGAAGAAGGTGAAAAAACAGGGTGGGGGCGGGGGCATGCTTCGCCGCTCCCTCTCCACCCCCTACTTATAGCCTGCGGGCTATGAAGCCAAGGGGGCGGGCATGGGATCATGGGATTAACTGTGCCCACGACCCCACGTCCCACCTTTATCACGCGGGTTATTGCACGCAGTAACTCCGCGGGGAAGACCAACAGCCCGCCTCTGCGGCAGCAGATCCGCTCACATGCCGAGGCCCGATGGTGGCGGGCCCAGCCTGCGGCCGCGTCTTGTCACGCGCGTGGGCTGGCAGACTGGCTCGGCAGGCTGGCGGCACGTGGCGCGCCCACGACGGGCGGCGGGCCTAGAGACTTCGCCTGCAAGCCACCTAGCTCCCGCCGTTGCATTCAAAATTTCAGATAAACCCGACTGGGCGTAGCCGACTCCCTCAAGCGGCTTGCCAGGAGTCGGACGAAGCTATCACTCATAGCACCCGGAGGAGAAACTGTTGAGGCACCTCAGCCCCTCAGTCGCGGCGCCTCACCAGCTTCGGGGACTACTGTCGGGGTAATGGGCCACGGGTAGCCTAACACGAGCCCCAGAACCTTTCAAGGCATCGGGGCTGGCTGCGCCCCTCAAGACGTCAAGATGAAGCGCCGCCTTCTGGCAGCCGGCTGGTGTAGGACCTTGAAGTATGTCTAGAGGGGGGGTGATTAGACTACTTGACCAATTAAAAGCTATGCCTTTTCCCAATTTTAGACTTTGGCAGATTTTAGCTAACTTTGAGCAATTCAAGCAATCATCATGCAATTCAAGCAAGCATGCAAAGAGTATATAGGCAGCGGAAAATAAAGCATGCAACTTGCAAGAATGTAAAGGGTGAAAGTGCGTTATATCGACTAGAGGGGGGGGGGGTGAATAGGCGATTTTTATGAATTCTTCAATGAGGAATTTTCCGGTGAGGAAATTCCTAAGTGAAGAACTACTTGCAGCGGAATAAGTACTCGGAAGTAAGCATAAGAGAATGCGGGCAAGGTCATCATGATGAAATGAAGACAATCAAAGAGTACAGAAAGCGTAAACACAGGATAGCACAAGATGAAGACAAACAGACTGAAGAATTGAACTGAGGAAATTGAGAAAGTCTTTAGTCAAAGTCTTCAAACACAGATATGAACGAACACTCAACACAGTAATGAGGAAATGAAAGAGTTGAGGAAATAGAACCAGTTAGGTTGGTGAAGACAATGATTTGGTAGACCAGTTCCAACTGCTGTCTCAGTTGTACGTCTGGTTGAGCGGCTGAGTATTTAAACTCGAGGACACACAGTCCGGACACCCAGTCGCTGAGCACGCAGCTCAGGACACCAAGTCCTCACCGTATTCTCCTTGAACTAAGGTCACACAGACCTTGTCCAATCACTCGTGACAAGTCTTCAGGCGACTTCCAAACCTTCACAGACTCGGTCACTCGGCGATCCACAATTCCTCTTGGATGCTCTAGACCATGATGCCTAACCGTCTGGAAGAAGCACAGTCTTCAAAGGTAACAAGCGTCGGATCCATGCAGGATCAATCTCTTCGTGATGCTCAATCACTTTGGGTTTGTAGGGGTTTGGTTTTGGGTTTTCCTCACTCGATGATTTTCGCCAAAGTCCTTGGAGGATGGGTTGCTCTCAAATGACAAGTGTCAAATTCTCTCAGAGCAGCCAACCAGCTAGTGGTTGTAGGGGGCGGCTATTTATAGCCTAGGGAGCAGCCCGACATGATAAGACATAAATGCCCTTCAATGATATGACCATTAGGTGGATAAGATATTTTGGGACAGTCAAGCGCGCAAGAGACAAGAACGGTCGGAAATTTGACTCTCAAATTCCTAGGGCTATCATGTTCCTCATCTGTAGGCAATCCGATTGGCGAATTCCTAACTCCTCGGCCGAATAAATTCTCGTGACCGTAAGAACTTCGTCTCATCATCAAGAAATTGACTGAACTGTATGAGATTTCCAAAGGCTTCACTCGAAGGGATTGGTAGGGTAGGATTTTGAGTTGAGCATCACATGGAATTTTTTACTTAGTATTTCCTCGACCCCCTTTAACAGTACGGTGTTTCCTATGACTCAAGAAAGAGAAAACGAAACAACGAAAACAAAAGTCTTCACGCTTCATGTTCCTCAAATGAATACCAAGTCTTCAAGGTCACACCAATTTCTTCACTTTCAAAGTCTTCAGAAAGTCTTCAGAATATCAAAGTCTTCAGTCGAAGAACTTCATTTTTAGGGGTCGACTTTCTCTGTAAATATCAAACTCCTCATAGACTTATAGACCTGTGTACACTCATAAACACATTAGTCCCTTAACCTATAAGTCTTCAATACACCAAAATCACTAAGGGGCACTAGATGCACTTACAATCTCCCCTTTTGGTGATTGATGACAATATAGGTTAAGTTTTCAACGGGATAAACATATGAAGTGTAAATACTGATATTGAGGAATTTGATTGCAAGATATAGAAGAACTCCCCTCAAGATGTGCATAGTGAGGAATTTTGCTTTTGAGGCATTGCACATTTGAAGAGTTGAATCATGGAGATCTCCCCTATATCTTGTAATTCATACACGATTTGACATATAATATGAAGAATTTGAAATGCATGATGAAATATGGTGACTGATGTAGTTCAGCATGCGTGTATTAACATATAATGAGGAATAAGCATGCAGAGGAACACATCAAAAGTATCAGAGCACCATCGGGTTTAAGATTACAACTCGATCCAATAAAGTTTCAGAAGAACGAGAGTTGTAACTTAGCAAAAAAAACCGCGTTGTATATGGGCGTAAAAATAGACCCGCTTGAAGACTAACTCAAATTTCTCCCCCTTTGTCATCAAATGACCAAAAGGATTGAAACTGAGGACTAACGCCCCTGAAGAATTTCAAGTTGATGAAGGAGCGCCAGCGTTGTCGTGGTCGGTTGTCATAGTAGGGCCTGCCGCAGTGTCGTCCAAGTCTTCATTTTCATCAGTGTTGCGCGATGAAGAATAGGAGCTGGATACCAAGGAAGGAACCTTGACCTTCTTGAATTTCTTCTGGAGGTACAAACCAGTCAAATTCTTCCTTGAGACCCATTGTCTTCGCTTCTTCTCACTGTAGACATTAGAAAGAACAGCCCAAAGCGGTTGAAGGTTTCATGGAGGTAGTATTGGTTTTCTTCACTGCATTGTGTGTTGAGGTCATGTTGTGAAGAATTGAACCAAACCGACGCTTGACCCATTTATGATTGCGATCAACCTTCCGATGAAGACCGAGGAGTAACTCACGATCACCATCACCACAGGTGCCGTGGCTTGAGGATTTTGCTTGGTGAGGTATTGGCGGCAGAGTCATGTGTGGCGAGTCATCATTGGTGGAGTAGGATGCAGCTTTGCGAAATTGACCATCCAATGGACGAATGCCTTCATCTATCACAACAGCTTGCCTTGCCCTTGTCATCACCGAGGAAAATGTCCGCTTGAGGACTTCAATTGGAGGCAAGTAGCTGCAGTGGTTCAGAGTATCAGCCTTGTAATTGAGTGAAGACCTTGTTCGATGAATCTCATAATCCAAGGTGCATAAGGCTTCAGCTCAAAAGGTGACATAGCAATATTTGCCAGAGTCCTCATGAAGAAATCATGGAAGTTGACAGGAACGCCATGAATGATATTGAAAAGCATATTCTTCATGATGCCAACGACTTCTTCATCATTTGAGTCATGGCCTTTGATAGGACTCATTGTCTTCGTCAGAATGCGATAGACAGTCCGAGGCACATATAGTAATTCCTTGACGAAGAATTTGGTTCGAGGTGCCTGCCCCGCTTCAAAGGCTTCATCAAGACTTGCATGTAATGATTTGAAAGCTCAGTTCGTTGTAGATGCAACGAGCACCATCAAGGGGAGGACTGAGTGGGAGGGCACGAAGCAATTCAGTTGGTGCCTTGTAGTGAGTATTTTCTGTCATCCAATCCAATACCCATGAGTTCACATCTTCAGAATCTCCGGTGATGTGCAGCGTCGCATAGAATTGAAGAATGAGTTCTTCATTCCAATCACGATGTCGGCAGAAATTCAGCAATCCTGCATCATGAAGAACACTGAGGACTGGCTCGAAGCCTGGCAGAGATTCCATGTCCACATGAAGAATATGTGCATGATCGAAGACTTTGTCTTTGATGAATAGCAAAGAGGAATATAAGTTGGCTTGACTAGCAGTCCAGAAACGCCTCTTCCTTATGCGAGCAGAGTCATATGGGTTGTAGTCAATGAAGAATACATGCTCGCCGAAGAAATCTTCAGCCTTGAACTTTTGCTTCGTTGAGAATGGATTCTTTGGCTTTGGCAGTGGAGTGTCAGTGAGTTGCATCACGACCTCAGGAATCGCAATCTCAGGTTCTTCAGGCTGAGGATTTTCTGGTTCCTCTTCATATGCAGTCTGCGTGTTCATAGGATCAGCAGCAGTAGGTTCTTCAGCACTAGTGGCTGGAATTTCTTCATGCACGGATGTGTTGGGATGAGTTTCTTCAGAGCCCATTTGAACAGTTGGTGCAGGGGACTGAGGAATCTGTTGGATTGGGGTGAAGAGTGGAGAATTGGGATGCTGACTTACCCAAAAGTCATCGTTCATCACAGGCGTGGTGCATCCAATATCCACGCCTTCGTCTTCAATTTCCTCAACACCAGTTCTTCAGCTGTGAACTGAGGCATAGGCGAGGAAATGATTGGTGTTGAAGGGATTGCATCCACTTCAATTTCTTCATCAATCTGCTCTGACGAAGCAGCAGAATGATTTTCTTCATCAGATCCGCTTGGGATCTCATACTCTTCACCAAAAGGAACAAGGTCCTTTGATGGAATGGAGGAAATTGGAACAACATCGATTGGATTTTCAAAAGAGCTTGTCATAGGCTTCATTTTCTTCGGGGCTGAAGAATTTGAAGCAGCTGATGCTTTCCTTTTCTTCACTGCAGCTCGCTCTGCAGCCTTGGTCTTCTTCACATCAGATGCAGATGGAAGGATTGGAGTTGGTGTAGGCGCGGGAGGAGCTGAGGAATCTGGTTGAATTTCTCAGCGAATCGATGCAGATTGCCTGACTTCTTCATTTCTTGAGCGCACCACTAGTGGATGCCCCGCAATTTCTTCAGCGGCTGGAATGGAGTCATCAGCCCTGGAACTAGCATTGTCTTTAGCAGGCTGAAAATCATCAGCGGTGCTGGCATGTTCTTCAGCAGGCTGAGCAGAGGCTCCAGCCTGAGGAATTTCTTGTTGCGTTGGGGCTGCAACATTTGTGAACTTCTTTGTCAGATTGACTAATCTGACTTTGGCTCCTTGCCAATCAGCATAATAAGCATCAAAGTCTTTGCTGAGGGTTTGGATTTCAGTCTGGATCTTGAGGAGTTCCTCAGTTGTCATTCTGACAACGTTTTTCCTCAGGAACTTTTCTTTCCTGAACTGAGCCTTCTTGATCTGTCTGGCCTTTTCAAATTTCCATTTCTCTTCAGCGATGAAATGGGTCAGCATGTGACTTTGTTCAGGTGTCAGATGAAAATCAGGCATAGCGGTGTTTGGATCCTTGTGCCAGAGATCAATGTAATCGAGGATCATCTTAGGATCCAAAAGCAGTGGCACAGGTGTGCCTTTGGCTCTAGCGGCCCTTTCTTGTCGGTCTTTGATGATTTTTGCAAGTTCGTCATCATCAGCTTCATCTTCAGATGGCACTTGGAAGGCGACCTGTTTCTTCTTCAGACTTGGCCGAGGACCTCGTCCAACGGTTGCCTTTTTCTTCAGCAGAGTGGGGCCTGATGAAGAATTTGGTGCAGCTGAGGAACTTGCTGAGACACCAGAGGCAATAGAGATGCCTGCAGTCCTTTGGCACGTGGCCAGATGCACAGGTGCTGAGGACTTTGGAGGAGCTGTTGAGGACTTTGTAGGAGCTGAGGATTTGGGAGGAGCAGGAGCAGCATGAGGAACTGGCCGTGAGGGCATTAAAGATTCTGACCGTGAGGGCATTGCTGAGGATTTTGGCCGTGAGGGCACTGTTGGTGAAGCACTTGGCTTGTGCGCTGGCTTCTTTGCCATTGATCTTCTGGGCTGAACAGGGCCTCAGTGGCAGCAGCAGTAGTAGAGTCTTCATTGAATTTCCTCACTGCTTCTTTGGCTTGTCTCGCCAACTTGGCTTGGCGCTTGACCCATTCTTCAGGAAAGTCCTCACCACGCTTGATGCTGGTGGGGTCGACTTCTTGGCCAAAAGCCAATGGAGCTCTTGGGCATGGAGGATTCAGTCTAATTTCTTCATGTACTTTGGAGTAACATATCTGTACTCCTCCATTCCTTGCCCATCTCCTTTCAATCTTCTCTAATGCAACTTGCGCTGATTTTTGTTTTCCTTGCCAAACTTGGCTTCATCGGTGTGCAATAGTCAGCATATATGTCCTCGGTATCTCAAAGCAGTCATGACCTCAGGCCTCTTTCCTCCTTTCTCGTGGCTTCTTTCCTTCGCCATATTCTTCAAATTGAGGAATTTGAACAATCGAATTCTCTCAAGAAGTATGCAACTTTTCTTCGAGGAACGCTGCAAATGAGTTAAGTTGATGAGAACCTAGTGATTCAGCGGCGGACATGAGTACCGTGAACAGAGTATAGTTGCGAGGAATTTGGAGAGGTCATATGCTCTCGTAAGGTTTTCAAAAGAACTAGTTTGAGGAATTTGACCAGATGAGCCTTGAAGAATTTCACTAAGCGATCTTTGTCTTAGGTTCCAGAGTTGTATAGATCGAGGATCCACACAATTGAGGAATCTTGAAGAAAAATCATTGCTTAGAGAAACGAATCAAGAGCATATTTCGTTTGAGGTGTTCATATGTGAAGATTTGAAGAATAAACACCTTTGAAGATTTTCAGGAAGGTTTGAGAATCAAAGCGAGTAATAAAAGTAACTTTTAATTACCCGAATCAAGAACACGATTTAACTGAGAAGTGTAGATTAGAAGTTCGTCAGTTCAGATCTCCCACGCCCTAACTCGGCGGAGGAAGACAACTACGGTGGCGGCGGAGTGAAGATTTCCGCGGTCGGCGCGAGTACGACGGCGACGAGGTCGAGGCAGTGAAGCTCTTCCTCACCGGCGACGATGGAGTAGCGGCGGCGCTAGGGTTTGAGAAGCTCGAGAGAGAGAGAGCGGTCGAAATGGAGTAAAGGAAGTGAGGAAGGGAGAGGGGTATTTATAGCCACGGTGAAAAACCGTTAACTCAAGATTTTGGACGAACGTGCCCCTAACCCTTCTCATTCGCTTGACATGTGTCACCCACGTACTGAAAAGTGGAGATTGTGTTAGATCGTGGGTGAATAGATAAGTTTATCGTGGGATGCGGAACGGTTTCAGCGGCAAAGCCGAAATTTTGGATAAGATAAGTTAAAAGTTCTGTTCGCAATTTCTTCAAATGACAAGGACACAAAGAAGATTTTGAACGAGTTTCAAATAGAACACACATGAAGAATTTGTGAATAGCTTGGGTTGAGTATAGCATAGAGGGGAAGGGTCCCATCACATTCACTTAGCGAAAAAAACAACTTGAAGAAATAGCCATAAGTGAATGTTGTAGAGGACATAAACCCATATATATATATATATATATATATATATATATATATATATATATATATATATATATATATATATATATATATATATATATATATATATATATATATATATATATAGTCAATGAAGAAAGACAACGAAAACAGTGAAGATTTTGCAAAGTTGAAGAATTTGAAAAATTGAAGAATTTCAAAACGAGGAAAAACTCAAATTGAAGATTTTCAATTTTGGTGGTGGCGTGACCCACCGATAAGAATGATGATTTCAGACACAGCGTACAATTGTCGAGGGTTCGAGAATCAAATTCTTCATTAATTTCTTCACACTTAGAGTGTTATTCTTCATTGATTGAAGAAAAACGTTTCTTCATGTGTTGCACATCTAAGTCATCAATTTTGCATAAGTGTTAGGATGTGTGTCCTTTTCAAAGAACATTTGAAGATTCTAAGATATTTAGCTCACACCGCAACTCTTGCTAAATCTCTTCTCATCCAAGGGCTTTGTGAAGATATCGGCTAGCTGTTCTTCAGTCTTCACATGCTCAATGGAGATGTTGCCCTTCAACACATGATCATGAAGAAAATGATGACGAATCTGAATGTGCTTTGTCCCTGAGTGCTGAACTGGGTTGTGAGCAATCTTGATGGCACTCTCATTGTCACAGTAGAGAGGCACATTCTTCACATTGATGCCGTAGTCCTTGAGAGTTTGCTTCATCCACAACAATTGAGCACAACAAGAGCCAGCAGCAATGTACTCAGCTTCCGCAGTAGACAGTGATACGCACTTCTGTTTCTTCGAGGACCAACAGACCAAAGATCGTCCGAGGAAATGACAAGTACCAGATGTTGACTTGCGGTCCACACGATCACCAAAGATAGTCGAGTCGTAATATCCAATGAGATCAAACGTAGAGCCCTTGGGGTACCATAATCCTAGTGTTGGTGTGTGAGCTAGATATCGAAGAATATGCTTCACAGCCTTATGGTGTGATTCCTTCTGTAGCTTGAAATCGGGCACACATGCAAACACTAAGCATTATATCTGGCCTAGATGCACATAAGTACAATAGAGAACCAATCATGGAGCGGTATACCTTGTGATCAAGTCAATACCATTTTCATCGATGCATAGATGGCCATTTGTGGGCATAGGAATTTTGACGCCTTTGCAATCTTGCATGCCAATTTCTTCGTAACATCTTTGAGGTATTTCTCCGAGATATGAATATGCCATTGTGTTGTTGATTTAATTTGAAGACCTAAGAAGAATTTCAATTCTCCCATCATAGACATTTGATATTCTTCACTCATCATATAGGCAAATTCATCACTATAACGTTGGTCAAGACAACCAAAGATAATATCATCAACATATATTTGGCACACAAACAGTTCACCATCATATGATTTAGTAAAGAGAGTAGGGTCGAGTGAACTGGTGTGAAGCCATTCTTCACGAAGAATTCCTTCAATGTATCATACCACGCCTGTGGGGCCTGTTTGAGACCATAGAGGGCCTTGTTGAGTCCAAGACTTTGTCGGGATTCTTTGGATCTTCAAAACCAGGGGTTGAGCAACATATACTTCTTCCTCAAGCTTACCATTGAGGAATGCACTTTTCACATCCATTTGATATAAAGTGATATTATGATGGTTAGCATAAGCAAGTAATATCTGAATAGCCTCAAGTCTAGCAACAGTGCAAAAGTTTCATCGAAATCAATTCCTTCAACTCTGTGTAGCCTTGAGCTACAAGTCGTGCCTTATTCCTCACCACAAGGCCATTTTCATCTTGCTTGTTGCGGTAGATCCACTTTGTGCCAATGATATTATGCTTGCGAGGATCTGGACGTTTGACCAGTTCCTGACATTGTTGAGCTCGAATGATGTAATTCTTCTTGCATTGCTCGAATCCACTCAGCTCGAAATGCTTCATCTACCTTAGTGGGCTCTATGATAGAGACAAAAGCATAGTGCCCACAAAAGTTAGATAAATGTGAAGCTTTTGAGCGTGTGAGAGGACCTGGCGCTTCAATGTCATTGATGATCTTGTCAACTTGCACTTCTTTTGCAACGCGAGGATGAGCTGGTTGTCATCGAGGAATTTGATCAGCATTTTCTTCAGCACCATTTTCTTCAGCATTATCTTCAGGTGCATCAGCTCGACGTTCTTCGCGTTCTGGAATGAATTCTTCAGCAGATTCTTCAGTAGGAATTACATCCTCAGTAGCCTTGAACTTGATAGATTCCTCTGGTGCTGGTTCATCTATCACAGAAGGTAGGTGCTCTCTTTGCGAGCCATTAGTTTCATCGAACCGCACATCTACAGTTTCAACAATCTTGTGAAGAGCGATGTTGAAGACTCTGTAGGTGTGCGAGTCCTTTCCGTAACCAAGCATAAAACCTTCATGTGCTTTCGGTGCAAATTTAGCATTGTGATGAGGATCTCTAATCCAGCATTTAGCACCGAAGACTTTGAAATAACTCACATTGGGTTTCTTGTCAGTGAGGAGTTCATAGGCAGTCTTCTTGAAGAATTTGTGAAGATATACTCTGTTGATGATGTGGCACACGGTATCAATTGCATCAATCCAAAAATGACGAGGCGTTTTGTATTCATCAAGCATAGTGCGAGCCATCTCAACAAAAGTTCTGTTCTTGCGCTCCACGACGCCATTTTGCTGAGGAGTATAGGGAGCTGATAACTCATGAGTAATACCAAGTTCATCAAGATAGTCATCAAGACCGGAATTCTTGAACTCAGTTCCATTGTCACTCCTGATGTGCCTGATCTTCACACCAAAGTTGGTTGAAGCCCTCGAGGAAAATCGTTTGAAGACTTCCGCACTTCATGTTTGTAAGTAACAATGTGTACCCATGTGTAACGAGAGTAATCATCAACAATAACAAAGCCATATAGAGATGCATCATTAGTGACTGCTGAGTAATGATTAGGACCAAAGAGGTCCATGTGAAGCAATTCAATGGACGAGTAGTGGTCATGATAGTCTTCACGGATGCTTGGCCTTGGTCATTTTTCCAGCTTCACGGGCTCCACACAAGTGATCCTTGAGGAATTTGACATTCTCAATGCCAATGACATGCTTCTTCTTCGCATGCGCGTGTGCAAATTCCTCATGCCTGCGTGACCAAGTCGTCGATGCCATAGCCAGCCTTCAAAGCTTTTGCAAGTAGACACACGGCTGGTTGTGGTCCTGTAGAGAAATCAACAATATACAAGTCTCCTCTCCTAAAGCCTTGAAGACTTTGGAATTGTCACTTCCATGATCACAACACAACGATACTTGCCAAAGACAACAACCATATCAAGATCACAAAGCATTGAGATCGACATGAGGTTGTATCCTAAGGACTCAACAAGCATGACTTTGTCCATGTGTATGTCCTTAGAGATCGCAACCTTACCAAGACCCAATACGACTTTTGCCTTTGTCAAGAAAGATGATATGCTTCAGATGTGATGGTGATAAGGAGCATCCATCAATAGATTCTTGTCACCAAATATGTGATTTGTACATCCACTATCGAGGACCCACTCATTGGCTTTGGGTTGATCATCCTGCAGATGAATTAGTGCAACTTACGATCTCATATACTTCATCGGTGAAGAATATGATATCAATTTCATCGATGAATTTCATCGAGCGAAGATAACAGATAAGCAAGATGAGGGCGTGTGAAATGAAAGTTCATTTCTTCATGATTAGCCTGCGTCCTTTCGAGCATTTTTGTCGGGCCCCAACAAATTCTTCGACGTTAAAGCACGCCCGAGACCTGACCCTGCAGAAGAGATTAGTTCTTTTCTTCACCACCCACATCTGAAGGGGTGGCAAAGAGTTCATCACTCTGAGCTCCATATGAGAATGGTGGCATAGAAGCCAAACCATTTCGTTTCACATAAGAGGGGTTAGGGTAAGCATATGAATAAGCAGAGAAATTCTTGAGGACTTATGAACATATTGGTTTGAAGAATAATGCACATATTCATAGCCCTTAGCTCTACCTCGAAAAATGAGTTGTTAGCACGATGATAATCATATGAGGACTTTGATCCATGTGAAGAATTTGGTCCATATGAGGACTTGGATCCATATGAAGAATTTGTTCCATATGAAGAGTGTGATCTGGGGTTCCTATTCTTCACAGGTGGTGTCATGAGGACATTCACCTGAAGACTTTCAAGGAACTTCTTGGGAACCCAGATTTTCTTCATAGGGGAACCGTTCTGCAGATTAGTGCCAACATATCTAGCAAATACTTCACCATTCTGATTTTTGAACAGTTTATAGTTGGAGTCAAATGACTCATCGGAAGAATGAGGAGATTCACATGTAAAGCCAGATAAGTTAGATGGATCAATGGAGGTCCCTTTGCAGCAACCCATGAGGTTTTGGGGTACCGCTCGGGCTTCAATATGTTCCATCAGCATTGAGTTTCCTCTCAAAGGCAATACCCTCTTTCCTAGGGTTCTGTTGAGGATCTGCTTTTAAGCACATCACAAAGAGTCGATGCCCTTTGAGGCTTTTGTACATGCTGTCATGTACAATTCCTTCAACCCTGCATCGTCGGTGATACTAGCAATGTCCTCGGATGAGGAATTAGTGATAGCAGAGGTAGGTGAAGAATTTGTAATAGTTGAAGCATTTGAACATTCAGTGAAGAATTAGCGATTCACGTTCAATGCACTTTAAGCATGGAGGAACAAATTCTTCCCGAGAAGCGCTGATTTGTTGAGCAAGTAATGAATCGCGCTCCTTCGAAGATCTTCATAACTCACTCTTAGCTTCTCAAGATCTTGCTTTCTTTGAAGAAATTCATAAGAAAGTTTCTCATGATCGATAAGAGAGTGTTATGATGACCTTGAAGGTTGTCAAACCTAGATGAAGTCTCTGAAGATTTTCATCGGGGCTTTAGTGCGATCCATTTCTTCACCCAACATATCATCACTTTTGTCTAGCATGTTTTGAACCTTTTCAAAAGCCCTTTGTTGTTTTACAACAATCTTAGCAAGTTTTGAGTAGCTGGGCTTGAGATCTTCATCAGATTCATTTTCACTAGATTCGGAGGAGGTATATTTGAGTACCTTGGCACCCTTTGCCATGAAGCAATAGGTGGGGCGTAGTCATCACTATCTTCATCAGCTTTGTTGGTGAGGTCATTTTCTTCAGAGTAGAAGATGGACTTGCTGACGAAAGCAGTAGCGAGAGCCAGACTCGCCACACCAGACTCGGATTCTTCTGATGCCTCCTCTTCCTCATGTTCCTCGGATTCAGCTTCAGAGTCCATTTCCTTGCCAATGAATGCCTGAGCCTTCTTGGAGCTACTCTTCTTGTGAGAAGAAGACTTTGAGGATTTTGATGATGAAGATTTTGACGATTTCTTCTTCTTCTTAGCGTCATCAGAACTGTAATCCTTGTATTTCTTCTTCTTTAATTCCTTTTCCCACTGAGGACAATCTTGAATGTAGTGACCAGGTTTCTTGCATTTGTGGCATAGTCTTCTCTTATAGTCCTTTGGATGAGGAATCACTGCTCCTTGAGGATTTTCCAAAGCGACCACGTCTTGAGAACTTCTGAATTTCTTCACGAGCAGTGCTAGCTCTGGCTCAATTCTTGAGATCTCCAAGGCTACTACGAGTCTTCACAATCAGATTCGAGACACAGCCTTGGCCTTGAGGCACGTGATTTTCCATAGCTAGAACCATAGAGATTTCTCTTTTTGAGCAAGCTGGAACTCATGAGTATTTAGCCTCTCGAGGATATCAGCCGGATCAAGTGACTTGTAGTCAAGCGCTCTTGTATCATCGGTGCGAGTATCAAATGAGGAATCAAGTGATCTCAACAATTTCTTCACCACCTCATGGTCGGTGATGTCAGTGGCACCAAGCGCTTGAAGCTCATTTGAGATGTCAGTGAGGCGATCGAAGGTTTGTTGAACATTTTTGTTGTCGAGTCTTTTAAAGTGGTTGAAGAGATTTCGAAGAACATCAACTCGAGAGTCACGCTGAGTTGAGACTCCTTCATTTACTTTGGACAGCCTGTCCCAGATGAGCTTAGCAGTTTCCAAAGCACTCACTCTTCCATATTGTCCTTTGCTCAGATGGCCACATATGATATTCTTCGCTTGAGAATCGAGTTGCTTGAATCTCTTCACATCGGCAACGTTCAGTGAGGGTGAGACAGAGGGAAAACCATTTTCCACAACATACCAGAGATCGTTGTTAATTGCCTCAAGATGCATTAGCATCTTGTTTTTCCAGTAGGGGTAGTCCGTCCCATCAAAGGTAGGACACCCAGCTGAGATCTTGATCATACCTGCGGTCAACATAACTAAAACTCCAAGTGGTTAAACCAAAATCACACAGAACAAGGGAGTACCTTGCTCTGATACCAATTGAAAGTGCGTTATATCGACTAGAGGGGGGTGAATAGGCGATTTTTATGAATTCTTCAATGAGGAATTTTCCGGTGAGGAAATTCCTAAGTGAAGAACTACTTGCAGCGGAATAAGTACTCAGAAGTAAGCATAAGAGAATGCGGGCAAGGTCATCATGATGAAATGAAGACAATCAAAGAGTACAGAAAGCGTAAACACATGATAGCACAAGATGAAGACAAACAGATCAAGAATTGAACTGAGGAAATTGAGAAAGTCTTGATCAAAGTCTTCAAACACAGATATGAAAAACACTCAACACAATGAATGAGGAAATGAAAGAGTTGAGGAAATAGAACCAGTTAGGTTGGTGAAGACAATGATTTGGTAGACCAGTTCCAACTGCTGTCTCGGTTATGCGTCTGGTTGGAGCGGTGAGTATTTAAACTTGAGGACACACAGTCCGGACACCCGATCGCTGAGCACGCAGCTCAGACACCAAGTCCTCACCGTATTCTCCTTGAACTAAGGTCACACAGACCTCGTCCAATCACTCGTGGCAAGTCTTGAGCGACTTCCAAACCTTCACAGACTTGGTCACTCGGCGATCCACAATTCCTCTTGGATGCTCTAGACAATGGCGCCTAACCGTCTGGAAGAAGCACAATCTTCAAAGGTAACAAGCGTCGGATCCACGCAGGATCAATCTCTTCATGATGCTCAATCACTTTGGGTTTGTAGGGTTTGGTTTTGGGTTTTCCTCACTGATGATTTTCACTCAAAGTCCTCGGAGGATGGGTTGCTCTCAAATGACAAGTGTCAAGTTCTCTCGGAGCAGCCAACCAACTAGTGGTTGTAGGGGGCGGCTATTTATAGCCTAGGGAGTAGCCCGACATGATAAGACATAAATGCCCTTCAATGATATGACCGTTAGGTGGATAAGATATTTTGGGACAGCTGGCGCGCAGCACAGCAACGGTCGGAAATTTGACACTCAAATTCCTCGTATATCATGTTCCTCATTGTGTAGGCAATCCGCATTGGCGAATTCCTAACTCCCGGTCGAAACAAATTCCTCGTGACTGAAGAACTTCGTCTCATCCTTTGAAGAAATTGACTGAACTGTATGAGATTTCCAAAGGCTTCACTCGAAGGGATTGGTAGGGTAGGATTTTGAGTTGAGCATCACATGGAATTTTTTCCTTAGTATTTCCTCGACCCCCTTTAATAGTACGGTGTTTCCTATGACTCAAGAAAGAGAAAACGAAGCAACGAAAACAAAATTCTTCATGCTTCATGTTCCTTAAATGAATACCAAGTCTTCAAGGTCACACCAATTTCTTCACTTTCAAAGTCTTCAGAAAGTCTTTAGAATATCAAAGTCTTCAGTCGAAGAACTTCATTTTTAGGGGTCGACTTTCTCTGTAAATATAAAACTCCTCATAGACTTATAGACCTGTGTACACTCATAAACACATTATTCCCTTAACCTATAAGTCTTCAATACACCAAAATCACTAAGGGGCACTAGATGCACTTACAATCTCCCCCTTTTTGGTGATTGATGACAATATAGGTTAAGTTTTCAACGGGGATAAACATATGAAGTGTAAATGCTGATATTGAGGAATTTGATTGCAAGATATAGAAGAACCCCCCCTGAAGATGTGCATAGTGAGGAATTTTGCTTTTGAGGCATTGCACATTTGAAGAGTTGAATCATGGAGATCTCCCCCTATATCTTGTAATTCATGCACGCATTTGACATATAATATGAAGAATTTGAAATGCATGATGAAATATGGTGACTGATGTAGTTCAGCATGCGTGTATTAATATATAATGAGGAATAAGCATGCAGAGGAACACATCAAAAGTATCAGAGCACCATCGGGTTTAAGATTACAACTCGATCCAATAAAGTTTCAGAAGAACGAGAGTTGTAGCAAAAAAAAAACCGCGTTGTATATGGGCGTAAAAATAGACCCGCTTGAAGACTAACTCAAATTTCTCCCCCTTTGTCATCAAATGACCAAAAGGATTGAAACTGAGGACTAACGCCCCTGAAGAATTTCAAGTTGATGAAGGAGCGCCAGCGTTGACGGGGTCGGTTGTCATAGTAGGGCCTGCCGCAGTGTCGTCCAAGTCTTCATTTTCATCAGTGTCGCGCGATGAAGAATAGGAGCTGGCTAGCAAGGAAGGAACCTTGACCTTCTTGAATTTCTTCGGTGGAGGTACAAACCAGTCAAATTCTTCCTTGAGACCCATTGTCTTCAGTTCTTCTGCGCTGTAGACATTAGAAAGAACAGCCCAGGTGCGGTTGAAGGTTTCATGGAGGTAGTATTGGTTTTTCTTCACTGCATTGTGTGTTGAGGTCATGTTGTGAAGAATTGAACCAAACTGACGCTTGACCCATTTATGATTGCGATCAACCTTCTGATGAAGACTGAGGAGTAACTCACGATCAGTCATCACCTTGGATGCTGTGGCTTGAGGATTTTGCTTGGCTGAGGTATTGGCGACAGAGTCATTTGTGGCAGAGTCATCATTGGTGGAGTAGGATGCAACTTTGCGAAATTGACCATCCAATGGACGAATGCCTTCATCTATCACAACAGTTGCCTTGCCCTTGTCATCAGCTGAGGAAAATGTCCGTTTGAGGACTTCAATTGGAGGCAAGTAGCTGCAGTGGTTCAGATTATCAGCCTTGTAATTGAGTGAACACCTTGTTCTGATGAATCTCATAATCCAAGGTGCATAAGGCTTCAGCTCAAAAGGTGACATAGCAATATTTGGCAGAGTCCTCATGAAGAAATCATGGAAGTTGACAGGAACGCCATGAATGATATTGGAAAGCATATTCTTCATGATGCCAACGACTTCTTCATCATTTGAGTCGTGGCCTTTGATAGGACTCATTGTCTTCGTCAGAATGCGATAGACAGTCCGAGGCACATATAGTAATTCCTTGACGAAGAATTTGGTTCGAGGTGCCTGTCCTGGCTTCAAAGGCTTCACCAGCACTTGCATGTAATGATTTGAAAGCTCAGGTTCGTTGTAGATGCAACGAGCACCATCAAGGGGAGGACTGAGTGGGAGGGCACGAAGCAATTCAGTTGCTGGTGCCTTGTAGTGAGTATTTTCTGTCATCCAGTCCAATACCCACGAGTTCAGATCTTCAGAATCTCCGGTGATGTGCAGCATCGCATAGAATTGAAGAATGAGTTCTTCATTCCAATCACAGATGTCAGTGCAGAAATTCAGCAATCCTGCATCATGAAGAACACTGAGGACTGGCTCGAAGCCTGGCAGAGATTCCATGTCCACATGAAGAATATGTGCATGATCGAAGACTTTGTCTTTGATGAATAGCAAAGAGGAATATAAGTTGGCTTGACTAGCAGTCCAGAAACGCCTCTTCCTTATGCGAGCAGAGTCATATGGGTTGTAGTCAGTGAAGAATACATGCTCGCCAAGAAATCTTCAGCCTTGAACTTTTGCTTCGTTGAGAATGGATTCTTTGGCTTTGGCGAAGGAGTGTCGATGAGTTGCATCACGACCTCGGGAATCGCAATCTCAGGTTCTTCAGGCTGAGGATTTTCTGGTTCCTCTTCATATGCAGTCTGCGTGTTCATAGGATCAGCGGCGGGTTTCTTCACACTAGTGGCTGGAATTTCTTCATGCACGGATGTGTTGGGATGAGTTTCTTCAGAGCCCATTTGAACCGTTGGTGCAGGGGACTGAGGAATCTTTTGGATTGGGGTGAAGAGTGGAGAATTGGGATGCTGACTTACCCAAAAGTCATCGTTCATCACAGGCGTGGTGCATCCAATATCCACGTCTTCGTCTTCAATTTCCTCAACACCAGTTCTTCAGCTGTGAACTGAGGCATAGGCGAGGAAATGATTGGTGTTGAAGGGATTGCATCCACTTCAATTTCTTCATCAATCTGCTCTGACGAAGCAGCAGAATGATTTTCTTCATCAGATCCGATTGGGATCTCATACTCCTCACCAAAAGGAACAAGGTCCTTTGATGGAATGGAGGAAATTGGAACAACATCGATTGGATTTTCAAAAGAGCTTGTCATAGGCTTCATTTTCTTCGGGGCTGAAGAATTTGAAGCAGCTGATGCTTTCCACAGTCTTCATCAGAAGGTTGATGATGAATCTCTTCAGTGATGCTCAATCACTTTGGGTTTGTAGGGGTTTGGTTTTTGGGTTTTTTCCTCACTCGATGATTTTCGCTCAAAGTCCTCGGAGGATGGGTTGCTCTCAAATGACAAGTGTCAAGTTCTCTCGGAGCAGCCAACCAGCTAGTGGTTGTAGGGGGCGGCTATTTATAGCCTAGGGAGCAGCCCGACATGATAAGACATAAATGCCCTTCAATGATATGACCGTTAGGTGGATAAGATATTTTGGGACAGTGGCGCAAGAAGACAAGAACGGTCGGAAATTTGACTCTCAAATTCCTCGGGGCTATCATGTTCCTCAATGTGTAGGCAATCCACATTGGGGAATTCCTAACTCCTCGGTCGAACAAATTCCTCAACACTGAAGAACTTCGTCTCATCCTTTGAAGAAATTGACTGAATCAGATGAGATTTCAAAGGCTTCACTCGAAGGGATTGGTAGGGTAGGATTTTGAGTTGAGCATCACATGGAAATTTTTCCTTAGTATTTCCTCGACCCCCTTTAACAGTACGGTGTTTCCTATAACTCAAGAAAGAGAAAATGAAACAACGAAAACAAAAGTCTTCACGCTTCATGTTCCTCAAATGAATACCAAGTCTTCAAGGTCACACCAATTTCTTCACTTTCAATGTCTTCAGAAAGTCTTTAGAATATCAAAGTCTTCAGTCGAAGAACTTCATTTTTAGGGGTCGACTTTCTATGTAAATATCAAACTCCTCATAGACTTATAGACCTGTGTACACTCATAAACACATTAGTCCCTTAACCTATAAGTCTTCAATACACCAAAATCACTAAGGGGCACTAGATGCACTTACAAAGGGAAGGGTTTGGAGGATTCAAACACAATTGGAGACACGGATGTTTTTGTCGTGGTTCCGGTAGGTGGTGCTATCGTACATCCACGTTGATGGAGACTTAAACCCACGTAGGGTAATGGTTGCGCGAGTCCACGGAGGGCTCCACCCACGAAGGGTCCACGAAGAAGCAACCTTGTCTATCCCACCATGGCCGTCGCCCACGAAGGACTTGCCTCACTAGCGGTAGATCTTCACAAAGTAGGCGATCTCCTTGCCCTTACAAACTCCTTGGTTCAACTCCACAATCTTGTCGGAGGCTCCCAAGTGACATCTAGCCAATCTAGGAGACACCACTCTCCAAGAAGTAACAAATGGTGTGTTGATGATGAACTCCTTGCTCTTGTGCTTCAAATGATAGTCTCCCCAACACTCAACTCTCTCTCACAGGATATGGATTTGGTGGAAAGAAGATTTGAGTGGAAAGCAACTTGGGGAAGGCTAGAGATCAAGATTCATATGGTAGGAATGGAATATCTTGGCCTCAACACATGAGTAGGTGGTTCTCTCTCGAGGCTGGTAAGTTGGAAGTGTAGGTTTGTTCGATGGCTCTCTCCACGAATGAAGAGGAGGTGGAGGGGTATATATAGCCTCCACACAAAATCTAACCGTTACAAACAATTTACCAAACTCGGTGGGACCGAATCATAAAACTCGGTCGGACCGATTTAGTAAACCTAGTGACCGTTAGGGTTTTCGGTGGGACTGACATGCAACTCGGTAGGACCGATATGGTTAGGGTTAGGGCATAACATAATCTCGGTGAGACCGGTTACACAAACTCGGTGAGACCAAATTTGGTAATTAGCTAACCAGAGAGTTGGTCAGGTAAACTCGGTGGGACCGATTTGCTCTTTCGGTGAGACCAAAAAGATACAAAAGGGAAACAGAGAGTTTACATTGCAATCTCGGTGGGACCGATCGCTCACTTCAGTTAGACCGAAACGTTACGAAGGGAAACAGAGAGATTACAATCCCATCTCGGTGAGACCGAGATCCCTATCGGTGAGACCGATTTGCCTAGGGTTTGTGGCAGGGGCTATGACATCTGAACTCGGTGGCGCCGGATAGAAAGAATCGGTAGGGCCGAGTTTGACTTTAGGTTTAGGTCATATGTGGATGTGAGAAAGTAGTGGAGGGTTTTGGAGCATATCACTAAGCACATGAAGCAAAAGGCTCATTAAGCAACACCTCATCCCTCCTTGATCGTATTGGCTTTACCTATAGACTCAATGTGATCTTGGATCACTAAAATGTAAAATGTAGAGTCTTGAGCTTTTGAGCTTGAGCCAATCCTTTGTCCTTGATATTTTGAGGGATCCACTTTCATCATCCATGCCATGCCATTCATTGAGCTTTCCTAAAATATTTGTCTTGGAATAGCATTAGCTCAATGAGCTATATGTTGTTATGAATTACCAAAACCACCTAGGGATAGTTGCACTTTCAATCTCCCCCTTTTTGGTAATTGATGACAACATATAGATCAAAGCTTCGACAAATGATAATAAAATTTGAAAAACATCGTCGCTTTGAGAAGTATGTGATAAGCAAGAGCTACCCCTAAATTTGTGCATATTTTAATATTTGCTTTGGACTGCAAATGCACAAGGAATTAGGCTCATGGGTTACTCTTCCATGTCGCATACATCTTGGTAGAGCGCTCAAAATAATAAAGATTGAATACATGCACTCATCACCAAGCAAAGTGAATGATCATATAAGGACAAGTAAGATAATATCATAACGAGCATAAGTGTAGCTTATGATCAAACACATGATCATCAATGTCTCACAGGTAATTGCATAGTATCTCAAACAATCAAAAGCAAATAAAGTTCAACCAAAAAGACAAGAGAGAACAAAAGCAAATGTCTCTCTCTCGAAGCCTATGATCTATGCTTTTTTCTCCCCCTTTGGCAACAAGTTACCAAAAAGTTCCTAGAAAATGCATAGGACTATATCGTCTCTCAGGCTTGGTCTTCTGGTGGTGGTGGTGTCCGGAGAACTCCAAGAACGAAGGCTTCAGTCGATGTAGAAGGAGCTGAGGGAGTTGGTGCTGGAGCTGTAGCTGGAGCTGATGAAGTGACTCTGGTGTCTTGAACTGGCTCTGCAGCTGATCTTTGAGCTCATGGCACTCTGGCAAATGCATCAGTCGTTGTCCTGCCCTTCCTCTCCTGCATGTCATCCTGTAGCTGCTCCACAGCTGACTGAATCTCAGTTACTTTGACATCAAGATCATAGAATTTTTGTTCCATGATTCTTTCCAGGCTCTCCTGGTTTTGAGTTAGGGTGGCCAACCCCTTCTCAATCCTTAGAGTTGATTCTATCAAGTAACCAAGCTGCTCCTGCTTGTTCTTCAGAAAGTAATCAGATGCCTCTGCTTGAGTTGGCATCTTGGCAACCTTCTCTTTCCTAGCTTTCTCCTTCTTCTCTTGCGCTTGTACTGATGTTGGTTCATTCTCAGTCATGACAACTTGATTGTCCTCAAATTCAGGATAGAGAACCATGTGTTCCTTATCCAACAGATACTTCCCTGTGCCCATCTTTGAGTTTATCAACTCCTAAATCTGTGGGGCATATCCACAGCTCCTCTTCTGGTCTGCTGCAGTCCTCTTGATGGTTTCAACTATGAGGCTCATGACTTTGAATTTCTGAGGCACATCAAATATGTGAAGCAAATTGATTGCATGCCCTCTAATCATGTTGTGGTCACCTGATTTGGGCAAAAGAGTGTGCCTCTGGATCCAGTTGATTGTAGGCAGCCCTGACAGAAGATAATGAACTGATCCAAACTTGAAAGACTCAAGTGGATCATCTGGGTTTTCCTTGTACATGTGTGACATTGAGTTGTGACCCATCTTCTTCTTGGCATAAATGTCCAAGTCATCTTCATCTTCCTTTGGGGGCATTGATCAGACTTGCCCATTCCTCTATGGTTGACTGATATCTCGTTCCTTCAGACATCCAAACTATCCTGCCATCTGGATAGAAATGTGTTGCGGAGTAGAATTGCATAATGAGCTCGTCATTCCAATTTGTGAGCTTCTGCCCAACAAAATCTGCAACTCCACAAGCACTGAAGCTGTCATACACTCCAGGATAGTGTTCTTCATTCTCCTGAATGTAGGTCCAGTCGACCCACCTCATATCACAAACTATGGGCTTCTTATCCAACAAGATGGTCTCATAGAAGTCCTGCTGTTCCTTGGTGTGGAACCTATAATCCACAGCAGTCCTTCTCCTGGTGGCATATGGATCTGACTCTCTCCATAGCCTCAGCCCTTGATCTCTCCTGAACTTCATGTTCTCAGCCATAGATGAGCATCATTGTGGTCTGGGATCTTGGGTTTGAGCTTCCTTAGGACCTGCCCTTCTTCATCTTCCTCAGCATCAACCTCAGGCATTGGAGCCTTGTTCTTCTCAATTGCTCGTATACTCCTGGTATTTCTCTTTGGTGCACTCTTGGGCTTGGGGGTAGCTTTGGGCTTTGAAGTTGCAGCCCCTGATTTTATGGTATCACCCATCAGCTTTTGTGCCTTGGGTGCAGGCTCAGCAACCTCTTCTTCTTCTTCTTCTTCCATCATAGAAGGCTTCCCAATCACTTTGGCCATGGTCTTCTTGACCCTTTCCTTCCTTTTCTTTCCTTCAGCAGCAGCAGGTTCTTTGGGCTGGGTTTCCAAAGAAGCTTGAGTGGAGACTCTGGCTTTGGACATTGGTTGTCTACCTGCTGGCCTTTTGATCTTCATTCCAGGCTTAACTGCTGTTGAGCTGTACTCCTTCTTGAGCACCTTCTTCTTGGAACTGGCCTCATCCTCAACTGCCACATAATCTTCATCCTCAGACTCTGAGGTCTTCTTCTTCCTTGTCCTTGTGGCAGCCTTGGGCAAATTACTGGGTGTGCTTCTGCTCCCCTCTTCTGAGCTGCTTGAGGGACTAGTGCCCTCACTCATGTGAATCTGCTCTTCTGACCTATTCTGGCTGTCACTTTGGTCTGACATGCTGCTTACACTGACTGCTGACCCTGTGAAAGTTATAGATGAGGTAGAGTGGATGAGCATCACAAAATGCAGAGATTTTTGCAAAATAATGATTCAAAAACTTAGTTTTAGTTTTCACAGAAAGCATTTCGGATCTACCGATTTTCAAACTCGGTGATACCGAAGCAGTTTTTGGAACCTGAACTAGTGAACTCGGTCAGACCGAGTCACAGTTTGGTGGCACCGAGACTGCTAGGGTTTCACAAAAGTTCTAAAATTGGTCACACCGATTTGTAATTCTCGGTCAGACCGAGACTTACTAGTGCAATGGCGTTAGCCAAATCGGTGGGACCGAGTTTTTCAACTCGGTGGGTCCGAGATGGTTTCGGCGGAAACCTAACCCTAAATTTTCGAATGATACCTATTCTAAGGATTGTTTTGACTGGATATAAGTGTTTCAATCGTGGCAAGATGCATAATGAACACAATGTGCTGAGAATTGGACGAGGATAGCAAAGTGATCGAGTTCATACCCTAGTTCGGCGGTGAACTCGCTACGGCGGCAACGGCAGAGACCAACGGCTGGAGGCGGCTGGCGACGAAGTCGACGATCCGTAGACCAAGTAGGCAGAGCGAGCTATGCGCGGGCGAGGAGTTTCAGAGAAATTTTTCCAAAATTTGCCCGTGTGATATATATAGCCCGACACTGTCGGTGTGACCGAGTTGAACAACTCGGTGGCACCGAGATGCATAATTGTTAACAGTTACAGCTACTCGGTGTGACCGAAAAGTTAAAATCGGTTGCACTGAGATTGAAAACCTAGATCGACTTAGTAATCTCGGTATGACCGAAATGGAGGAATCGGTCAGATCGAAAATCACAAAGAAGTTTTGGAAGTTTAAGTCTATGACGAATCGGGGACTCCGAGTGCTCCTCACACAGAGTGGTTCGAATCTGAATTGATCAAAATTTGTGATGTAGCATGAATAGAGTTTGAGACGAGAAAAGCATAGATAGCTAGAGAAGGTTCTTAGGCATTCTTGTCCATCCACTTGGCAAAAGAAAAAGAAACCAATCAATCAAACAACAAGTGGATGTCCTCGAATGAGTAAAATATGCAATCAACATGCTCACACAATAAAATGACAAATGAAATATGTGATAAAGCATGCACAACCAATTCTAGCATCTATCAAACAATTGGCGATGACTAGGTCATCTATATATGAGTATATTGACTTAGGAGTCAAATGAGAACATTTGATCATAGGTCATACTCATCGTTTAAGCTCAAGTGGGGTTACCACTTTTACATAAAGCATTTATGTGTTCACATCATTAGAGTTGCTTTGAATCAATTCTTAGAGTTAAGCTCCCCCTAGATGTGAGACCCCCCTTAGAGGGATAAACTAAACTTGGGTTTTGTCGATGATGACTTCATGTAGGTGTTGAAGATGTGAATGCTCAATGTTGATGTAGATCTTTTGAAGCAATCCTTTGGAGTGAGTTGCACTTTCAATACCTACATGGGTTAATCCCACAAGGTACAAACAAGAATATCCATAGACATAGAGTGATGCACACACAAAATGATGTCCATGAAAACTTTAGGTTACCTTGTCCCTTGCCTTACCAACATGAGGGTTTGTGACTCCTTGAACTAGTGCAAGATATGGAAGTTGATTGCACTTGTCCTTGCCATAATGATATGAGTGAAAAATGTTGGCGGAGTCACGCTCAAGAACTCTCTAGTTTTTCTTCTTCGGGATCCACATCATCTTGATGGGAATCCTTGGTGTAGTAGTTGTGCTTGATGAAGTAGAACTTGACGTAGTCTTGGGAACCCACTTGACCAAGGCCTTAGGTGCTTCTTCAAATGCATCAATCTCTTCTTGAAGCTTGTCCTTGCCTTTGTTCTTGTGGTCTTGTGGTGGAAGATCATCTTGTGCTTGTGTTCCCTTGAAGGAAGTAGGATCATACTTCTCTTGTTGAGGAACAAACTTCGTCTTGGGGTATTGATCTTCTTCCCACTCAACTCCATTGGCATTGAACTTTCGTTCAAAACCAACACCTTGATTCTTCCGGTGCCTTCCTTGCTTGCGTACAATTTCCTCAAATTGCTTACTCCCGGCAAGGCTCTTGTATACACCTTTCTCTATAATTCCCTTCAATAAGTTGTTTTCTTGCTCAAGTGTAACTTGGCTAAGATAATCATTAGTGGAATCAAGAGAACTACTAGAAGCAACAATATTGGATTTAGCATTGTTATTGTTACTACTAGAAGAAGAATCTTTCTTGTTCTTGTTGCTAGACTTGACTTGAGGCATGTAAGTAGATAAGAGTAAACGCTTGGCAATATAAGAAGAACTTTTCTTATGAAGATCATCATTGATCGCTCTTAGGAACTCATGCTCTTGCTCAAGATTGAGCTTTTCAAAGCGTAACTTCTCATGAGCCCTTAAAAGTTCTCGATGATCTTCGAAGATAGTTTCATGAGCTAACTTAAGAGTGTTTAGTTATTTAGTTAGACGCTCAATTTTCTCCTTATCATTTTCATTCGTTTCATCTTGATTAGCATGATTAATTGACGTTTCATCATAGTATTCATCACTAGAGTTGTCAACAAGTAAATCATCATCACCTAGCAAGTCATCTTCATCACTATTAAAATCAACATACTCTGGGTGTGTTACCTTAGGACCTTTGGCCATGAAGCATCTTCCAATTCCTTCATTTGGTGATTCAAATATGTCGTAGGAGTTGGTTGACACAAGTGCTAAACCGGCAATACCTTCATCTTGAGTGTATTCGGAGTTGGAGTGATAGCTTCTTTCGAAGTGATTGTCGGAGTCGGAGCCGGATACCCATTCACCAACATGAGCTTGATGTCTTCGTGTTGTGTAGCTCTTTGATGACTTATCCTTCCTTTCCAAATCCTTGCTTCTCCGTGAGGGTCTTCGTTCATAACGATCATCTCTACTCCTTCTCTCTCTTGGTGGTGATTCTTCTCTTCTACTTCTTCTCTTGGGAGAATCTTCTCTTCTTTTGTAGGGTGCTGTACACTCATTGGAATAGTTTCCGGGTCTCCCACAATTGTAGCAATTGCGCTCTCGACTAGAAGATCTTTTGTCATTGTAGGACCTTGACTTGGAGCTTCTTTCTTTGCTTCTACTCTTGTAGAATTTGTTGAAGTTTTTCACCATTAAGCTCAATTCTTCATTGAAGGTTTGTTTCTCACTTGATGATGTGGGAGCTTCACATGAGGCTTTGTAAGCACCACTTGACTTGTTGTGAAGTTCCTCCTTATCCTTGAGTGACATCTCATGAGCAACAATTCTTCCAGTGACTTCCGTTGGCTTGAGATCTTTGTAATTTGGCATCATTTGGATCAATGGCACACGGTATCATATTTTCCATCCAATGCTCTTAGGATCTTCTTGATGATGAATCTGTCGGTCATCTCTTCACTTCCTAAGCCGGCAATCTCATTTGTGATAAGAGCAAGCCTAGAGTACATTTCAGCGACACCTTCACCATCCTTCATTTTGAACTTGTCAAGCTGACTTTTGGAGCACGTCCAACTTGGATTCCTTGACGGAGTCGGTACCTTCATGCATATCAATCAAAGTATCCCAAATTTCCTTTGCATTCTCAAGACGGCTGATTTTGTTGAATTCTTCGGGGCACAATCTGTTGAAGAGGATATCACAAGCTTGAGCATTGTATTGCAACATCTTCAACTCTTCCGCACTAGCTTCACGGTTCGGTTCTCTCCCATCAAAGAATTCACCTTGCAAGCCAATGCACACAATAGCCCAAACGGCGGGGTTATGTCCGAGAATATGCATTTTCATCTTATGCTTCCAACTAGCAAAATTAGTGCCATCAAAGTAAGGACCTCTACGGTGATAATTTCCCTCGCTAGATGCCATACTCTCCTAGGTTGTGAAACCAAGGCTATGACCACCAAAAGCTATGGAAATCAAAGCAAATGGAGACCAAAGCTCTGATACCACTTGTAGGACCTTGAAGTATGTCTAGGGGGGGTGATTAGACTACTTGACCAATTAAAAGCTATGCCTTTTCCCAATTTTAGACTTTGGCAGATTTTAGCTAACTTTGAGCAATTCAAGCAATCATCACGCAATTCAAGCAAGCATGCAAAGAGTATATAGGCAGCGGAAAATAAAGCATGCAACTTGCAAGAATGTAAAGGGAAGGGTTTGGAGGATTCAAATGCAATTGGAGACACGGATGTTTTTGTCGTTGTTCCGGTAGGTGGTGCTATCGTACATCCACGTTGATGGAGACTTCAACCCACGTAGGGTAACGGTTGCGCGAGTCCACGGAGGGCTCCACCCACGAAGGGTCCACGAAGAAGCAACCTTGTCTATCTCACCATGGCCGTCGCCCACGAAGGACTTGCCTCACTAGCGGTAGATCTTCACGAAGTAAGCGATCTCCTTGCCCTTACAAACACCTTGGTTCAACTCCACAATCTTGTCAGAGGCTCCCAAGTGACACCTAGCCAATCTAGGAGACACCACTCTCCAAGAAGTAACAAATGGTGTGTTGATGATGAACTCCTTGCTCTTGTGCTTGAAATGATAGTCTCCCCAACACTCAACTCTCTCTCACAGGATATGGATTTGGTGGAAAGAAGATTTGAGTGGAAAGCAACTTGGGGAAGGCTAGAGATCAAGATTCATATGGTAGGAATGGAATATCTTGGCCTCAACACATGAGTAGGTGGTTCTCTCTCATAACTGGTAAGTTGGAAGTGTAGGTTTGTTCTGATGGCTCTCTCCACTAATGAAGAGGAGGTGGGGGGGTATATATAGCCTCCACACAAAATCTAACCGTTACACACAATTTACCAAACTCGGTGGGACCGAATCATAAAACTCGGTCGGACCGATTTAGTAAACCTAGTGACCGTTAGGGTTTTCGGTGGGACTGACATGCAACTCGGTAAGACCGATATGGTTAGGGTTAGGGCATAACGTAATCTCGGTGAGACCAATTACACAAACTCGGTGAGACCGAATTTGGTAATTAGCTAACCGAGAGAGTTGGTCGTAAACTTCGGTGGGACCGATTTGCTCTTTCGGTGAGACCGAGAAGTTACAAAAGGGAAACAGAGAGTTTACATTGCAATCTCGGTGGGACCGATCGCTCATTTCGGTTAGACCGAAACGTTACGAAGGGAAACAGAGAGATTACAATCCCATCTCGGTGAGACCGAGATCCCTATCAGTGAGACCGATTTGCCTAGGGTTTGTGGCAAGGGCTATGACATCTGAACTCGGTGGCGCCGGATAGAAAGAATCGGTAGGGCAGAGTTTGACTTTAGGTTTAGGTCATATGTGGATGTGAGAAAGTAGTGGAGGGTTTTGGAGCATATCACTAAGAACATGAAGCAAAAGGCTCATTAAGCAAAACCTCATCCCTCCTTGATAGTATTGGCTTTTCCTATAGACTCAATGTGATCTTGGATCACTAAAATGTAAAATGTAGAGTCTTGAGCTTTTGAGCTTGAGCCAATCCTTTGTCCTTGATATTTTGAGGGATCCACTTTCATCATCCATGCCATGCCATTCATTGAGCTTTCCTGAAATATTTGTCTTGGAATAGCATTAGCTCAATGAGCTATATGTTGTTATGAATTACCAAAACCACCTAGGGATAGTTGCACTTTCAGCTGGACAAACGGCCGACTGCTGGAAGACGGCCGTGCTTAAGAAGACGGCCCCGAGACGGGCCGACTCCTGGCAGGCGGCCTCCAGAGAGGCCGGCACCTAAGCAGTCGGCCCACGGCACCCTCAGAGTCTGCGCCCCCATGAAGAAGACAAGACAGGGTGAGGCTACAATGTAGCCAATCACCCCCATATCCAAGGCCGGGCGTGGCCAAAGTGCTCCGTACAGGCGGAGATCTCCGCCAACATGACACTGTGCCACCCCGCCCCCAACGCTATCCTGTCGGTGAGCCCTGCTCCCACGACCGCCTGTCGGTACGGCCTGAAGACGGCGGGCCCTACCAGGCAGCGAGAGCCTGGAAGACGGCGGAAGCCTGGCCAGTCGGACCCGAGGGAGGCGGCCTCCAGCAGGCGGCCCGTTCCTTCCTCGGGGCCCCACGCGCCATCAACCAGATAAGATGCATACTGGCTACAGTGATCTCCCACTAGGCGGCGGGACTGTAGCCACGCCCCCCTGACCAAGCCTGCGTCATTAGCTTCACGGCTACAGTAATCAGCAGCCATCAAGACCCGCGAGTGGCGGAGGCGGCCTGTCGGCTCCGTACCAGACCAGTCGGCGGGGCCCACCAGGCGGCGGGCCCCAGCAGCCGACGGAGAAGCCGACGGCCAGAGAGACTGACAGCCGGGACCTACACCCGGTAGGATTACCATTGTACCCCTGGGGGGTAGGCCTATATAAACCCCCTCTGGAACCCATGCAAAGGGTTGGAACCTGTTAGAATTAGACAAGCACCTTGGGGGGAAGGAGAGCAAGCCTTGCCTTCTTCCACCTCTAGCATAAAGCTCGAGGAGCACCATTGTACTCACTAGTGCCTTAGTGATCATGCGGAGACCCCGCAGAGCAGGACTAGGGGTGTTATCTCCTAGGAGAGCCCCGAACCAGGGTAAAGTACGCCGGCGTTCGTGTCTACGCCACATCCCACTTCCAGGCACCAGCGACGTTCTACTCGCTCCCACTTACCAAATGTCGGGGTTGGGTGCGACATATGCCAAGGGATGGCTTATCATGGAGGGGGCGAGTAGAACGTCACTGGTGCCTGGAAACGGGATGAGGCGAAGACATGCACGCCGGCGAATCTTACCCAGCTTCAGGGCTCTCCGAGGAGATAACACCCCTACTGCTGCTCTGCGGGGTCTCCGCATGATCACTATGGCCAAATGGGTACAAGAGGCTCCTTGAGATGTTCGGGGTGAGGAAGGAGAAGGGCTCGGCTTGCTCT
Source organism: Aegilops longissima (assembly GCA_021605205.1). Lineage (NCBI taxonomy): Eukaryota > Viridiplantae > Streptophyta > Magnoliopsida > Poales > Poaceae > Aegilops > Aegilops longissima. The sequence goes on along the minus strand of CM038682.1, from coordinate 108,271,953 downwards.
TCTCTCCCTCTACGTGTGTGTCTAAAACTACTAGCTTCCAACCCTTTGCATGGGTGCCCCGGGGGGTTTATATAGGCCTACCCCCGGGGGTACAACGGTAATCCGGCTGGGTGTGGGTCCGAGCCGTCAGTCTCTAAGTCGCCGTCTTCTCCGCCGACTCCTGGGGCCCGCCGACTAGTGGGCCCCGCTGATGGCCCAACATGGGGCCAACAGTCCTTGTCCGCCGCGGGCGGGTCTTGCCGGCTGCAGATCACTGTAGCCGTGCTTCTAATGACGCGAGCTTGGTCGTGAGGTTATGGCAACAGTGCCGCCGCCTGGCGGGCGATCACTGTTGCCATTCCCTGTCTTGTCTGGTTAATGGCGCGTGGATCCCGCGGGAGGAGCCGGCCGACTCCCGGAGGCTGACTCCATCGGGTCCGTCTTTGGGGTGCTCTCGCCGTCTTCGGTACTCCCGCCGACAGGCGGGTCCCGCCGTCTTCGGGTCGTACAGACAGGCCAACGTGGGTACAGGAATCTGCCCACGGTGATGATGTCAGGGCCGGCATGGCAACAGTGCTGCGCCGCACGGAGATCTCCGTCGGTACGGCGCCCTGTAGCCATACCTGCCCTTTATGGACTGGGCGGGGATGGGCCGCGAGGCGGCTTTACCCCATAGTCGCCCAGGCATGAGGTGGTGGAGGTCGCGGGCCGACTCCTTGTAGCCGGCCTCGCTGGAGGTCGCTGGCTTGGAGTCGGCTTGTCCTGAAGGCGGCCCCTGGGACTCGGCCCAGAGGGGTAGTCGGCCGGCTCTGTTGCCGACTATCTGAAGGCGGCTCTTCGTCTTGGGGTCTTGAGGGGCGCAGCCTGCCCCGATGTTTTGAAAGGTTCAGGGGCTCGGGTCTGCCTACCCGTAGTCCATTACTCCGACAATGGTACTTGGATAAAACATTCATATCAGACACATCTCACCTTTTTCTTAGGTAGTGGAAACTGGCGTTGCACACGCACCAATTACTTTTGACAAACGGCTCTCCCTGCGTAACTGTCCTGCACACAGTAGAAGTCTTTTTTGCGAATATGCACCCATCAGAAGCTGCACACGCACATATACGTAGGACGTTTACAAGCTGATTAACATCGGTGTTGGTATAGAGCCGGCAGGGGGCGGCGTTGGGAAGCACAGTGTCCATGCTCCATGCACGCATCAAAGGTGTAGATCAGGCACACTGTCGCATGCAACTATGACTGGAGTGGGCGAAGCATGGAGTTGGAGCAGTGGCTGGTTTGTGTCCCTTGACTTGGGGGCATGCGCTGCGGCATGTCCATGTGCTGAATGCCCGGCGCGGTGCGGACGACGAGGAGCCCATCAAGGTTTTTTTTGCAGGGGGAATAAAATTCTCATTACTCAAGGGGCCTCTCAACGATAGCCAAGTTTACAACAAAGTCTGGCCCAGCAGTAAACCAGACTACCGTACGTGGGGTACTACGGCCTTACGCGGCCAGCCCATGGCTAACATTGTTCTCCCAGCGGCTACAATGGGTGTACAAAATCTCCCTGGCATCTAGCTCAACTAAACTGTTTATTTCTACGATGTTGCGACCCGTCTGTTGTGGATGCTCTGAGCATCGACACTGCCTGTGCACTATCCATCTCAATGATGATAGGCAATGTGGTCCAGTGTAAGGCCAGATCCAGGCCCTCTCTACAAGCTAAGAGCTCAGCCTCCAGCGCATTATCACACTTATGAAGCTCCCTGCATGCGCTATAGATGATATCACCTCTATCATCCCGTAGGACCATCCCTCCTCCGGCCGCACCTGTGGGCGCGACAAAACTCCCGTCCGTGTTGAGCTTAGCCCAGCCCCGGCTAGGGGCGGGGTGTCCAGCGTGGCCGCACCTTTGCCACCAGACTAGGCCTCACAATCGGCTGAGTAGAACTGACCACCATCTTACCCTTCTCTAAATTATCACCTGGGTACTACTGTATGCACAGGAGTGAAGTGATGTAGCCATGTAAGAAGCGCCGGGACGCCTCAGCGGGGGGTGGCGGTTTTTCATGTGTGATCTCGTTAGGCACATGCCAGATTCTCCACATGATCATGATCACGACCAACCTCGCCGTTTCATCCAGGGGTTCAAACAGCGTGAGTAGCCACTCTGGCCCTGTGTTGCGAATAGACTCCACCTTGGGAATGTTCCAGTCCAGGGCCATGACCCGCCATAACTCTCTAGCCAGTGGGCACCTACAAAGCGTGTGGAATCCGTCCTCACGTTCCACACCACAGAGGGGACATACATCAGTAAGCTCGAGGCGCCGTGAAGCTTTGTTGGCCCAAGTAGCGAGTGAATTAGTCACAACTCTCCATGCAAACACGCGTACCTTAGGGGGAGCAGGGCACCCCCATATGATCTTCCAGATGGCGCGACGACCATCCGGTGCCCTGCTCGTGGCGGTAGCCGAAGGACGCTCACGCTCGTCCATGGCAATGCGATAGGCAGATCGAATGATGAAGATACCATTCTTCTCCGGCGCCCAGGCGATGATGTCATCGATGACGCGCGGTGAGGTGTGGATGCTGGTGATGACGCCGATGTCCGCTGGGAGGAAGTGGCAGTGGAGGAGGTCGGCGCGCTAGGAACCACCACCATCCAGGAGCTCGGCCACCCTCCTTAGGCGATAGGTGCCCTGCTGCGTGATGGGCTGGCAAGAGGGCTCCCTAGGAAGCCAGCGGTCGTGCCAGATGCGGATGTCCTGGCCATCCCCGACACGCCAGATGATGCCCTTCTTCAAGAGCTCCAGGCCATGCTGAATAGCCTGCCAGGTGGGGGAGGCGTTCCCCGAGAACACCGTATCCTCGAGGTGTCCATCATGATAGTACCGAGCCTTGAGAACCTGCGCACATAAGTTGTTGGGTTTAGTTAGTAAGCACCAGGCCTGTCTCGCTAGGAGAGCCTGGTTAAAGAGGCGGAAGTCTCTGAACCCAAGTCCACCCTTGCTTTTCCGTGCCTGAATTTTCGGCCATGGCAGCCAATGTGTCTTTCTCTTGCCCTCCGATGCACCCCACCAAAAATTACGAACCATTCTGTTCAGATTATCACAGACTGACATAGGGAGCTTGAAGACACCCATAATATAAGTAGGTATTGCCTGTGCAACAGCCTTAATCATCGTTCTCTTACCGGCGAGAGAGAGGGTGACACCCCAAGCAATAATCCTCTTCATTAGCCTGGACTGCAGATTTTGGAGTTTACCTCGCGACATGCGTCCGTCGGGCGTTGGAAGCCCTAGATACTTTTCCTCAAAGGTAACTGTACCTATGTTCAGAATTGCTCTCACCACTTCCTATTTATCTAGAACGCAAGAGGTACCAAAAAGTGCGCTAAACTTTGCCAGATTAATAAATTGTCCAGTAGCTTTTGCATACGTATTTAGCACTTCCTGTACCTTTTTTGCTTGGTCCTCCTGTGCCTTAAAAAACAACAGTGTGTCATCTGCAAACAGAAGGTGAGACACACCTGGAGCTCTGCGACAAACTTTCAGCGGAGTGTAATCACCTTTTTCCTCTCCATCTTTCAACAAAGCAGAGAGACAATCAGCCACAAACAGGAACAAAAATGGGGACAAAGGATCACCTTGCCGCAGCCCGCGCGACAGTGTGAACGATTCCAAGAGGGTTCCATTAAATTTAACTGTGTATCTCACCAAGGTGACGCAAGCCATAATCCAGTCCACCCACCGGCGAGCAAAACCCATCTTTTTCATCATTCGCTCCAAGATCCAGTCCACCCTGTCATATGCTTTGGATAAGTCCAGCTTGTACGCACAAAAACTTTTATTAGGGTCCTTTTCCTTCTGAATAAAATGAAAACACTCAAAAGTGATTAATGCGTTATCTGCGATCATCCGTCCAGGAACAAAGGCGCTCTGCCCAGTAGAAATAATATCATCCAAAATATGTCTCTGCTAATTTACCAAGCACTTTGCCACCACCTTGTAGATGACATTGCATAAACTTATGGGACGAAACTCCGTGAGCCTCTCGGGATTATCCACCTTCGGGATGAGGACAATGGAAGTGTTGTTCACCCCCTCGGGCATGACCCCTGTACGAAAAAACTCCTTTACCCCTGCAATAACCTGCTCCCTCATTACTGTCCAATTTCGCTGGAAGAAGCGGGCCGGGAAGCCATCCGGACCTGGTGCCTTCAACAGTCCAATCTGAAACAAACCGTCATCAATTTCCTTGTCTGAGAAATCTGCACGCAGTCCATTGTTCATACGGTCAGTCACACGAGTTTTAATAAGATCAATTACTAGATCCGCACATAAAGATGTGTCAGTAGCAAAAAGTTGTGAGAAATAGGCCGTGGCCATGGCCGACATGGACCCGTGGTCCTTATGCGTGACCCCTTCATCATCAATGAGGGCCTTAATGTGGTTCTTACGGGCGCGCCATACCGCTTTCCGATGGAAAAACTGAGTGTTGCGATCACCTTCCCTCAGCCATGCAATACGGGACCTTTGCATCCATAACATCTCCTCTCTTTACAACAACTCATTCATCCGGTCGGTCGCCTCCCTGATATCTTTCCTGTCTGCATTCATAGACATAAGCTCCTCCAAACGAGAGGGGGATTTGTTAATTTCTTTAATAAGATTACCAAAATTTTTTCGGCTCCAATCTTGCAGTTTTTTCATCATATTACCCAACCCAGAAGCAATATCACCCAGATTCAGCATAGAAGCTAAATCAGTCGAGGTGTTCATAATTACCTCACGTAAGGATGGGTCCCTTTCCCACATGGCCTCCTATTGTCTGTATATCCTTCCCGACTGCTGGCGTGGCTCCTCGACCTCACAACGGAGTAGGATGGCCAGGTGATCAGAGCTGGGCGCCACTAGGTGCTCCACCCTAGCATGAGAAAAAATGTCCCTCCATGCATTGTTGGCGACAACAAGGTCAAGGCGTACCTTGACGTTCGCCCTTCTGCCTCGGCGATTATCAAAAGTATATGGGAGGCCTGCAAAATAGAGATCGCCCAAACAACAAAACTCAAGGACATCTCGGAAATAAAGCAACTGACCCGTCGAACGCGGTGTGTCGGAGAAGTGATCAAAACTCCACATCACTTCATTGAAATCCCCCACCATGACCCACGGCAAGCTGTCCTGATGGTGAAGATTACGGAGGAGGGACCACATGTGATGACGGTCCTCCGTCCGGGGCTCGCCGTAGATACAGGTGAGCCTCAGGGGTGGCTCACCCGCCGCACCAGTTACATACGCATCAATATTGAAGGAAATATGCCCTAGAGGCAATAATGAAGTTGTTATTTATTTTTCCTTATATCATGATAAATGTTTATTATTCATGCTAGAATGGTATTAACCGGAAACTTAGTACATGTGTCAATACATAGACAAACAGAGTGTCACTAGTATGCCTCTACTTGACTAGCTCGTTGAATCAAAGATGGTTATGTTTCCTAGCCATAGACATGAGTTATAATTTGATTAATGGGATCACATCATTAGAGAATGATGTGATTGACTTGACCCATTCCGTTAGCTTAGCATTTGATCGTTTTGTATATTGCTATTGCTTTCTTCATGACTTATACATATTCCTATGACTATGAGATTATGCAACTCTCGAATACCGGAGGAACACTTTGTGTGCTACCAAACGTCACAACGTAACTGGGTGATTATAAAGGTGCTCTACAGGTGTCTCCGATGGTACTTGTTGAGTTGGCATAGATCGAGATTAGGATTTGTCACTCCGATTGTCGGAGAGGTATCTCTGGGCCCTCTCGGTAATGCACATCACTATAAGCCTGGCAAGCAATGTAACTAATGAGTTAGTTGCAGGATGATGCATTACGGAACGAGTAAAGAGACTTGCTGGTAACGAGAATGAACTAGGTATTGAGATACCGACGATCGAATCTTGGGCAAGTAACATACAGATGACAAGGGGAATAACGTATGTTGTTATGCGGTTTGACCGATAGAGATCTTCGTAGAATATGTAGGAGCCAATATGAACATCCAGGTTCCGCTATTGGTTATTGACCGGAGACATGTCTCAGTCATGTCTACATAGTTCTCGAACCCGTAGGGTCCGCACGCTTAATGTTCGGTGACGATCGGTATTATGAGTTTATGTGTTTTGATGTACCGAAGATAGTCTGAGTACCGGATGTGATCACGGACATGACGAGGAGTCTCGAAATTGTTGATACATAAAGATTGATATATTGGACGAGTATATTCAGACACCGGATGAGTTCCGGGGGTCACCGGATATTTATCGGAGTGCCGGGGGGTTATCGGAATCCCCGGGGGATCTAATGGGCCAACATGGGCCTTGTGCGAGAGAGAGGAGAGGGCCTAGGGCTGGCCGCGGCGCTCCCCCTTGGGAGTCCGAATTGGACAAGGAGGGGGGGCGCCCCCTCTTTCCTTCCTCTCTCCCTCTCCTTCATTTCCCCTTCCTCCTTCCTAGTTGGACTAGGAAAGGGGAGTCCTACTCCCACTAGGAGGAGGACTCCCCCCTCTCCTTGGCGCGCCCCAAGGGCGGCCGGCCTCCCCCTTGCTCCTTTATATATGGGGGCAGGGGGGCACCCTAGGACACACTAATTGTTTCCAGCCGTGTGCGGTGCCCCGTCCACCATAATCCACCTCGGTCATATCGTCGCAGTGTTTAGGCAAAGCCCTACACCGGTAGCTCCATCATCACCGTCATCACACCGTCATGCTGACGAAGCTCTTCCCCGACACTCTGCTAGACCGTGAGTTCATGGGACGTCACCGAGCCGAACGTGTGCAGATCGCTGAGGTGCCGTACCTTCGGTGCTAGGATCGGTCGACCATGAAGACGTACGACTACATCAACCGCATTGACATAATGCTTCCGCTTACGGTCTACGAGGGTACGTGAACAACACTCTCCCCTCTCGTTGCTATGCATCACCATAATCTTGCATGTGCGTAGGAATTTTTTTGAAATTACTACGTTTCCCAACAGTGGTATCCGAGCCAGGTTTATGCGTAGATCTTATATGCACGAGTAGAACACAAGTGATTTGTGGGCAATACTAGTCATACTGCTTACCAGCATGTCATACTTTGATTCGGCGGTATTGTTAGATGAAGCGGCCTGAACCGACATTACACGTAAGCTTATGCGAGACTGGTTCTACCGACGTGGTTCGCATACAGGTGGCTGGCAGGTGTCAGTTTCTCCAACTTTAGTTGAATCGAGTATGGCTACGCCCGGTCCTTGTTGAAGGTTAAAACAGCACACACTAGACGAAATATCGTTGTGGTTTTGATGCGTAGGTAAGAACGGTTCTTCCTCAGCCCGTAGTAGCCTCGTCAAACTTGCAACAACAAAGTAGAGGACGTCTAACTTGTTTTTGCAGGGCATCCTGTGATGTGATATGGTCAAGACATGATGCTAAATTTTATTGTATGAGATGATCATGTTTTGTAATAGAGCTATCGGCAACTAGCAGGAGCCATATGGCTGTCGCTTTATTGTATGTAATGCAATAGCCATGTAATTGCTTTACTTTATCACTAAGCGGTAGCAATAGTCGTAGAAGCAATAGTTGGCGAGACGACAATGATGCTACGATGGAGATCAAGGTGTCACGCCGGTGATGATGGTGATCATGACGGTGCTTTGGAGATGGAGATCAAAGGCACAAGATGATGATGGTCATATCATATCACTCATATTTATTGCATGTGATGTTTATCCTTTATGCATCTTATTTTTCTTAGATCGGCGGTAGCATTATAAGATGATATCTCACTAAATTTCAAGGTACAAGTGTCCTCCCTGGGTATGCACCATTGCGAAAGTTCGTCATGCTGAGACACCACGTGATGATCGGGTGTGATAAGCTCTACGTTCACATACAACGGGTGCAAGCCAGTTTTGCACATGCAGAATACTCGGGTTAAACTTGACGAGCCTAGCATATGCAGATATGGCCTCGGGAGACTGAGACCGAAAGGTCGAGCGTGAATCATATAGTAGATATGATCAACATAGTGATGTTCACCATTGAAAACTAGTCCATCTCACATGATGATCGGACATGGTTTAGTTGATATGGATCACGTGACCACTTAGATGATTAGAGGGATGTCTATCTAAGTGGGAGTTCTTAAGTAATTTGATTAATTGAACTTTAAGTTATCATGAACTTAGTACCTGATAGTATTTTGCATGTCTATGTTGTTGTAGATAGATGGCCCATGCTGTTGTTCCGTTGAATTTTAATGTGCTCCTAGAGAAAGCTAAGTTGAAAGATGATGGTAGCAACTACACGGACTGGGTCCGTAACTTGAGGATTATCCTCATTGCTGCACAGAAGAATTATGTCCTGGAAGCACCGCTAGGTGTCAAACCCACTGCTGGAGCAACACCAGATGTTATGAACGTCTGGCAGAGCAAAGGTGATGACTACTCGATAGTTCAGCGTGCCATGCTTTACGTCATGGTGCATACGAGATGTTCCAGGAGTTGAAGTTAATATTTCAAGCAAATCCCCGGATTGAGAGATATGAAGTTTCCAACAAGTTCTACAGCTGCAAGATGGAGGAGAATAGTTCTCTCAGTGAGCATATACTCAAAATGTTTGGGTATAACAATCACTTGATTCAACTGGGAGTTAATCTTCCGGATGATAGTGTCAATGACAGAATTCTTCAATCACTGCGACCAAGCTACAAGAGCTTCGTGATGAACTATAACATGCAAGGGATGGATAAGAAAATTCCCGAGCTCTTGGCAATGCTAAAGGCTGCGGAGGTAGAAATCAAGAAGGAGCATCAAGTGTTGATGGTCAACAAGACCACCAGTTTGAAGAAAAGGGGTAAAGGGAAGAAGGGAACTTCAAGAAGAACGACAAGCAAGTTGCTTCTCAAGTGAAGAAGCCCAAGTCTAGACCTAAGCCTGAGACTGAGTGCTTCTATGCAAAGGGACTGGTCACTAGAAGCGGAACTGCCCCAAGTATCTGGCGGATAAGAAGGATGGCAAGGTGAACAAAGGTATATGTGATATACATGTTATTGATGTGTACCTTACTAATGCTCGCAGTAGTACCTGGGTATTTGATACTGGTTCTGTTGCTAATATTTGCAAATCGAAACAGGGACTACGGATTAAGTGAAGATTGGCTAAGGATGAGGTGACGATGCGCGTGGGAAATGGTTCCAAAGTCGATGTGATCGTGGTCGGCACGCTACCTCTACATCTACCTTCGGGATTAGTTTTAGACCTGAATAATTGTTATTTGGTGCCAGCGTTGAGCATGAACATTATATCTGGATCTTATTTGATGCGAGATGGTTATTCATTTAAATCAGAGAATAATGATTGTTCTATTTATATGAGTAATATATTTTATGGTCATGCACCCTTGAAGAGTGGTCTATTTATATTGAATCTCGATAGTAGTGATACACATATTCATAATATTGAAGCCAAAAGATGCAGAGTTGATAATGATAGTGCAACTTATTTGTGGCACTGCCGTTTAGGTCATATTGGTGTAAAGCGCATGAAGAAACTCCATTCTGATGGACTTTTGGAATCACTTGGTACTTGCGAACCATGCCTCATGGGCAAGATGTAAAACACCGTTCTCCGGAACAATGGAGCGAGCAACAGATTTGTTGGAAATCATACATACTAATGTATGTGGTCCGATGAATGTTGAGGCTCACAGGGGGTATCGTTATTTTCACACTTTCACAGATGATTTGAGCAGATATGGGTATATCTACTTGATGAAACATAAGTCTGAAACATTTCAAAAGTTCAAAGAATTTCAGAGTGAAGTGGAAAATCATCGTAACAATAAAATAAAGTTTCTATGATCTGATCATGGAGGAGAATATTTGAGTTACGAGTTTGGTCTTCATTTGAAACAATGCGGAATAGGTTCGCAACTCATGCCACCCGGAACACCACAGTGTAATGGTGTGTCCGAACGTCATAATCGTACTTTACTATATATGGTGCGATCTATGATGTCTCTTACTAATTTACCACTATCGTTTTGGGGTTATGCTTTAGAGACAACTGCATTCACGTTAAATAGGGCACCATCTAAATCCGTTGAGACGACACCTTATGAAAGTTGTCGTTTCTTAAAGTTTGGGGCTGCGACGCTTATGTGAAAAAGCTTCAACCTGATAAGCTCAAACCCAAATCGGAGAAATGTGTCTCCATAGGATACCCAAAGGAGACTGTTGGGTACACGTTCTATCACAGATCCGAAGGCAAGACATTCGTTGCTAAGAATGGATCCTTTCTAAAGAAGGAGTTTCTCTCGAAAGAAGTGAGTGCGAGGAAAGTAGAACTTGATGAGGTAACTGTACCTGCTCCCTTATTGGAAAATAGTTCATCACAGAAATCTGTTCCTGTGACTCCTACACCAATTAGTGAGGAAGCTAATGATGATGATCATGTAACTTCAGATCAAGTTACTACCGAACCTCGTAGGTCAACCAGAGTAAGATCCGCACTAGAGTGGTACAGTAATCCTGTTCTGGAGGTCATGTTACTTGACCATGACGAAGCTACGAACTATGAGGTAGCAATGATGATCCCAGATTCCGCGAAATGGCTTGAGGCCATGAAATCTGAGATGGGATCCATGTATGAGAACAAAGTGTGGACTTTGGTTGACTTGCCCGATGATCGGCAAGCCATCAAGAATAAATGGATCTTCAAGAAGAAGACTGACGCTGACGGTAATGTTACTGTCTACAAAGCTCGACTTGTTGCGAAAGGTTTTTGACAAGTTCAAGGCATTGACTACGATAAGACCTTCTCACCCGTAGCAATGCTTAAGTCCGTTCGAATCATGTTAGCAATAGCCGCATTTTATAATTATGAAATTTGGCAAATGGATTTAAAGACTGCATTCCTGAATGGATTTCTGGAAGAAGAGTTGTATATGATGCAACCTAAAGGTTTTATCGATCCAAAAAATGCTAACAAAGTGTGCAAGCTCTAGCGATCCATTTATGGACTGGTGCAAGCATCTCAGAGTTGGAATAAACGTTTTGATAGTGTGATCAAAGCATATGGTTTTATCTGAGACTTTTGGAGAAGCCTTTGTATTTACAAGAAAGTGAGTGGGAGCTCAGAGCATTTCTAATATTATATGTGGATGACATATTGTTGATTGGAAATGATATAGGATTTCTGGATAGCATAAAAGGATACTTGAATAAGAGTTTTTCAATGAAAGACCTCGGTGAAGCTGCTTATATATTGGGCATCAAGATCTATAGAGATAGATCAGGACGTTTAATTTGACTTTCACAAAGCACATACCTTGATAAAGTTTTGAAAAAGTTCAAAATGGATCAAGCAAAGAAAGAGTTCTTGCCTGTGTTACAAGGTGTGAAGTTGAGTCAGACTCAATGCCTGACCACTGCAGAAGATAGAGAAAAAAATGAAAGGTGTTCCCTATGCTTCAGCCATAGGTTCTATCATGTATGCAATGTTGTGTACCAGACCTGATGTGTGCCTTGCTATTAGTTTAGCAGGGAGGTACCAAAGTAATCCAGGAGTGGATCACTTGACAATGGTCAAGAACATCCTGAAATACCTAAAAAGGACTAAGTATATGTTTCTCATTTATGGAGGTGACAAAGAGCTCGTCATAAATGGTTACGTCGATGCAAGCTTTGACACTGATCTGGATGACTCTAAGTCACAAACCGAATACGTGTTTATATTGAACGGTGGAGCTGTTAGTTGGTGTAGTTCTAAGCAAAGCATCGTGGTGGGATGTACGTGTGAAGAGGAGTACATAGCTGCTTCGGAAGCAGCAAATGAAGGAGTCTGGATGAAGGACTTCATATCCGATCTAGGTGTCATACCTAGTGCATCGGGTCCAATGAAAATATTTTGTGACAATACTGGTGCAATTGCCTTGGCAAAGGAATCGAGATTTCACAAGAGAACCAAGCACATCAAGAGACGCTTCAATTCCATCTGCGATCAAGTCAAGAAGGGAGACATAGAGATTTGCAAGATACATACGGATCTGAATGTAGCAGACCCGTTGACTAAGCCTCTCTCACGAGCAAAACATAATCAAGACCAAGACTCCATGGGTGTTAGAATCATTACTACGTAATCTAGATTATTGACTCTAGTGCAAGTGGGAGACTAAAGGAAATATGCCCTAGAGGCAATAATAAAGTTGTTATTTATATTTCCTTATATCATGATAAATGTTTATTATTCATGCTAGAATTGTATTAACCGGAAACTTAGTACATGTGTGAATACATAGACAAACAGAGTGTCACTAGTATGCCTCTACTTGTCTAGCTCGTTGAATCAAAGATGGTTATGTTTCCTAGCCATTGACATGAGTTGTCATTTGATTAACGGGATCACATCATTAGAGAATGATGTGACTGACTTGACCCATTCCATTAGCTTAGTATTTGATTGTTTAGTATATTGCTATTGCTTTCTTCATGACTTATACATGTTCCTATGACTATGAGATTATGCAACTCCCGAATACGGAGGAACACTTTGTGTGCTACCAAACGTCACAACGGCGTCGGGTGATTATAAAGGTGCTCTCAGGTGTCTCGATGGTACTTGTTGAGTTGTCATAGATCAAGATTAGGATTTGTCACTCCGATTGTCGTAGAAGTATCTCTGGGCCCTCTCGGTAATGCACATCACTATAAGCCTTACAAGCAATGTAACTAATGAGTTAGTTGCAGGATGATGCATTACGGAACGAGTAAAGAGACTTCCCGGTAACGAGATTGAACTAGGTATTGAGATACCGACGATCGAATCCCGGGCAAGTAACATACTGATGACAAAGGGAACAACGTATGTTGTTATGCGGTTTGACCGATAAAGATATTCGTAGTATATGTAGGAGCCAATATGAACCTCCAGGTTCCGCTATTGGTTATTGACCGGAGACATGTCTCGGTCATGTCTACATAGTTCTCGAACCCGTAGGGCCCGCACGCTTAACGTTCGGTGACAATCGGTATTAAGAGTTTATGCGTTTTGATGTACTGAAGATAGTTTGGAGTCCCGGATGTGATCACAGACATGACGAGGAGTCTCGAAATGGTCGAGACATAAAGATTGATATATTGGACGACTATATTCGGACACCGGATGAGTTCCGGGGGTCACCGGATATTTATCGGAGTGCCGGGGGGTTATCGAAACCCCCGGGGGATCTAATGGGCCAACATGGGCCTTGTGGGAGAGAGAGGAGAGGGCTTAGGGCTGGCTGCGCCCCCCCTTGGGAGTCCGAATTGGACAAGGAGGGGGGGGGCGGCGCCCCCTCTTTCCTCCCTCTCTCCCTCTCCTTCCTTTCCCCTTCCTCCTTGCTAGTTGGACTAGGAAAGGGGAGTCCTACTCCCACTAGGAGGACTCCCCCCTCTCCTTTGGCGCGCCCCAAGGCCAGCCGGTCTCCCCCTTGCTCCTTTATATATGGGGGCATGGGGGCACCCTTGGACACACAAGTTGATTGTTTCCAGCCGTGTGCGGTACCCCCCTCCACCATAATCCACCCCGGTCATATCGTTGCAGTGTTTAGGCAAAACCCTGCACCGGTAGCTTCATCATCACCATCATCACACCATCGTGCTGACGAAGCTCTTCCCCGACACTCTGCTGGATTGTGAGTTCGTGGGACGTCACCGAGCCGAACGTGTGCAGATCGCGGAGGTGCCGTACCTTCGGTGCTAGGATCGGTCAATCATGAAGACGTACGGCTACATCAACCGCGTTGTCATAACGCTTCCGCTTACGGTCTACGAGGGTACATGGACAACACTCTCCCCTCTCGTTGCTATGCATCACCATGATCCTGCGTGTGCGTAGGCTTTTTTTTTAAATTACTACGTTTCCCAACAAATATATCGTTCATTTATTTCTTTTACACCGAGACTCAGTGACTCATGCCAATACAAAGCAAGACCACCACTACGACCCACACAATCAAATGCTTCAAAACCTCTCAACCCTAACCGAGCATGGTACCTCTTCATTTTATTTTTAGACTGCCTAGTTTCACAAAGAAAAACGATACTAGGGGACTGAGCCTGCACTAGACTCACAAGATCACGAACTGTCCGAGGGTTCCCCCCACCTCGGCAGTTCCAGCTTAAGATATTTATATGCCTCCCTCCAAAGATGAGGCAAGCCTCGATGACGACGAATTTGCCGTGCCTGAGGATCCCGCCGAACAGGAGTGTTTCGAACGCAGGCTTATGGCCACGGCAAGCAGCCTCAAGAAAAAGCAGCAGCAGCTTAGAGCTGACCAAGACTTGCAAGCTGACAGATGGACTGAAGTCCTTGCAGCCGAAGAGTATGAACTCAAATGCCCCTCCAAGAGATACCCAAAACGCAGGCTGCTACCCCAATTAGAGGAAGCAACACCCAAACCTACATCACCAGCGCATGATGCGGCCGATCGGCCACCCCGTGGTCGTGATAGAGAGGCCTCTAGGCCATCCATTCAAGCCGCAACCCGGCGTCGCTCGAAAAGTACCAAGGCACGGGGAAACGCGCCAGACCCGCGAGACATATTGGAGGACAAGGCAAGGCAAACAAGATCGATCTACGGATCGCGTGGGCACCCCACGACACGTGATGATAACCGTCACGCCGGATACCGCAATTCCGGCCGGGCCGAACACAGTAGACAAAGCTCATTTGAGCTGCGTCGTGATATAGCTCAATATAGAGGCACCGCACACCCACTGTCCTTCACAGACAAAGTGATGGATCATCAAATCCCCGAGGGTTTCAAACCCGTAAACATCGAATCATACGATGGCACAACAGATCCTGCGGTTTGGATCGAGGACTACCTCCTCCATATCCACATGGCCCATTGGCGATGATCTACGCCATCAAATACCTCCCACTCAAGCTTAAAGGACCAGCTCGGCATTGGCTTAACAGCTTGCCGGCAGAATCAATTGGTTGTTGGGAGGACACGGAAGCCGCATTCCTGATAACTTCCAAGGCACATATGTGCGACCACCGACGCCGATGACCTCAGCCACATAATTCAGCAGCCCAAGAATCGGCCGGACAATTACGGACACGGTTCCTAACCAAGAAAAATCAAATCGTTGATGTCCGGATCACGAGGTCCTTGCAGCCTTCAAACATAACATCCAGGACGAGTGGCTGGCCCGGCACCTAGGACAGGAAAAGCGAAATCCATGGCAGCCCTCACAACGCTCATGACCCGCTTTTGCGTGGGAGAGGACAACTGCTAGCTCGTAGCAACAACTTGACCAAAAACCCTGGTAGTTCGGATACCAAGGATAGCAATGGCAGGTCGCGTCGCAACAAGCACAAGAGCCGCGTGCTGGCGATAATGCTGAAGATCTGACGATCAATGCTGGATTGAGAGGCTCTAAACCCGGTCAGCGGAAAAAGCGTTCAAAAGAAATACTCAGGGCCCGTCCAATCTGGACCGAATACTCGATCGCTCGTGCCAAATACATGGCACCCCGGAAAAACCAGCCAACCACACCAACAGAGATTGTTGGGTCTTCAAACAGGCAGGCAATTAAATGCGAATTCAATGACAAGGGCTGCATAGTGATGACGAGGAGGAGCCCGGCGCCCGAACAATAGAGGACGAAGGGCTTCCCCACAAGTGCGGACGGTGAACATGATACACGCAACCCACATACCCAAAGGGAGCGGAAGTGTGCACTAAGGGGCGTATATGCGATGGAGCCATCGCCCAAGTTCAACCCATGGTCCTCCTGCCCGATCACCTTTGATCAAAGGACCACCCACTAGCATCCGCCACGGCGGATTCGCGCGATGGTTCTTGACCCAATCATCGACGGATTTCACCTTACTAGAGTCCTGATGGACGGCGTAGCAGCCTGAACCTGCTTTATCGGGATACGGTCGCAAAATGGGCATAGACCCTAAAGGATTAAACCCACAAAGACGACCTTTAAAGGCATCATACCAGGTGTAGAGGCCAATTGTACGAGCTCATCACACTCAAGTGGTCTTGGATCCCGGATAACTTCCGAGCGAAGAGTTAATCTTGACATAGTCCTGTTCATGGCGGCTATCACGTAGTGCTTGGACGAACCACATTTGCAAAGTTCAATGCGGTGCCACTTTCGCATACCTCAAGCTCAAGATGCCAGGCCCTCGAGGAGTAATCACGGTCAATGGAAACACCGAACGCTCTCTCCGAACGGAGGAGCACACGGTGGCCCTCGCGGCGGAGGTGCAAAGCAACCTCTCACAGCAATTCTTGAGTCCGGCTATTAAACGTCCGGTCACCGTCAAGCGCGCCCGGAGTAACCTTCAACAAGACCGACTGGCACGATCCGAGCACGCGAAGCAATCCGGCCCCAACCCCAGCCCTCGCGAAACTACAAAGCCAGTACTATGCGTACATAACTACGCTCTGGAGATACCATGGGCATAAGGGGGGCACGACCACGCACGCCTGCACGCGGCTCAACCGCACTGGGGCTCCGATTGTGTTGTTCTTTTCTTGCTTCTTTTTACTTTCAGGACTCCGTTTTCCGAAGTCCCGCGGCACTAAATTGCCGAACTCACGATGCAAAAGCCAGGAAGCGAAAGCTACGTCCGAGTGTCGGTGGTCTCTACTACGAGCATTATACCTGTTTTACATACCATCCGTAGCTTACCCACGGAGGGGACATGTTAAATAGTCCCATCCCTTGCTTATCGCACTATTTGTATCGTTCGCTTCCATTGCAGTACCTTTTTGAATAAACAATACATAGCTTTTGCCTATAATTGCACTCCTTTCTTTATCTATATATATGTTCATGTCATGACATGTCGCACACGTACACTTTGGTACGACCAATACACCAGGGGCTTAAGTACCCCAAAAGTATGGTGTCCGCGGCCAAAATGACACCGCTTCCTTCAGGGTCGCCACCTTGTTCGTGGCCCCTACAATACCCACGTTAGTCCTGTCATTTTTGCAACCAAATCCTTTCTATAAGGAATTACTTTAATAAGGTATTACTTACCTTCCTTGTCCTCGAGCTGCTTCTTGGCAAGGCTGAGCTCGTTCTCGGACCGCTCGAGGCTCTGCTTTAATGCATTGACCTCCGCAGTCAGTGCGGCAGAGGTCTGCAGCGCAGCCTGCATTCCCATATTGACATACTTATGTTAGACTCCTCGTATACCTTTTAGATCCTCGATCGGCTTTTCTTTCCGAACACGAACTAAGCATCAGGGGCTACTATCTATGCGGTAATATTTTTACATATTCTAAACTTACCTCAAAGCACATTTAGAAGGCTGGTACAGGCTTTAGTCAGCCCGCTCTTGGCGGATGAACTTCTGGATCACCACACTCATAACAAATGCGGTGCTCCTCGTCGATGGAGGCGCCGTTAAGCGCCTCCAGCAAGCTATCCGGCGCCTTCGGATGGACGAAGGTCACCGGTGTCGCAGTCTTACCCTTCTTGCGAAGGGGCCGCTTGTCGGACTTCGGAACGACTGAAGGTTCCGGTATGGACTCCAACACAGGGCCGGACTTAGAGCCCTCTGGGGTTTCGCCCCCTTTGCGCCCAGAGTTCGGGAGGTCGCCTTGCGGCGCCTCCAGGACCACCTCCTCCTGGCTGGGCCCCTTTGGGACTCCACCGCGGTGTCGTCGGCGACACGAGGAGAGGAGGCGGTCGGAAGTGAAGTGCTATTCATCCGACGAACCCAGGAGCCGCTCGGCGAGCGGCGAGCTTCGTCCTTAGGGCGAGCTACATGGTCATATTCGGCGTTAGAAGACACTATGCGACAAATAAAAAGTCATGAACTATTCCGGAGTCCGGACACTTACGATCTCGCCAAGGGCTTGGCCCTTGTTGGCCACTCCTTCTCGTCGTTGTCGGCGTTGGTGGAGAAGTCCAGAGGAAGGGTCCTTACTTTCTTGGACCCTTCGGCCTCCCCAGTCAGGGCGGCCTTCCTTTTCTTCTCCCCGGCTGGGGAAAGCTTCTTTCCTCCTCCTCGTCCTCGGAGGAGGATTCATCTCGAGTCATCGGACAATGAGTCCGACAAGATTACTGGCGCCGGGAGCTCCTTCGAGTTCCCGTGGCCTCCTTCTTGGCCTTCTTCTTCGGCACCACGTGAGGTGCCGGAGCCAGCAGCTCCGTCAATCGGGCGTCCGCTGGGTTTTCTAGCAAGGGGGCCGGACAGTTAATCTGTCCGGACGTCTTCAGCTAGTCCTGTCAAAGGTTAGGGAGTTTTAGATCCCGCATAGAGTCAAACTATGAAAAAAGAGTCCCGTAAAGGGTAAAATAACTTACCTCGCTGGCTTGACGCTGTGAGCTGAATCCGCGATCTTCGGTAGAGGATGTGGGAGCCTCGGCACCCTTGAACAGCACCTTCCAGGCATCTTCATACGTAGTGTCGAAGAGCCTTTTCAGAGTTTGGTGCTGTGCCGGATCGAACTCCCATAATTTGAAGGCCCGTTGCTGGCATGGGAGAATCCGGCGGATGAGCACCACCTGGACTACATTGACAAGCTTGAGATTCTTGTCCACGGTTCCAGACGCAGGTTTGGAGTCGAGACAGCTCTTTCGAATCACCCCACGTCAGGCCCGTCTTTTTCCAAGACGTGAGCCATGTGGGGGAGCCAGATCGGAATTCGGGGGCAGCCGCCCATTGAGAGTCGCACGGCTCGGTGATGTAGAACCACCCCGATTGCCACCCCTTTATGGTCTCCACAAAGGAGCCGTCGAGCCGTAGGACTTTGGCCATATTGCCAACCATGGAACCTCCGCACTCCGCTTGGCGTTCGCCCACTACCTTCAGCTTGACATTGAAGGTCTTCAGCCATAAGCCGAAGTGGGGCTGGATGCAGAGGAAGGCCTCGCACACGACGATAAACACCAAGATGTTGAGGATGAAGTTCGGGGCCAGATCGTGGAAATGCAGGCCGTAGTAGAACATGATCCCCCGGACAAATGGGTGAAGTGGAAAAGCTAGTCCGCGGAGGAAGTGGGTGAAGAACACCACCCTCTCATGGGGCCCGGGGGTGGGAATGAGCTGCCCCTCTTCAGGGAGCCGGTGCGCGATGTCGCTGGACAAGTATCCGGCCTTCCGCAGCTTTTTGATATGCCCCTCCATGACGGAGGAGGCCATCCACTTGCCTCCCGCTCCGGACATAGTTGGAGAAGGTTGAGGTAGGATGTGCGGACTTGGGCGCTGGAGCTCGAGTGCGCGGAAATGGATGTGCAAAGGAGGAAGAAGGCATAGGCGAAAAGGTGGATCCTTATCCCCTTATATGGACGGATGAAGCTATGCGTCCCCCGCTAGCCTGGTAAAACTCGCTTATCTCCCAAGCGCCGTAATCAATGGCGCGGTTGAGTTACTGCGTCCGTATTGATGAGAATCCCGAATAAGGCGGCACGATCTCGCTTTGATAAGATGTGCCAAGGAAACCGCCTCGCTAAGCTACTGAGGTGGAGCAGTAAAACCGATTCGTATAAAGGCACAGGTGGTGGTATGATGTCACGCCACGGAATTAAATCGACCGATCTGTGCAAAAGTTATTCTCTCTCGGTGGTATCTGGAACTTGTTTTGCGAGCGGACACTATCCTTGTGTTCAAAATCTTCTATGAAGTATTTGGAAGAGGAACCCGCCTTGCAATGCGAAGACAATATCGCGCGGACTCATCGTCATTGAAGCCTGGTTCAGGGAGACTCTTGAGGAGTCTGGATTAGGGGTGTCCGGATAGCGAACTATCACCATTGGCGGACTCTGGACTATGAAGATACAAGATTGAAGACTTAGTCCGTGTCGGATAGGACTTTCCTTGGCGTGGAAGGCAAGCTTGGCGTCTGGATATGTAGATCTGCTACCATTGTAACCGACTCTGTGTAACCCTAACCCTATCCGGTGTCTATATAAACCGGAGGGTTTTAGTCCGTGGGGCGAACAACAATCATACCATAGGCTAGCTTCTAGGGTTTAGCCTCTCGATCTCGTGGTAGATCTACTCTTGTACTACCCATATCATCAATATTAATCAAGCGGGGTAGGGTTTTACCTCCATCGAGAGGGCGAACACAGGTAAAAACATCGTGTCCTTGTCACCTCTTACCATCCGCCTAGACGCACAGTTCGGGACCCCCTACCCGAGATCCGCCGGTTTTGACACCGACACCCGTGTATTACTTGAGCGAGGTGCTGTCAGCCTCAAAGCATAATTACCCCCATTACCAGAAGATGTGATACAACGTGCACTTTGCCGCCAAGAATCTCAAGCCATACTTTCCACAGCACCCCATCACGGTCGTCTGCACTGCCCCACTTGCCGAGATCATTGGAAGCGAGATGCACCAGGCCGAGTTGCCAAGTGGGCCATCGAGATGGCCCATACACCATCTTCTACTAGCCTCGAACTGCCATCAAGTCCCAAGCACTGGCCGACTTCCTCGTCGACTGGGCCGAGACCTAGTACCTGCCGCCAGCGCCGGACTCCACCCATTCGCGGATGCACATCGATGGCTCGAAGATGCGCACTGGTTTGGGAGCCGGCATTGTCCTCACCTCTCCCAAGGGCGACAAGCTCAGATACACATTGCAAATCCACTTCGCCGCCTCCAACAATGTGGCCGAGTATGAGGCGCTCATGCACGGGCTCCGACTGGCCAAAGAGCTCGGCATACGCCGGATCCTATGCTACGGTGACTCAGACTTGGTGGTCCAATACTCGTCTCGTGACTGGGACACCAAGGACGCAAATATGGCAAGCTACCGCTTCCTCATCCAGCAACTCAACAGATATATTCAAGGGTGCGAGTTCCTTCACGTGCCACAAAACAACAACGAGCAAGCAGATGCCCTGGCACGGATCGGCTCCACCCGGCAAGCCATACCAGCAGGCGTCTCTCTTCAGCGCCTTCTCAAGCCGTCTATCAAGCCTGCGCCGGAATCAGAGTCCATCTTCGTGCTGTCTGCTCGAGGAACAGTCGAATCCGACTCGGGGGCTGCAGCAGCCGCCCCGAGGACTTCGGCAGGCGGCTCGGGGACTGCAGCTGTCGCACCCGGCCCGGGGGCTGCAGCAGTCGGCCCGGGCACTAAGGCAGGCATCTTAGGGACTGCAGCAGTCGATCTCGGCCCAGGGACTCCAGAGCCCGGCCCGGGGGCAGCAGCAGTCAGCCCGAGGACTTCAACGACACGACAAGTGGCGGCCGACTCCACCCCGCCGCCTCCCAACCCAACCGCCCTAGTACAAGTGGCAGTGATAACGGTAGATGAAGTCCAAGCACCATCATGGGCGCAGCCCATCCTCAACTTTCTGGTGAACAGAGAGCTGCCGGCTGATGAGATCTCGGCCTGGCAAGTGCAGCGCCGGGCAGGAGCCTACACGATAGTAAACAGAGAGCTTGTCAGACGTAGCTTGACTAGGGTCTTCTAGCGCTACATAGAACCAGAGAAAGGCAAGGCAATCCTCAAAGATATCCACCAAGGTGAGTGTGGCCACCACGCGGCCCCCAGATCCCTTGTCGCCAAAGCTTTTCGCCATGGTTTCTTCTGGCCGACTGCTCTGGAGGACGCCAAGGATCTGGTCAAACATTGCAAGGGGTGCAAGAAATTCAGCTCCAAGCAACATCTGCCGGCTTCTGCACTCAATACCATTCCTCTTACCTAGCCTTTTGCCGTCTAGGGACTAGACATGGTGGGACCATTCAAGATAGCGCGCGGTGGCATGACTCATTTGCTTGTCACCGTGGATAATTTCACCAAGTGGATTGAAGCAAAGCCAATCAAGAAGTTGAATGGTCAGACTGTTGTGACCTTCATCGCAGACATCACCATCCGATACGGTGTACCACACAGCATCATCATTGACAACGGCACAAATTTTGCCAAAGGAGCATTGGCTCGTTTCTGCGCGACGCAGGGCATCCGACTGGACTTAGCGTCCACTGCCCATCCGCAGTCAAACGGCCAAGTCGAGTGAGCAAACGGCCTTATCCTCTCCGGCATCAAGCCCCGACTGGTCGAGACTCTGGAGCATTCGGCCGGCTGCTGGATCGACGAGATACCGGCTGTCCTATGGAGCATGCGCACCACTCCGAACAAGTCAACCGACTACACCCCTTTCTTCCTCGTGTACGGGGCCGAGGCCATCATCCCAACTGACATCGAGTTTGAATCACCTCGTGTCACCGTGTACACGGAGGTGGAGGCGAAGGAAGCACGGGAAGACGTCGTTGATTTGCTGGAAGAGAGACAATTGTTGGTACTCAGCTGGTCCGCCATCTACCAGCAGAGTCTGCGCCGCTACCACAGTCGGAAGGTCAAGCCAAGATCTTTCCAAGAGGGCGACCTTGTGCTCCGACTGATCCAGCGAACAGCCGGCCAGCACAAGCTCTTGTCCCCTTGGGAGGGCCCCTTTGTCATCAGCAAAGCATTGGGCAATGACTGCTACTACCTGATCGATGCACAGAAGCCCAGGGCACACAACATGGTCGACTCCGGCTAGGAATCAGAGCACCCATGGAATGCAAATCTCCTTCGAAGATTTTACAGTTGATGCAGTATGTACCACACTACCTTTTGTATTAAGCGCAAAGACATCGGGTCCCTCGAGGAGCACTCGGGGGCTACCCTTTTTATCTATATGATAAGTTTTTATGCCCATGAATGTGTTATTTCATTCTTCTGCCTGGCACCGGGTTCAGCCAGTCGGCCCGGGGGCTTGCCGCCTTGTACTATGTCGGTTCTACCTTCAGTCGGACAAGTAATGTGCCGGCATCTAAGCCCTCTCTTGCCACAAGTCGCGATTCATGAGCGACTACTCGGCAAGAAAGCTAAAACAAGCGATGCCCACATGAAAATGGCTAAGGACCAAAGCGCTCACATAGGCCAAGCCGGCTCCTCGCCTCACCGACCGGCTACCGGGCAGCCGGCCGGCCGGCTTCCTATTGAGCTTGCTGCGTTCCAGTCGGTCAAAGTACTTGCCCTCCCAAATGACTAAGTACTTGACCTAGCCACAGTCCGCAGAGCGGCTATCTAGCTGGCAAGACGCCAGTCAAGGAAGCCCGGCAAAGGAAAAAGCCAAAGAACAGAAAGCAATACAAGTAGGAAGTCGGCAAAGCACAACTTGTGCGGAATAGTATTTACATATCAAAAGGCCCTTGGCCAGCATTCAACGAAGTCTGAATACACCCCCAGCGGGTGGAACTGCGCAAAATTAACAAGTTTTGTTCGAAGAGACTACCAAGCAGGAAAAGAAAAAATTGGCAGCCTAGGCCAGAGGAGCAGTAAGCGGGTCCGGCAGGTTGGTGGAGTCGGCGGTGCTGGCTGGCGGAGTGGGCGTCGGGCGAGTCTCAGCTTGGTCGCCATCGGCAGCAGTCGGCATGCTCACACGCCGCTCGTTGCTCGAAGCTCGGTCGAGCTGAGGCTAGCCGTCCGCTCTGCCCTCCGGTGCGTCGTCTTCATCATCTTCGCCTTCATCGCCCTCGCCCTCATCGCTGGAGGCAATCTCCTCCATAGAGTCCTCGGCGTCTTCTGGGTTCAGCCCGAACCAGTTGGGCAGCACCTCAGCAACCTCCTCATCTAGCTTGGGGAGGAAGACACTGGTATCAGTGTACTCGGCGATCGCTACGGCACAATGATAGAGCGCGGGCGCCACCGCCTCGAACTCTTCACTGGCTTCAAGCCAGAACTTGGCCAACTGGCTAGGCTCAGCCCAGGGTACCACGCCTTGACAAACTGCAAGGTCCGCCGTGCGCCTGCCCGGGCTGCGGAGCCCTTCCACGCCTCGAAGCGGCCGACAGCCACCTCTAACCAGTCGGAGGTCCAACTGGGGGTGCGCAGAGCGGGAACACCTGGCCAGAGGGTGGAAACCACCTGGGCTCCGGCGCGCTGCAGATGGCGGAACGCCCGATGAGCCGGCTGAATACGAGCTTGAACGGCGAGAAGCTCCTCGCCGAGGGTCCGCGGGGTGTTGGGCGCGATTTCTGCACCAGCCAGCCTTCACTCTTTGCGGCGAGCGTCGACAGCTTGGCTGGTGGCAACGGCGTGACCAGGAAAGTACTCTGCGCAAGAAGGAAAAATAAGTATGAACTCGGAGGCCGGCCCGTATGAGAGGTCGGCAGGCAAGAGAAAGGAAAGGACAACTCACCATCGAGCATGTCCTTGATCTGGTCGTAGCCATCGGATAGAGCCTTCTCCTTCTCGACCCAGTTTGAGCGCTGAGTCTCGAACTCAGCCGTGAGGGCCTCCTCCGCCTCCTTGAGCTTCTGGAGCTCCGCCTTGTGCTGGTCTGCCAGCTTCCGGGCCAAGCGGTCGCGCTCCTCGGCCGCCTTGCGGCACTCCTCCTCCTTGGCGCAGTGCGGTTTGGGCCTCACCCAGCCGCTCCTGCAAGTCGGCGTTGGCCCCTGCAAGGAAAAGAAAGAAAAGAAAATCAACAAAGAGGGAAAGTGGTTGCCGGGAGATCCGGCCCGACTGCTCAGCAGTCGGCCCAAATCTCAGGGGCTACACCCGACGGGTGCACTGGCGCGCCCCTGCGAGAAAAGATGAAGACTTACTCTGGCTGTCGGACAAGTCGCCGGTTCGCTTGGCCAGCTCCTGGACCTGGGAGTTGAAGGTGGCCGCGCGGATCTTGTGGTAATCCTGCAACGAAGACAACAGAAGAAAAGAAAGGGTCAGCACTCAGAGCTTACCTTTAAGTTTCGAGCCGCCTGCTCAGCAGCCGCCCTGGAACTTGGGGGCTACACCCAGTGGGTGCACTAGCGTGCCCCCACGAAAAATTACAAAAATAAAAAAACCACGCAAAAGGAGCATACCTGGACAGTAGCCCGCGACGCCAGGAACGTCTTCTTGTATTGCTGGAGGGCAGTTGTCGGTGTCAAAACCGGCGGA
Organism: Aegilops longissima; assembly: GCA_021605205.1. Taxonomy (NCBI): domain Eukaryota; kingdom Viridiplantae; phylum Streptophyta; class Magnoliopsida; order Poales; family Poaceae; genus Aegilops; species Aegilops longissima. Next base: position 108,247,036 of record CM038682.1, on the reverse strand, counting down.
TCTCGGGTAGGGGGTCCCGAACTGTGCGTCTAGGCGGATGGTAACAGGAGACAAGGGACATGATGTTTTTACCCAGGTTCGGGCCCTCTCGATGGAGGTAAAACCCTACTCCTGCTTGAATAATATTGATGATATGGGTAGTACAAGAGTAGATCTACCACGAGATCAGAGAGGCTAAACCCTAGAAGCTAGCCTATGGTATGATTGTTGTTCGTCCTACGGACTAAAACCCTTCGGTTTATATAGACACTGGATAGGGTTAGGGTTACACAGAGTTAGTTACAATGGTAGGAGATCTACATATCTGTATCGCCAAGCTTGCCTTCCACGCCAAGGAAAGTCCCATCCGGACACGGGACGAAGTCTTCAATCTTGTATCTTCATAGTCCAGAGTCCAGCTAGCGGTGATAGTTCGCTATCCGAACACCCCTAATCCAGGACTCCCTCAAGAGCTCCCTCAACCAGGCTTCAATGACGACGAGTCCGGCGCATATTGTCTTCGGCATTGCAAGGCGGGTTCCTCTTCCGAATACTTCATAGAAGATGTTGAACACAAGGATAGTGTCCGGCTCTGCAAAAAAAGTTCCACATACTACCGTAGAGAGAATAACTTTTGCACAGATCTGCTGACGTATTCCGCGGCGTGACTTCACACCACGGCCAGGCCTTTATACGAATCGTTTTTACTGTTCCACCTCAGCGCGTTTAGCGAGGCAGTTTCCTTGGTACGTCTTATCAAAGCGCAGATCGTGCTGCCTTATTCCGGAATTCCCATCAATACGGACGTGGGTAACCCAACCGCGCCATTGATTACGGCGCTTGGGAGATAAGCGAGTTTTAACAGGCTGGCGGGGGATGCATAGCTTCGTCCGTCCATATAAGGGGATAAGGATCCACCTTTTCACCTACGCCTTCTTCCTCCTTTGCTCATCCATTTCCAAGACTTTCGAGCTCCAGCGCCCAAGTCCGCACATCCCACCTCAACCTTCTCCAACTATGTCCGGAGCGGGAGGCAAGTGGATGGCCTCCTCCGTCCTGAGGGGCACATCAAAATGCTGCGAAGGCGGATACTTGTCCGACAACATCGTGCATCGGCTCCCCAACGAGGGGCAGCTCATTCCCACCCCAGGCCCCATGAGAGGTGGTGTTCCTCACCCACTTCCTCCATGGACTAGGTTTTCCACTTCACCCATTTGTCCGGGGCTCATGTTCTACTACGGCCTGGATTTCCACGATCCGGCCCCGAACTTCATCCTCAACATCTCGGCGTTTATCGTGGGTAAAGCGAGGCCTTCCTCGCATCCAGCCCCACTTCGCTTATGGCTGAAGACCTTCAATGTCAAGTCAAGGTAGTGGGCGGCCACCAAGCGGAGTGCGGAGGTTCCATAGTTGGCAAGATGGCCAAAGTTCTATGGCTCGAGGGCTCCTTTGTGGAGACCATAAAGGGGTGGCAATCGGGGTGGTTCTACATCACCGAGCCGCGCGACTCTCAATGGGCGGCGGCCCCCGAATTCCGATCTGGCTCCCCCACACGGCTCACGTCATGGAAAGAGACGGGCCTGACGTGGGGTGATTCGAAAGAGCTGTCCGGACTCCAAACCTGCGTCCGGAACCTGGTGGACAAGAATCTCAAGCTTGTCAATGTAATCCAGGTGATGCTCATCCGCCGGATTCTCCCATGCCAGCAACGGGCCTTCAAATTGTGGGAGTTCGATCCGGCACAACACCAAACTCTGAAAAGGCTCTTCGACACTACGTACGAAGATGCCTGGAAGGTGCTGTTCAAGGGCGCCGAGGCTCCCACATCCGCTACCGAAGATCGCGGATTCAGCTCGCAGCGTCAAGCCAGCAAGGTAGGTGAGTTTACCCTTTATGGGACTCTTTTTTCATAGTTTGACTCTATGCGGGATCTAAAACTCCCTAACCTTTGACAGGACTGGCTGAAGACGTCCGGACGGATTAACTGTCCGGCCCCCTTGCCAGAAAACCCAGCGGACGCCCGATTGACGGGGCTGCTGGCTCCGGCACCTCACGTGGTGCCGGAGAAGACGGCCAAGAAGGAGGCCACGAGAACTCGAAGGAGCTCCCGGCGCCAGGTGCTGTCGGACTCATCGTCCGACGACTCTGAGGTGGAATCCTCCTCTGAGGACGAGTAGGAGGAAAAAGAAGCTTCTCCCCCAGCGGGGGGAGTGAAGAAAAGGAAAGCCGCCCTGACTAGGGAGGCCGAAGGGTCCAAGAAAGGAAGGACCCTTCCTCCGGACTTCTCCACCAACGCCGACAACGACGAGGAGGAGTGGCCAACAAGGGCCAAGCCCCTGGCAAGATCGTAAGTGTCCGGACTCCGGAATAGTTCATGACTTTTTATCTGTCGCATAGTATCTTCTAACGCCGAATATGACCATGTAGCCCGGCCAATGACGAGCTCGCCGCTTCGTCAAGCGGCTCCCTGGGTTCATCGGATGTGAATAGCACTTCACTCCCGACCGCCTCCTCTCCTCGTGTCACTGACAACACCACGGTGGAGTCCCAAAAGGGGCCCAGCCAGGAGGTGGTGGTCCTGGAGGCGCCGCAAGGCGACCTCCCGGACTCTGGGCGCAAAGGGCGCGAAACCCCAGAGGGCTCTAAGTCCGGCCCTGTGCCGGACTCCGTACCAGGCTTCAGTGGTTCCGAAGTCCGGCAAGCGGCCCCTACGCAAGAAGGGTAAGACTGCGACGCCAGTGACCTCCGTCCATCCGGAGGCACCGGATAGCTTGCTGGAGGCGCTTAACGGCGCCTCCATCGACGAGGAGCACCACACTGTTATGAGTGTGGTGATCCAGAAAGTTCAGTCCGCCAAGAGCGGGCTGGTCAAGCCTGTACCAGCCTTCTAACAGGTTTTGAGGTAAGTTTAGAATATGTAAAAATATTACCGCATAGACAGTAGCCCTTGATGCTTAGTTCAGTGTTCGGAAAGAAAAGCCAGACTGAGGATCTAAAAAGATATACGCAGGAGTCTAACATAAGTATGTCAATATGGGAATGCAGGTTGCGCTGCTGACCTCTGCCGTACTGACTGCGGAGGTCAATGCATTGAAGCAGAGCCTCGAGCGGTCCGAGAACGAGCTCAGCCTTGCCAATAAGCAGCTCGAGGACAAGGAAGGTAAGTAATACCTTATTAAAGTAATTCCTTATAGAGATTTGGTTGCAAAAATGACAAGACTAACGTGGGTATTGTAGGGGCCACGAACGACGTGGCGACCCTGAAGGAAGCGGTGTCCGCGGCAGAAAGCAAAGCGGCCGCGGAGCACACCGAGCAAGAGAAGCAGGAGGCGCGGGTGGCGGAGGTGCGGCAAGAGCTCCAGGATCTCGTGGAAAAACACGAGAGTTTGGAGCGTGACTCGAAGACTCGAGAGTCCGAGCTCGCCTCGGCTCTTGATAGTGCCAAAGCCGCTAAGGCCGAAGCCCAAAAAGCCCTCCAGGAAATTGAATCATTAAAGAAGATAGCAGCGGGTAAGGCATTCTTTATGCGAAGCAAGCATGTGAAAGTGAATTCCCTATTACTTACCCGAATCTGGAGCTCTCCAGGAGCATTCGCAGATCTGCCCCGTAGTGTGTCTGATGCTGCCGCATTCTACCGTGCCAAGGAGGGGAGCTCGACGGAGAAGGTGTTCTGGTCTCAGTATGCTGAGGCCGAACATCCGGTGCCCCTGAGCGACCAGCTGAAGCAGCTGGTCGAGCTCCACAAGGTCGCCGAACAGGCCATGAAGGGCCTCATAGTTCGGCTGTGGCCATTGGAATCCATGCCTGGGAGCTACTTCGGGCTAGGCGGCGGCTGGTGGACGCCTGTCCATAGATTGAAGTCATCAAGCGCTCTGTCTGCATTGAAGGTGCCCGTCGGGCCCTTTCCCGTGCTAAAGTGCACTGGGGCAAGCAGGATGCGGAGAAGCTTGTGACGGACGGGCCACCGAAGGGCAAGGAGCATCGCAATCCCGAAATGTATTATGAGGGCGTCCTGAAGGGTGCCCGCCGTATAGCGGGTGAATGCTCCAAAGATGTAATTTTTGAATAGGCTCGCATTTGTTATCATGTACGCTGAAAACTTGTTCATATGCACTAAGCAACGCTTGTGAATTTAAAATATTAACTTCTGTGCGGCCATTCAAATTTGAGAGATGGCAAGTCGTTGGCTTCAGCCCCCATGCCACGAGTGCTGGGGTGTTCGGGATAAACTTCAGCGCTCTTGTTCCCATTCTTGGGTCCTTCGAGGGAGGCGCTCAACGCAACGAACAAGGCAACCGGACTTATAGTGCTTGAACACTCTCACTTAGCCATAGAATTTCTATAATTCTAAATTTCGGCGAAGCCCCTAGTATTCGGAAGACCGAGTTCGGGGCGCTATCCACGCCTTGGCCGGACAATGCCGACTCCTCGCTCTAAGCGGCATAAGTCTTTAGGGACCCGAAGAAACCTCTCGAACAGCGACCGGCTCTCGCCCTATCATGACGGTCAGTTTTAGCTTTCTCCACTGAGGTGCTCAAGCCAGCTCAACCGGGCACAATCGCAGTGGTTCTCCCAGCGCTACCTTAGCCGATATAACGGAACGTAAGGTACCAAAACATGGGAGCCGGGCAAACCCAAATATTGACCCAAGACATGATTCTGAGCCGATGCATATAGTGCTATAAGTTCGGGGTGCCGCACTTGTGAAAGTGTTCGGACTTATCACACCATACTTTTGGGGTACTTAAGCCCCTGGTGTATTGGCCGTACCAAAGTGTACGGGTGCAACATGTCATGAAATGAACATATATATAGATAAAGAAAGGAGTGCAATAATAGGCAAAAGCTATGTATTGTTTATTCAAAAAGGTACTGCAATGGAAGCAGAACGATACAAATAGTGCGATAAGCAAGGGATGGGACTATTTAACATGTCCCCCTCCAGGGGTAAGCTGCGGGATGGTATGTAAAACAGGTATAATGCTCATAGTAGAGACCACCTGGACACTCGACGTAGCTTTCTGCTTCCCTGGCTGTTGCATCGTGAGTTCGGCAATTCTAGTGCCAGACAGGACTTCTGGAAAACGGAGTCTTGAAAGTAAGAAAAAAAAAGAAAAAGAATGACACAATTGGGAGCCCCTGGTGCTGTTGAGCCGCGTGCAGGCGTGCGTGGTCGTGCCCTCCCTTATGCCCATGGTATCTCCAGGCGTAGTTATGTACGCGTAATCGCTTCCAGCGATTTCGCGAGGGCTGGGGTTGGGGCTGGATTGCTACGCTTGCTCGAATCATGCCAGGCGTACTTGTTGTAGGTTACTCCGGCGCGCTTGACGGTGTCCGGACTTTAATAGCCGACTCGAGAATTGCTGTGAGAGGCTGCTTTGCACCTCCGCCGTGAGGGCGCCGTGTGCTCCTCCGCCGGAGAGAGCGTTCGGTGTTTCCATTGACCGTGATTACTCCTCGAGGGCCTGGCATCTTGAGCTTGAGGTATGCGTAGTGCGGCACCGCATTGAACTTTGCAAATGCGGTCGTCCAAGCAGTGCGTGATAGCCGCTGCGGAACGGGACTATGTCGAAGATTAACTCTTCACTACGGAAGTTATCCGGGGATCCGAAGACCACTTCAAGTGTAACTGAGCCTGTACAATTGGCCTCTACACCTGGTATGCCGCCTTTAAAGGTCATCTTTGTGGGTTTAATCCTTGAGGGGTCTATGCCCATTTTGCGCACTGTATCCTGATAAAGCAGGTTCAGGCTGCTACCGCCGTCCATCAGGAATCTAGTGAGATGAAATCCGTCGATGATTGGGTCAAGAACCAATGCGGCGAATCTTCCGTGGCGGATGCTCGTGGGGTGGTCCCTTCGATCAAAGGTGATCGGGCAGGAGGACCATGGGTTGAACTTCGGGGCGACTGGCTCCATCGCATATACGTCCCTTAGTGCACGCTTCCGCTCCCTTTTGGGTATGTGGGTTGCGTATATCATGTTCACCGTCCGCACTTGTGGGGAAGCCCTTCATCCTCTATTGTTCGGGCGGCCGGGCCTCCTCGTCATCGCTATGTAGCCCCTTGTCATTGAGTTCGCATTTAATTTGCCTCGCTTGTTTGAAGACCCAACAATCCCTGTTGGTGTGGTTGGCTGGTTTTTCGGGTGCCATGTATTTGGCACGAAGCGATCGAGTATTCGGTCCAGATTGGGCGGGCCTGAGTATTTCTTTTGAACGGCTTTTTCCGCTGACCGGTTTAGAGCCTCTGAATCCAGCATTGATCGTCGTATCTTCAGCATTATCGCCGTTAATGCGGCGCTTGTGCTTGTTGCGTTACGCGACCTGCCATTGTTGTCCTTGGTATCCGAACTACCGGGTTTTTGCTCAAGTTGTTGCTATGAGCTAGCCAGCTGTCCTCTCCAGCAAAAGCGGGTCATGAGCGTTATGAGGGCTGCCTTGGATTTCGGCTTTTCCTGTCCTAGGTGCCGGGCAAGCCACTCGTCGCGGATGTTATGTTTGAAGGCTGCAACGGCTTCTGCATCCGGACAGTCAACGATTTGATTTTTCTTGGTTAGGAACCGTGTCCAAAATTGTCTGGCCGATTCTTCTGGCTGCTAAATTATGTGGCTGAGGTCATCTGCGTCTGGTGGTCGCATGTATGTGCCCTGGAAGTTATCAAGGAATGTGGCTTCCAGGTCCTGCCAACAACCAACGATTCTGCTGGCAAGCTGTTAAGCCAATGCCGAGCTGGTCCTTTAAGCTTGAGTGGGAGGTATTTGATGGCGTGTAGATCATCGTCGCGGGCCATGTGGATATGGAGGAGGTAGTCCTCGATCCAAACCGCAGGATCTGTTGTGCCATCGTATGATTCGATGTTTACGGGTTTGAAACCCTCGGGATTTGATGATCCATCACTTATGCGTGAAGCATAGTGGGTGTGTGGCGCCTCTGTATTGAGCTATATCACGACGCAGCTCAAATGAGCTTTGTCTACTGTGTTCGGCCCGGCCGGAATTGTTGTATCCGGCGTGACGGTTATCATCACGTGTCGTGGGGCACCCACGCGACCCGTAGATCAATCTTGTTTGCCTTGCCTTGTCTTCCAATGTGTCTCGCAGGTCTGGCGTGTTTCCCCATGCCTTGGTACTTTTCGAGCGACGCCGGAGTGCTGCTTGAATGGAGGGTCTAGAGGCCTCTCCGTCGTGACTACGGGGTGGCCGGTCGGCCGCATCATGCGCTGGTGATGTAGGTTTGGGTGTTGCTTCCTCTAATTGGGGTAGCAGCCTGCGTTTGGAGTATCTCTTAGAGGGGCATTCAAGTTCATACTCTTCGGCTGTAAGGACTTCAGTCCATCTGTCAGCTAGCAGGTCTTGGTCAGCTCTAAGCTGCTGCTGCTTTTTCTTGAGGCTGCTTGCTGTGGCCATAAGCCTGCGTTTGAAACGCTCCTGTTCGGCGGGATCCTTAGGCATGACAAATTAGTCGTCGTCGAGGCTTGCCTCATCTTCGGAGGGAGGCATATAATTATCGTCCTCCACCTCCTTGTCTACCGCTCTATCATGAGGGTTGGCTTCTCCCTCCTCCTGTGTTGAATCCTGCTGGAGGGGGTTGTCTTTGGCAGTGTCCGGGGTGTTATTATCTCCCGTGCCAGAATCACTGTTTTTGCTGTGACGGGATTTAGAGCGGCGCCTCTGACGCCGGCGCTTGGGCTGTTAATTGGAGGGGTCATCCTCCACTTTTCCATCGCCGTTCCCATCTTTTGGGATGTCCACCATGTATATGTCGATGACGAGGTGGCCTTCCAAAGCCCTCAGTGGCGCTGGTTCTTGGTCGTCTCCAGATCGTCGTCCATACCGTCGATGTCTCCGGTCAAGTCGAGCATGTCGGTTAAATCATCGACGGTGGCTACAAAGTGGGTGGTGGGTGGGCGTTGAATTTCTTCGTCGTCGCATCCCAACCTTCCCGACCGTAGTCCGGCCAGGGCTCTCCGATAAAGAGAGACTTTAGTGAATTCAGGATGTCGCCAAAGGCGAGTCTTGAAAGATGTCCGCATAGTGAACTCCATGACGGCGCCCAATCGTATTCGATTGGCGGGCGCGAGAGGTTCGAGTCCGGAGAGGAGTCCGCACCTTGGAGTCACGGTCTTCGCAGCGAAAGGGATGGAGTTCGCTCAATCGCCTTTGAGATCGTAGCCCCGAGGCAGTGTCCAACCACTCGTCCTCGATCGGGAGTCGGCTCGAGCTAAGGGTCGGAGCGGATCTTGGTGCGACCTCGTGGCACCTTTGCTCGGCGGCAGAGCTAGATCGTTCCCATCGAGACAGTCGGCACGCCGGCTGTGGCTCGAATCCGTCGAAGATCAAGTCTCCGCGGATGTCGGCCGTAGTTCAAACTCCCAAATCTGACCTGATGGCGGGGCGAAACTTCGATCTGCTCCAGATGGCAAAGTGAATTGGCCCGCAGATGCAAAGCCGCCCGAATCTGAAGATCTGTCCGGGGAGAAAAGTCTCACCCTGGACCGCGTCGTTGTTGATGATCGAAGGAGCCATCGGGCCTAAAGATGACGACATAGAGGAACTCTCAATGAAAGCACCAATGTCGGTGACAAAACCGCGGATCTCGGTAGGGGGTCCTGAATCGTATGCGTCTAGGCGGATGGTAACAGGAGACAAGGGACACGATGTTTTACCCAGTTCGGGCCCTCTCGATGGAGGTAAAACCCTACTCCTGCTTGATTAATATTGATGATATGGGTAGTACAAGAGTAGATCTACCACGAGATCGAGAGGCTAAACCCTAGAAGCTAGCCTATGGTATGATTGTTGTTCGTCCTGGGACTAAAACCCTCCGGTTTATATAGACACGGATAGGGTTAGGGTTACACAGAGTCGGTTACAATGGTAGGAAGTCTACATATCCGTATCGCCAAGCTTGCCTTCCACGCCAAGGAAAGTCCCATCTAGACATGGGACGAAGTCTTCAATCTTGTATCTTCAGAGTCCAGTCGTCCGGCCAACGGTGATAGTTCGGCTATCCGGACACCCCCTAATCCAGGACTCCCTCAGCAGTGCTTTGGGCCTGAAGCAAGGACTGGACCTCATGCACAGCCTTGTTAAGGACACTCGTCCCTCCCCCAGACGTCCACTCTCGCGGGGCGGCACTAGTGGCCTCCCCCTCTGGGGCCGACGAGCTTGAGGCCCCGATCTCCTGCGGCCGTGGCGCCGAAGTCACCTTCGCTGCACGACAGCGCACCGGAGTGCGAACCATGAGGGTCGCCCCCACCACCAGCTTGCCATCGGCTTGAGGCATCGGCACCACATCAGGCCGACTGCCCTGGTCCTCGGTAGTTGGCGCTTGCTGGAGCACCTCCGTCCTCAAGGTGACGGCGTCGCCCCATTTCCTCCGTCCTCAAGGTGACGGCGTCGCCCCATTTCGGCGCCGGGATCTCTGGCGCTGGCGGCGCGGAGCGCAGGGGGACGACAAGTTGTGGAGTCTGGCTACGTCTGGCTTCCTCTGCTTGCGCCTTGGCGGCCGCGTCTGCCTGGGCCTTAGCCGCGGTGTCGACCTGGGCCTTGGCTGCCGCGTCCGCCTCCTCCTGTGCCGCCTTGCCCGCCTCCCTCTGCCGTTCCGCCTCCTCCCGCTCCTCGCGCGCCTCCTGTGCGTTCCTCTCCGTCGCCTCCTGGAGGTCGGCGAGCTGGTCTACGCGGCGGGTGTTGGCGGAGCCTTCCGTTGCCCCGATCACGGAAGAAGAGGTCGACCGCTCAAGAGAGAGCGGGGCCCTGATCAAACAAGAAAAAGAAGAAACTCAGAAAGAGTTTGCAAGATGGAAGAAAGGAAACGCAATAAAGTCAAGCACTTACACCGACACCATCGGCGGTTGCTTCGGTGCCTTCTGGAACCGGCCGGCTTCACGGCGGCCACCTCCCGCCTGGTCGCTGCGACCGTGCTCTTGGGCTTCTTCGGTCGGCTGTCGAACAGTGACAAGCCGGCGCGGAGCTTCGGCGTACCACCTGGTACAGTCGACACGGCGCTTCAGCGTGCCGTCAGGTGACGTGGGCGCGGCGGAGGAGCTCGCTCCCGCCTTGTCAGCAACCGGTGGGCGATGCGGCTCGTTCTCCTCCTCGTCATCATCAAGCCAGTCTTCGAGGCCGCCTCCTCCTACGGAGCCGCCTGCTCCGCCACCGCCACCTGTAGCGTCGTCTTCTTCCAGGGCGGGCGCCCCCAAGTCAGGGTCGTCCGCATCACTCACTGACCGGTCTGGCAAGTACTCCTGACCCTGCTCCAGGGCGTCGGCTACCAGCTTGGTTGTGAAGATCTGCGTCGTTACCAACTGATGAGGTGGCAAAGCAGAACCCGGAAAATAAGGAGGAAAAAGAGTTGAGGACTCACCGCGGGCGGTGGGTCTGCGCAGGAGTATGGCCGCTTGCCGAACTGCCACTCCGCCTCCGAGAGTTTGCAGTTCGAGATGTAGTTCAGCAGCCGGGCCACCTCCGTGGCCAGCATCTCCTTGGTGCTCATCCGGCACGGGTCTTGATGCCCGCTCATCTGGCTGATCAGATGAGGCCGGCCTTGAAAAGGGAGCACCTGGCGCACCACGAAGGCAGTCAGCAGGTCCGACCCCTTGAGGCCCTCCGACTCCGCCATCACCTTGAGCTGATCGATGGCGGCGGTGGAGGCGGCCGATAGCGTCCTCGGCTTGAAATTTCAGTTGGTGTGGGGCTCAGCCGACGGCCGGCTGTATAAGCCGGCAGGTTGATGAAGTCCAGCGTTGGGTGGACATTCTTGACGTAGAAATATGATTTTTGCCACAGCTTGACCGACTGTGTCAAACTGATGGACGGGAAGCAGTTCCCGAAGCTCAGACGTCGCACTACGTTGAAGGCTCCGCACTGGGCCTCCTTCCCCTTGACGACGGTGCCGAGCTTGGTGTAGAAGAACTCCCCCCAGAGCTCGAGGGTCGGGAGAACGCCGAGGTAACCCTCACAATGGCTAACGAAGGCGGACAACAGCACCACTGTGTTCGGTGTGAGGTGGTGCGGCTGGAGGCGATAGAACTGAAGGAAGGACTGGAGAAAGCCGCTTGCCGGCAGGCCGAAGCCACGAAGGAAATGCAACCGGAAGACGACACGTTCACCCTCCTTCGGCGCCGGCAAGATCTCCTTCTCGGGCGGAGCGCGTACCTGCACGTAGCCCTCACCGGGCAGCCGCCGCGTTTGGCGAAGGAAGGAGAGGTGATCATCAAGGACGTTTGAGCCGTCCCAGTCGCCGGCCCGCTCACGCGCCATGAGAGCTTGAGCCGTCGGAGGCACGGTGCGGCGACGAACGCCCAAAACCGCGGCGGAGCGGCGACGTTGCGGGGAAAATGGGCTCGGCGACGATGGGCTGCAGCAGCACTTTGGCAAGATGCAGGGGTGCGGCAGCAGCAGCGAGGATAAGAAAATGGCAAAGGGAGAGGAGGGCGCGCGTGCGTCTGCCGCTCCCCCTCCTCCCCCTACTTCTAGCCCCTGGCGGCGAAGCCGAGGGGGCGGGAACGTGGGGGGTCGTGGGATTAACTGCACCCACGACCCCACAACCCCGCATTTACCACACAGCAACGACGTGCAATTATTGCGCCACGGAATCCCAATAGTCCGCCTTGGCCGCAGCGGATCCGCGCGCGTGCCGAGGCCCGGTAGTGGTGGGCCCTGGCCTGCGGCGACGTCCCGTCGCGCGCGTGGGCTGGCAGGCCGGTTCGGCAGGCTGATGCCGCGTGGCGTGCGGGAAATGGGCGGCAAGCCTAACGCCTGGCTGGCGCGCCACCTGGCTCCCGCCCCGACATTTTGAAATCACCAGGCGGCCTCCCTGGTCCCGTCCGACTCCTACCAGCCGACATTTCAGAGGACGGACGAAGGAAAGCAACCAGACCACTCGGAGTAGGAAGCTGCTGAGGCTCCTCGCCTCTTTCAGTCGCGATGCCTCACCAGCTTGGGGGACTACTGTCGGAGTAAATGACCACTGGTAGCCTCATCAGCCTCCCGTGGTATTTTAAAACATCGAGGCCGGCTGCACCCCTCAAGAATCAAAGGCAGAAGGCCGCCTTCCTGGAGCCGGGTGGTCCTAACGGCAGGCTGCCAGGAGGCGGCAAAACCCAGAAGACGACCACCGAGTGGGCCGACTCCTAGAAGGCGGCCTCTAGAGAGGCCGGCTCCTAGCAGGCGGCGCCTCGTGCCCTCAAAGTTAGCACCCACATAATTACGACGAGACAGAGCGTGGCAACAGTGCAACCTGCCACCCCCGAATCCAGGGCGGAGCGTGGCACGGTGCGGCATACGGAGCAGACGTCCTTAGCCCTGCGCGGCACTGTTGCGACGCAGCCCATGACATCACCATGGTGGAGGAGGCCATGCTCCCACGACGGGCTGTCGGTATGGCCCGCACGCGGCGGTCCCTGATACGTCTCCAACGTATCTATAATATTTGATTGCTCCATGCTATATTATCTACTGTTTTGGGCAATATTGGGCTTTATTATACACTTTTATATCATTTTTGGGACTAACCTACTAACCGGAGGCCCAGCCCATATTGCTGTTTTATTGCTGTTTGATATTTCAAGAAAAGGAATATCAAACGAGTCCAAACGGAATGAAACCTTCGACAGTGTTATTTTTGGGAAGAATATGATCCTAGAGACTTGGAGTTCACGTCAGAAGATCCCTGAGGACTCCACGAGATAGGACGGCGCGCCCCCCTACAGGGCGCGACCCCCTGTCTCGTGGACCGCTCGAGCAGCCCCCGACCGACTTCTTTCGCCTATATAGTCCCACGTACCCTAAAAACATCCGGGGAGAAGATAGATCGGGAGTTCCGCCGCCGCAAGCCTCTGTAGCCACCAAAAACCTCTCGGGGGCCCATTCTGGCACCTTGCCGGAGGGGGAACCCATCACCGGTGGCCATCTTCATCATCCCGACGCTCTCCATGACGACGAGGGAGTAGTTCACCCTCGGGGCTGAGGGTATGTACCAGTAGCTATGTGTTTGATCTCTCTCTCTCTCTCGTGTTCTCTCTATGCCACGATCTTGATGTATCGCGAGCTTTGTTATTATAGTTGGATCTTATGATGTTTCTCCCCCTCTACTCTCTTGTGATGAATTGAGTTTCCCTCTTGAAGTTATCTTATCGGATTGAGTCTTTATGAGAACACTTGATGTATGTCTTGCCGTGTTTATCTGTGGTGACAATGGGATATCACGTGCCACTTGATGTATATTTTGGTGACCAACTTGCGAGTTCCGCCCATGAACCTATGCATATGGGTTGGCACACGTTTTCTTGACTCTCCGGTAGAAACTTTGGGGCACTCTTTGAAGTACTTTGTGTTGGTTGGATGAATCTGAGATTGTGTGATGCATATCATATAATCATGCCCACGGATACTTGAGGTGACAATGGAGTATCTAGGTGACATTAGGGTTTTGGTTGATTTGTGTCTTAAGGTGTTATTCTAGTACGAACTCTTTAATAGATCGATCCGAAAGAATAAATTTGAGGTGGTTTCGTACCCTACCATAATCTCTACGTTTGTTCTCCGCTATTAGTGGCTTTGGAGTGACTCTTTGTTGCATGTTGAGGGATTGTTAATATGATCTATCTATGTTATTATTGTTGAGAGAACTTGCACTAGGGAAAGTATGAAACCTAGGCCTTGTTTCCTATCATTGCAATACCGTTTACGCTCACTTTTATCATTAGTTACCTTGCTGTTTTTATATTTTCAGATTACAAAAACCTATATCTACCATCCATATTGCACTTGTATCACCATCTCTTCGCCGAACTAGTGCACCTATACAATTTACCATTGTATTGGGTGTGTTCGGGACACAAGAGACTCTTTGTTATTTGGTTGCAGGGTTGTTTGAGAGAGACCATCTTCATCCTACGCCTCCTACGGATTGATAAACCTTAGGTCATCCACTTGAGGGAAATTTGCTACTGTCCTACAAACCTGTGCACTTGCAGGCCCAACAACGTCTACAAGAATAAGGTTGCGTAGTAGACATCAAGCTCTTTTCTGGCGCCGTTGCCGGGGAGGCTAGGTAAGCGGCACTCACTCACACCCCGTCAACTAAGCTCTTTTCTAGCGCCGTTGCCGGGGAGGTTAGTGCTTGAAGGTATATCTTTAGATCTTGCAATCAAATCTTTTTGTTTATTGTTTTATCACTAGTTTAGTTTATAAAAGAAAACTAATAAATGGAGTTAAGTTTGTCTCTTACGCTTCGTCTTTTTAATATCTTTCGTGAGTTTGATGGAAAGGAAAATTGTGCTCAAGTGTTAGAAGAAGAATGCATTAAAATGCTTGGTACTAAATCTTTTAATGATGAGCATGATTGCAATGTTGTTAGTATGAATTCCTTGAATATCTGTGATGCTAATAATATGCAAAGCCACAAGCTTGGGGAAGCTATGTTTGATGAAGATGATATTTTTGTCCCCCAAGCTTTGATGAGGAAATTTACTATGATGAAAGCATGCCTCCTATCTATGATGATTATTGTGATAACCATGAAACTTGTCATCTTGATCTTAATTTTCAATCACATGATAGTAATTTTGTTGAGTTTGCTCCCACTACTATTCATGAGAAGAATTTTTCTTATGTGGAGAGTAGTAAATTTTCTATGCTAGTAGATCATGAAAAGAATACTTTAGGTGCTGGTTATATTGTTGAATTCATTCATGATGCTACTGAAAATTATTATGAGGGAGGAACATATGCTTGTAGGAGTTGCAATAATGTCAAGTTTCCTCTCTATGTGCTTAAACTTTTGAAGTTATGCTTGTTTTGTCTTCCTATGCTTGTTGATTATTGTTCCCATAAGCTGTTTGCTCATAAAATCCCTATGCATAGGAAGTGGGTTAGACTTAAATGTGCTAGTCATATTGTTCATGATGCTCTCTTTATGTTTCAATTCTTATCTCTTATGTGAGCATCATTGAAACCATCATGCCTAGCTAGGGGCGTTAAACGATAGCGCTTGTTGGGAGGCAACCCAATTTTATTTTAGTTTCTTGATTTTTGGTTTTGTTTAGGAATAAATAATACATCTATCTTCTGTTTAGATGTAGTTTTATGTTTTAATTAGTGTTTGTGCCAAGTAGAACCTTTGGGAAGACTTGGGTGAAGTCTTTATGATCATGCTGTAAAAAACAGAAACTTTAGCACTCACGAGATTAGCTTCAACTTTTTACTGGAGAGTGCTATTTAGTTGATTCTTTTTGCAGATGATTACTAGACAAATTCCTCAGGTCCACCAATTTATTTTTTAATTTTTGGAGTTCCAGAAGTTTGCGTTAGTTACAGATTACTACAGACTGTTCTGTTTTTTTGACAGATTCTGTTTTTCGTGTGTTGTTTGCTTATTTTGATGACTCTATGGCTAGTAAAATAGTTTATAAACCATAGAGAAGTTGGAATAAAGTAGGTTTAACACCAATATAAATAAAGCATGAGTTCATTACAGTAACTTGAAGTGCTGTTTTGTTTTCTTTCGCTAACGGAGCTCACGAGTTTTCTGTTAAGTTTTGTGTTGTGAAGTTTTCAAGTTTTAGGTAAAGATTCGATGGACTATGGAATAAGGAGTGGCAAGAGCCTAAGCTTTGGGATGCCCAAGGCACCCCAAGGTAATATTCAAGGATAACCAAGAGCCTAAGCTTGGGGATGCCCCGGAAGGCATCCCCTCTTTCGTCTTCGTTCATCGGTAACTTTAGATGGAGCTATATTTTTATTCACCACATGATATGTCTTTTGCTTGGAGCGTCATGTAATTTTATTTTGCTTTGCTCGCTGTTTGAATAAAATACCAAGATCTGAAATTATTAAATGGGAGAGTCTTGACATAGTTGTATAATTATTCGACTACTCATTGATCTTCAATTATATCTTTCGGAGTAGTTTGTCATTTGATCTAGTACTTCACTTATATCTTTTAGAGCACGGTGGTGGTTTTATTTTGAAGAAATAGATGAACTCTCATGCTTCACTTATATTATTTTGAGAGTCTTAAATAGCATGGTAATTTTCTTGAATAATCTTAATATGCTAGGTATCCAAAAATAGTAAAAACTTTCTTATGAGTGTGTTGAATACTAAGAAAAGTTTGATGCTTGATAATTGTTTTGGGATATGAAGATGGTGATATTAGAGTCATGCTAGTTGGGTAGTTATGAATTTGAGAAATACTTGTGTTAAAGTTTGTGATTCCCGTAGCATGCACGTATGGTGAACCGTTATGTGATGAAGTCGGAGCATGATTTATTTATTGATTTGTCTTCCTTATGAGTGGCGGTCGGGGACGAGCGATGGTCTTTTCCTACCAATCTATCCCCCTAGGAGCATGCGCGTAATACTTTGCTTTGATAACTTGTAGATTTTTGCAATAAGTATATGAGTTCTTTACGACTACTGTTGAGACCATGGATTATACGCACTCTCACCCTTCCACCATTGCTAGCCTCTCTAATACCGCGCACCTTTCGCCGGTATCATACACCCACCATATACCTTCCTCAAAACAGCCACCATACCTACCTATCATGGCATTTCCATAGCCATTCCGAGATATATTGCCATGCAACTTTCCACTGTTCCGTTTATTATGACACACTCCATCATTGTCATATTGCTTTGCATGATCATGTAGTTGGCATCGTATTTGTGGCAAAGCCACCGTTCATAATTCTTTCATACATGTCACTCATGAGTCATTGCATATCCCGGTACACCGCCGGAGGCATTCATATAGAGTCATATTTTGTTCTAAGAATCGAGTTGTAATTTTTGAGTTGTAAGAAAATAAAAGTGTGATGATTTACAGGATTGTCCCAGTGAGGAAAGGATGATGGAGACTATGATTCCCCCACAAGTCGGGATGAGACTCCGGACGAAAAAAAAGGGAGGCCATAAAAAAAGAGAAAAGGCCCAAATAAAAAAATATAAAAAAATGAGAGAAAAAGAGAGAAGGGACAATGCTACTATCCTCTTACCACACTTGTGCTTCAAAGTAGCACCGTGATCTTCATGATAGAGAGTCTCCTATAATATCACTTTCATATACTAGTGGGAATATTTCATTATAGAACTTGGCTTGTATATTCCAATGATGGGCTTCCTCAAAATGCCCTAGGTCTTCATGAGCAAGCGAGTTGGATGCACACCCACTTAGTTTCTTTTGTTGAGCTTTCATATACTTATAGCTCTAGTGCATCCGTTGCATGGCAATCCCTACTCACTCACATTGATATCTATTGATGGGCATCTCAATAGCCTGTTGATACGCCTAGTTGATGTCAGACTATCTTCTCCCTTTTTGTCTTCTCCACAACCCCCCTTCTATTCCACCCATAGTGCTATATCCATGGCTCACGCTCATGTATTGCGTGAAGATTGAAAAAGTTTGAGAATGTCAAAAGTATGAAACAATTGCTTGGCTTGTCATCGGGGTTGTGCATGATTAAATACTTTGTGTGGTGAAGATAGAGCATAGCTAGATTATATGGTTTTGTAGGGATAACTTTCTTTGGCCATGTTATTTTGAGAAGACATGATTGCTTTGTTAGTATGCTTGAAGTATTATTATTTTTATGTCAAAATGAACTTTTGTCTTGAATATTTCGGATCTGAATATTCATACCACAATTAAGAAGAATTACAATGAAATTATGCCTAGTAGCATTTCACATCAAAAATTATCTTTTTATCATTTACCTACTCGAGGACGAGCAGGAATTAAGCTTGGGGATGCTTGATACGTCTCCAACATATCTATAATTTTTGATTGCTCCATGCTATATTATCTATTGTTTTGGGCAATACTGGGCTTTATTATACACTTTTATATCATTTTTGGGACTAACCTACTAACCGGAGGCCCAGCCCATATTGCTGTTTTATTGC
This sequence comes from Aegilops longissima, assembly GCA_021605205.1. Classification (NCBI taxonomy): domain Eukaryota; kingdom Viridiplantae; phylum Streptophyta; class Magnoliopsida; order Poales; family Poaceae; genus Aegilops; species Aegilops longissima. Next base: position 108,229,145 of record CM038682.1, on the reverse strand, counting down.
CTGTTTCAGTATTTCGAAGAAAAGGAATATCAAACGGAGTCCAAACAGAATGAAACCTTCGGCAGCGTTATTTTTGGGAAGAATATGATCCTGGAGACTTGGAGTTCACGTCGAAGATCCCGAGGACTCCACGAGATAGGAGGCGCCCCCTACAGTAGCGCCCCCTGTCTCGTGGACCCCTCAGCACCCCGACCGACTTCTTTCGCCTATATAGTCCCATGCACCTAAAACATCCGGGAGAAGATAGATCGGGAGTTCCGCCGCCGCAAGCCTCTGTAGCCACCAAAAACCTCTCGGGAGCCTATTCTGGCACCCTGCCGGAGGGGGAACAGATCACCGGTGGCCATCTTCATCATCCCGGCGCTCTCCATGACGACGAGGGAGTAGTTCACCCTCGGGGCTGAGGGTATATACCAGTAGCTATCTGTTTGATCTCTCTCTCTCTCTCTCTCGTGTTCTCTCTATGGCACGATCTTGATGTATCGCGAGCTTTGTTATTATAGTTGGATCTTATGATGTTTCTCCCCCTCTACTCTCTTGTGATGAATTGAGTTTCCCTCTTGAAGTTATCTTATCAGATTGAGTCTTTATTTGAGAACACTTGATGTATGTTTTGGTGACCAACTTGCGGGTTCCGCCCATGAACCTATGCATAAAGGTTGGCACACGTTTTCTTGACTCTCCGGTAGAAACTTTGGGGCACTCTTTGAAGTACTTCGTGTTGGTTGGATGAATCTGAGATTGTGTGATGCATATCGTATAATCATGCCCACGGATACTTGAGGTGACAATGAAGTATCTAGGTGACATTAGGGTTTTGGTTGATTTGTGTCTTAAGGTGTTATTCTAGTATGAACTCTTTAATAGATCGATCCGAATGAATAACTTTGAGGTGGTTTCGTACCCTACCAATATCTCTACGTTTGTTCTCCACTATTAGTGGCTTTGGAGTGACTCTTTGTTGCATGTTGAGGGATTGTTATATGATCTATCTATGTTATTATTGTTGAGAGAACTTGCACTAGTGAAAGTATGAACCCTAGGCCTTGTTTCCTATCATTGCAATACTGTTTACGCTCATTTTTATAATTAGTTACCTTTCTGTTTTTATATTTTCAGATTACAAAAACCTATATCTACCATCCATATTGCACTTGTATCACCATCTCTTCACCGAACTAGTGCACCTATACAATTTACCATTGTATTGGGTGTGTTGGGGACACAAGAGACTCTTCGTTATTTGGTTGCAGGGTTGTTTGAGATAGACCATCTTCAGCCTACGCCTCCTACGGATTGATAAACCTTAGGTCATCCACTTGAGGGAAATTTGCTACTGTCCTACAAACCTGTGCACTTGCAGGCCCAACAACGTCTACAAGAAGAAGGTTTTGTAGTAGACATTAGGCCCTACCTGTCCGTGAGAAGCCAGAGGGCGGCGAGCCCTGACCAGGCGGCCGTCCCCCTTCCTTGGTGTTTGTGCGCCATTAACCAGAAGAGACGGGATGTGGCTATAATGAATGCCCACCAGGCGGCGGAATTGTAGCCACGCTCTCACCGACAAAGCACGCATCATCAGCAGCACGGCAACAGTGCGAAGAAGCCAGCAAGACCCGCAGCGGAGGGCGCAGCTTGTTGGCCAAGTACGTGACAGCCGGCGGGACCCACCAGGCAGCGGGCCTCAGCTGCCGGCAGAGAAGTCGGCCACCAGAGACACTGACTGCCGGGTCCTACACCCGGCCAGATTACCATTGTACCCCTAGGGGGTAGGCCTATATAAACCCCCTAGGGCACCCATGCAAAGGGTTCAGCCTCTTAGAGACCACACACATATAGAGAGAGGAGAGAGAGCTAGCCTAGCCCTTCTTCCTCCTCTAGCCAAATAGCTCAAGTAGCCACTTGTTGAGATAGTGATCTTGCAGAGACCCCGCAGAGCAGGACTAGGGTTGTTATCTCCTAGGAGAGCCCCGAACCTGGGTAAAGTTCGCCGGCGTACGTATATACGCCTCATCCCGTTTCCTCGCACCGACGACGTCTTACTCTCCCCCACCATGATAAGCCATCCTTTGCCATATGTCGCACCAAAAACCCGACACGTATGGTTTGGTTTAAGCGCGGATGGCAATCCTCTCGGGGAGCAGAGCAGCAATCACAACACCTGGCCCGTGACTCTATGTATGTATAACCTTCCTCCTTGGATGTGCATGAAGCGGAACTTCATTATGATGCCAGTTCCCATCCAAGGCCCTAAGCAACCTGGCAACAACATTGATGTGTACCTAAGGCCATTAGTTGAAGAACTTTTACAGCTGTGGAATGGAAACGGTGTACGTGTGTGGGATGAGCACAAACAGGAGGAATTTAACATGCATGTGTTGCTATTTGTAACCATCAATGATTGGCCTGCTCTCAGTAACCTTTCAGGACGGACAAACAAGGGATACCACGCATGCACGCACTGTTTAGTTGACACCGAAAGTATATACATGGACAAATGCAGGAAGAATGTGTACCTGGGCCATCGTCGATTTCTTCTGACCAACCATCAATGTCGAAACAAAGGCAAGCATTTCAAAGGCGAGGCGGATCACCGGAAGAAGCCCGCCATGCGTACCGGTGGTCACGTACTGGCCATGGTCAATGTTTTACACGTAATCTTTGGAAAGGTTGCCGGCGGACTATCTGTTCCGAATGACGCTGAGGGACGCGCACCCATGTGGAAGAAGAAATCTATATTTTGGGACCTACCCAACTGGAAAGATCTAGAGGTACTCTCTTCAATCGACGTGATGCACGTGACGAAGAACCTCTACGTGAACCTGCTAGGCTTCTTGGGCGTGTATGGGAAGACAAAAGATACACCGGAGGCACGGGAGGACCTGCAATGTTTGCACCAAAAAGACGGCATGCCTCCAAAGCAGTATGAAGGTCCTGCCAGCTATGCTCTTACCAAAGAAGAGAAGGAAATCGTATTTGAATGCCTGCTCAGTATGAAGGTCCTGTCTGGCTTCTCGTCAAATATAAAGGGAATAATAAATATGCCAGAGAAAAAGTTCCAGAGCCTAAAGTCTCATGACTGCCACGTGATTATGACGAAACTGCTTCCGGTTGCATTTATGGGGCTTCTACCGGAAAACGTCCTATTAGCCATTGTGAAGCTATGTTCATTCCTCAATGCAATCTCTCAGAAGGTGATCGATCCAGAAATCATACCAAGGCTAAGGAGTGATGTGGCGCAATGTCTTGTCAGTTTCGAGCTGGTGTTCCCACCGTCCTTCTTCAATATCATGATGCACGTCCTAGTTCATCTAGTCGACGAGATTGTCATTCTAGGCCCCGTATTTCTACACATTATGTTCCCCTTTGAGAGGTTCATGGGAGTCCTAAAGAAATATGTCCGTAACCGCGCTAGGCCAGAAGGAAGCATCTCCATGGGCCATCAAACAGAGGATGTCATTGGGTTTTGTGTTGACTTCATTCCTGGCCTTAAGAAGATTGGTCTCCCTAAATCACGGTATGAGGGCAGACTGACTGGAAAAGGCACGCTTGAAGGGGACTCAATGATATGCAGGGACGGGCATTCTTGGTCTCAAGCACACTACACAGTTCTACAGAACTCTACCTTGGTGACCCGTATGTCGATGAACACAAGAATAGTCTGCGCTCCAAACACCCGGAGCAGTGTGATGACTGGATTACATGTGAACACATCAGGACTTTCAGCAGTAGGTTCGAAACACGTCTCAGAGGTGTCAACACTGTATGTGATGAGCTGTACTCGTTATCCAGGGGACCATCTTCGACTGGATTGACTTACAAAGGATACAAGATAAATGGGAATACATTTTACACGATCGCCCAAGATCAAAAGAGCACCAATCAAAACAGCGGTGTCCGCTTTGATGCAGCAGCCAAGAGGGCAAAGGACGCATATTATGGTTACATAGTGGACATATGGGAACTTGACTACGGACATGATTTTAAGGTCCCTTTGTTTAAGTGCAAATGGGTCAATCTGTCAGGAGGCGAGGACAGGTAGACCCACAGTACGGAATGATAACAGTGGATCTGAACAATCTTGGGTACACAGACGAAACGTTCGTCCTAGCCAATGATGTGGCGCAGGTTTTCTATGTGAAGGACATGTCTACCAAACCGAGAAAAAGAAAAGATGAGGAAGCTAATACATCATACGATGAGCCAAAGCGCCACTGAGTTCTTTCAGGAAAAAGAGACATCATGGGAGTGGAGAGCAAGACAGACATGTCTGAAGATTATGAAAAGTTTCATGAAATTCCTCCCTTCAAAGTCAAGGCTGACCCAAGCACCCTGTTAAACGATGAAGATTATCCATGGTTACGGCGCAATAAGCAAAGGACACAAGCAAAGAAAAAGTGAAGACTTTCTCTCCACAACTATTATAATGATGCCTTTGATCTAGAATATCAGTGCAGTTACATGTGAATAAATGAAATGTCTGTTGTAACACACGAGTTTCCGTATGAAACCCCGATACCTCGAAACAGATTATCCGTTTTGTACACGAAGTGCATCCAGTTTTTGTCGTAACCCTCTCAAATCTTTAGCACATGCTATGTGGGTGAAACGATGATACCATGCCAACTTTCAACCTTTTCAGAGTTCATTTGAAATGCTTTTCAATTTCAGGGTCATATAGCCTATAAAATTAGTAAATGCATGAAAAATAACAAATGAAGTCAGAAAGGGTTGAAAATTGATGATGTTGCTTTGAATGGTGCATTTTGAACACAAAAAAAGTCTACAGTTCAAATAAGTTCAAAAAAATGAAATCCCTTTGTAACAGATGAGTTTTCGTCCGAAACCCTGATATTTCTAAAGAGATTGTCCATTTTGTACATGAAGTGCATCCAGTTTTTTCGTTAACCCTCTTAACTTTTTAGCACATGCTATGTGGGTGAAATGATGATACCATGCTAACTTTCAACCTTTTCAGAGTTCTTTTGAAATGCTTTTCAATTTCAGGGTATTATAGCTAAAAAATCAGTAAATGCATGAAAAATAACAAATGAAGTCAGAAAGGGTTGAAAATTGATGATGTGGCTTTGAATGGTGCATTTTGAACACACAAAAAGTCTGGAGTTCAAATAAGTTCAAAAAATGAAATCCCTTTGTAATAGATGGGTTTCCGTATGAAACCCTGATACTTCGAAAGAGATTGTCCGTTTTGTACACGAAGTGCATCCAGTTTTTGCCGTAACCCTCTCTACTTTTTTGCACATGCTATGTGGGTGAAATGATTATACCATGCGAAGTTTCAACCTTTTCAGAGTTCATTTTGTAGTGCTTTTCAATTTCACGGTCATTTAGCTCTCTAAAAAAATCAGTAAGTGAATGAAAAATGGCAAATTATGTCAGAAAGGGTTGAAAGTTGATGACGTGGCTTTGAATGGTGCATACTGAACTCAAAAAAAGTCTGGAGTTGTAATAAGTTATTAAAAATTTGAAGTGCCGGTGAAACAGATGAGTTTTCGTCTGAAACCGTGATACTTCGAAAGAGATTGTCCAGTTTGTACACGAAGTGCATCCAGTTTTTGCCATAACCCTCTCAACTTTTTTGCACATGCTATGTGGGTGAAATGATTATACCATGCCAAGTTTCAACCTTTTCAGAGTTCATTTTGTAGTGCTTTTCAATTTCACGTTCATTTAGCTCTCTAAACAAATCAGTAAATGAATGAAAAGTAGCAAATTATGTCAGAAAGGGTTGAAAGTTGATGACGTGGGTTTGAATGGTGCATACTGAACGCAAAAAAAGCCCGGAGTTGTAATAAGTTATTAAAAATAAAAGAGAGGCCCAATGCTCACATGCACGTTGCTTAGCTTCAGGCCTTGAGAAACTACACATAGCTCTGTGCAGTCTACACCATTTCAAGGCCTGAATCTAAGCAACGTGTAGGTGAGCATTGCACCTCTCCTTCATCGTCTCTGCACTCAGGGCTTATAAACCCCTGTGAGTGCCTCTCGCTTGGCAAGGTGGGACTAAAAAACAGCTGCAGAAAGAATCAACTAACAAACTCTATTACCGGTTCATGCCACGAACCGGTACTAAAGGTGCTCGTGGGGCCCCAGCCTTAGAACCGGTACTAAATGAAATGCCTTTGTAACAGATGAGTTTTCGTCTGAAACCCTGATACTTCGAAGGAGATTGTGTAAACATGTAAAAATATACATAAAAAATACATTGATCAGTACCGCCTTTCAGCCAAAACGCGCTACTGCTACGTGTAACTCTTTCAACTTTTTAGCACATGCTATGTGGTTGCAATGATGATACCATGCCAATTTTCAACCTCTTCAGAGTTCATCTGAAGTGTTTTTCAATTTCAGGGTCATTTAGCTCAAAGAACGAACTAATATAAAAAAGAATGAACTGGAAAACTTTTATGAAACTCTAATAGCAAAAATAATAAACTAAAAGAATGAACTAGACAACTTTAATGAAACTCTAATAGAAAAAAGAATGAACTCGAAAACTTTAATAAAACTCTAATAGCTAAAGGAATCAACTAAAAAGCTTTTATAAACCTCTAGTATTATTTAAACTAAAATTATATAGAATTTATGCAACTAAAATTATGAAAGTATTTTCTGCTCAAAACATTAAAAGCAAAAAGAATTTTCATAAAATAAATAAAAAGCAAAAATAAAATAAAATAAATAAGTAGAAACAAAATAAAATAAAATAAACTTTAATAAAATAAATAAGTAGAAACAAAATAAAATAAAATAAAATAAACTTTAATAAAATAAATAAGTGGAAACAAAATAAAATAAAATAAACTTTAATAAAATAAAATAAATAAACTTTACTAAAATAAATAAAATAGCAATAGTAAGTATTTTGTTGTAAGTAGAAACAAAATTAAAAAAAGCAACAAAGAAAACAAAAAACTAGGAAAAAATAAAAAATGCCACCTACTGAACCACCATGGCCTGACTACGACTAGAAACCCAGCTAGTTGGGCCAGAATTCAGGCCCGCAGAAGGCACAGCAGGCCCACAGGCATAGCAGTGCAGATTAGGCCCATAGGCCTGCAGTTCAGAGGAGTTTAATAGGGATGAGGCGGTCCAGCTTATAAACCGGTGTGGGGCGCTCTCAACTAGTGAGGTGGGACTAAACTCCCACCACCACCCCGCTGTGCAAGCCCATTGGTCCCGGTTGGTGCCACGAACCGGGACCAATGCTCACCTTTGGTCCTGGCTCGTGGCACCAACCGGGACCAATGCCCCCCTTTAGCCCCGGTTGGTGCCACCAACCGGGACCAAAGGTCTCTGCTTCCCGCCCTTTGGGCTGCTGAATAGAGACCTTTGGTCCCGGTTGGTGCCACCAACCGGGACTAAAGGGTGCTACCAACCGGGACCAAAGGTGTGGCTATATAATCCAACACTTAAGGAAAATTTGCCCAACTGCTCCCATTCTCCCGCGACGCCGCCAGGCCACACCTCATCGCCGTCGCCGCCACGCCTGCCTTGACGCCGCCTGACGCCGCCTGACGCCGCCCGCCACCCGTCCTCCGCCCCCACTACAAGAAATATGTCAACTAATGACCTTCTGTCAGTGACCCTAGAAGAATTGGTCATAGATCTATGACCATTTCAGACCAATTTGTCAAAAGCTGTTCGAGGGGCTCCAAACCCTAAACCATTGCGACCATTTTGGTCAGAAAGGTCGTAATTTCCTTACACGAAAAGGTCATAAAGCAAACAGCGCTAGTCCGCTGCCTTTTTCTAGTTGTTAACGACCAATATAGATGGTCATAGCCTTGTAAATTGTGGTGGGTTGCTATGACTAGGCGCCACCTCATCGAGTTTTGCCTATGTGTCATGTCCATGTGGCGGTTTTGCCCTAGGTTGTGAAGCAACCTATATTTCTATCATTCCCAAAATTCCCAAAAAATCTCATAAATTCTTTGGGTCATATCTTCGTCAAATATGTAAAAACCTTCCTTGACTAGTTCAAAAATAATTCAAAAATATTCATTTTCCTATTCTGTTCAAAACAACAGTTTGTGAAGGAAGTACCACTTTGGCATGTCCAAATAGTATCCATTTTCTACAGTGCTTTTCTATGCCCAAATAACCATCCTCCACCAAACGCCAACTCAATCCATTCATTATTTTGAGTCGAGCTTCAACATTCGTATTTATGTCCAGTGTGGTAGTTTGCAAAGCAAGTACCACATAGGCTCCTCCTTTTGAGGTGAAAATTTGTGAAGACGGTCTTCTTAGTAACTGATCATCCTCAGCCAAAACTCACGCCCATTAGCCATGTGTATTTCATGTACCGCAAATCAAACACTTGGTTGCTTATTCATGTTTGAGCATCGATCGGTCTCCTCGTGAGAATCTTATGTTGTGATTTTATTCCTAGAACCTACCTGGAGAGTGCCCAACCCACTAGACATACCTAGGCCGCCCAGAACACATGGCAATGCCACGGTCACGCGGTGACCACGCGGCGGGCATGCGAGTTTACGCGCTCTAGAGTTGGGGCCCTCGGCCACTGCCCAAACCTCGACGTATCGCCACCAAACCATGTATTTATGATTAAATAGGTACTTATGTAAATAGAAATGATTTTAGCAAACTATGAGGCAGCTGCAGTTCAAATTTGACCCGCTTCCAACTGAATCAGCGAAAATTTGTCTTTTTCACGAGAGGTGGATCAAAAAAATTTGCAGCCAACCATTTTGTCAATTGTTCATTAAATATGGCCTAGTATTTTATAAAAATGATTTGGTCCAATTTTGCAACAATTATTTGGGAGGTCCTTCACAAAAAAACCTCCTTTTGGGCACTCGGAAAATGAAAAATGGTTTTTCGTCCAAAGAAAGTGAAAACTTCCATAGGCAACATTGTTTGCCATTCAAATATGCACCCTTGTGCACAATATGAGATCATTTGAACAAACTATGTCACGAATGTGGCCATAAGATTGATCATTTGGCTTGAAAGCCATGAATCTTCAGAGATGATAGCTCATTTCTGAGAACACGTTTTTAAAATAATTGTCGTATTACAAGTTTGTTATTTTTCCTGGGAACTTGGCCACATATAATGACACAATGCGAAGGTTTCCCAATTTTTTGATTTTTTTGAATTTTTTATGCTCGTTTCAAAATGCGGTCAAAACGACGTGAATGACCATTCCTAGCTAGTGGTTAAATCTTGGAATTTTTTTGGTGTTTCTCTGATTAGATAGGTACTTATGTAACTAGAAATGATTTTTGGAAAAAAATAAATAGCAAACTATGAGGCAGCTGCAGTTCAAATTTGACCCGCTTCCAACTGAATCGGTGGAAATTTGTCTTTTTCACGAGAGGTGGATCAAAACTTTTTGCAGCCAACCATTTTGTCAATTGTGCATTAAATATGGCCTAGTATTTTATAAAAATGATTTGGTCCAATTTTGCAACAATTATTTGGGGGGTCCTTCACAAAAAAACCTCCTTTTGGGCACTCGGAAAATGAAAAATGGTTTTTTCGTCCAAAGAAAATGAAAACTTCCTTAGGCAACATTGTTTGCCATTCCAATATGCACCCTTGTGCACAATATGAGATCATTTGAACAAACTATGCCACGAATGTGGCCATAAGATTGATCATTTGGCTTGAAAGTCATGAATCTTCAGAGATGGTAGCTCATTTCTGAGAACATTTTTTTAAAATAATTGCCGTATTACAAGTTTGTTATTTTTCATGGGAACTTGTCCACATATAATGACACAATGCGAAGGTTTCCCAATTTTTTGATTCTTTTTTTGAATTTTTTATGCCCGTTTCAAAATGCGGTCAAAACGGCGTGAATGACCGTTCCTAGCTAGTGGTTAAATCTAGGAATTTTTTTGGCATTTCTCTGATTAAATAGGTACTTATGTAACTAGAAATGATTTTTGGAAAAAATAAATAGCAAACTATGAGGCAGCTGAAGTTCAAATTGGACCCGCTTCCAGCTGAATCAGCGGAAATTTGTCTTTTTCACGAGAGGTGGATCAAAACTTTTTTCACTGAACCATTTTGTCAATTGTGCATTAAATATGGCCTAGTATTTTATAAAATTGATTTGGTCTAATTTTGCAACAATTATTTGGGAGGTCCTTCATAAAAAAACCTCCTTTTGGGCACCCAGAAAATGAAAAATGGTTTTTTCGTCCAAAGAAAATGAAAACTTCCTTAGGCAACATTGTTTGCCATTCCATTATGCACCCTTGTGCACAATATGAGATCATTTGAACAAACTATGCCACGAATATGGCCATAAGATTGATCATTTCGCTTGAAAGCCATGAATCTTCAGAGATGGTAGCTCATTTCTGAGAACACTTTTTTAAAATCATTGCCGTATTACAAGTTTGTTATTTTTCCTGGGAACTTGGCCACATATAATGACACAATGCGAAGGTTTCCCAATTTTTTGATTTTTTTTGATTTTTTTATGCCCGTTTCAAAATGCGGTCAAAACGACGTGAATGACCATTCCTAGCTAGTGGTTGAATCTTTGAATTTTTTTGGTGTTTCTCTGATTAAATAGGTACTTATGTAACTAGAAATGATTTTTGGAAAAAATAAATAGCAAACTATGAGGCAGCTGCAGTTCAAATTTGACCCGCTTCCAACTTAATCAGCCGAAATTTGTCTTTTTCACGAGAGGTGGATCAAAACTTTTTTCACCCAACCATTTTGTCAATTGTGCATTAAATATGGCCTAGTATTTTATAAAATTGATTTGGTCCAATTTTGCAACAATTATTTGGGAGGTCCTTCACAAAAAAACCTCCTTTTGGGCACTCGGAAAATGAAAAATGGTTTTTTCGTCCAAAGAAAATGAAAACTTCCTTAGGCAACATTGTTTGCCATTCCAATATGCACCCTTGTGCATAATATGAGATCATTTGAACAAACTATGCCACGAATGTGGCCATAAGATTGATCATTTGGCTTGAAAGCCATGAATCTTCAGAGATGGTAGCTCATTTCTGAGAACACTTTTTTAAAATAATTGCCGTATTACAAGTTTGTTATTTTTCCTGGAAACTTGGCCACATATAGTGACACAATGCGAAGGTTTCCCAATTTTTTATTTTTTTGAATTTTTTATGCCCGTTTCAAAATGCGGTCAAAACGGCGTGAATGACCGTTCCTAGCTAGTGGTTGAATCTTGGAATTTTTTTGGTGTTTCTCTGATTAAATAGGTACTTATGTATCTAGAAATGATTTTTGGAAAAAATAAATAGCAAACTATGAGGCAGCTGCTGTTCAAATTTGACCCGCTTCCAATCGGCGGATATTTGTCTTTTTCACGAGAGGTGGATCAAAACTTTTTTCACCCAACCATTTTGTCAATTGTGCATTAAATATGTCCTAGTATTTTATAAAATTGATTTGGTCCATTTTTGCAACAATTATTTGGTAGGTCCTTCACAAAAAAACCTCCTTTTGGGCACTCGGAAAATGAAAAATGAATTTTCCATGCAAAGAAAATGAAAACTTCCTTAGGCAACATTGTTTGGAATTCCAAGATGCACCCTTGTGCACAATATGAGATCATTTAAACAAACTATGCCATTCCAAAATGCACCCTTGTGCGAAAAACACAAGAGAAACAAATAGAAAAACACAACTACATAAGCTTGAAAAAGTATTTGATGTGCTCCACATGTGCTATGATTGTGAATTATAAAATTGATGTGCTCCAAATTTGCAACCAATATTTGCTAGGTTCTTTATAAAAATATCATTTTGTACACTTGAAAAATGATTCTCTTACAAAAACTCATATCTTAGAACACTTTTTTTTAATGATATTAACAATATTCCAAGTTTGTTATTTTTACTAAAAAGTAGTTCACATTTGGTGACACAATGCGAAGGTTTTTTATTTCCATATTTTTATAAATTTCTTAGGTAGTCAAATAACAGACATGATTCAAAATCTTATTTTCAATCGATTATGACCAATTTAAATGGTCTTAACATCATCAAAGGGGATACTATGTTCTGATTGGTCTAAAATCAGCTCACGCTGATCATGGCTTAAGCACCGTCGGATGCGCCCGGATCCAACGGCAGCCCACACCCCCCTCATCGCTCTCACCCCCTCCCGAATCACCTCGTATCCCTCTCATCCTCGTCCACCCACGAAACCCTAGCCCCCTTCTCCCAATCGCCGCCGCCGCCCAGATCCAATCCAAGTCAGAGCCCCCGGCCTCCTCCCTCCATCCCTCCAGTGGAGCTCGACCCCCTCCCCAAGCGCCGCTGCTCCACCCTCTCCCGCGCCCCTCGATCCCAGATCCCCATCTCCAAGTCACCCTCCCCCTCCCTTAGATCTCGATCCGCCGCCGTCCACCATCGACGACCCTCACCATAGACGAGATCGAGCTCCTCCCTCCATCCCGTTCTCCCCTAGCCTTATCCACTCCGAGCCAACCAACCACCCACAGAGAGTTCCAGGGTGGGTTTAGGGTAGCAGCAGAGATGCTGTGGTCCAGATAGCGGGGTGGTGACCCGGCGGCCGGAGAGCGGACTGCTGGGTGTCGCTCCGGCTGCTCTCTCTCCGTCAGCGCCACTCCTCCGCCCCACGGTGGCGACCCGAAGCCGGCACCGACTGTCGGCGCGGTCCGCGATGCGTCCACGAGAGTCGACATCCAGGACCGAGGATGCGGGCTGCACAAGCATGGCATTCCGGTGGAGGTGAGCCGTCCCACGGCAGCCAATGGGTTCGAGGAGGCGACGTGCCGCGCGACGGGTACCACCTGCTTCCTCCGCTGCCGCACCACCCGTCGCTGATGCGGGGTCAGATGGCGTCCGCGCGGGCAGGGTCCGGGCAGTCGGTAGCGTTCTGCCTCCCAGCGGTGAACGGGCTGGTGGCGTCGGCGCCGACAGGAGGGCGAGCAGGCGGCGGCTCGCCATCAAGGTCACCCCACCCCCTCTTCGATCTGCTCTTCCTCCTTTCCCTTCCCTTCCCTAACGCGCGCCATTTTCTTCAGGCAGGAGGCCGGCAACACGGTGGTGATGACACCAGCGTTCAGCGCGGACAATCCCTGCTCGATCCGGCCAGGCTCGAGATACACCCATCCCTTGGCTCTGCTGCTTCTCCCCGACTTAGGTAAGGCACTCAAAGCCGTCCTCCACTCTCTCTGCTCGAGCTCGCCAGGCACATCTAACTAGACTACATCAAGAAGGTCCTCGGCGAGCAGGAGCAGCACATGGTCAATTGCTTAGGCCAAGACATCTTACATTGTTTGCCTAGCTAGCTGTAGAACACATTGCTAATTGTGTGCAAATTCAGTAAAATATTGCTGGATCTGCTGGACTGAACTGCGTCCACGTACATAATCAAGACAAACCATTGACCGCCCACAGAAGAAGTGCGAAAGAATTACATGAACAACCCAGATCCAGTGACACATTGCATTACGCCAGTCTCGATGTGCAATCATATAATATACTCCAAGCATCACACGGTACACTGCAAAATGGTCTATACTCTTTTCTGAACTAGGAGACTCGGCTGAAGTGGGCTAACTGAAACCGATTTCCGTTGCCATCATACAACATGTGGTCTATACTCTTTTCTGAACTCAGTGACTTAGACTGAAGTGGTGCTAACTAAAACTGATTTCCACTATGTTTTAGGCGCTGAGCAACGGGAGATATAAGAGAGTGTGGCACCGCACCGTGGTGAACTCGGATAGGCCGAGGATGTCTATCGCCTCCTTCCTCTGCGCCATGGTGCTGCTTCTCCCCGACTTAGGTAAGGCAATCAAAGCCGCCATGGGCACACCCTCTTGTCTTAGGTTTCGTCTGGTTAACCGTCGGTGTTAATTACTGCTGCTCATGAGCCTTGTAGTATCGTTAGTGATTCTGGGAATTTATGTCTTGATGTCTTTGCTACTTTTGGAATTATTATGCGGTGTATGTCTCAACAATCTTGATCGTTTGCGGTCGTGAGTGTTTTCTTTTCTTTTTGACATCTTGTTTGTGGTGCCTGAATCTATACTGCTCTGCTTGGTTATCGTATAGTCTAGTAGTATATATCCATTTGTCACATCGGATTCCATGTCTAGTGTTTTTACTGTTCGAGATGCTTTCATCCATTCCGCTGTACTTTATGTGCATACTTGTTCTACTAGCAAATTCTCTGTAGGAAGTAGTTCAGGCTCTTTGTGATGCAAAATGAGACATATGTGGCATTGACATTTTTTAAGCTTGCATGCTGTAGCTAATTTACCTGTTGATCAAATATACACATCCATATCCCTGCAAGTAATATTTACATCCCTGCATATATCTATGTGCATAGTTAGCATGTCCATATAGTGGCACCACCGCAGCAGCAGGTAGCATGTCCATATCCACCTCCCTCTCCCTCTGCTACCAATCCTTTTTATTAGAATATACTGTGTACATTCTGAACCCCCTAATGTGACACAAGTATATGCACATGCTATGGTTTAAGTGTTGCTAGTGTATGGTAAATAGGTTGAGCACCCACCGCTATTTGATGCTATTTTGTTTAGGATTATGTTCCTCTATGCATGTAATCTCAGACCATGCTCAAGCATACACACACGGTTGATTTGCATGGAGCGATTACTACTAACTAAAGAAGGAAGCAGACTTCTTCACATAAAGGAAGGCGTGTTTTAGTAATATAAACAAATAAAAAAGATTGTTTGCATACAATTAGATCATTCTCACTTATTAGTTGATGAGTTCAAAGTATGTAGAATCTTTACTTCCTGGTTATATTATAGTCGAATTATCTTGTGTGCATGATTTATCCATTGCTGGTACTATGGATAGAGCTTTGTGTGTAATCTGGAGTTGTTCTTGTTATTGTTCTATCCATTTTATTGTTCTATCCATTTTATTATCTTGTGTGCATGATTTTTCCATTCTTTGTTGCATGATTTTATCCACATTCGCTCCAAGCTGGGAGCTTGTTCTATATTATTCTATAATGAATCAGCTAATAATCTGGAGTTGTTCTTGTTATTCATTGCTGGTACTATGGATAGAGCTTTGTGTGTTTATCATTTTATAATGAATTGTCCTTTACTCCATTTTACTCCAGTTTTTCTAATTCTTAGCTGATTCATGTAACAGGGCGATCATGGAGGGCATGCAGTCGTTCATTAGCCCAGATCCTGACTATGGCCGTCCGATGAGTCCGGCATTTGATCTCTATCGAAGGAGCTCCATGTTGAAGAAGAAAACACTTGTAGAGCTTGTAGCATTACTTGGAGAGCTTGTAAAGTACTGTAGACCTTTGCATTTGTAGAGCTTGTAAAGCATTTTATATGTTGAGCTTGTATTACGTGTCATTTGTCGAGCTTGTAGTGAATCTGGCTATGGTTATTTGAATTATTATGTGTGCTTTCTGCTTGCCTATTTAAATACTAGTTATTTTCTTACTATGAAATTCAAATATGATGTCAAATTGAAATATGAAGAATATGAGCCTAATAGCTGGGACCCATTTATCAGAACCTGACAACTGGGACTTGTTTGACTAATGGACCCATTTCATAAAAAAAAGAAAACTAAAACTGCTGGTACAAAATGGCCTTGGCCCAGAAAAAAAGGCCGAATTTTAGGGCTTGGCCCGTGTAGTTCACCAAAATTAATATGAGAAAAAAACACAAATAGGCCGAATTAATGGGCTAGGCCCATGTAGAAAACCGAATTGGACCGGGCTGAATCTTGTCCCACATCGACTTGCCACGCTGGATGCCTCGTGGCTCGGGAGGTTGCTAGTGACCAAAACGCATACAATAGGAATATTTTGGTCAAACGGCGTCCACGACCTTCTCACGAGAGAAGGTCGCTATAGTCGATTAACGACCCTCAGCTTTTGACCTTCTATTTTTGGTCAAAAAAAGGTCACAAATGAAAAACAATGACCTTTCAGTGACCAATAGTCAAGGTCACAAGTTGACATATTTCTTGTAGTGCCCGACGCCGGCCGGCCCGCCCCTGCCCGCCCCGACGCCTCCTCTGTGAGCACCGCGCCATGCCCTACCCCGCCGCTGCCGCCGCGTTGCCACCCCGCCGCCGCCGCCGCCGTTGCTTTTTTGTTGTTATATATGCTTTTTTTATATATGCTTTCTTTTTATATGTATGTATGTATCTATGTATCTATGTATTTTTTAATCTTTTTATATGTATGGAAAAGAGAGGAAGAAGGGAAGAAAAAGAAGGAGAGGAAAAATTGGAGAAAAAAGAGAAGAAGAGGAGAAAAAATAGATATGAGGGGGGGCGTTGGACATGTGATGAGGGGGACGTCGAGGATCGCCGAGCGGTCGAGGGTCGGACATGACATGAGGGGGGACGTCAGACATGTGATGAGGGGTCGGACAGGACATGAGGGGGGACGTCGGACATGACATGAGGGGGGCGTCGGACATGACATGAGGGGGGACGTCGAAAAAAATAAGAAGAGGAAGAAGAAGAAAAAAAGAGGAGAAGAAGAAGGAATAGAGGAGAAGAAAAAATAGATTTAATATTTGTTTCTTCTTGTCCTCTTTTTTTTCTTCTTCCTCTTCTTAATTTTTATCGGGAACGACGGTGTCGAGGATCGCCGAGGGGTCGAGGATCGAGAACTAGGGTAGAGGGTCGAGGGTCACCGAGGGGTCGAGGGTCGCCGAGGGTTCGAGGGTCGAGAGTCGTCGAGGGGTCGAGGGTCAAGGAACGCCGAGGGGTCAAGAGGTTGCCTTGTGTCAAACTATTGCAGAAATCCATGGCTTCATCATTAGCCGAAAGTAACCAGGGCATGATGGTACGAAGTTCTGCAAAGTTGTTCTGGAACGGAGTCCCGGATAGGATAATCCACCTTTTGGTACGGATTTCAGCAAAGGCCTTCCAAATAGCGATATTCGGAAGGCTCTTGCTAAACTTTGTACCAAAAGAGAATTATCCTATCCGGGACTCCGTTCAACAACTTTGAAGAGCTTGCACATCATGCTTTATACTACCTAATGATGAAGACATGGTTTTGTTGAATCCTTTGACACTAGACAAACGTGACATGAGGGGGTCGAGGGTCAGGAACTAGGGTAGAGGGTCGTGGATCGCCGAGCGGTCGAGGGTCGTGAACTAGTGCAGAGGGTCGAGGGTCGCCGAGGGGTCGAGGGTCGAGGGTCGCTGAGGGGTCTTTTGTATGTCACGTTGTGTGTCAAAGTATTGAAGAAATCCATGGCTTCATCATTAGCAGGAAGTAACCGGGGCATGATGGTACGAAGTTCTGCAAAGTTGTTCTGGAACGGAGTCCCGGATAGGATAATTCGTCTTTTTGTCCGAATCTCAGCAAAGTCCTTCCAAATAGGGATATTTCAAAGGCCTTTGCTGAAATTCGTACAAAAAGACAAATTATCCTATCCTGGACTCCGTTCCAGAACAACTTTGGAGAGCTTCGTACCATCATGCGCCTGTTACTTTCGCCTAATGATGAAGACATGGTTTTGTTGAATCCTTTGACACTAGACAAACGTGACATGAGGGTGTCGAGGGTCGGGAACTAGGGTATAGAGGGTCGTGGATCGCCAAGCGGTCTAGGGTCGAGGGTCCAGATTTATCAAGAATGCCCCCATTATGGATGTGCACAAGTTGGTCCAATTTTTTTCTGATCTCATTATATATATATATTCTTCTATATGTCATGTTTTCTGTCAAAGTATTGAAGAAATCCATGGCTTCATCATTAGCTGGAAGTAACAGGCGTATGATGCTACGAAGCTCTTCAAAGTTGTTTTGGAACGGAGTTCCTGATAGAATAATTCGCCTTTTGGTACGAACTTCAGCAAAGGCCTCCAAATAGCGATATTCAGAAGGCTCTTGCTGAACTTTGTACTAAAAAGCGAATTATTCTATCGGGAACTCCGTTCCAAAACAACTTTGAAGAGCTTCGTACCATTATGCGCCTGTCATTTCCGGCTAATGATGAACTCATGATTTTCTTGAATTCTTTCACACTAGACAACGTGACATATAGAAGGGTAGATGAGATCAGGAAAAATGTGGACCATTTTCTGCACATCCAGAATGGCGCCATTTTGTTAAATCCCTTGTCGGTCCGGACGTCGGACAATCATAAGAGAGGTGGTCCGGCCCAAACCCTAGAACCGCTGCCGAGGCCACCCAAATTTACCAAGTTAAAAGAGCGTTATCGTCGAGGCCACCCCGAACCCTAGAAGCGTTGCCGAGGCCACCCCAAATCCTAGAGAAGCATCGAGCCCACTAATATGCTTCCTTGTTGTGATTAGCTAGCTAGGTCTACGTTTGCCACTAATATATCCATCTGTCATGTTTTGTATAATAATTGCCAAGTTGTAATATTTGGAGAAACTATGGAGCACCAAGACTTGGAAGCAGAACAGGTGTTGGGGGACATAATCGCAGCCGGAGGTGATGTCTCATACTATCTCAACGACACCGATGGTCTGGAAGGAGAGGGTGAAGCAGGCTACAGTGATCGAACAATGGAGGAGGAAGGACATGATTATGATGGCTCCGGTGACCAAATGCCGGTGGAAGAAGGACACCGTGATGACAACTCCGATGACCGAATGGAGTCCAGCCAGGTATATATATTAATTAAGTCTGTGCTGACTATAGCTAATTGATGCATTAATTGTTTTGGTATGTACACATATTAACTCACTTCTTTCTTCTTTTCTAGCCCTCTCGATCGAGCCAAACTTCGGTAACGAGACGAGGCCCAAAGAAAAAGTTGCGCCAGGATGAAAGGTTCACGATCACAGAAATCGCAGGCGATGGCCAACCGATTGCACCCGTCCGGACCAAGGAAGCATTTTCTGCTCAGTGCTAGGTTCTTGTTAGGGGCATGATCCCGGTCAGCATCCACCAATGGTATAAGCCTAATAACGAAGACCCTGAGGTGTCTTATGTCAACGATAGGCAGAAAGATGATCTTTGGACCGCGCTGAAGGCAAATTTCACCCTACTGCCAGAGGAGGATCCGGAGAAGCCAGTTATAGAGAAATTGGTTAAGGCTCATCCTCTTAAGAAGATGGCAGATCTATTCAGGAGGTGGAAGAATGAGCTGAAATCAACGTTTGTCGACAAAGACAAGACTCCAGAATTCACCGGCCGATTTGAGAAGATCAGAGATCACTGGCACGCATTTGTCGCCCACAAGACATCGGAGAAGAGTAAGATGTCAGTGACAAACAAGAAAAATGCTGCAAAGAAGGAGCTTCACCATCGCACGGGGTCAGGTGGCTACCTCAAAGCCCGGCCGTTGTGGGACAAGGCTGAGAATGACCTCCTTGATAAAGGGGTCGAACTAGAGACATTGCACTGGCCAGACCGTTCAAGGACTTGGTTCTTCGAGGTTGGGGGATCGTTGGACCCTGAAACAGGGAACTGCGTTTGGACGAACGAGCAACTGTGAATACCCGTCACGAAGCTTCAGGAGTATATCGCCGCAACGCAGCAAGGGATGTTCGCTCCCGACAGAGAGAATGACGAGCTCACACAGGCCCTCGGGAATCCTTAGCACCCTGGACGGACACGAGGCACGCCAGGCTCCGTTTCGTGGAAGGCTGGGTTTCCCGAGGGAGGTGGTTACAAAGGCCGGGAGAGGAAGAGGAAAGTGGAGCAGACCCAACTGCAGGCTCTGCACACAAGGGTACAAGCGCTAGAGGAACGAGAAGAAGTTCACAGCAAGCGACCTGCCGAAGCTACGCCCGAAGCTACCCCGCCATCTCAGCGGAAAAGCAGTGTGGCTTCCACTGAGCTGCTTCAGGAGCCTGTCTTCACGGCTCCTGCTAGCTACCCCGTGGATGCTATCACGGAGTCTCAAGATTGCCACCTTATGACGCAATGGCAGAACTTCAAAGTCAAGGAGGCTGTCGGCTTTGTTGCACCTCCTGAACCCGACGCAACTTTTCACTACAGTCTGATTCTAGAAGGATATGCTACTGTGATGGTGGATGAAATAACGGAGGGATTTGAGGAGCTCGAGCTTGACCACCCTACCGGTGAAGGGGAGACTCGACAGGGTTTGCTCTGAAGACTCCATGTCTATGGCGGAAGGAGCTCATCAACCTTCCGAACTGGACACCTCTGCCTCCTCCTCCTCCTCCGGCGAGTCAGGGCGCTCCGCATCCTCCTCCGCCTCCTCCTCCGGCGAGTGATCAAGGCACTCCGCCTCCTTCTCCGGCGCTTGGCGGCCCTCCGCCTCCTTCTCCGCCTGCGCCGGCGCGTTCGAGCAGCCAGCCTCCTCCTCTACCTCGTCAGCAAGGGCGGAAGAGAGCCGCCACCACTCCGGCAACTCTGGCGCGTCGTAGTCCTTCTTCTCCGCCTCATAAGCAAGGAAAGAAGACAGCCGCAGCCGCTCCGTCTGCTCCGGCGTCTAGCAGTACAGCCAGAGGTGGGAGGCAATACAGATTCGGTCCATCTGTCAAGCCTCTAGAGAAGTTACCATACAAGATGACCGAGAAGGAAAACGCGGAGATCTATCAAGGCCAAGTGAGGGACTCTTTGAAACGCAAAGAGCTAAGAAACATCCACCTCCGGAGGAGAAGATAGATCCGGTGAAAGCAAAGCGCACTATCGATGCCCTGAAGAAACCACCACCGTCTCCGCCGAAAACCAACTATGAGCGCATTATTGAAAGGTCAAATATCGAAGCGGAGCGGTCGGGAAGTACTTGCAGTGATCGAAGCTTAGCAGAACAAAGAAGTGGGAAAATAATTCCCCAGCTCGGCGAACAAGCGAACCAATCGTGCCCCCCACTCAAGGTGTCTAGCGATATCGTCGCTAATCATCTGGGGATCTTACCCGGTACCAATCCTGCATATTTTGATATAATGGAGGTGGACGAATTCAGATACCAGTACGGGAAGCCCCTCATCAAAGATGGAAGTCCTCCTCTAACAATGATGATGCGAAGATTCCATGATTGGTACATGAAAACTGATACGTCTCCAACGTATCTATAATTTTTTATTGCTCCATGCTACTTTATCTACTGTTTTGGACTATATTGGGCTTTATTTTCCACTTCTATATTATTTTGGGACTAGCCTATTAACATGAGCCCAGCCCGAATTGCTGTTTTTTGCCTATTTCAGTGTTTCGAAGAAACGGAATATCAAACGGAGTCCAAACAGAATGAAACCTTCGGGAACGTGATTTTCTCACCGAACGTGATCCAGGAGACTTGGACCCTACTCCAAGGAACAAAAGAGGCGGTCACAAGGGTGGGGGCGCCCCCCCTAGGGCACGCCCCCTGCCTCGTGGGCCCCCTGTTGCTCCACCGACGTACTCCTTCCTCCTATATATACCTACATACCCCCAAACGATCAGAACAGGAGCCAAAAACCTAATTCCACCGCCGCAACTTCCTGTATCCACGAGATCCCATCTTGGGGCCTGTTCCGGAGCTCCGCCGGAGGAGGCATCCACCATGGAGGGCTTCTACATCATCACCATAGCCCCTCCAATGAAGTGTGAGTAGCTTACTTGAGACCTTCGGGTCCATAGTTAGTAGCTAGATGGCTTCTTCTCTATTTTTGGATCTCAATACAATGTTCTCCCCCTCTCTCGTGGAGATCTATTCGATGTAATCTTCTTTTGGTTGTGTGTTTGTTGAGGCCGATGAATTGTGGGTTTATGATCCAGATTATCTATGAATAATATTTGAATCTTCTCTGAATTCTTTTATGTATGATTGGTTATCTTTGCAAGTCTCTTTGAATTATCCGTTTGGTTTGGCCAACTAGATTGGTAGTTCTTGCAATGGGAGAAGTGCTTAGCTTTGGGTTCAATCTTGCGGTGTCCTTACCCAGTGACAGAAAGGGTTGCAAGGCACGTATTGTATTGTTGCCATCAAGGATAACAAGAGGGGTTTTTATCATATTGTATGAATTTATCCCTCTACATCATGTCATCTTGCTTAAGGCGTTACTCTGTTTTTAACTTAATACTCTAGATGCATTCTGGATAGCGGTCGATGAGTGGGGTAATAGTAGTAGATGCAGGCAGGAGTCGGTCTACTTGTCTCGTACGTGATGCCTATATACATGATCACACCTAGATATACTCATAACTATGCTCAATTCTGTCAATTGCTCAACAGTAATTTGGTCACCCACCGTAGATTACTTATGCTCTTGAGAGAAGCCACTAGTGAAACCTATGGCCCCCGAGTCTATTCTCATCGTATCAATCTCCATTATTTCAATACTTGCTTTGTTTTTACTTTGCCTTTTACTTTTTACTTTGCATCTCTATATCAAAAATACCAAAAATATTATTTATCATCTCTATCAGACCTCACTCTCGTAAGTGACCGTGAAGGGATTGACAACCCCTAATCGCATTGGTTGCGAGGAGCTATTGTTTTGTGCAGGTACGAGGGACTTGTGTGTGGCCTCCTACTGGATTGATACCTTGGTTCTCAAAAACTGAGGGAAATACTTACGCTACTTTGCTGCATCATCCTCTCCTCTTCGGGGAAATCCAACGCTGTGCTCAAGAGGTAGCCAAAACCTGCAGAGAGTCTGGGAAGGATACTTTGACGCTGAGAGTTAAACAGGAGCACGACCTCGTTGGAATTGATCTGTTGTCTGTTCCATTTGAGGAGTTCTTCCAGTTTTTCAATCAAAAGGTCCTCGATAAATTAACGGTCACTTGCTACTGTCTGTAAGTACTACTTCTGTCATGAAGTCTCTATATATAGCTCAGCTCTTTCATTGCATGTATATATAATTATCCTCACTATATTATACAGATTGAAGATCGTCGAATGCAGAAAAGCTCAAATCTATGATATTGGGTTCATTAACACAAATCTCATAGATGAATTTACGGTTACATTTCATGCCAAAGAAACCGAGGCCAACTTGCTACGATCATTGGTAATAAATCAAAATAAAGATAAAATACTCTTTCCTTACAACTTCAAGTGAGTGTTACTGTCTTGTGCATATTCGGTTTCCCTTATTACTCGAGGTTATAGTAATGTAATTGATGAGTTATGCATGTGTGTGCAGGTTCCACTATATTCTCCTAGAGATTAAGCTTGAGCAGGAACTAGTAACCGTCTTAGACTCGAGACAAAAAGATCCCGAGGACTATGCGGACATGACTTAAGTGCTCAAGAAGTAAGTTCAATCGATCATTATCGCACCATATCAGCAACTTTGTTCATTTCCTGATATCAAGTAATTGTTTTATTTGTCTCGCAAGGTTTGGAAAGTATTCACCGCACAAGCTCCGGGACTGCCGGGGGAGCTGCGATTTACATACCCGAAATTAAGTACTAATAGCTAGCTAGTTCCGCGCATCTCCCGTTGGTTCTAGCTACTTTCATCAATGCCATTTATAATGCTTCATTATCAGTTTGATTGGCCTTTATTTCTCATAAAGTGCTTGTGGCAGGAACCCGAGAATAATTACTGTGGATACTATGTTTGCGAGTTTATCTACAACGCGAGAGTCAAAAATAAGCGGGGATACTCTAAAAGACAATTTTAAGTGTGTAAGCAATAATATTCATAATTTCATTTTATTACACCATCATTTGTGTTGAGTTTCATTAATATATATGTATTGACCCCCTTCTTCAAATTAGATTTGGCAGATGCGGGATGATCATGACGATCACTTCTCTCTATATATGTTCATGACGATCTTATGTACTTAATGGTTTTCTTCATTTGCTTACTACCTAGCGTGTCGAGTTCTCTCTATACGTATAATACGTAGCGTTGACCAAGCACGGAGATAAGAGAGGACACTTCTCTCTATTAGCTAGCTAACACAATATATGAAACTCCTAAATTAACCCTACAAAACCTCCCAAATCCCCAACCTCCCCGCCCTTCAGAAAAAAAAACAAAAACCCTAGCCCCTGAACTGATGACGCGTGGACGTTTATTGGTCCCGGTTGGTGCTATCAACCGGGACGAAAGGTCCCCCTGCCTGCGCAAGCCGCAGCGGCCACATGGAGCCCCATCTGTCCCGGTTGGTATAAGAACAGAGACTAAAGGTATAAGGCTTTAGTACTGCTCCTTTAGTCCTGGTTCCCGAACCGGGACAAATGGCCCTTGTGAACCGGGACAAATGACCTTTATGAACCAAGTGGTGAAGACCGCGCACGGCTAACGCAGCCGCGGCAACGGCCACGTGAAGGTGAAGATGGAAGGGGTGACCATCGGGAGGAAGGTGGACCGTGGACCTGTCCCACCAGGCCTCCTACCACCAGCTCCACCACACGCTCCGCCTCATGTTCCCCTCCTCCACTTCTCACCATGGTGATCCATACGCTGTCACCTACGAGGAAGGGGATGGGGACTGGATGCTCGTCGGAGACGTGCCGTGGGAATAAGTTGTGGCTTCTTAATTTCTCGCGCATTCCTCTCTGATTGCATCCAACCGTTGGCGTCTCGACTAACAGTGAGGTGCCGAATCGATCTCTTGCAGGGACTTTGCCAGGTCGGCCAAGCGGCTCAAGATACTACTCGTGTAACGGACTACAGTACTTGCCATTGCCAGTTGAGTTTGGGCGTCATGGATCTACACCGGCTGCCATGCGTGACTAGTTAGTTTTAGCTCACTGAATAATTTTTGTACATGTTGCCGTCACGACAAGTATATGGGACTTTCGGCAACATAACAAATTCGGTCTTTACCGAAGCGTCGGACAATTATTTCAGAACTTGATCCATGAAATTTACTCATTTTTTATGGATGTTGTCCGTATTTGAATTTTGTTTGAAATTTATGAATATGACCCGGAATTTTGAGTTACAAATATTTCGGTACCCGCGGAAAATTACCAAAATATTTGAAAAATCGTTGAGTTTTTAAACCATGCTCCTTTCTTTAGAGTTAATTCACTGCACTAATGCCCAAAACATCCTTTTACACATGCTATGCATAAATCCGTCGTCCAAGTTGCCTCTAGATTAGTACCATATGCCCATATGACATACTATGTGTTACCACTTACTAGTATAACCATGTACATACTCTCTGTGCTACTATTAATTAATAATATAAAGACTGTAGTGCTCGAATATCTCCTTGTAAAAAAAGGGCATTGATTTTTTGAAATTCAAATATTTATATCTTTGAACAAGTTTATAAAACAACAATATACCTCTGTTCATTAATATAAGGCATATATAAATGAAATATGGAAAATATATTTAATAATGGATGTAATGATCCTCCTCCGTATTAGTACTGTAGATGTAAATATTAGTTTTAACAAAATTGTTCAAAAATAGAACCGTTTGATTTATTGTTCTTCAAAAAAACATATCTTAGGAACCGAGGTTCAACTTTCACATATTTAATTTGGTCCAGTAAAGTTCTAGATCTAATTCACACGATTTTATTAAATAATTCACACGATTCAAACAACACATTTCGGTCATTTTTACATAAGTTTCAATAACTATTTCAGTCCTTTTTCATTCGATTTTCAAAATCATTTTGACCATGTTCAGTTTCTACAGTTCTCTTTCAATGGTTTTCAGAAGCATTCCACAGACAATTCGCATAAACTTAATTTAAAAAAATGAATGTTCAGTGGCATTACGGAACCATCATAAAGTCACTCCACAGAAATTTAACAGGCATGTTTCAGTAGAATCTCAGAAATACTTCAATGACATTCTAGAGACATTTCACCCATGAACTCAGACTGATTTGTAGAACCAAAATGAAATTTCAGAAATATTCCAAAACAACAAAGGTACAACCAAACTGTACGTTGGAGACCGTCGTTGTGGTGGTGCTCGTATGTTCTGGACATGGCGACTAAAGAACTTGTGCAGATCAAAAAAATATCATTGTCCAGATTGGTGAACCTCACAAAAATCAAACTAAAATCATGCATGAAAAATGAAGAAATAATTTATCAGAAAAGAACTGCAAAAGGTGGAGAGGTTAGATCTAGACACCTCTCATGGCACGGCTTGTAGTTCATTGCCATCGATAACGCCGCTCACCCTCTTCGCCGATCTCGAATGAAGCTTGGTTATCATATCGGGCTAACAAGCCACTGGTGGGCAAACGAGCTAGCGCCGCCCCCACCGATGCCACCACACTACACCTCACTCCTGCTTCCCGCTCCCACCTTGCTCTTCTCTCCCACCCAAGAGACTGTGTGTGAGAGATGGAGAGTCAGGTGTGTATGTGCGCGGGGAAGAGGGGGTGACACACGAAAATTGAAGGAAGAAATCTTTGTACTCCCTCCGCCCCGAATTACTTGTCGCAGAAATAGATATAAATGGATGTACTGTGTAGAACAAAAAGACGTCTAGATACACCCATTTTGGCGACAACTAATTCCGGACGGAGGAATTATTATTTTTAGATAATAAAATTCAGCGTCACATCATCTTGTACACACTGCGTAAGAGCCCTGCTTCGGTGCTCCCCCTAACCTAATTTCGGAGAGGTATTTTTGTCCCTGCGAGTTTGTTTTTTCCTGGCCCGCCATAGCCTAGATCCAAGCCCTGTCTAGCCCTGTATAACCCAGACCGTATACGTACAGTACCATGGTCCAAAAAAAAACATCGCACGACCCCACGTCAACGTAAGACCTGCCGAATCCAATCATTCACGCAGCTCCATCAATCTCGCGAGCATTGACGCAGCTCCATAAGTCACGTAGTAGATCTCCAGCGGCGGCTATCTTGTCGCCGGCGATCTCATTGGACAGCGGGCGCGCAACGTCGTGAATCTCCAACGAGCGCGCACAGGTACCGCATCCCGCGTGCCTCCTCTAGTCTCGCTCGCGGCAACATCGAACGAATTGCCGCCGCCAGTGGTAGTGGTTAACCTAGCGGGGCGGGTAACCTAGCTTTCCGGTGGCGCATGCGGTCGTGGATCTTGTTCCGGTAGTGCTGCTCCTCGTGATCTGGGTTCACGTAGCGTCGGTTGCCGTCGGCTGTGCGCACCACCAGTATCGTTATTTGATGTGGCGGCTAACCTAGGTATCCGGCGGCAGAGGTAATCACAGATCTAGCTAGGTTTTGAGATCGTGCAGTTCCTCGCGATTGAAAGTGATCACGACGGGTGTCGTGGCCATCTTCCTTACTAAGTTTGGCAGATCTGAACGACCTCGGTTGGGGTTGTTTACATAACATCGGTGATCGTGTGCTATGTGTTGTATATTTCATCATTGATAATGTTTGCACATGTGATGATACATATTATTGGTTGTAGGAAATGGCGGACGAGGAGTTAACTGATATCATGGTAGACATGGAGTTTGGAGAACTGATGAAAGGTTGGATAGAAGATTGGTCAGATGATGAAAATTTAGATCGTGAAGATTGGTCAGAGAATGGGAACGAATGGAACGATCTTAATGTGAGTGGCATTGTCATGTTGTAATTTTTTGGTGGCATCCGACAACATTAAATCTTTGTGTTGAAAATTTATAGATCGATGAGCTTGATGATGATCAGGAAAAAAATTCAGAGCTCTCGAATGAAGATTACATTAGTCAGTTACGGAAGTGAAATTTTTTGTTGGCATGCAAATTGAATTTCTTCTGAAATATTATATGATAAGTAATTATGTATTTGAGTTGTATCTTTCAGTTCATTTCCGAATGTCATAATGTGTACGACTATTACGGTGAATCCGACGCGGAGACAGGCCTTAACGACGAATCATTAGATGCACCTGATTCTGGGGAGTCCCTGTCGTCGGTCATCATGAGTGAGGTATGTGTGTAATCAATGTTCTATGGAAGTAATGTTAAACCATAGAAAACTGTCTTCATGGCTGTGGTTTGATTGTGTAGGTGACACAAGATGATGGGGCAAAGAATGTCCAAGATACTGCCAGTGCAGATGATAAGAGGGATATGTTCATGCAGATAATGGAAATGACCTTTACGTCTCACGATGCTGCGTATGATTTCTACAACCGCTATGCTAGAGATAATGGTTTCAGCATTAGAAAGAATAAGGTCAGGTATAGCAAAACCGAGTCACGTCATATGCGTTATAGGCGGTTTGTTTGTTCCAGACAAGGGAAACATGACAGCAAGTTGCTAACCGAGGAAGGACACAGCCGTAGGCTCAGAGCCGAGACACGCTGCTTTTGCGAAGCACACCTCACCATCAAGCTTGACCAAAAGCGTGGGGTTTGGTATGTTGAAAGTTTTGAGGACAAGCATAGCCATATGTTGGCAGGACCGGACGAGGTACCTTTTCTTTGGTCCCACAGAAAAATCAAAGAGTACCAGAAGCATGAGATAATGTCCATGGGAGCTGCAGGGATTAGAATTCATGACTTGATGGATTGCTTCATCAGCAAACATGTATGATACGGCGGTGTTGGTTTTGCCAGGCGTGAAATATACAACCTTTGCACCAAGGAGAAGAGGAAGCTGCTTTCAAAAGGTGATGCTGCCACAGCCATATGCATCATGGCCAGTAGGAAACAGAGGGATCCTAGCTTCTTTTTCGAGTACAAGCTAGATAAGGAAGGAAATTTGAATAGGATGTTCTGGTGCGAATCTCAGTCTTGTCATGACTATGAGGACTTCGGCGACGTGCTTGTATTTGAGATAGCTTCTTCTCATATCTTAACTCCAGTCATCTCAGTCACAAGTCCTTGAAGGAGTTCCGAACTCTTCTGTACTATAGCACATCCACGACCACGTTTGAGGGGAGATGGCACGCATTTTCCAAAAGATGGCAGTCGGAAAAAACTGTAACATGGTTGAGACGGATGTATAAGAAGAGGAGACTGTGGGCTGCGGCTTATCTAACAGAGGGGTTTTGGCTTGGCATGAAAAGCAACCAGCAGAGTGAAAGCCTGAACTCATGCCTTCACCTCCACCTAGACGGTGAAATGACCCTCGTGGATATGATTTTGCACTATGAGAACGCCGTTGTGCGTATCCGTGAAAACGAGGCGCAAGATGACTGCACGGCCTCACAGAGTTTACCGGTGCCAGTTACTAGCTCGAGGGAACTTGAGATAGCTGCTTCTCACATCTTCACTCCAGCAAACTTCTATATGTTGCAAGATGATCTTAGAAAAATTGGTGGCATGGAGATTGTAGAAATTAAGCTGGGAGACAGATCGCAGCAGTACATCTTGGCCAGGAAGAATAACCAGAAGCGCCGTTTTTGTGTGGAGTATACACCAGTAAATTCCGCAGAAACTATAAGGTGCAGCTGCAGAAGAATGATTCGAAAGGGTCTACCTTGCAAGCACATATTCCATGTGCTGAAGCACTTGAACATATCTGAAATACCAAAGTGTTTAGTTCCTGTTCGGTTCACGAAAGAAGCAAGGTTAGGACTGCCCGCGAGGCGCCCAAGCGATCTGTTGGGATTTGGTTGGACTGGTGCCGGAAAAGAATGAAATATAGCTAGGTCAGTGTGTTAGCGTCTGAAGCTATGCATGCAGCATGCAAACACCCTGCTTTGTGGGATCAATTACATGAGAGTTTGAAGGATGTGATAGCTAAGAGTCATGAATATGATCTGCTACAGGAAAATTTGATCAAGCAAACAAATGACATCAGTAAGTGTGCAGTTGAATATGTGGACGATGGTGAAGGCAACATGATTGCGGTTAAAGATCCTATGAAAGTGTCAAGAAAAGGTGCAACAAAGGTAAATGAGAGCCGCCATGTCTCGAAAAATGGTAGACCATTCTCTTTTGATGAGTTGAAAACCCGGTGCGGCGCTTGCAAATTGCTAAGACACACTAGACTGTAGGAATTTGTGTCCTTCAACTATATCCAAATATTGCTTGTTAATTATTCATGAACCTCATTGTGGAAACATGCTTTGTGTAAGCATGGAATTATTATCTTGGATAGATGGAAGCAAGTCGACATTGTTAAGACAATGTTGGAATTAATTCTTGTTGGATTGCATACTTAGGCGTTTGCTTAAGGAGGCTGGTCAATTAATATTGGAACACAGTATACATGTTTATTATACTGGAAATATTACCCGGGAACA
This sequence comes from Aegilops longissima, assembly GCA_021605205.1. NCBI lineage: Eukaryota > Viridiplantae > Streptophyta > Magnoliopsida > Poales > Poaceae > Aegilops > Aegilops longissima. Next base: position 108,199,122 of record CM038682.1, on the reverse strand, counting down.
ATATTAATTGGAAGGGAACTAGATCGATGGTCAAATACAACCTTGACTATGATCTACATAATTAGTTGTTAGATTAATTATGGCGCACAACTCACATGTGTGTGTCCTGGGACGTAACAAAATAGTGTTCAATTAAAGATGGATTATATTGTGGTTGTTAATCGCATCTGGACTCTATTTGGAAACAAGTTTATTTAAACTTGGAAGCTTATCTGCATACAGATCAGGACTCTGGAATTAGCAGTATAAGTAGGTCCTACCCTCTAGCCTCAAATCGCATTGTGAGCGGCACCACCGATAAGGCGGAGGAATAGAGGGTAGGCCTAAACCTAACATTGGTATCTTGAGCGAGGTTAAGGGTTAACGACGTTGCGCGGCGGCGACGTCGCCGCTGCGTTAATAACTTCGTTTCCGATCTCTAACCAAATTCCGCTGCATATACTCTGCCTACGGGAAGAATAATACAGAAGTCCAATTCGATCCTTCCCCGAATCCCACGAGCCGCCTCCCAATCTGCCATAGATCGATCCGCCCACAACTCTACACGAGCCGCCACTCCCAGATCGATCTGTCGGAATCGACCAGCAGCCCCGCCCTCACCGCCCGCTACCTCGACGGTGTCACGCGCTCCGGCGCGGAACCAGCCGCAAAATCACCGTCCCCGCCGCTCGCCCGACCCATCGACCTCGAGCCGCAGTTCGCCACCCGTCCGCCGGCCCTCACCGCCGGCTGCAGCTGCTCGTGCGGCTGTCTTCACCACCTGCTGCTGTCCGCAAGCTATTCCTGAATAGCTGCTACTGCTGTACGGCTGAACATCAACACGTACTGCAGGAATTGGGCTGCACCTTCATCACGGAAAGACAGAAAAGCATTTGTTTGTTGCTGCTGTGGTACGTGTCGCTTGCAACTTGCTCTCGGCAAGGAATTAGTTTTTTTTTGGATCTCTGTCATCTGGAAATTGCTACGGATCGGTATACTCTCCCATCAATTCTCAATGGCTTCCACTAGTGTCTTTGCTGAATTGTTGAGGTCCTGCAAGCTTGATGGCTCTAATTTCAATATTTGGAAGAGGAAGATCATGTTTTTACTTACTGCCGAAAATATTGACTATGTAATTGCAACCTCTGAGCCAACTGAACCTGCTGATGATGCTTCCGATGAGGAAAAGGAAAATTTTGCAGAAGAGATGAAGGACTGGACTAAAGATAATAAAAAAGCTAGAATTTTTATGCTTGGTTCTATGACTGATTCTTTAGCGAGAGAATATGAATCAGAGAAAAGTGCTTGCAGAATTATGAGAAGGCTCGAAGATGATTTTGGCGAGGTTTCGCTTATCAAAGTACTTAGCTTAGTCAATAATTTTTTGACTGCAAAGATGTCTGATAGCAACTCTGTAAATGAGCATATTAATAAATTTTCTGTTTTGAGCGAGGAATTAAAGAATGCAGGATATCCTTTTCAAGAGGAAGTACAAGTTATGGTAGCTTTAAACTCGCTGCCTCGTTCATGGGAGCAATTTAAAATTTCTTTTTGTCACTCTGAGAGGATCCTGAACATGCGCACTTTGAGGCATCACTTGCTCATGGAAGAAGACAGACTAGCTTCACAAGGGAAGGATAAATATTCATCCAATAATGAGCTGCACCTTGGTGAAGAAAGGAGGAACTGGAACAAGAGAAATCCAGGAAAAGATCTGAGAGATAAATTGAACAGGAAGAGGAATTGGGATGATCATGCTGGGAATTCTAAAACTGACAAGAAAAACTACAAGTGTCATAGTTGCGGGGAATCTGGACACTTTCGTGTTGATTGTCCGAAAAGGAAGAAGCAGTACAAGCCTAATGAGAAGCAGAAGAAGCCTCAACAAAACAAGCATCAGGAAAACAAGAAGGAAGGATCTTCTCCTGATGGTATGTGTAATTTATTTGTGTGTTCAGAATCTTTGTTTACTACTTCTGCGTCCGACCACTGGGTAGTAGATTCTGGAGCCACTTCGCATATAGCAAGGAACAAAAATGCATTCACCTCTTTAAAACCAATTGAGAGAGGAACTAGATTTATTTATCTAGGAACAACTGCTAGAGCTGATATATTAGGAGTTGGTGAATATACTCTTGAACTCCCTAGTGGAGGAAAGTTGATTCTAAAAGACACAGTCTACTCACCTAACATGAGGAAGAATTTAATTTCTGTATCTAGACTGGAATCAGTTGGTTTTAAAGTTCATTTTGGAGATGGAAAGGTCAAAATACTATTGAATGGAAAATTAGTTCAATCAGGAAATAGATTTGACGGCTTGTACTATATTGAGGATTTCTTGGGTATTGAAAACATGGATTGCATGGTAACTGAACAAAACTCAGTAGTGAGGAATATCAATGGGAGTGATAATTGTTCAGAATCATATCTTTGGCATCTGCGGCTAGGACATATTTCTAAGAACAGAATTAAGAGGCTAATTAGTTCTGGAATTTTGAATTTTAAGTGGGAGGATTATGGTGTGTGTGAAGCTTGCGTTATGGGGAAGATGACCAGATCACCTTTTCCCAAAGCTGGAAGATCTAATGAGCAGCTAGCAATAGTTCATTCTGATATTTGTGGGGAATTTTCTACACCTACTCTGGGAGGTCAGAAAATATATTTTATCACCTTTATAGATGACTTCTCTAGATATGGGTATGTCTATCTTCTTAAACACAAGTCTGAAGGTTTTGAGATGTTTAAGACCTTCAAGGCGGAAGTGGAAAATCAATTAAATAAGAAGATTAAAGTGTTGAGAATTGACCGTGGAGGCGAATACACGTCAAGAATTCTAGATGAATTTTGTAAGGAACATGGAATTGTGCATCATTATACATTATCCTACACTCCTCAACAAAATGGCGTTGCCGAGAGGAGGAATAGAACTCTGTTAGACATGGTTAGATCAATGATGGCTTATTCTGATTTACCATTGAGTTTTTGGGGGGAAGCACTGCACACAGCTGTTTATTTATTGAATCACTCTCCATCAAAATCAGTTCCTGTAACCCCCTATGAATTATGGAAGGGGAGGAAACCCACTATAAGACACTTAGCTGTTTGGGGCTGCAATGCACAGATAAGAGTGCCTTCTCAACATAGAACTAAACTGCAGCCAAAGAGCCAACCAGAATTTTATTGGTTATTCTCTGGGTCTAATGGCTATAGGTTTTATGATATTGAGAAAAGGAAATTACTGGAAAGCAGGGATGCTGTTTTTCTAGATCAGGATACACCTCGTAGGGCAAAACGTCCTAGGGTGGAATTGTTGATTCCTGGTCAAGATGTTAACATGGAAAATGCTGAAACTGATGCTTCTAATCGGAAAATCATACTATTGATTACCCCTTTGCGGGAACTCCTACTACTAGTGAACCTAGGAGAAGTGGGAGGAATATAAATACCCCTGCATATCTTGATGATTATTATGTGTTTTTGGGCGAAGATTATTCCAAAACATCACTCTTCGAAAACGAACCTAAATCTTTTAGGGAAGCAATGTCTGGTACAGAATCCAATCTTTGGATGGCTGCCATGCAAGAGGAATTGAAATCCATGGAACATAATAATGTTTGGGGATTAGTGGACCTACCAAATGATAGAAAGCCTATAGGATCAAAGTGGATATTTAAAAGGAAGTTAAATGCATCTGGTTGTGTGGAAAAGTACAAAGCCAGACTTGTTGCCAAAGGTTACACACAAAGGGAGGGAATTGACTTTGTGGAAACATTTTCTCCTGTTGCAAAGTTTACTTCCATTCAAATTATTAGTGCTTTAACTGCTCACTTTGATCTGGAACTCCACCAAATGGATGTTAAAACTACATTCTTGAATGGTAATTTGGAGGAAGAGATTTACATGTCTCAACCTGATGGTTTTGTTGAAGAAGGAAATCAGGGAAAGGTGTGTAGGCTGAAAAGGTCAATTTATGGTTTAAGGCAAGTCTCACGCCAATGGAATATATTGTTTGATGATGCTATCACATCATATGGTTTTTCTATGATGGAAGGAGACCATTGCATTTATTTTAAGATAGTGGGAGGAAATTTCACACTCTTATCACTATATGTTGATGATATACTTATTGCTTCTAACAATAAGGAAATGCTAACAGCGGTTAAGTCCTGGTTATCTTCTACTTTTGATATGAAAGACATGGGAAACGCTTCTTATGTTCTAGGAGTGGAAATAATTAGAGATCGGGAAAAGGGAATTTTGGGTTTATCTCAAAAGTCATATTTGAATACTGTACTGAAACGATTCTCTATGGAAACATGCAAACCTGCACTTGTACCTTTAGTGGCAGGGAATAAACTCAGTGAGGAAATGTGTCCTAAAACTCCTGAGGAAAAGAAGAAAATGGAAACTATTCCTTATGCTTCTGCTTTGGGTTCCGTGATGTATGCAATGTTGTTTACCCGTCCAGATATATGCTATGCAGTAGGAATTTTAAGCAGATATCAAAAGAACCCCGGTGTTGCACATTGGAATCAAATGAAGCATGTTTTGAGATATGTGAAAGCTACTTTGGATTTATGTCTGTGTTTTAACAGAGACAATCTACAGCTGCAGGGTTTCTTGATGCTGATTGGCGGGTGATCTAGATGAGCGAAAGTCAACTTCTGGGTATCTTTTCACATTGGCTGGTGGAGCTATCTCTTGGAGTAGTAGGAAGCAGGATTCAGTGGCATTGTCATCTATGGAAGCGGAGTATATTGCTGCTTCTGAAGCTGTCAAGGAAGCCGTTTGGCTGAAGGAATTTCTTTCTACTTTGAAGATTGTGAACAGTGTAAACAAGCCAATTACTGTGTATTGCGATAATCAGGCGGCGCTCAAGGTTTCCAGGGATCCCAAGTTTCACAGCAAGACTAAACACATTGAGGGAAGATATCATTATATCCGTGATGTAATAAATAGACTAAAGCTAGTTTGTCTCGAGTTTTACCAAGTACTAAAATGGTGGCAGATCCATGACTAAACCACTTAAATCAGAATTATTCAGCAAGCATGTTAGTGCTATGGGACTTCGTATATTTGAATAATTGTTTTGGACAAGTGGGAGATGTAGGAATTTGTGTCCTTCAACTATATCCAAATATTGCTTGTTAATTATTCATGAACCTCATTGTGGAAACATGCTTTGTGTAAGCATGGAATTATTATCTTGGATAGATGGAAGCAAGTCGACATTGTTAAGACAATGTTGGAATTAATTCTTGCTGGATTGCATACTTAGGCGTTTGCTTAAGGAGGCTGGTCAATTAATATTGGAACACAGTATACATGTTTATTATCTTTGGAAATATTACCCGAACAATATTAATTGGAAGGGAACTAGATCGATGGTCAAATACAGCCTTGACTATGATCTACATAATTAGTTGTTAGATTAATTATGGCGCACAACTCACATGTGTGTGTCCTGGGACGTAACAAAATAGTGTTCAATTAAAGATGGATTATATTGTGGTTGTTAATCGCATCTGGACTCTATTTGGAAACAAGTTTATTTAAACTTGGAAGCTTATCTGCATACAGATCAAGACTCTGGAATTAGCAGTATAAGTAGGTCCCACCCTCTAGCCTCAAATCGCATTGTGAGCGGCACCACCGATAAGGCGGAGGAATAGAGGGTAGGCCTAAACCTAACATAGACGTAGCGAGAAATGCAAACTAAATCAGAAGTAAGTGTTTGTATGCATTGTAGATTATTAAAAAATTTATCATTCATTAACTTAGCTTGCCTTTTATCATGTGCAGAAAAGTAGAACACTTGCTTCAATTATTTACTGTGTTAATCGGGCGGCTCATACTTTGGCTAAGGTAGCTATAGGCGATTGTGTTTCTTTGGTTTGGAGGCTTTCGCCCCTTGATTGTATCCTTAGTTTATTAGCAGACGAGATCCCAGACTTTGTTTAAACAAAGTAAGATGTTTCCCTCAAAACAAAAATAAAAAAATTATTTACTGTGTTATGACCGGGGCGGTAGGTAGAAAGAATATTGTACATTTCCCCTCCCCACGTCCTAAATGCCATTAAATAAGTAACTGTACCTCTCTCCTCCCCACCACGCACTCAACCACCTCCCACGGGCCCCGGTTCAAACTCCCCTCTTATCCCCACTTACAGTAGATCGAGAAAACCCTCGCCGGCGACTGCTACAGCCGCCTCCATGGACAGAAGCCTCGGCTGGCAGCGAGCAATGATGGAGCTCGCCGGCGATGACGAGGGGTGGCGCGCGCAGTTGACGGAGGTGTGCGGCTGGTTCCTCAGCAAGGAGATGTTGGTCAACCACGCGCGTGGCCTCGTCAAAGTCCTCCCCGACGGCGAGAAGAAGCGTGCCTTCCCCTACGGCTGCGGCGTCCCGCCGGCTCTCCTCCTCGTGTGGGCAATGCGAGAGGCCACACTGAGCGACTCCCCTGTTCAGCGCGCAAGGTGGTGGATGTACAACACCACCACCATGACGCTGCACCCAGATCCAGCACGCGTCGCGTCAAGGGCGGAGCGTGTCGACGTCGAGCTCGCTCTCCCTGCGCCCGTCAGCCCAGACTACCAGGTCCGCCACGTGCCAAAGCCAGTCCTGCCGTTGGGCTCTGACGTCGTGGAGGACAACGTGGAGAAGGTACTGGTCATCCCTGATGACCATGAGGAGGGCGAGGAGGACGCCGTGCAGATGGTAGCGCCGGTCGCCGTCGAGGGTGGCAAGACAATTCCCATCGACGTCGAGCTCCTTCCCCTCCTCCCTGACATAGTGAAGGTGGAAGAAGAGGAGGTGGCTCAGGATCAGGTGGCTCAGCTGTCGAACAGGACGGCGGTCAAGAAGAAGGCTTCTCCGTGTGTGGTGCGCCGCTCACGCCGCCTCAAATTTATGAAGAAGTGAAGATGGGCACAGTTGCTGAAGGAGGAGGAAGTTGTTGGTTATCTTAATTAAGTTAGGTATGTTGTTATATGTTTTAGCATATAAGCTAACATTATTTTGGGTTTGATGTTGGTTAGGTATGCTTTTATATGTAAGCATATAAGTTATGCAATCGGTACGGTTTGGTCGGGTTCTTTGTGGCTGAAGAACTGAATATCTACTGCTCACCGTAAGTGTCAAGTTCAGTTAAATATCAGAATATTGAATATGTACTGTTGCTTTGCCTTAGTGTTGCATCAAAGGTGTAGGTTGATGCGTCTCCAACATATCTATAATTTTTGATTGTTCCATGCTATTATATTATCTGTTTTGGATGTTTATGGGCTTTACTATGCACTTTTATATTATTTTTGGGACTAACCTATTGACCCAGAGCCCAGTGCCAGTTCCTGTTTTTCCCTTGTTTGATGTTTGAAGAAAAGGAATATCAAACGGAGTTGAAACGGAATGAAACCTTCTGGAGAAGTTATTTCTGGAAGGAAAGCAACCCGGGAGACTTGGAGTGCACGTCAGGAAAGCAACGAGGGAGGCACGAGGCAGGAGCGCGCCCACCCCCCTAGGCATGCCCTCCACCCTTGTGGGTCCCTCGTGACTCCCCTGACGTACTTCTTTCACCTATATATTCCCATATACCCTAAAACGATAGGGAACCGAAGAGATCGGGAGCTCCGCCGCCGTAAGCCTCTGTAGCCACCAAAAACCAATCGGGACCCTGTTTCGGCACCCTGCCGGAGGGGGGATCCCTCACCGGTGTCCATCTTCATCATCCCGGCGCTCTCCATGACGAGGAGGAAGTAGTTCACCCTCGGGGCTGAGGGTATGCACCAGTAGCTATGTGTTTGATCTCTCTCTCTCTCATGTTCTTGATTTAGCACGATCTTGATGTATCGCGAGCTTTGCTATTATAGTTGGATCTTATGTTGCTTCTCCCCCTCTACTCTCTTGTAATGGATTGAGTTTTCCCTTTGAAGTAATCTTATCGGATTGAGTCTTTAATGATTTGAGAACACTTGATATATGTCTTGCCGTGCGTATCTGTGGTGACAATGGGATATCACGTGATTCACTTGATGTATGTTTTGGTGATCAACTTGCGGTTTCCGCCCATGAACCTATGCATAGGGGTTGGCACACGTTTTCGTCTTGATTCTTCGGTAGAAACTTTGGGGCACTCTTGGAGGTTCTATGTGTTGGTTGAATAGATGAATCTGAGATTGTGTGATGCATATCGTATAATTATACCCACGGATACTTGAGGTGACATTGGAGTATCTAGGTGACATTAGGGTTTTGGTTGATTTGTGTCTTAAGGTGTTATTCTAGTAGGAACTCCAGGGCTGTTTGTGACACTTATAGGAATAGCCCAGCGGATTGATTGGAAAGAGTAACTTTGAGTTGGTTTCATACCCTACCATAATCTCTTCGTTTGTTCTCCGCTATTAGTGACTTTGGAGTGACTCTTTGTTGCATGTTGAGGGATAGTTATATGATCCAATTATGTTATTATTGTTGAGAGAACTTGCACTAGTGAAAGTATGAACCCTAGGCCTTGTTTCAACGCATTGCAATACCATTTACACTCACTTTTACCACTTGTTACCTTGCTGTTTTTATATTTTCAGATTACAAAAACCTATATATACCATCCATATTGCACTTGTATCACCATCTCTTCGCCGAACTAGAGCACCTATACAATTTACCATTGTATTGGGTGTGTTGGGGACACAAGAGACTCCTTGTTATTTGGTTGCAGGGTTGTTTGAGAGAGACCATCTTCATCCTAAGCCTCCCACGGATTGATAAACCTTAGGTCATCCACTTAAGGGAAACTTGCTACTGTCCTACAAACCTCTGGACTTGGAGGCCCAACAACGTCTACAAGAAGAAGGTTGTGTAGTAGACATCAAGCTCTTTTCTAGCGCCGTTGCCGGGGAGGCTAGGTAAGCGGCACTCACACCCCATCAACTAAGCTCTTTTCTGGCGCCGTTGCCGGGGAGGTGAGTGCTTGAAGGTATATCTTTAGATCTTGCAATCAAATCTTTTAGTTTCTTGTTTTATCACTAGTTTGGTTTATAAAATAAAACTACACAAAAATGGAATTGAGCTTGCCTCATACGCTTCATCTTTTTAGTATCTTCCGTGAGTATGATGGAAAGGAAAATTGTGCCGAAGTGTTAGAAGAAGAATGCATTAAAATGTTTGGCACTAAATACTTCAATGATGAGCATGATTGCAATGTTGTTAGTATGAATTCTTTGAATACCCGTGATGCTAATGATATGCAAAGCCACAAGCTTGGGGAAGCTATGTTTGATGAAGATGATATTTTTTGTCCCCCAAGCTTTGATGAGCAAATTTACTATGATGGAAGCATGCCTCCTATCTATGATGATTATTGTGATGACACGTATGCTATAAAGAATAATGATAACCATGAAACTTGTCATATTGATTTTAATTTTCAATCACATTATAGTTATTTTGTTGAGTTTGCTCCCACTACTATTCATGAGAATAAATTTGCTTACGTGGAGAGTAGTAAAATTTCTATGCAAGTAGATCATGAAAAGAATGCTTTAGGTGCTGGTTATATTGTTGAATTTATTCGTGATGCTACTGACAATTATTATGAGGGAGGAACATATGCTTGTAGGAATTGCAATAATATCAAGTTTCCTCTCTATGTGCTTAAAGTTTTGAAGTTATGCTTGTATTGCCTTCCTATGCTAGTTGATTATTGTTCCCATAAGTTGTTTGCTCACAAAATCCCTATGCATAGGAAGTGGGTTAGACTTAAATGTGCTAGTCATATTCTTCATGATGCTCTCTTTATGTTTCAATTCTTATCTTTTATATGAGCATCATTGAAATCATCATGCCTAGCTAGGAGCGTTAAACGATAGCGCTTGTTCGGAGGCAACCCAATTTTATTTTAGTTTATTGCTTTTTGGTTCTGTTTAGTAATAAATAATTCATCTAGCTTATGTTTAGATGTGGCTTTGTGCTTTAATTAGTGTTTGTGCCAAGTAGAACCTTTGGGAAGACTTGGGTGAAGTCTTTATGATCATGCTGTAAAAAAAAAGAAACTTTAGCGCTCACGAGAATAGCTAAAACTTTTTACTCGAGAGTGCTATTTTAGAATTTTTTGTGTTCCAGAAGTTTGCGTTAGTTACAGATTACTACGGACTGTTCTGTTTTTGATAGATTCTGTTTTTCGTGTGTTGTTTGCTTATTTTGATGACTCTATGGCTAGTAAAATAGTTCATAAACCATAGAGAAGTTGGAATACAGTGGATTTAACACCAATATAAATAAATAATGAGTCCATTACAGTTCCATGAAGTGGCGTTTTGTTTTCTTTCGCTAACGGAGCTTACGAGTTTTCTGTTAAGTTTTGTGTTGTGAAGTTTTCAAGTTTTGGGTAAAGATTCGATGGACTATGGAATAAGGAGTGGCAAGAGCCCAAGATTGGGGATTCCCAAGGAACCCCTAGGTAATATTCAAGGATAACCAAGAGCCTAAGCTTGGGTATTACCCGGATGGCATCCCCTCTTTCGTCTTCGTTCATCGGTAACTTTACTTGGAGCTATATTTTTATTCACCACATGATATGTGTTTTGCTTGGAGCGACATGTCATTTTATTTTGTTTTGCTTGCTGTTTGAATAAAATACCAATATCTGAAATTCTTAAATGTTAAAGAGTCTTCACATAGTTACATAATTATACAATTACTCATTGATCTTCGCTCATATCTTTTGGAGTAGTTTCTTGTTTGCTCTAGTGCTTCACCTATATCTTTTAGAGCACGATGGTAGTTTTATTTTGAAGAAATAGATGAACTCTCATGCTTCACTTATATGTTTTGAGAATCTTAAACAGTATGGTAATGTGCTTAATCCTAATATGCTAGGTATTCAAGACTAGTAAAAACTTTCTTATGAGTGTGTTGAATACTAAGAGAAGTTTGATGCTTGATGATTGTTTTGAGATATGGAGGTAGTGATATTAAAGTTGTGCTAGTTGAGTAGTTGTAAATTTGAGAAATACTTGTGTTGAAGTTTGCAAGTCCCATAGCATGCACGTATGGTAAACGTTATGTAACAAATTTTAAACATGAGGTGTTCTTTGATTGTCCTCCTTATGAGTGGCGGTCGGGGACGAGCGATGGTCTTTTCCTACCAATCTATCCCCCTAGGAGCATGCGCGTAGTGCTTGGTTTTTGATGACTTGTAGATTTTTGCAATAAGTATGTGAGTTCTTTATGACTAATGTTGAGTCCATGGATTATATGCACTCTCAGCTTTCCATCATTGCTAGCCTCTTTGGTACCGTGCATTGACCTTTCTCACATTGAGAGTTGGTGCAAACTTCGCCGGTGCATCCAAACCCCGTGATATGATACGCTCTTTCACACATAAACCTCCTTTTATCTTCCTCAAAACAGCCACCATACCTACCTATTATGGCATTTCCATAGCCATTCCGAGATATATTGCCATGCAACTTTCCACCGTTCCGTTTATCATGACATGTTCATCATTTTCATATTGCTTTGCATGATCATGTAGTTGACATAGTATTTGTGGCAAAGCCACCGTTCATAATTCTTTCATACATGTCACTCTTGGTTCATTGCATATCCCGGTACACTGCCGGAGGCATTCATATAGATTCATACCTTGTTCTAGTATCAAGTTGTAATCATTGAGTTGTAAATAAATAGAAGTGTGATGATCATCATTTAATAGAGCATTGTCCCAAAAAAGAGAAAGGCCAAATAAAAAAAGGCCCAAAAAAATAAATAAAAAGGGACAATGCTACTATCCTTTTACCACACTTGTGCTTCAAAGTAGCACCATAATCTTCATGATAGAGAGTCTCTTGTTTTGTCACTTTCATATACTAGTGGGAATTTTTCATTATAGAACTTGGCTTGTATAATCCAACAATGGGCCTCCTCAAGTGCCCTAGGTCTTCGTGAGCAAGCAAGTTGGATGCACACCCACTTAGTTTCTTTTGTTGAGCTTTCATATATTTATAGCTCTAGTGCATCTGTTGCATGGCAATCCCTACTCCTTGCATTAACATCAATCGATGGGCATCTCCATAGCTCATTGATTAGCCTCGTTGATGTGAGACTTTCTCCTTTTTGTCTTCTCCACATAACCCCCATCATTATACTCTATTCCACCCATAGTGCTATATCCATGGCTCGTGCTCATGTATTGCGTGAAGGTTTATAAGTTTGAGATTACTAAAGTATGAAGCAATTGCTTGGCTTGTCATCGGGGTTGTGCATGATGAGAGAATTCTTGTGTAACGAAAATGGAGCATGACTAAACTATATGATTTTGTAGGGATGAACTTTATTTGGCCATGCTATTTTGAGAGGACATAATTGCTTAGTTAGTATGCTTGAAGTATTATTACTTTTATGTCAATATGAACTTTTATCTTGAATCTTTTGGATCTGAATATTCATACCACAATTAAGAAGAATTACATTGAAATTATGCCAAGTAGCATTCCACATAAAAAATTCTGTTTTTATCATTTACCTACTCGAGGACGAGCAACAATTAAGCTTGGGGATGCTGATACGTCTCCAACGTATCTATAATTTTTGATTGTTCCATGCTATTATATTATCTGTTTTGGATGTTTATGGGCTTTACTATGCACTTTTATATTATTTTTGGGACTAACCTATTGACCCGGAGCCCAGTGCTAGTTCCTGTTTTTTCCCTTGTTTCAGTGTTTCGAAGAAAAGGAATATCAAACGGAGTCAAAACGGAATGAAACCTTCTGGAGAAGTTATTTCTGGAAGGAAAGCAACCCAGGAGACTTGGAGTGCACTTCAGGAAAGCAATGAGGGAGGCACGAGGCAGGGGGCGCCCCCACCCCCCAGGGCGCGCCCTTCACCCTCGTGGGCCCCTCGTGGCTCCCCTGGCGTACTTCTTTCACCTATATATTCCCATATACCCTAAAACAATCGGGGACCAGAAGAGATCGGGAGTTCCGCCGCCGCAAGCCTCTGTAGCCACCAAAAACCAATCGGGACCCTGTTCCAGCATCCTGCCGGAGGGGGGATCCCTCACAGGTGGCCATTTTCATCCTGCCGGCGCTCTCCATGACGAGGAGGGAGTAGTTCACCCTCGGGGCTGAGGGTATGCACCAGTAGCTATGTGTTTGATCTCTCTCTCTCTCTCTCTCTCTCTCTCTCTCTCTCTCTCTCTCTCTCTCTCTCTCGTGTTCTTGATTTGGCACGATCTTGATGTATCGCGAGCTTTTCTATTATAGTTGGATCTTATGTTGCTTCTCCCCCTCTACTATCTTGTAATCGATTGAGTTTTCCCTTCGAAGTAATATTATCAGATTGAGTCTTTAATGATTTGATAACACTTGATGTATGTCTTGCCATGCGTATGTGTGGTGACAATGGGATATCACGTGATTCACTTGATGTATGTTTTGGTGATCAACTTGCGGGTTCCGCCCATGAACCTATGCATAGGGGTTGGCACACGTTTTCGTCTTGACTCTCAGGTAGAAACTTTGTGGCACTCTTTGAGGTTCTATGTGTTGGTTGAATAGATGAATCTGAGATTGTGTGATGCATGTCGTATAATCATACCCACGGATGCTTGAGGTGACATTGGAGTATCTAGGTGACATTAGGGTTTTGGTTGATTTGTGTCTTAAGGTGTTATTCTAGTACAAACTCTAGGGCAGTTTGTGACACTTATAGGAATAGCCCAACGGATTGATTGGAAAGAGTAACTTTGAGGTGGTTTCGTACCCTACCATAATATCTTCGTTCGTTCTCCGCTATTAGTGACTTTGGAGTGACTCTTTGTTGCATGTTGAGGGATAGTTATATGATCCAATTATGTTATTATTGTTGAGAGAACTTGCACTAGTGAAAGTATGAACCCTAGGCCTTGTTTCAATGCATTGCAATACCGTTTACGCTCACTTTTACCACTTGTTAGGTTTTTATATTTTCAGATTACAAAAATCGATATCTACCATCCATATTGCACTTGTATCACCATCTCTTCGCCGAACTATTGCACCTATACAATTTACCATTGTATTGGGTGTGTTGGGGACACAAGAGACTGTTTGTTATTTGGTTGCGGGGTTGTTTGAGAGAGACCATCTTCATCCTACACCTCCCACGGATTGATAAACCTTAGGTCATCCACTTGAGGGAAACTTGCTACTGTCCTACAAACCTCTGCACTTGGAGGCCCAACAACGTCTACAAGAAGAAGGTTGTGTAGTAGACATCATAGGTGCTGCTAGATGTTGCTCCTATGTTGCAACAAGACAATGAACTGGGCTGATGCACAAATCAGTAGTGTTGCTAGGTGATGTGCCCATGTGCATCACTTACCAAATATAGAACATGCCAAAAGTGCATTGTCTGCCAAATATAGAACATGCCAAAAGTGCATTGTCTGCCAAATATAGAACATGCGAAAAGTGCATTTTCTACCAATCATGATGGCCCCATGTTATTTATGCTGCAATCTCTGTTACACTTTGCCCATAAACTGAATAGCAAATAATTCACCAGCATTTCATCATGCCAATTACAATGTTGTCAATAACTTTATGAACACTCTACTTGCTAACTATGATAGCAATCATAATGGCAAGCAGGCCAAGATACAGAAGACCTCCAAATCCTAAAATCCTATCCCTATAGAGCAATATTTCCTTGTGCATCTTAACCATTGCCCTCTTTTCTTTCTCATTCCTTTTAATTTCAGCTTCATATTATGTAATCTTAGTCTCCAGTTTCTTGTTCTTCATGCCAAGATACTTAATGACTGACTTTGCTTTGCTATCCCACTCCCCATCAACCCATTCAACATACTCAGAAGTGATATCATCCTAAATAAATCATGAGCAATTCAAGTCAATGTATAACTGAACTTGTCACTACAAGCGTTAAACACTGAACTTTTTTGCAGCTTGACCGCAATAGCAGAACTAGTTTGAAGATCATGCTCAGTAGACTAACCTCGAACACACATCCCACGAATGCGCTGCCAAAATTGTCTGCATCTATGCAGACACGGCCACCAGGAGTTTCCTGATGACCACATAGATGGATCTTGTCAGGGCCACAGGTTATGAATTGTGGGCGATAATGCTGGGATGTAAAGAACAACGGTAAAGAACTTACCTTTTTGCCACCAAAGTGCAGCACTGAAGAAACCCTAGCCGTGGGTTCTCCCGGCCCGCCACCGCCCACGAAACCCCTGTCCCCTGTTCCACTCGATCCGTCGCCGCTGCCTCCTGTGCCACTGAATCCGCCCCACCTGCTTCCAGGACCCAGGGTTCGACCTAACTTGCGGTTGCCACCGCTCTTCTCGCCGCAGCCGCAGCCGCCCGACGCCCAGCTCGCTGTCATGCTTTCGTCGTCGAGATTTGGAGGCGCAAGTGCAGAGAGGGCTAGGGATTTGGAAAGGGAAACGAGAAAAGGGGAAAGATTGATGTGAACCTGGCAAAATGGGCTGGTGTAGCGCTGCCGGCACGATAGGCCGCCTGTGGGGCCCCTCATGTGGTTAGATGGGCCGTGCCTGGCATCATGGTGAATACAGAAAAAGTTAATTATACATACAATAAAAAACGATGGGTTTGTAAAACAAAATAGAAAAACATGATGCCTGATAACACGCGATAGAGCCAACGAGCTGACATGACTAATTTTCATCTGTGTAATATTACGTTTTGGCTCGATATATTTATTTAGCTAACATGACTACTTTTCATAATCATGTGATGAGGGGGAATTACCAGGAGATTATGCAAGATGATGACATGTAGATAGCTAAGGCAGAAGGCTAAGCTTCGTAGAGTTTAAAAAAAGTAAAGAATGTGAAAATTTTAATATGAAACTTAGGAGAGCAGTTGAAGAGAAAAATAGAATGCGAATACTATTAATGTGATAAATACAATTATCAAAAATTGGAGAACGAGAAAAATATTAAGCAAGAACAATTGATAAGTGAAGCCAAAACTTTATTGGTACGACCAAATTGTCTTCTCCGAGCGAATTGTATGACCGAATTGTCTGGTACGAGCGAATTGTCTGACAAACACATACACATGTATGTGTCACAATATTTGAGATGCCCTGTTTATTACATAAAAATGATAGAAACCCTAAGATAATCATGCCGTCGAAACCTTCGACCGGACTAAATCCAAACCACTAAAACTTGAATCTTGCATGCCGCATGAATTCTTCAGGCACGCCTTTTCCTTGCGATTTCGCGAATTTTGTTCTTCACACACTCCATCGTGTTCGAAGGTGACATAATCAACTCGGAGATGAAACGTCTTCTCCTTGCGTCAATGGTGGCCTGCAAAAAATGACATAAAGGTTACATGAACCGAAGTTGCTACACGACCATACTAGCTAGTCTACAAACGTAAATAACAGCATACCTGTGAAAAATCGCGGGTCATTTGGTCCCCGTCCCAATGTTCTAGACATTCTATGACAAAAAGGCCATAAGAGTTCCAGGTACATATGCAAACATTAGCGGTGGGCAATACGAACATGTGTGATGTTGTTTGAATGTGCATGATGTCCTATTAACTCACCCATCCTCTTGCTGGGGCACGTCATACTCCTTGATAGGCCACTTACTTACGTCCGGATGTTTCCCTGGTGTGATAATATTTGCTAGGTGCATATCGTGTGCTATAGCCATTCGCTATAAAGAGGATAGTGTTAAAGAAGAATCATAAACAACATGTAAGACCAATGGTACAAATGTTGGTTATATTACCAGTGCTTCCACAGTATTTTCTGTCAGGTCCAGAGGATAGAGCGAATCAAGAACTTGGAATTCTTGCTTGATCAAGTGCATGACCACGGTCATCCAGTGGGCATTGTCGATATTCAACGCGATATACGTCTACAGTGCAAAAAAAACATTGTGGATCAAACGAAATACTTGATGAAATGTCCTGTAGTGAAGAATTGCAAACATAACGTACCTTATCACGCACAGTATACTCTTTCGTGACTCTATTAACTGCTCCAGCTTTGGACAGAGCACTATCCATGTTGCAGCTCGACGGCAATGGATCGTCTCGTGCGATAGCACGATCTACAAGGAATTTGGACCTCCACGCTGGACAGAGGTAACGATCATGACCAACGCGCAGTTCCAAATGTCCCATATAAGCATCAATAACCTTCATAGAATATCAGGGCATTACATGTTGAAAGTTGAGAAATAGATTATTGAGAATTTTAATAACAGGGCATGCAAGTAGTACTTACATCGTCCGACAACCATCTGTGAGTACCGGTCGAATCCTTTCGGAAGTCAGAGATATGCCACGCCCTTCACTGTAGTAAACTTTCTTCCCCTTATTCTTCTCGGTGCTAGCAGCTAACTCGACAAATGGAACAGCTGCATCAATTATTTCCGGCGTCAACTCATCTGCCACAACCTCCGGCTCATGATTTTCAAAAAGCAGAGCTGCATGAAATAATATGAACGTCAACAATGGTGATCATATGCATTCGTAGTATATAACAAATTAAGATAGTTAGTTACGATACCTCTACTAGCAGTAGTAGTACCGGAGGGTTTGTTACCACGGTTGGTACGCCTGCTGGGCTTGTCAAGTGCGTAGGGGGATTAAAATTTCTTAGGAACGGTCCTCTTGTGCTTATCGTACATAACTCCCTCATCCTTATCGATTGTTGCACCCTTTTTTCCATTCGCCTTAGCCATGAACTTGCTGACAGAAGATGGATAAATGTCTATGTCCGATGAAGGTGCTTGAGTAGAAGTACCAACGACCCAAGAGTTTTCGGGTGTAGCGCCACATTCATCATTACGCTTAATAGGTGAAGCTTCCTTGTGTCCATTCATCTTCGGTGGGGTTTTCTGTTTGGCAAACAAAATCGTGTGAACATTTCAGCATGTAAATAAATTAAAGGAGAAAATTATAGACAGAAATATATATACATAGTACCTCAGGTATGGTTTTATGGTTGGGAACCACTTCATCAGGTTGCGTCATGTCAATGACAGGCACTCCGCGTGAGTCTATGTCATCCTTGTACGTGAATTCCTTCTGTTCATATGGACCGTTCTCGAACGATCCAGTTCTTCATCCACATCATTGTCCGCGGATGGCACGGCAGCAGCCGGCTTGTACATGACACCTGATTTGTTCAACTTCTCCAACAACCTCTGCAATATAAATATAAATTTAGTAATGCTTGCATGGTTTAAAACAGCAAACATACTATAAACTATAAAGTTAGGGTGTGACACCTCAGCAACTTGATCAGGGATTTGCCTCATCTAGGTGTATATGAAGTCCATGCACCATTTCATTAGAAGCTCCATCAAATCTTCCGAGATTGGGGTTGTCATCGACTTCTTTGCGTTTCCATTTGCAGTCTTGGTTTTTGGCTTCATGGTAGGCACATTATTTGGGATTTTGGGCTCCTGCGCCCTATACTCCTGGGTGATATTATTTTCGATCTGCATGCGATATTGAAGTACATGTGATGAACAAAAATAAATATTATTAAGTTAGAAAAAATTTAAGAAAGACATAACACAATGACTTACCTTGATGTTACCACGTCCCCGTCCATTGTCATAGTCGAACCGATCTCTCCTAGTCGCTGCACCTTCGGTCCAATTCCTCATAAGAGGTTGTATGGAGAAGTTGGGATTATAGGCGCATTCGCCTTCGACAGGTTGCACCTTCTCCCAGTACAAGTACTACAAAAAAAATATAAGGATTTAGAGTTAGTACAATACATCACATAAAATTGCAATGATATAATAATTGACATTATGCAACAAGTCTCATATGTGTACCTGCAACAGAGCCAAATTGCCTTTCAGCCATTGGCGGAGGTGTTTGCCTTTCTTGACTATGCAAAGGCAATCAAGGAGAACACGAAGGGTGAACGCATTCCAGTTAATCTTTGAAATACGTTTCACATCATCGACCAAAGCGTAGTACTGCTTTGGCACAATCTTGCTCGACATGGGAGCAATAATTGTTCCTAACAGGACAAGGACTAATTTCTGAAGGAAATCATCGTCGGTGGCTTTACTTTTAATTATGTCCTCAATGAGATTATCTATCACTATGTTTTCTGATGTCTTACTGAGAAATTGTGGCGGCACCCGCTCCTTGATGTCCTCGCCTTCTTCAGTCAGAATGTCCTAAGCGAACAGTCCTTGGTTCACGAGGTTAAAGATGCACTCGATGTCGACCGCACCGAGAGTCACCTCCCCAACCTGCTCTTATATAATGAATTTGGTCGTGCTGGCCTGAAAATTCTAAATCATATACCTAATCAGTAGGGTACGCATCTTAATAGATGGTATCTGCAGCATGCTGCGCAATGTTGTATCAGCCACTCTAGCGCGTTGACCGCTCGATAGAGCGGCAACAAGCTTGCACCATTTTTCAATGGCGCATACTATATCTCCATTCAGCTCGTCCATCCTGTTGAAAGAAAATATATAACTTCGTGACATTAGCAAACACTAATGCGAAAATAACACTAACGCAAATATAAAACTAGCACCATGTATACTGCAACATGCAGCCAAGTGTGTGCTCATATGAGGCAATAAAAAAATAACTACAATTGGTAATTGAATTTACTTGCATCTGATCAAGTTCTTTGAGTATCAGATAAATTATATAATCAATAAATTTAATATGGTAAATTGTTACTAATTTGTCTAGTTGTCTTATTAACAGGGTGACAAACTGATCAGCTGTAAATAACTACAGTCTATAGCAGTGGTACCTATTTGAGGTTCATCAACATCTAATGCTTATAACTCTTTAATGTTCTGTGTGCACAATAATATAATTGGATCGTGTGACAAAAATATAATTGGATCATGTGACAAAAAAATCTATTGCATCATGCTTCTCGAGAAACAACATCTTATTCTACCATGCTATGAAAGAACCAAAGATTTAGTTCATCTACGCCATCTGGTTAGAACGCATCTAGTCGAGTTGATACTAGTTGAAAATATGTGGTAAACCTAAGTCCATCAAAGCAACGAGACGGTGGAACTAGCTTCCTATGAAGGCGCGAGGTAAAGAGGACAACTTACTTGATCGGTCGACGAAGATGAAAGAAGTCGGTGATGCGTTGTTGAAGTAGTTCGTCGAGGTAGGCCAGCACATGCGGACGACCTTGATCCTATCGGGGTTTTTCTGGCGTGTGGGATGCGGCGGACGGAGCTGTCGACGACTTGCCAACAGGAGGCGATCTAGTCGACGACATGTGCGAGGAGGTGGAGATTATATACGAGGTCGACTCCTAGGTCGCCGTAACTTCCCTGTGGCCAATCTCGCGATCTATATTTTCCTCCATTGAAGCGAGGCTGAATGTGCTCCTCAATTGTAGGGATTAGGAACATATGGATTAGCATGATCCCGAATTGTGTAACAGAACAGCAACTACTCCCGTGATCGACGTGCGTGTGATTGACGTGCATGGAAAGCGCAGCGTTGTGGCCCCCACAATATGGATCCGACGGTTATTTGCGGTTTGGGCCGGCCCACCTACCTACATTGTTTCTTCCCTCAAAATAAATATCATTGGTTCTTCCCTCAAAAAAATCTGTGTGACACCTATTAGTTATTGTATACTTGTATATGTTCAACAATATTTATAGTATCTCTATCATTTCTACAATATTATATATTCAAATGTATTGTTCCTCTTTCCCTTTTAATTTGGTTTTCCTGTTATTTAATGTTTTCTCCTTCTTATTCCTAATTGTTTTTTCATGTTTCATAACTCCATATCACTTCTTCTCATAGTTTTCAATTTCATTTCAAATATGTATGATTAAATGTTGTCCTATTTATGACTTCCTAATTGGTGGGACCGGCAAGGAAAACCACTTTCAGATCTGCCCTTCGGTAGACCCGAATAGTCTTGCTTGTACATGATGCATGTGGAGGCATGCATGAGATGACCCCAACTTGTGGGACCATGTGGGCATGGCCAATGTGGTCCCCCAGGCAAGGTGTGCGCAAATTCAGACACAAAACGCATGTTGCGTCACGTGGGGGCAGTGTTGTAGGGTTTTGTCGCCGGAAAACCATAGAAATGCATCGAGTGTCGGAGATGAACGATACTTGTCATGCATGCATGCCATGGTCATCCTAGGGTGTGCATAAAGTTTGGGATCATTTGGTGGAACCGGGAAGGAAAACATCTTTCAGTCTTGCTCTTCGGCAGACCCGAATGGTCCTGCTTGTACATGGTGCATGTGGAGATATGCATGAGATGAGCCCAACTTTTGGGACCATGTGGGTTCCTAGTCGTATGCAGGCCGTGGTGTATGAATTCTCCTGCTCTTGTAGGTGGGCACTTTTTTTGGCATATTGCCATGTGTTTTGATCTTCAAATCACACACTAAATTATACACATGCTCACTTGCATTCAATACACATTTTTTTGCATATATGACAAGTTAATGTTTTGACCTTCAGATCACCTAATAAATTTTACAAATGCTCACTTACATGTAATACACATGGCTATTAATGGGATTTCAACAAAAATGAGGCCGTGTGTATGAATTCTCCTCCCATATGCATGCCATGGTCATGGTAGGGTGTGTATAAAGTTTGGGATCATTTGGTGGGACCGGCAAGGAAAACCTCTTTCAAACTTGCCCTCCGGAAGACCCGAATAGTCCGGCTTGTACATGGTTCATGTGGAGGCATGCATGAGACGACCCCAACTTTTTGGGAGCACGTGGGCATGGCCAATGTGGTCCCCCAGGCAAGGTGTGCATGAATTCGGACACAATATGCATGTTGCGTCACGTCGGGGCACTGTTCTATGGTTTTATCGCTGCAAAACGCCTACAAAATGCATCGAGTGTCGGAAATGAATGATAGTTGACATGCATGCTTGCTATGCTCATTGTACGGTGTGCATAAAGTTTGGTTTCAATTGGTGAGACCGAAAAGAAAAACCTGCTTCTAGTACATGGTGCAAGTGCAGGCATACATGCGATTGTCCCAACTAGATTTGATTTAATAATATTTCAAGTATGAAACAGAAAAGAAAATTTATAATTAGGAAAGACAACCATGAAAAGTGAAATAAAATACAACATTGTATCATACATTATTTAAATTTATAACTGTCATAACAAAGAAAAGAGGATAATGTAGAAAATAGAAAAAAAATTGAATGAATAAGTGCAATAAAAGACAACATATTATCTTAAATTTAAAAATAATTCAAATATAAAAAGTTAAGATCTATTAGAATGAAGAAGTGAAATAAAAGATAACATATTATCCTACATTTTGAAAATATTTCAAATATAAAGAAGAGAACAAATATTATAATGAAGAAGTGAAATAAAACAGAACATTTTATCTTACAAACTAAAAATATTTCAAATATAATAAAGATAAGAAATATTAGAATGAAGAATGGAAATAAAATACATCATTTTAGTTTATATTTCGTAAATATTGTCAATATAAAAAAGAGAACGAACAAATGAAATAAAACACAACAGAATTTGGTATATTTTTTAATTTTAGTAAACACTATTAGAAATAATATAGAAAAAAAGATATTTGATTTTAAATATTAGAAATATAAACAAGAAAATAAATTTTGGAGTTAAGAAGTGAAAAACAAAGAGAATATAAAACAGATCAGCGCGCGGGTAAGGCAAATCTGGGCCAGCCCGCCCGAATTGGGCCCAAGGCAGAGCCGCGCAGGGCACAGTGCAGAGCACAGCCGTGGGGTGGTGGGAGTTTAGTCCCACCTCGCCAAGCGAGAGAGCGCCGCACTGGTTTATATACCCGGCTGCGACTCCCCTCCCAAGCTCCTACATATGCAGGCAGTACATTGCCTAACTCTCGTCCCCTCTGCCCTGTGGGGCCTACTAGCAGCAGAGATATTCTGCACCAGGGCCTGCATCCTGGCCCATGAACGGCTGGGTTCCTAGTCGTATGCAGGCCGTGGTGTATGGATTCTCCTGATCTGGTAGGTGGGCACTTTTTTTTGGCATATTCCCATGTGTTTTGATCTTCAAATCACACACTAAATTATACACATGCTCACTTGCATTCAATGCACATTTTTCTATATGACAAGTTAATGTTTTGATCTTCAAATCACCTAATAAATTTTACACATGCTCACTTACATGTAATACACATGGCTATTAATGGGATTTCAACAAAAATGACGCCGTGGTGTATGAATTCTCCTCCCACATGCATGCCATGGTCATGGTAGGGTGTGCATAAAGTTTGGGATCATTTGGTGGGACCGGCAAGGAAAACCTCTTGCAGACTTGCCCTCCGGCAGACCCAAATGGTCCGGCTTGCACATGGTGCAGTGTGGGCATGCATGAGATGACCTCAACTTTTGGGAGCATGTGGGCATGGCCAATGTGGCCCCCCAGGCAAGGTCTGCACGAATTCGGACACAAAATGCACGTTGTGTCACGCCGGGGCAGTGTTCTAGGGTTTTTTTTGACCACCTACAAATCACCTCAACTTTTGCACACATGATCTCTTGGACAAACAAAGTTAGGTTTCCAAGGTTTTATATTTTTTTTAATTTTTTTAATTTATAATGCCCTCTAGACTGACTGGTCAAAACATCGATCTATACCTCAAGGGGGCATTGTAAAATATTCTTTTTCCAAACTTTCATTCATAGCCATGTTTGGCACATGTGGGTCACCATGTACAACAAAATTTGGGTGATTTGGAGGTGGTGGGAAAAATCACCTTTGTTCCAAAACTGACTTAAATCAAATGGTCCCTCCGGAAATGGGGCATTTTTTCGACCACCTCAATTTTGGCACACATGATCTTTTGCACAAAAAAAGCTAGGTTTCCAAGGTTTTATATTTTTTTGAATTTTTTTGAATTTATACTGCCCTCTAGACTGACTGATGAAAACATCGGTCTATACCTCAAGGGGGCATTGTAAAATATGTTTTTTCCAAATTTTCTTTCATAGCCATCTTTGGCACATGTGGTTAACCAAGTACAAGAAAATTTGGGTGATTTGGAGGTGGTGAAAAATCACGTATGTTCAAAAACTGGTTTAAGTTAGACCAAATGGTCCCTCCGGAAATGGGGCATTTTTTCGACCACCTCAATTTTGGCACACATGATCTCTTGCACAAACAAAGCTAGGTTTCCAAGGTTTTATATTTTTTTGAATTTTTCATTAATTTATAATGCCCTCTACACTGATTGATCAAAACATCGGTCTATACATCAAGGGGGCATTGTAAAATATTTTTTTGCAAATGGTCCATCCGAAATGAGGTCATTTTTTGGACATCCTCTAAATCACCTCAAAATTTGCACACATGTTCTCCTACTCAAACATAGATATGTTACCAAGGTTTCACAATTTTTGAATTTTTTCTGAATTTTTTATGCCTTGCCCAATGCCGGTTCGAAACATGCGGCTTCACGGAGCCACTATAAATTGTACAAAAGGAGATCTTTCATATTACAAATAATCAACTTGCATTTCATGAAAAGAAACTCCTTCATATTACAAATAATCATTACATATTCATTCAAATGTTGTTTTTTGCACACACACACACACCATCTTTAACTACTTCTTTATTATTATTTGATAAAATGATGGAATATGTGCTCAGTTATTGGAATGTTTGATCATATGGTGGAGTATTTGCTATTTTTGCTTACTCAAATGATGGAAAGATGTCATTTGTGCGGATGAACAATTTCCACTTACTTCACTAAACAACATTAATTAACTTAATGCAAAGTTTTACATTTGGTCTGATTTGCTTATGGGCAGAGCATGTTGCACATGGCCACAGCATGGGAATTTATTGCACCATTGCCATAGCATGTTCCACATGGCCACAGCATGGGAAGTGTTTGTAGCATGCCTGATCAGTGAAGCAACACTGATGTGGCATGTCTGATCATTGCAGCAGGTAAATTCAAATAAATCATACATCTAAGGAACCATAATGGCAAATTTAAGGGACACAAATATAGATAGCAATATATATTACTACCATAGATAGCAGCATCCACACAGCACACTTGCTGATGCAGACACCTCCAAGTCCAAACCACTAGCATATTAGACAAGTTTAGACCACACATCACACTACTACACTTATATAAAGTTCATACTACATTACCACTTCAAGTTTCCACCATCAGACTACCACATAAAGTTCACCAAAAGAACTGAGGCTTCCTCCATCGTACGACAACCAGGGCAACTACATGTTAGGGTTTCTCAGGACCTTGTGGAGGGCAGAATGCTGAGCCCTGGTCTTGTACTCATCACTGCTGATGGATGTAGCCCGACAATGTTCCATCAGATGCTCCAGCAACCCAGGCCTGGGCTTGGGCCTGCTGCAGTAGGGGCAGTGGTACTTGTTCGTCCTCCAGTTGTAGTACATACCAGATCCTTGGGCCCTGATCTTCTGCACC
Source organism: Aegilops longissima (assembly GCA_021605205.1). Classification (NCBI taxonomy): domain Eukaryota; kingdom Viridiplantae; phylum Streptophyta; class Magnoliopsida; order Poales; family Poaceae; genus Aegilops; species Aegilops longissima. The sequence goes on along the minus strand of CM038682.1, from coordinate 108,173,644 downwards.
ACCTTCTCTTCAAAGGACTCGACGTTCCCCTCGACCACATCATCTCCAGATTGATACTGCACACATTAATGACTGACATTAATACATTATGCATTCAAATACTATAAACATCTAACACTAACTCAATGCACAAATAACATTTCAACTAGGCCTTACCTCGTACGGCTCATCTTCATCACTGTCATAAGGGTAGTACCAGATGAGTCCCACTTCCTCTTGTTGCCAACAAGATTCTCCTTCTGCTATATTGTCAACCAAGCAAGTCATTTACAAGGAATTGAATTGCAGTTCAAATAATGTCATTACAAACAAGTTGATTTTGCATAATGATGGAAAGCTCCTAACTATATTGAAAAAGTGCACAGGTTACACATGGTATGTACATTTCAACAACTAATTCATAGACTATATATGAAGCTATATAGATACTAAACAATAGGGTTATGAACATACAAGTTCATTCATATGGACATACTAATCCGGATTTTGCTTTTGAACATGCATATGAAGGTATAAATGAATATCATTCCTCTCTTCTTAACCAATGAAATAGCAGTTTTTGACAGACAATGCAAATAGGACCTTTATATATAACTTCGCAAACATGTCAGGTTTTCATTTCATTTGTAAATATTAATAAATATTTAGTTCAGAGCAGTTCTCAATGAGCACGCATATGTCAGAATAAGTGAAATGGTGAAGCCTAACTCCTACATCTAATTAAAATACCCTAACTCTAGCATCTAATTAAAAACACTAACTCCTACATCCACTGGAACATTCAGTCACAAAGTTTACTTACATATATCCTTGGATATAAATGAATCCAGTACAAATAACACTAACTCATACATCTAATTAAAATATCATAACTCTTACTTCTACTGCATCATTCAGTCACACCATTCAATTACATTTATCTCTGCCTATAAATGAATCCAATACAAAAGAAACCTAACTAAACATCTAATTAAGAAACACTAACTAGTATATCTACTACATCATTCAATCACAGAATCTATATAATTGTCTATAAATGAATAATACAAATAAACCTTAACTAATCAACTAAATAAAAAACCATAACTACTACATCTCTTGGATGATTCAATCATAGATCCTACATATAACTGGCTATAAATGAATCCAATACTAGAAAACCCTAACTAAACATCTAATTAAAAACCCTAACTACTACATCTACTGGATGATTCATATGACATTCATGCATGGAGTTATGCAACAACAATTTAATATGAGTTGGTCATCTGGCATAGTTGCATGTCTAGCAAACCTACTTATGGTTCACTTTATAAGTACAGGAATCCTACAGATCAAAAATAAACCTACCTACAATTTCAGTTTATGGATAATGAAGTGAAGCTCCTAACTATTTTGAAATTGTGCACTAGTTAAACGTACTGTGTTCATTTCAACAATTAATTGATAGACTTCAAATGAACGAAGTAGGATTTTAACCTCATTTGTACAATATCAACTTTAATAGATACACTGTGTCACGCCCAATATGCGACCCTATCCAAAAGGAACTCGACGGTCCCACCAAGGATAGACCCGCATATTGAAACGCTTTTGCAAGGTGGATATCATTACATCAACATTACATAATAGATGGGGATACATACATAAGGCACAAATGCCACAAGAATACATCAACATCATACATGAGGACAACATCCGACTACGGATGAAACATAAACAGAAGCTCAAACGACATCCACCCTGCTAGCCCAGGCTGCCGACCTGGAACCTAACCCCTAATCGAAGAAGAAGCAGAAGAAGAACTCCAACACAAGCAAACATCGCTCTCGCGTCATGATCATCGCAAACCTGTACCTGCAACTGGTGGTGTAGTAATCTGTGAGTCACGAGGACTCAGCAATCCCATTACCATGGGTATCAAGACTAGCAAAGCTTAAAGGGAAAGGAAGGGGGTAAAGTGGTGAGGTTGCAGCAGCGACTAAGCATGATATGGTGGCTAACATACGCAAATGAGAGCGAGAAGAGAAACAAAGGAACGGTCGTCAACTAGTAATGATCAAGAAGTGATCCTGAACTCCTACTTACGTCAGACATAACCCAGAAACTGTGTTCTCCTCTCGATCAACCCGAAAAGAGACACTCACGATTCGCACACGGTTGGTGTATTTTAATTAAGATCAACTTCGGGTTTTCTACAACCGACATTAACAAATTCCCATCTGCCACATAACCGCGGGCACGGCTTTCGAAAGTTCAAACCCTGCAGGGGTGTCCCAACTTAGCCCATGATAAGCTCTCGCGATCAACGAAGGATATTCCTTCTCCCCGGGAAGACCCGATCAGTCTCGGAATCCGGCTACAAGACATTTCGACAAGAATAAAACAAGACCAGCAAAGCCGCTGATGCGCCGACAATCCCGATAGGAGTTGCACATATCTCGTTCTCGAGGCAACACCGGATGAGACATCCTCTGAGTAAAACCAAACCTCGAGTTGCCACGAGGGGCCCATGATCTACTCGGTTCGGGCCAGCACTTAGAGAAGCACTGGTCCGGGGGCTAAATAAAGATGACCCTTGGGTTAATTACTCCCAAGGGAAATATAGGTGGTGGTGAGGCAAATGGTAAAACCAATGTTGGGCCTTCTTGAAAAAGTCTTATTCAAAGCGAACTGTCAAGGGGTCCCATAAATCACCCGACCGCGTTAGGGACGCAAAATCCGGGAACATAATACCGATATGACGGAAACTAGGCGGCAAGAGTGGAACAAAACACCAGGCATAAGGCCGAGCCTTCCACCCTTTACCAAGTATATAGATGCATTAATTAAATAAGATATATTGTGATATCCCAACAAGTAAACATGTTCCAACAAGGAACAACATCTCCATGTTCCAACAAGGAACAAACTTCATCTTCACCTGCAACTAACAACGCTATAAGAGGGCTGAGCAAAGCGGTAACATAGCCAAACAACGGTTTGCTAGGAAAGGTGTCAAAGGTTAGAGGCTGACATGGCAATTTGGGATGGCTTGATAAACAGGTAATAGGTAGCGCAGCATAGCGAAAGAACGAGGCAACTAGCATAGCAATGATAGTAGTGAGATCCAGGGTAGCGGTCATCTTGCCTGAAATCCCGCAAGGAAGAAGAACGAGTCCATGAAGAAGATGAACGGATGAAGCCAATACAAGCGTAGACGAACGAATCCTCACGATCGCAACTAAACAGGAACTAACAAGAAGAAGCACACAACATGGTAAACACACCACACATGAACAAGACATGATGCACAACAAGCATGATGCATGACAAAGCTACATGAAGCTACTCATGGCAAGAGATGATGCAAACAAGAGCAACACATCAAGGCAAGTTTAAATGAGGCCGGAAACAACATATAACAATTCCGGTAAGTCCTCATATGCAAATTTCGAAATTGGTCCAGATCTGAATAAACCTTATGTTCAAGTTGTTAAACAGCAAGTTAAGATGCACCACGATGATCTACACGAAATTCTAGTCAAGTTACATATAAAGTTCATTTAATTCGGAGCTACGGCCTAGAAGATATGAGCAAAACAAGATAAGCATGGCATTGGTGCAAAATTGCATACAAACATCAAGCAAGCACCCCAAAACATGGATGCAACATGATAATATGAAACTACATGCAAAATCAAGCAAGTTTCATATAGAGCACACTCAAAACGGAGCAACGGATTAACACATACACTCTATACAAGTTTAAAGGACAAGCTGACCAAAACAGCAACTAGGCATATTAATAGCATCAAAACAACATGCTACAGGACCTCAACATAATAACAAAAGGCATGGGCATGATGTACAGGTAAAGCATTACAAAACATGAACACTGAGCTATCTCCAGAAATCACTAGAAAATGCTCAAAATGACATGGCAAGATTGCAAATAATAACAGTTTCAGACTTTGCAGAAAATAACTTCAGGTTGCCATGTTTAGAGCTATGAAACAACATGTTATAGGAACTTATCATGGCAAACAAAGGCATGGCATGATACTACTAAATGCATAGAACAAAAGTCCCTTACTGACCATAAGCCAAAAAGGATCACAAGATATGATGGCACCTATGTAAACATAGCAAGTTATATTACAGATTCAAACATGGCAGGAACAACGATAAGTAGGCATGTTGGTGAGCTTGAACCACTCACCACAGAGCAATACATGGCATGGCAAGGCAACCAACAGCAAGAAGACATGGCATATAAGCTATACATGGCAAGAACAACATCATAGGGTGCAAGGATCAACTACAACAACCTTGGCAAAATTGAATAACATGTAAACAATCTGCCAGGAACATTTTATAGCAAAAGTAGAGCTTGATTGACTCAAGCTAGACTACTCCATAATTGCAAACAAGGGCATGGATGGATAGAGCAAGAGATGTAGAACAAAACATCTTTACTGAAGTATCTCAAAATAAGCATGGATCTCTCTGTAGCATCAAGTTAACATGGCATAAAAATATCAGCAAAACAGGGCTGAAATCAGCAACATCAGGAAGCCTACTTTGCATGCTTGTTCTAGTCACCACATTGATCACAAAAATACATGGCATACACCCCTGGAAAGATGGCATGGCATATTACAAAATACATGTAGGACTCAAATCCATAGGGTGCACACATTAATCATGGCAAAAATGACAAAAGTGCATGTTCTGTTAAGAAACAGAAACTAACATCACATAGCACTCTTCCAACAGTATTTCGGGCATCAAGATGAGCTCAAATGAAAATGATGCAGTGAGATGAAATGATCTACTCTTCGAGACGAACATTTTGACATATTACACGCGTAAAACGGAGCTATATGCAGAGAGTTATGATGCAATGAAAATGCAATAAAAAGTTAACAGAAATAGGACTTAGAGGAAACGGGGTCAACCTCGTTTTGGATCTAGGGTCGGGTCCCGAGGTCGGCCGGACCTCTCCGGAGCGGACGGGGCCGGAGGTGGGGAAGACGGGGCCGGGGCGACCGGAGAGGGGCGGATCCGGCCGCCGGAGGGGCGCCGACGGCGGGCGGCGCCGTGTGTCGCGGGCGGCAGCCCGGCGAGGAGCTCGGCGGCCACGGCGCGAGCGGCCGGGCGGCGGTAGGGAGGTGCGCTGGGCGGCGGGCGCTGCGCGCTGGCGAGGGGCGCCACCACCGGCGGGGAGACGCGGGCCGAGGCCGAGGCGACCACCGGGGTGGCAGGCGGCGGCGACGCCACCGGGCGGCGGGCGGCGGAACGGCGCAGGCGGGCGAAGCTTCAGACGGGCCTCAATGGCCCAGCAGGTGGCGGCGGTGGGGCGCGACCGGGACACTTGGCGCGACGTGAGTGGAGGGGAGCGGCGGCGGGGTGACGTGGCGTGATGCTATTGGCCGGAGAGAGGTGGAGGGCGGACATGTCCGGCGCCGGGCGGACGCGTCCGGCGCGCGGAGGAAGAAAGAGCTATGGTTAGGGGCGTTTTGATCCGCGAATTTTCGGGAGGAGGACATATATATAGGTAGAGGGAGCTAGGAGACTCCAAATGAGGTGCGGTTTTCGGCCACGCGATCGTGATCGAACGACCGAGAGCATGGAGGGGAGTTTGGTGGGTTTTGGGCCAGTTTGGAAGGGGTGTTGGGCTGCAAACAAAAGAGGCTTTTGCAGCACAGTTAACCGTTGGAGTACCAAACGACCTCCAAATGATCCGAACTTGACAGCGGTCTACGGTGGTATACCAAGGCCGCTGGCAAACCTCGGTCCATTCGAGACCGTTTAACACCCGCACATGAAAAAAGGTAAAAGGGGCGCCGGAGACATAGGAGTGCCGGATTGAAAAACGGACAACGGGGAAAATGCTCGGATGCATGAGACGAACATGTATGCAAATGCGATGCACATGAAGACATGATATGAAATACAGATGATGACATGGCAAAGAGAGACACGCAAGCACATGACATGGCAAGGACGGCGAATAACTGGCAGACACCTGGCGCGTCGAATCCGGGGCGTTACACACTGGGTGGCGGCTTAGCCCCTGCCGTGGCCCACTGAGGGAATATGCAAAACAAATCTAACAACATATACAACACAGAACAAAATCTAAGGACATGAGGCAATCCAGATTCTAATATAAAAAAACCTAACTCACATTATGATCTCTCTAGCATTCAACCACGAATCAACTACAAAAAAACCCTAACTCTCAAATGGGGTTGCCCATTCAATCAAAAAACCCTAACAAGCAGAAGGGGTGTCGCATTCAATCACAAATCTACAATAAAAAAATCCTATCTACTAAATCTTCTGCTTATCAACTACAACTATGAGAGGAGGGGAACGAGAAGCATTACCACATCCACCACCTGCTTGTCGCTCGCCTCCGCACCTACATCTAGTGCGCCGCTAGACGCCGTCACCACCAGGTCCGGCACGACGGAGTCCGAGCCCACCACCCCCTGCTCCACCAGATCCGCCGCCGCAGCAACCGATCCAGCGACTGCGGGTGCAGCATCTCCCGCACCACCGACGGCGGCCACTTCTTGGATAGCATCTGCCGCGGTGTTCGCGGCACCGACCGCAACTTCGTGCGCAGCGGAGGCAGTGCCACGACCTTGCGCCATCGAAGCCTAAGAGAACCCGCTGGAGAGAGGGAGGCGGTGGGGTTGCGCGAGTTGGTGCGGTGGCGGGGCGATGGAGACGAGGGGGATACGATGCGGCAAGGAGAGAGGGAGTGAGCCGATTTGGGGGGAAATGGTGGGGCGATGCGGCCGGTGGTGGTTCCCCTCCCTCTTTATAGGATGTGATGTTTTTGGAAGTTTACGTGCGCCGCGTGGCCGCGTGGCTAGCCCACGACCGCCGCAGGTGACAAGGGAAAACGATACGCCCACGTACAATACATGTATACCCTTGATACATCCATTTTGCATCATGCTTTTATATCAATATTTATTGCATTATGGGTTGTTATTACACATTATATCTCAATACTTATGGCTATTCTCTCTTATTTTACAAGGTTTACCATGAAGAGGGGGAATGCCGGCACCTGGAATTCTGGCTGGAAAAGGAGCAAACATTGGAAACCTATTCTGCACAGCTCCAAAAGTCCTGAAACTCCACGAAACAATTTTTTGGATTTTATAAGAATTTATGAGCAAAAGAAATAGGACAGGGGGCCCACACCCTGTCCAGGAGACTGGGGGCGCCCCCCCCCCCTATAGGGCACGCCCCCTATCTCCTGGGCCCCCTGGTGGGCTTCCGGCATCCATCTTCTGCTATATCATCACTTTTACCCTGGAAAAAAAATCGTGGCCAAGCTTACGGGACGAAACTCCGCCGCCACGAGGTGGAACCTTGGCGGAATCAATCTAGGGCTCTGGCGGAGCTGTTCTGCCGGGGAAACTTCCCTCCGGGAGGGGGAAATCATCACCAACGTCATCACCGACGATCCTCTCATTGAGAGGGGGTCAATCTCCATCAACATCTTCACCAGCACCATCTCCTCTCAAAACCCTAGTTCATCTCTTGTATCCAATCTTGTATCAAACCCACAAATTGGTACCTGTGGGTTGCTAGTAGTGTTGATTACTCCTTGTAGTTGATGCTAGTTGGTTTACTTGGTGAAAGATCATATGTTCAGATCCTTTATGCATATTATTACTCCTCTGATTATGAACATGAATATGCTTTGTGAGTAGTTACGTTTGTTCTTGAGGACATGGGTGAAGTCTTGCTATTAGTAGTCATGTGAATTTGGTATTCGTTCGATATTTTGATGAGATGTATGTTGTCTTTCCTCTAGTGGTGTTATGTGAACGTCGACCACATGAAACTTCACCATTATTTGGGCCTAGAGGAAGGCATAGGGAAGTAATAAGTAGATGATGGGTTGCTAGAGTGACAGAAGCTTAAACCCTAGTTTATGCGTTGCTTCGTTAGGGGCTGATATGGACCCATATGTTTAATGATGTGGTTAGGTTTACCTTAATACTCCTTTTTGTAGTTGCGGATGCTTGCAATAGGGGTTAATCATAAGTGGGATGCTTGTCCAAGTTAGGACGGTACCCAAGTGTCAGTCCACCCACATATCAAATTATCAAAGTACCGAACGCGAATCTTATGAACGTGATGAAAACTAGCTTGACGATAATTCACAATGTGTCCTCGGGAGCTCCTTCTTCATTATTAGAATTTGTCCAGGCTTATCCTTTGCTACATAAAGGATTGGGCCACCTTGCTGCACTTTATTTACTTTATTTACTTTTTGCTCGTTACTATTTATCTTATCACAAAACTATCTATCACCTACTATTTCGGTGCTTGCAGAGAAAACCTTCTCGAAAACCGCTTATCATTTCCTTCTGCTCCTCGTTGGGTTCGACACTCTTACTTATCGAAAGGACTACGATAGATCCCCTATACTTGTGGGTCATCAAGACTCTTTTCTGGCGCCGTTGCCGGGGAGTGTAGTGCTTTTGGTGAGTGGAACTTGGTAAGGAAACATTTATATAGTGTGCTGAAATTTTCTGTTACTTGTCACTATGGAAACTAATCCTTTGAAGGGCTTGTTTGGGGTATCTTCACCCCAACCAGAAGAGCAAAGAGATGCTCCTCAACCTACTGAACTTTATGAAAATATTCACTTTGAGATTCCTTCGAGTATGATAGAAAAATTGCTAGCTAATCCTTTTGCAGGAGACGGAACATTGCATCCCGATTTACACCTTATCTTTGTGGATGAAGTTTGTGGATTATTTAAGCTTGCAGGTATTCCCGATGATGTTGTCAAAAGGAAGGTCTTCCCTTTATCTTTGAAGGGAGATGCATTGACATGGTATAGGCTATGTGATGATACGGGATCTTGGAATTATAAGCGATTGAAGTTGGAATTTCACCAGAAGTTCTATCCTATGCATCTTGTTCATCGTGATCGTAATTACATATATAATTTCTAGCCTCGCGAAGGAGAAAGCATCGCTCAAGCTTGGGGGAGGCTTAAGTCAATGTGATATTCATGCCCCAATCATGAGCTCTCTTGGGAAATGATTATTCAGAATTTTTATGCTCGACTTTCTCTTAATAATCGCAACCTGCTCGATACTTCCTGTGCTGGTTCTTATATGCTAAAGACTATTGATTTCAAATGGGACTTATTGGAAAGAATTAAACGCAACTCTGAAGATTGGGGTTCCGACGATTGTAAGGAGTCAGGTATGACACATAAGTTCGATTGTGTTAAATCTTTTATGGATACCGATGCTTTCCGTGGATTTAGCGCTAAGTATGGACTTGACTCTGAGATAGTAGCTAATTTTTTTGAATCTTTTGCTACTCACATTGATCTCCCTAAAGAGAAGTGGTTTAAATATAATCCTCCTGTTGAAGTGAAAGTAGTTGCACCTATTACAGTCGAAGAAAAGACCATTACATATAGTGATCCTATTATTCCTACTGCTTATGTCGAAAAACCTCCTTTTCCTGTTAGGATAAAAGATCATGCTAAAGCTTCGACTGTTGTTTGTAAGAGAAATATTAGAACTTATACACCTCCTGAGCAAATCAAAGTTGAACCTAATGTTGCTATTGTTAAAGATCTCTTGTCTGATAATATTGATGGGCATGTTATTTATTTCTGTGATGAAACTGCTAGAATTGCCAAACCTTGTGCTAAAGATAAACATAGACCTGTGGTAGGCATACCTGTTATTTCTGTTAAAATAGGAGATCATTGTTATCATGGCTTATGTGATATGGGTGCTAGTGCTAGTGCAATACCTATTGACTTATACAAAGAAATTAAGCACGATATCGCACCTACTGAGTTAGAAGATATTGATGTCACAATTAAACTTGCCAATAGAGATACTATTTCACCAATGGGAATTGTTAGAGATGTTGAAGTCTTGTGTGGGAAAACTAAATATCCTGCTGATTTTCTTGTTCTTGGCTCCCCACAAGATAGCTTTTGTCCCATTATATTTGGTAGACCCTTCTTGAACACCGTTAATGCTAAGATAGATTGCGAAAAGGATGTTGTTACTATTGGTCTAGGTGATATGTCTCATGAGTTCAACTTTTCTAAATTTCGTAGACAACACCGTGAAGAGGTATTACCTAGTAAGGATGAGATTATTGGTCTTGCTTCCATTGCTGCTCCTCCAACTGATCTGTTAGAACATTATTTGTTAGACCATGAAAACGATATGTTTATGAAGGAAAGGGAAGAAATAGATGAAGTGTTCCTTAAACAAGAACCTATGCTGAAACATAACCTTCCCGTTGAAATTCTTGGGGATCCCCCTCCACCCAAGGGTGATCCCGTGTTTGAACTCAAACCTTTACCTGATAATCTTAAGTATGCTTATCTTGATGAAAAAGAAATATATCCTGTTATTATTAGTGCTAACCTTTCAGAGAAAGAAGAAGAAAGATTATTGAAAACTCTGAAGAAGCACCGAGCTGCTATTGGATATACTCTGGATGATCTTAAGGGCATTAGTCCCACATTATGTCAACACAAAATTTCAGTGGAGAAAGATGCCAAACCAGTTAGAGATCCTCAAAGACGATTAAATCACAAAATGAAGGAGGTGGTAAGAAAGGAGATTCTAAAACTCCTTGAGGCAGGTATTATTTATCCCGTTGCTGATAGTGAATGGGTAAGCCCTGTCCATTGTGTCCCTAAAAAGGGAGGTATTACCGTTGTTCCTAATGATAAAGATGAATTGATCCCGCAAAGAATTATTACAGGTTATATATAGGATGGTAATTGATTTTCGTAAGTTAAATAAAGCTACTAAGAAAGATCATTACCCTTTACCTTTTATTGATCAAATACTAGAAAGACTATCCAAACACACACATTTTTGCTTTCTAGATGGTTATTCTGGTTTCTCTCAAATACATGTGTCAGCAAAGGATCAATCTAAAACTACTTTTACTTGCCCTTTTGGTACTTTTGCTTATAAACGTATGCCTTTTGGTTTATGTAATGCACCTGCTACCTTTCAAAGATGAATGATGGCTATATTCTCTAATTTTTGTGAAAATATTTGTGAGGTATTCATGGATGACTTCTCCGTCTATGGATCCTCTTTTGATGATTGTTTGAGCAACCTTGATCGAGTTTTGCAAAGATGCGAAGACACTAGTCTCGTCCTGAATTGGGAAAAGTGTCACTTTATGGTTAATGAAGGCATTGTCTTGGGGCACAAGATCTCCGAGAGAGGTATTGAAGTTGATAAGGCCAAAGTTGATGCTATTGAAAAGATGCCATGTCCCAAGGACATAAAAGGTATAATAAGTTTCCTTGGTCATGCCGGCTTTTATAGGAGGTTCATTAAGGACTTTTCTAAAATCTCTAGGCCTCTGACTAATTTATTGCAAAGAGATATTCCTTTTGTCTTTGATGATGATAGTGTAGAAGCATTTGAAACACTTAAGAAAGCTTTGATCACTGCACCTATTGTTCAGCCACCTGATTGGAATTTACCTTTTGAAATTATGTGTGATGCTAGTGATTATGCTGTAGGTGCTGTTTTAGGGCAAAGAGTCGATAAGAAATTGAATGTTATCCAGTATGCTAGTAAGACTCTTGATACTGCCCAGAGAAATTATGCTACTACTGAAAAAGAGTTCTTAGCAGTTGTGTTTGCATGTGATAAGTTTAGACCTTATATTGTTGATTCCAAAGTTACTATTCACACTGATCATGCTGCTATTAAATATCTTATGGAAAAGAAAGATGCTAAGCCTAGACTCATTAGATGGGTCATGCTGCTATTAAATATCTTATGGAAAAGAAAGATGCTAAGCCTAGACTCATTAGATGGGTCCTCTTGCTCCAAGAATTTGATTTGCATATTATTGATAGAAAGGGAGCTGAGAACCCCATTGCAGACAACTTATCTAGGTTAGAGAATGTTCTTGATGACCCACTGCCTATTAAGGATAGTTTTCCTGATGAACAATTAGCGGTTGTCAATGCTTCTCGTACTGCTCCTTGGTATGTTGATTATGCTAATTATATTGTTGCTAAATATATACCGCCTAGTTTCACATACCAGCAAAAGAAAAAGTTCTTTTATGATTTAAGACATTACTTCTGGGATGATCCACACCTTTATAAAGAAGGAGTAGATGGTATTATTAGACGTTGTGTGCCTGAGCATGAACAGGAACAAATCCTATGCAAGTGTCACTCTGAATCCTATGGAGGACACCACGCTGGAGATAGAACTGCACACAAGGTACTACAATCTGGTTTTTATTGGCCTACTCTTTTCAAAGATGCTCGTAAGTTTGTCTTATCTTGTGATGAATGTCAAAGAATAGGTAACATTAGTAGACGTCAAGAAATGCCTATGAATTATTCTCTTGTTATTGAACCGTTTGATGTTTGGGGCTTTGATTATATGGGACCTTTTCCTGCCTCTAATGGTTATACACATATTTTAGTTGATGTTGATTACGTTACTAAGTGGGTAGAAGCTATTCCAACTAGTAGTGCTGATCATAACACTTCTATTAAAATGCTTAAAGAAGTTATTTTTCCGAGGTTTGGAGTCCCTAGATATCTTATGACTGATGGTGGTTCACACTTTATTCATGGTGCTTTACGTAAGATGCTTGCTAAGTATGATGTCAATCATAGAATCGCATCTCCTTATCACCCGCAGTCTAGTGGTCAAGTAGAGTTGAGCAATAGAGAGCTCACATTAATTTTGCAAAAGACTGTGAATAGATCTAGAAAGAATTGGTCCAAAAAACTTGATGATGCATTATGGGCCTATAGAACTGCATACAAAAATCCTATGGGTATGTCTCCATATAAGATGGTTTATGGAAAAGCATGTCATTTACCTCTTGAACTTGAACATAAAGCATATTGGGCTATTAAAGAGCTCAATTATGACTTCAAACTTGCCGGTGAGAAGAGGTTGTTTGATATTAGCTCACTTGATGAATGGAGAACCCAAGCATATGAGAATGCCAAGCTTTTTAAAGAAAAAGTCAAACGCTGGCATGATAAGAGGATACAAAAGCGTGAGTTTAATGTAGGAGATTATGTGTTATTGTTCAACTCTCGTTTAAGAATTTTTGCAGGAAAACTTCTCTCAAAATGGGAAGGTCCCTACATTATCGAGGAGGTCTATCGTTCTGCTGCTATAAAAATCAACAACTTCGAAGGCACAAATCTGAGGGTGGTAAACGGTCAAAGAATTAAACATTATATTCAGGTAATCCTATCAATGTTGAAACTAATATTATTGAAACCATAACTCCCGAGGAATACATAAGAGACACTTTCCAGAACGTTCCAGACTCCGAAAAGGCATAGGTACGTGGTACGGTAAGTAAACCGACTCCAAAACAACTCTAATGGCAATTTTTATCAGTTTTGGATTATTTAAGAATTTTAAGAAGAAAGAAGTAGTCCGAAGGGACACGAGGCTCCCACGAGAGGAGGCGCCCCCTTAGGGCGCGCCCCTGTCTCGTGGGCACCTCATGTGCCTCCGGACTCCGTTTTCTTATGTTACGATTTTGGTCGGTAAAAATTCATTATATATACTCCCGAAGGTTTTGACTACCGTATCACGCAAATATCCCCTGTTTTCGTTTCGAGCTGTTTCTGTTTCAGATCTAGAGCATCATGTCGTCTCCAAGCGCTCCCAAGGACAAGTTTTTCGAGAGAGTTATCACCCCCTATCTCACGGAGGTACTGCATCATCCTCAAACCATTGAGGTGCGTGACGGGGTGCTGCACATCCGCGATGTGGAGGGACCAAGGCGTACCAAGAGCATGGAGACAAAGCTCGAAGCCGTGGAGCAAGAAGTTTTCAAGTGTCAAGGGATGGTGGGGCGTGGACTCAACGCCAAGCAGATGATGATCACGGAGTTCACCAACAACCACAAGCTGGATGCCGAAGTCATTGGGGAAACCATCTTCAAACTTCAAGAGAAAATTGAGCACCTCCAAGCTCAGATCTATGACCTGCAAAACCAGAACTGTGAGTATAAATATAGATTCAAGCGAATGAGTTTGGCTGCAGATTTAAGGATCCCGGAGACTCGATCATCCTTTTATGATGGAGAGCCGATGCCCTGGAAGACGGACGACAAGCCTACATCATCAACAACTCCTACTTCACCACCTCCAAATAAATAATCACATGGGTATGGGCACTCCCCTTGGCAACTGCCAAGCTTGGGGGAGGTGCCCCGGTATCGTATCACCATCACACCCTTATCTTTACCACTTTATTTAGTTCCATCCTTTTAGTAGTATCTTGATCTAGTAGATTGAAGTTTTGATATCAAGTAGTTTTGAGTTTTGCTTTGTGATCTCTTTATGTAAGCTAGTCCGTGTGCTATCTATAATAAAGATTAGTGTTGAGTTAAGGGCTTTGCTATGTTGCTATGATCTTGAGAAGGTAGAAAGAACAAAAGAGTTCATGTTGATCTTATGGATGGTGACAACTTCACACATAGAAAGTATGAGGCATAAAAATTGTTGAGAGTTGATGAACGTAGCCTTGGTCATCGTTGCAATTAATAGGAAGTGATAAGGTAAGAGGGGTTCACATATAAATATATTATCTTGGACATCATTTATGATTGTGAAGCACTCATTAAGTATGACATGCTAAAAGAGTTGATGTTGGACAAGGAAGACAACGTAATGGTTTATGTTTTCTGACATCTCAGTTAAAGTATATATTGTCATTGACCTTCCAAACATGTTGAGCTTGCCTTTCCCCCTCATGCTAGCCAAATTCCTTGCACCAAGTAGAGATACTACTTGTGCTTCCAATTATCCTTAAACCCAGTTTTGCCATGAGAGTCCACCATACCTACCTATGGATTGAATAAGATCCTTCAAGTAAGTTGTCATCGGTGCAAGCAATAAAAATTGCTCTCTAAATATGTATGACTTATTAGTGCGGAGAAAATAAACTTTGTACGAACTTGTTGTGGAAGTAATAAAAGCGACAGACTGCATAATAAAGGTCCACATACAAGGGGCAATATAAAGTGACGTTCTTTTGCACTAAGACTTTATGCATCAACCCTAAATGCGCATGACAACCTCTGCTTCCCTCTGCGAAGGGCCTATCTTTTACTTTATGTTTTACCTTATGCTTGAGTCAAGGTGATACTCACCTTTCCCTTTTTATTTTTATCCTTTGGCATGCTCCTCGTGTTTGAAAGATCATGATACATATATCCAATTGGATGTAAGTTGGCATAGACTATTATTGTTGACATCACCTAAAGGTGAATATGTTGGGAGGCAACACAATAAGCCCATATCTTTCTCAGTGTCCGGCTGAACCTCTATAACCACAAGTATTGCATGAGTGTTAATAATTATAGGGGAATACGAGATAGTTGAGTATGTGAGCTTGCTGAAAAGCTCTATTATTGACTCTTTCCGATGTTACGATAAATTGCAATTGCTTCAATGACTGAGATTATAGTTGGTTAGTTCCCAATGAAGTTTTTGAACCATACTTGACATTGTGGATTGCTTATTACTTGAGCATAAGAAATCATATGACAAAATCCATATATTTGTAGTTATTAGAATGATCATGATGCCCTCATGTCCGTGTTTTATTTTTATCGACACCTCTATCTCTAAACATGTGGACATATTTTCCGATTTCGGCTTCCGCTTGAGGACAAGCGAGGTCTAAGCTTGGGGGAGTTGATACGTCCATTTTGCATCATGCTTTTATATCAATATTTATTGCATTATGGGCTGTTATTACACATTATATCTCAATACTTATGGCTATTCTCTCTTATTTTACAAGGTTTACCACGAAGAGGGGGAATGCCGGCACCTGGAATTCTGGCTGGAAAAGGAGCACACGTTGGAAACCTATTCTGCACAGCTCCAAAAGTCATGAAACTCCACAAAACAACTTTTTGGATTTTATAAGAATTTATGAGCAAAAGAAATAGGCCAGGGGGCCCACACCCTGTCCAGGAGACAGGGGGCGCCCCCTCCCGCCTATAGGGCGCGCCCCCCTATCTCCTGGCCCCCCTGGTGGGCTTCCAGTGTCCATCTTCTGCTATATCATCACTTTTACCCTGGAAAAAATCGTGGGCAAGCTTACGGGATGAAACTCCGCCGCCACGAGGCGGAACCTTGGCGGAATCAATCTAGGGCTCTGGCGGAGCTGTTCTGCCGGGGACACTTCCCTCCGTGAGGGGGAAATCTGAAGGAAATATGCCCTAGAGGCAATAATAAAGTTATTATTTATTTCCTTATATCATGATAAATGTTTATTATTCATGCTAGAATTGTATTAACCGGAAACATAATACATGTGTGAATACATAGACAAACATAGCGTCACTAGTATGCCTCTACTTGACTAGCTCGTTGAATCAAAGATGGTTAAGTTTCCTAGCCATAGACATGAGTTGTCATTTGATTAACGGGATCACATCATTAGGAGAATGATGTGATTGACTTGACCCATTCCGTTAGCCTAGCACTTGATCGTTTAGTATGTTGCTTATGCTTTCTTCATGACTTATACAAAGTTCCTGCAACTATGAGATTATGCAACTCCCGTTTACCGGAGGAACACTTTGTGTGCTACCAAACGTCACAACGTAAATGGGTGATTATAAAGGTACTCTACAGGTGTCTCCAAAAGTATATGTTGAGTTGGCATGAATCGAGATTAGGTTTTGTCACTCCGATTGTCGGAGAGGTATCTCTGGGCCTTCTCGGTAATACACATCACATAAGCCTTGCAAGCATTGCAACTAATGAGTTAGTTGTGAGATGATGTATTACGGAACGAGTAAAGAGACTTACCGGTAACAAGATTGAACTAGGTATTGGATACCGACGATCGAATCTCGGGTAAGTAACATACCGATGACAAAGGGAACAACGTATGTTGCTATGCGGTTTGACCGATAAAGATCTACGTAGAATATGTAGGAACCAATATGGGCATCCAGGTTCCGCTATTGGTTATTGACCAAGAATAGTTCTAGGTCATGTCTACATAGTTCTCGAACCCGTAGGGTCCGCACGCTTAAGGTTTCGATGACAGTTGTATTATGAGTTTATGAGTTTTGATGTACCGAAGGAGTTCGGAGTCCCGGATGAGATCGGAGACATGACGAGGAGTCTCGAAATGGTCGAGACGTAAAGATCGATATATTGGACGACTATATTCGGAGTTCGGAAAGGTTCGAATGATTCGGTATTTTTCGAGTACCGGAGAGTTACGGAATTCGCCGGGAGAAGTATTGGGCCTTATTGGGCCCTGCGGGAAAGAGAGGGGCTGCCTAGGGCAGGCCGCGCTTCCAAGGCCTAGTCCGAATTGGACTAGGGGAGGGCCGCACCCTTCTTCCCTTCCCCTTCCTTCTCCTACTCCTACTAGGAAAGGAGGAGTCCTACTCCGGTGGGAGTAGGACTCCCCTGCGCCTCCTCCCTTGGCGGCCACCTCCTCCTTGCTCCTTTATATCTACGGGGCAGGGGGCACCCCATGACACACAAGTTGATCTACGGATCGTTCCTTAGCCGTGTCGGTGCCCCTTCCACCATATTCCACTTCGGTCATATCGTCATGAGCTTAGGCGAAGCCTGCGCGGAGAAGTCATATCGTCATGGAGCTTAGGCGAAGCCCTGCGTCGGTGGAGCATCATCATCGTCACCACGCCGTCGTCTTGACGGAACTCATCCCGACACTTTGCTGGATCGAGTCCGGGATCGCCATCGAGCTGAACGTGTGCAGAACTCGGAGGTGCCGTGACGTTCGGTGCTTGGATTGGTCGGATCGTGAAGACGTCGACTACATCAACAGCGTTGTTATAACGCTTCCGCTTTCGGTCTACGAGGGTACGTGGACAGACACTCTCCCCTCTCGTTGCTATGCCATCACCATGGTCTTGCGTGTGCGTAGGAAAATTTTGAAATTACTACGTTACCCAACAGTGGCATCCGAGCCTGGTTTTATGCGTTGATGTCATATGCACGAGTAGAACACAAGTGAGTTGTGGGTGATATAAGTCATACTGCTTACCAGCATGTCATACTTTGGTTCAGCGGTATTGTGAGATGAAGCGGCCCGGACCGACATTACGCGTACGCTTACGCGAGACTGGTTTCACCGCTTGAGCACTAGTTGCTTAAAGGTGACCGGCGGTGTCTGTCTCTCTCACTTTAGTTGAACTGAGTGTGGCTACGCCGGTCCTTGCGAAGGTTAAAATAGCACCAACTTGACAAACTATCGTTGTGGTTTTGATGCGTAGGTAAGAACGGTTCTTGCTCAGCCCGTAGCAGCCACGTAAAACTTGCAACAACAAAGTAGAGGACGTCTAACTTGTTTTTGCAGGGCATGTTGTGATGTGATGTGGTCAAGACGTGATGCTATATTTTATTGTATGAGATGATCATGTTTTGTAACCGAGTTATCGGCAATCGGGCGAGGAGCCATATGGTTGTCGCTTTATTGTATGAAATGCAACGCCATGTCATTGCTTTACTTTATCACTAAGCAGTAGCGATAGTCGTAGAAGCAATAGTTGGCGAGACGACAACGATGCTACGATGGAGATCAAGGTGTCGCGCCGGTGACGATGGTGATCATGACGATTGCTTGGAGATGGAGATCACAAGCACAAGATGATGATGACCATATCATATCACTTATATTGATTGCATGTGATGTTTATCCTTTATGCATCTTATCTTGCTTTGATTGACGGTAGCATTATAAGATGATCTCTCAAATAAATTATCAAGAAGTGTTCTCCTGAGTATGCACCGTTGCTAAAAGTTCAGTAGTACCCGACACCACGTGATGATCGGGTGTGATAAGTTCTACGTCCATCTACAACGGGTGCAAGCCAGTTTTGCACACGCAGAATACTCAGGTTAAACTTGACGAGCCTAGCATATGCAGATATGGCCTCGGAACACGGAGACCGAAAGGTCGAGCATGAATCATATAGTAGATATGATCAACATAGTGATGTTCACCATTGAAAACTACTCCATCTCACGTGATGATCGGTTATGGTTTAGTTGATTTGGATCACGTGATCACTTAGATGACTAGAGAGATGTCTGTCTAAGTGGGAGTTCTAAAGTAATATGATTAATTGAACTTTAATTTATCATGAACTTAGTCCTGGTAGTATTTTGCAAATTATGTTGTAGATCAATAACTCGCGTTGTTGCTTCCCTATGTTTGTTGCTTTCATATGTTTATTTTGATATGTTCCTAGAGAAAAATTATGTTGAAAAATGTTAGTAGCAATGATGCGGATTGGATCCGTGATCTGAGGTTTATCCTCGTTGCTGCACGAAAAATTATGTCCTTAATGCACCGCTAGGTGACAAACCTATTGCAGGAGCGGATGCGGGCGTTATGAGCGTTTGGCTAGCTCAAATATGATGACTACTTGATAGTTTAGTGCACCATGCTTAAAGGCTTAGAATCGGGACTTCAAAGACGTTTTGAGCGTCATGGACCATATGAGATGTTCCAGGAATTGAAGTTAATATTTCAAGCAAATACCGAGTTGAGAGATATGAAGTCTCCAACAAGTTCTATAGCTAAAAGATGGAGGAGAATCGCTCAACTAGTGAGCATGTGCTCAGATTATCCAGGTACTTCAATCGCTTGAATCAAGTGGGAGTTAATCTTCCAGATAAGATAGTGATTGGCAGAATTCTCTAGTCACCATCACCAAGTTAGTAGAACTTCGTGATGAACTATAATATGCAAGGGATGACAAAAGTAATTCCCAAGCTCTTCGTGATGCTGAAATCGACGAAGGTAGAAATCAAGAAAAGAGCATCAAGTGTTGATGACCGACAAGACCACTAGTCTCAAGGAAAAGGGCAAAGGGAAGAAGGGAACTTCAAAAGAACGGCAAGCAAGTTGCTACTCGAGTGAAGAAGCCCAAGTCGGACCTAAGCACGAGACTAAGTGCTTTTGCTACAATGGAATTGGTCCTTTGAAGCGGAACTACCCCAAGTGTTTGGCGGATAAGAAGGATGGTGAAGTGAACAAAGGTATATTTGATATACAGATTATTGATGTATATTTTACTAGTGTTCATAGCAACCCCTCGGTATTTGATACTGGTTCAGTTGCTAAGAGTAGTAACTCAAGCGGAGTTGCAGAATGAACAGAAACTAGTTGAAGGGGAAGTGACGATGAGTGTTGGAAGTAGTTCCAAGATTGATATGATCATCATCGCACACTCCCTATACTTTCGGGATTAGTGTTAAACCTAAATAAATGTTATTTGGTGTTTGCGTTGAGCATGAATATGATTTGATCATGTTTATTGCAAAACGGTTATTCATTTAAAGTCAAAGAATAATTGTTGTTCTGTTTAAATGAATAAAACCTTCGATGGTCATACACCCAATGAAAATAGTTTTCAAAACGGTTATTCATTTAAAGTCAAAGAATAATTGTTGTTCTGTTTAAATGAATAAAACCTTCAATGGTCATACACCCAATAAAAATAGTTTGTTGGATCTCGATCGTAGTAATACACATATTCATAAAATTGATGCCAAAAGATGCAAAGTTAATAATGATAGTGCAACTTATTTGTGGCACTGCCGTTTAGGTCATATTGGTGTAAAGCGCATGAAGAAACTCCATGCTGATGGGATTTTGGAATCACTTGATTATGAATCACTTGATGCTTGCGAACCATGCCTTATGGGCAAGATGACTAAAGACTCGTTCTCGGAACAATGGAGCGAGCAAATGACTTATTGGAAATAATACATATTGATGTATGCGGTCCGATGAGTGTTAAAGCTCACGGCAAGTATCGTTATTTTCTGACCTTCACAAGATGATTTGAGCAGATTTTTGTATATCTACTTAATGAAGCACAAGTCTGAAACATTTGAAAAGTTCAAATAATTTCAGAGTGAAGTGGAGAATCATCGTAATAAGAAAATAAAGTTTCTACGATCTGATCGTGGAGGAGAATATTTGAGTTACGAGTTTGGCCTTCATACAAAACAATGTGGAATAGTTTCACAACTCACGCCACATGGAACACCATAACGTAATGGTGTGTCCGAACGTCATAACCGTACTTTATTTTGATATGGTGCGATCAATGATGTCTCTTACCGATTTACCAATATCGTTTTGGGGTTATGCATTAGAGACAGCTGCATTCACGTTTAATAGGGCACCATCTAAATCCGTTGAGATGACACCGTATGAACTATGGTTTAACAGTAAACCTAAGCTGTCGTTTCTTAAAAGTTTGGAGTTGTGATGCTTATGTGAAAAAGTTTTCAACTGATAAGCTCGAACCCAAATCGGAGAAGTGCGTCTTCATAGAATACCCAAAGGTAACTATTGGGTACATGTGACGCCCCCGATTTAATCGTACACTAACCATGCACGCAAATGTGTACGATCAAGATCAAGGACTCACGGGAAGATATCACAACACAACTCTACAAATAAAATAAGTCATACAAGCATCATAATACAAGCCAGGGGCCTCGAGGGCTCGAATACAAGTGCTCGATCATAGACGAAGTCAGCGGAAGCAACAATATCTGAGTACGGACATAAGTTAAACAGGTGCCATAAGATGCCTAGCACAAACTGGGATACAGATCGAAGAGGAGCAGGCCTCCTGCCTGGGGATCCTCCTAGGTCACTCCTGGTAGTGGTCGTCGCCGGGCTGCACGTAGTAGTAGGCGCCTCGAGTAGTAGTCGTCGTGGGCGGTGGCGTGCGATCCTGGGCTCCATCGTGCAGTTGCAGCAATCGAGTAGAGATAGGGAAAAGGGGAACAAGGCAACCGTGAGTACTCATCCAAAGTACTACAAGCAAGGAGCTACACTACATATGCATGGATATATGTGTAAAGGCCATATCGGGGACTGAATCGCAGAATGCCGAAATAAGAGGGGATAGCTAGTCTTAACGAAGACTACGCTTCGGACACCGTCGGGCAATGCAGCGAAGAGGACGACGGAAGTCCTCCAAGCAACATCATATAGCAATAATCCTACCCGGCAATCCCCTGCTCATAACCCCGAGCGAGAGCGACCACCGTTGTATCGGCACTTGGAAGGGTGTGTTTTATCAAGTATCCGGTTCTAGTTGTCATAAGCTCAAGGTACAACTCCAAGTCGTCCTGCTATCAAGATCACGGCTATCCGAATAGATTAACTTCCTGCAGGGTGCACCATCTTACCCAAAGACGCTTGATCCCATTTGGCGGACACACTTTCCGGGTCATGCCCGCCAGCGTAAGATCAACACGTCGCAGCCCCACCTAGGCACGACAGAGAGGCCAGCACGCCGGTCTAAACCTAAGCGCGAGGGTCTGGGCCCATCGCCTCGAGCACACCAAGCGTCGCGCGGCGGCCGAAGCGCACCTAGCCTAACAGCGTTCCAGTCCAATCCGGCGCCGCCGCTGCGTCGTTGACGTCAAGAAGTGCTTGGTGATACCACGACGCCGGGATACCCATAACTACTCCCGCGTAGATGGTTAGTGCGTATAAGCTCGTAGCCAACTCAGATCAAATACCAAGACCTCGTTAAGCGTGTTAAGTAACCGCGAACGCCGAACAGGGCCAGGCCCACCTCTCTCCTAGGCGGTCTCAACCTGCCCTGTCGCTCCGCCACAAGCAACAGTCGGGAGCCGTCGGGAACCTAGGCCCACCTCTACCGGGATGGAACCACCTGTCCTTTCAGCCCCCAGCTCCGATCAATACCACATGTAATGTAATAGTGTAAGGTATATAGTATATACCCGTGATCAACTCCCGAGTGATCACGGCCCGATAGTATAGCACGGCAGACGGACAAGGATGTAGGGCCACAGATGAAAGTACTAGCATCCTATACTAAGCATATAGGATTGCAGGTAAGGTAACAATGAAGTTACAAGGACAAAGCTATGCAATAGTATAGGAGTATCTCAAAACAATAACATGCTACGCTACTCTAATGCAAGCAGATAGAGAAGAGTAGGCGATATCTGTGATCAAGGGGGGGGCTTGCCTGGTTGCTCGGCAAGAGAGAGGGTCGTCGGCACCGTAGTCGATCACGGGGGGTACCGTGCAGCGGTCTCGGGGTCTCCTAAAAAAACGAGGAGGAACATATTAAATAACATAGCAATCAAGCATAACAAAGCGTAACAAGACAATACGCGGTGTTCGGTGTGCCCTAACGCGGTATGAGGTGATACTGGTTAAGGGGGGAAACATCCGGGAAGTTCTCCCGGTTCCGGACGTCTGTCAGATAGATGGACCGGAGAGGAAAGTTTGCAGGTTCGATAGGTTAGAGAAGTGTGGTGGACGAACGGACTGCGTATCCAGATTCGTCTCGCCGTTCTGAGCAACTTTCATGTTGAAATTATTTTAATCCGGATTACGGATTAAAAGATATGATTTATAAAAGATTTTATTAATTTCTGGAATTTTATTAATTATTTAATTAATTTCGAAAAATGCATTTATGACATCAGCATGATGTCATGCTGACGTCATCAGTCAACAGGGTTGACTGAGTCAACCCTGACAGGTGGGTCCCGCAGGTCATTCTCTAATGACTAATTAACCTAATTAGATTAATTAACATTAATTAATTAGGTTTAATTTGTGATTAAGTTTAATTAATCAGGTTTAATTAAGTTAATTAATTCTCTAATTAATTAATTAATTAATTAACATTTTAATTATTAATTTAATTATTATTTTAATTATTTCCTTTTCATTTAATCCTATTTCCTTTTCTTTTTGTTCTGGGGGGTGGGCCCCAGGTGTCTGTGGCCCAGAGGGGGTTTGCGGGCATGGGTGGCGGGCGCTCGCCCGAACGGCGTGGCGCTGGGCGCGGGTGCTCCCGAGCGGGCCTTCGCCCGCAGGGTGGGACGAGGCCGCCGGGGCAACGGCGACAAGCACGCGGCAGCACGCCACCGGGCCACGGAGACCACGGAGGCGAGGCGGGTGGCGCCGGTGTGGAGGGTGGCCTGGTCGGGCAGGAATGGGGGCGGCGGGCGCGTTGGCGCGGCGGCAACATCATGGCGCAAGCGGCGAGTCGCAACGAGAAGAAGGAGAGGGGGTCCTCTAACGGGAAAGCAGGGTCATGGCAACGAGCTCGGGGTGGATGGCGAGGTCGACGGCGGCGGCCGACGGTGGTGGTGGGGTCGGGAGGTGACGATGACGGGCGGCGTCGACCGACGAAGCGACGGGCGCCGGCTACGGCGACGAAGCGACGGGCGCGCCGGCTCTGGCGAGGTGGAGGCGCGGTGGTCGCCGACGGGGCAGGGGCATCGGTTGTCCCCGATCCAGATCCACCCGGGGCGGGGCCGGCGGGACCTTGCCGTCGAGGTCCGGTGGCAGGGCGGGCCGGCACCGAGGAGTGGAGGGGGGTGGTCGCCGGGAGAGATCTGGGTCGAGGGCGGGGCAGGCGAGTGGTGGCGTCGAGGCGCGGGGGGGGGGGGGCACGGCACGCGGCGAGGCGAGGGATGAGGGCGGGGCCGGGCGAGGCGGGGGGGGGCGGAGGTCCTCGCCCGATCGAGCACGGGGTGGAAGGAAGGAGGTCGAGGGAGTGGGGATCGATCCCGATCCGATCGGGCGAGGAGTGAGTGGGGGCGATAGGCTAGGGTTTCGGTCGGTGGGGGGGTTATGGAGGCCGGGTGGGCCTGAAGCGGCGGTCTGGCTGAGGCCAGTGGGCTGCTCGGCCAAGCGAAGAGGTGGTTTCTCCTCTTTTTTTGTATTTTATTTTTCTTAATCTTTTCTTTTACCGTTTTACTTTTAGTTTTTCTTTTATTTAATTTTTAGTAAATTACTAAAGTGGCACCTAAATAGATTTCACAATTTAAGCCACCGCCACAATATTTTAATACTTATAACAAAATAGTTTTGAAAGTGTTTATTAATTTTGAAGCACTTAAATAAATGCATTTGCTCTTGTTCTATTCATTTTAGAGTATCTTATCATTTTATAAAAATGTGGTTCCTCCACCATAATTACTTATGAATTATTTGGAACCACCAACACTTTAGTTTTAATATCTGAAATTTTTATTGTTTGACTTTGTTTGAATTTGAATTTTGAATCGGATTCAACTAACGCGAGATTTGTCAACAATGGCGAGGTGACGTGGCATCATTAGTGCGGATTCTCGTAGCTTAATTACCCGCGTCACAATTCTCCCCACTACAAGAAATCTCGTCCGAGATTTAAGAGGGAGCAAGGGGAAAGGTCTGGTTACGATAATCTAACGGATCTTCTCGAAGAAGTTAATCCCCTTCGATGATGTCTTCAATCCTTTATTCCGATGCATCATGATAAACTGGTCATCATTTCTTCGGGAACTCCATCGTACTTACGAAAAGATAAGGGGCAGCTCACTACGACATAATGC
The DNA here is from genome assembly GCA_021605205.1 of Aegilops longissima. Lineage (NCBI taxonomy): Eukaryota > Viridiplantae > Streptophyta > Magnoliopsida > Poales > Poaceae > Aegilops > Aegilops longissima. Next base: position 108,148,209 of record CM038682.1, on the reverse strand, counting down.
TTTTGAGGGAAACAATCTGGGGGGTAACCCATGAATTAGTATAAGATTATCTCTCGAGTTGAACTTATGAAATACCTCGAGAGTAAGGTACGAAGGTACCATAATAGGCTAGCGGGTAGGTAGTTGCTCAAGCTTTGAACGAGTGAGAAAGGGGTTCAGAGTAGCGAGAGTAAGTATCGCGTCTGATACCAGAATAGATCACTATGACGGTGGCCCGTGAATTACATAAAAGGGTCAAGCGTGAGGAATAACTTCGGCAATAGGGGTGTACAGGAGAGTCAGGTTTCAATCCAATGGACCTGTGGGTTATGGGCCCACCATGTGGGTTGAAAGTAGGAAGGATGGCGACATCTTGCACGATCACGTAAGCAAGGCATGTCAGAGGAGACTCTGAGGGTCAACAGTAACCAAGGGCGAGGGACTAAGAGAACCATTTTCCCACTCGTTGAACGAGGCGGACCAATAGGCAAGGTTCTCGTCCACCGGTGGTTACGGAATGTCAACAACAATAGTAATAGGGTCTTACTTACAGAGTGGTACAACGAGGTGCTTAACTAAGCGAGGATTATCACCGCTTAGATTATATAGGTCACAAGAAGGGTCAAACAGACCCATGGAAAGGAAAATGTGATCATTAGGTTAAGCGAGAACAATGGAAAGGAAAATGTGTTTAAACACATATTTCAGGGGTATATCCTTCCCAAGAATAAGCGAGCATGATATCCATTACAGGATATAATGTAGAAAACCCTTTAGGTAAGGGAGAGAAATTTCATGACATTACCCATACAACGGTGTTGGGATAATTGAGCAAGAAACATTTAGCATTGGCTTCGAATGTTCTTGTTGAAAATCAAAGTATCACAGACATGCTACGAGATAGCATTGACATGGCCTTCAGGTGAAGATCAGACTTTGGAATCACGAAGGATCCATCAAGAATAACTTGTAGATTCAGTATTACAATTCCCTCATGGATGAATGGATAACCCTGCTGAAAAGGAATCTATAATGATAGGTCCTTCACCGGAGAAGTGCTAGGCATGACATCATGCTACCGGTTCATCAAGGACCGATAACATAAACCTTGGAAAGTTGTCCCAACCATCATATCTGACCGAGTTTCAGATCCGATTGGTGTCAGGATACCTCAGACTTAGGATACCTGAGAAGACAAGGTGCAACGCAAATTGACGAGATGACATTGTAAGATTCTCGGGAAAATGAACTATGGAGTGATTTCCGTTATCAAAAGTCCATCATTAACCCAAGGAGAGGACAAGGAGGTTTCTGGTGAAATCAACGGTAATTCATCGAGATTCCCAAAAGATGGATTTCCACAATTAAATGAACAAGGAGATAACATTTGTCAGCTCAAATGATATAAGGAAGTATGCTCGAGGAAAACATACACAATTAAACATTGGTTGGAAGGTGCGCCCGAAATATGGGTTGGGTTGCACGACCAATGTCAGAAGGGTGATTCAATAATCAATAATCTAAGAATGAACTTTCGATCGTTAACTTCAAAGCAATAGGGTTGCTAGAAGTCCAGAACTCAAACAACACCGTTCACTTGATGGTATTAACACGGGGACCAAGAAAGAAGGGGGATGGTGAGAAGTATTTCTATGTCAAGAATTCTCAAGAGGTGGAGCAATCTCAGAACATTCTTGACATAAAGGATGGTAATACTCCAAGGTAAAGAAGAACAATTGCTGGATAGCAAGGATCTCAAGGTATAACACCAAACATGAACAAGCTCGTGTTGGTGGGAAGGCAATAGAGTGGTCGGTGATTATACAAATCATCGAGGGCAAGGATGGTATTTCTCATCATGATTTCAGTTGATATCCTGGATGAGCTCAGAATGTTGGTGATCACGACACAATTGTCGAGTGACTTCATGAAGATGTAATCGATCGGCGACGACATCAAGTCAAAGTAATGATGAAGTGAAAGGTTATTGGAACCAAGGGTACGACACAAACTCGAAACCAAGCTTGTTGTTCAAGTCGAAAAGATATATCGATGAGGAACGACGTAAGGTTAGTTCCTCGTCGAAAATTGTGCTCCGAGAAGAAGGACCGGGTAGCACAGTTAAAATCATCACGTCAATGGTATAGCCAAACAGGCTAGGAATGGCGTGATCGGGTACAAACTCGTACTTGTAGAAGCTTACTGAAGAGTTGTTGAACCGTAGTGCGGACTCGGTTCAGTTATCGGTGTCTTTGAGTGTTTAACAACTCAGAGCCCGCGAAAAATTGGAATTAGTGGGGAGGTAGCGCTTGACGTAGAACTCATAAAAATTTATGCAGTTCCATGATAATCTCGAGATACCAGGGGGTAATACTCGACACAAGATCAAAGTAAAGGTTGGACTGGTGTATTGATCCATAGAAGACAATTGTTTTAACTTGTCCGAGAAATGAGATCAAAGAGGAACAATCATGGCCAGAGCCACGATTGCAAAAGGCCAGATCCCTGATATAAGATGAACTTATACCAAAGGATAATTATTTTAGGAGAAGCTTTAATGATAAGATCTACATCGTGTCCATGGGCATGAACACAAGTTCAAGGTCGACTCCCACTTCTCCAATGCATAACCCTCCATTCACTTCTCACGTTCGATGAAGTTGCAGTGTTGAAAATTTTATCTGGCGAAGCACCAGAAGAGTATGATTCGTGAAAACTTCCGGGTTCACACGGTTTAGTGAAGGCATATGTCCAACCCGGCAGGGTATCACGGAAACATATACCACAAGCTTCAATAGTAAATACCACTAGCTCGAAAGCGGAGCATGGTTGGGAAAGCAGAGGATACAATTTACCAAAGGTATTATGTATCAGAGGAAAGGCTCACAAGGTTATTGTATATGAAGGGCGTTGTCAGATAAAATCCAACAAAGGATCTGTTGGTCCACTAGAGATCTGATGTGAGCATCAGTACTCAACTAGAGGTAGGGGAATTCAAGGAGATTTAATTATAGAAACAACTGACTAACTCAATTGTCAAATGTAAAGGAATTATAATTCCCAAATCAAGGGATCAGAAGCAATGCTCTGATTAGGGAGGGATAAGTTGAATAGCCTTAGGGTACAATCAACGGCAATTGGATTGGTCGAGAACCAATTCCAGTTAAAAGAATGGCAGCTCAGCCAGAAAGGTAATTTATAAGGATCAATGATGATTGCGGGTATTCGCAAACATATTGAGTCAACAGACTCAAAATGATAATGACAAGGAATGTCAATATGACTACGAGACTTATGGGATTAACCATAATGCAAGCAAGCAAGAATTTCAAGAGCCAAAGGCTCCAGAGGATTCTCGGAAGATCGAATAGTATTTTGAAGAATTTTGTGTAACACACGAACAACGAGGATGGCGGATACTCGACAAGTGCGAGTATTTATTTGAAGGGGTATTCATGTAGTAAGGAACTGCTAGGCAGTAGGCACAAAGTATTCTCGGAACAATAGAGAAAACTCCGGGGTATCTTGTAATAACAAGATCAATGGGGGGTGATCGTATGAACGGCAAGTGTAAGTAGTTATCCCTACGGATTTATCGGTGATCAGAAATAGCAAAAGATGGGCACAAAGTCTCGAGAGATCATCAGAGAGTATCTTCGGAATCTTCTGATTAGCAGACGATCATCTGAAGTGAGGGGCTCTCCGGGAGAAAGTACTTGCGAGAACCTAAAGTTAGTTTTGTTTTAGCAAATTCATTTAACCCGAATAGAAGAGAGTTCAGAATCCCAGAGTAAAGATCGAGGAGTAAAAGACCCTAATACCACCCGATGGCGACGTGTGCCCATAAGACACACAGCCATGTTAGTAAAAGTTTTGCAATGTCTAGACTCGACTTGACCAAGGAGTTGGAAGGGGATCCCTGAGCGATCGGCTCGATACCAACTTGTGGCGCCCCGATTTAATCGTACACTAACCATGCACGCAAATGTATGCGATCAAGATCAAGGACTCACGGAAGATATCACAACACAACTCTACAAATAAAATAAGTCATACAAGCATCATAATACAAGCCAGGGGCCTCGAGGGCTCGAATACAAGTGCTCGATCATAGACGAGTCAGCGGAAGCAACAATATCTGAGTACGAGACATAAGTTAAACAGGTGCCATAAGATGGCTAGCACAAACTGGGATCTGACGAAGAGGAGCAGGCCTCCTGCCAGGATCCTCCTAGGTCACTCTGGTCGCCGGCGGGCTGCACGTAGTAGTAGGCGCCTCGAGTAGTAGTCGTCGTGGCGGTGGCGTGCGGATCTGGGCTCCATCGTGCAGTTGCAGCAATCGAGTAGAGATAGGGGAAAAGGGGAACAAGGCAACCGTGAGTACTCATCCAAAGTACTACAAAGCAAGGAGCTACACTACATATGCATGGATATATGTAAAGGCCATATTAGTGGACTGAACTGCGAGAATGCCGAATAAGAGGGGATAGCTAGTCTTAACGAAGACTACGCTCGGACACTGTCGAGCAATGCATGTAAGAGGACGACGGAAGTCCTCCAAGCAACATCATATAGCAATAATCCTACCCGCAATCCCTGCTCATAACCACGAGCGAGAGCGACCACCGTTGTATCGGCACTTGGAAGGGTGTGTTTTATCAAGTATCCGGTTCTAGTTGTCATAAGCTCAAGGTACAACTCCAAGTCGTCCTGTTATCAAGATCACGGCTATCCGAATAGATTAACTTCCGCAGGGTGCACCATCTTACCCAAAGACGCTTGATCCCATTTGGCGGACACACTTTCCGGGTCATGCCCGACAGCGTAAGATCAACACGTCGCAGCCCCACCTAGGCACGACAGAGAGGCCAGCCGCCGGTCTAAACCTAAGCGCCAGGGTCAGGGCCCATCGCCTCGAGCACACACTGCACGCTATGCGGGCGGCCGAAGCAGACCTAGCCTAACAGCGTTCGGTCCAATCCGGCGCCGCTCCGTCGTGACGTCTGAAGTGCTTGGTGATACCACGGCGCGGGATACCCATAACTACTCCCGCGTAGATGGTTAGTGCGTATAAGCTCAGAGCCAACTCAGATCAAATACCAATACCTCGTTAAGCGTGTTAAGTAACAGCGACGCCGAACAGGCCAGCCCACCTCTCTCTAGGCGGTCTCAACCTGCCTGCCGCTCCGCCACAAGCAACGATCGGAGCCGTCGGGAACCTAGGCCCACCTCTAGGGATGGAACCACATCCCTTTCAAATTTCACTCCGATCAATACCACATGTAATGTAATAGTGTAAGGTATATAGTATATACCGTGATCAACTCCCGAGTGATCACGGCCCGATAATATAGCACGCGAGACGGACAAGGATGTAGGGCCACAGATGAAAATACTAGCATCCTATACTAAGCATATAGGATTGCGGTAAGGTAACAACGAAGTTACAAGGACAAAGCTATACAACAAAGATAGGAGTATCGAAAACAATAACATGCTACGCTACTCTAATGCAAGCGTATATAGAGAAGAGTAAGCGATATCTCGTGATCAAGGGGGGCTTGCTGGTTGCTCAGGCAAGAGAGAGGGTCGTCAAGACCGTAGTCGATCACGAGGGGTACCGCAGCGGTCTCGGGGTCTCTGGAAAAAATAGTAACGGAGGAACATATTAAATAACATAGCAATCAAGCATAACAAAGCGTAACAAGACAATACGCGTGTTCGTGTGCCCTAACGCGGTATGAGGTGATCTTGGTTAAGAAACATCCGGAAGTTCTCCGGTTCCGGACGTCTGTCGAACGAGATGGACCGGAGAGGAAAGTTTGCAGGTTCGATAGGTTAGAAAGTGTGGTGGACGAGCGGATTGCGTATCCAGATTAAATCTCGCCGTTCGAGCAACTTTCATGTTGAAATTATTTTAATCCGGATTACGGTTAAAAGATATGATTTATAAAAGATTTTATTAATTTACGGAATTTTATTAATTATTTAATTAATTTGAAAAATGCATTTATGACATCAGCATGATGTCATCTTGGCGTCATCGATCAACAGGGTTGGTGAGTCAACCCTGACAGTGGGTCCCGCAGTCATTCTCTAATGACTAATTAACCTAATCAGTTAATTAACATTAATTAATTAGGTTTAATTTGTGATTAAGTTTAATTAATCAGGTTTAATTAAGTTAATTAATTCTCTAATTAATTAATTAATTAATTAACATTTAATTATTAATTTAATTATTATTTTAATTATTTCCTTTTCATTTAATCCTATTTCCTTTTCTTTTTGTTACAGGGGTGGGCCCCAGTGTGTCTGTGGCCCGAGGGGTTTGCGGGCATGGGTGGCGGGCGCCACTTGAGCAGCGTGGCGCTGGCGCTGGTGCTCCCGAGCGGGCCTTCGCCTGAGGTGGGACGAGGTCACGGGCAGCGGCGATGGGAACCTTGGCCGGCAGCCAGCCAGAACCCACGGCGACGGAGGCGAGGGGTGGCGCCGGTGTGGAGGTGGCGCTGGTCGGGCAGGAATGGGGCGGCCGGCGGCGTTGGCGGCAGCGATCATGGGCGAAGCGGCGAGTCGCAACGAGAAGAAGGAGAGGGGTCCTCACAACGGGAAAGCGTGGTCATGGCAACGAGCTCGGGGTGGATGGCGAGGTCGACGGCGCGGCCGACGGTGGTCCGGGTCGGGAGGTGACGATGACGGGCGGCGTCGACCGACGAAGCGACGGGCGCCGGCTCGGCGACGAAGCGACGGGCGCCGGCTCTGGCGGGGTGGAGGCGCGGTGGTCGCCGACGGGCGGGCATCGGTTGCCCCCGATCCAGATCCACCCGGGGCGGGGCCGGCGGGACCTTGCCGTCGAGGTCCGGTGGCAGGGCGGGCCGGCATCGAGGAGTGGAGGGGGGGTGGTCGCCGGGGAGAGACTGCGGTCGAGGGCGGGGCCGCGAGTGGTGGCGTCGAGGCCGCGGGGGAAAGGGCACGGCAGCGCGGGCAGAGCGTCTTGAGGATGAGGGCGGGGCCGGGCGAGGCGGCGAAGGGGCGGAGGTCCTCGCCCGATCGAGACGAGGGTGGAAGGAAGGGAGGTCGAGGGAGTGGGATCGATCCCGATCCGATCGGGCGAGGGGAGTGAGTGGGGGCGATAGGCTAGGGTTTGATCGGTGGGGGGTTATGGAGGCCGGGTGGGCTGAAGGCGGCGGTCTGGGCCAGCTGGGCTGTTCGCCCAGCGAAGAGAATGGTTTCTCCTCTTTTTTTGTATTTTATTTTTCTTAATCTTTTCTTTTACCGTTTTACTTTTAGTTTTTCTTTTATTTAATTTTTAGTAAATTACTAAAGTGGCACCTAAATAGATTTCACAATTTAAGCCACTGCCACAATATTTTAATACTTATAACAAAATAGTTTTGAAAATGTTTATTAATTTTGAAGCACTTAAATAAATGCATTTGCTACTGTTCTATTCATTTTAGAGTATCTTATCATTTTATAAAAATGTGGTTCCTCCACCATAATTACTTATGAATTATTTGGAACCACCCGAACACTTTAGTTTTAATATCTAAAAATTTTTATTGTTTGAATTTGAATTTTGAATCGGATTCGAACTAACGCGAGATTTGTCAACAGTAGCCGAGGTGACGTGGCATCATTAGTGCGGATTACTGTAGCTTAATTACCCGGGCGTCACAGTACACCTTCTATCACAGATCCGAAGGTAAGTTATTCGTTGCTAAGATGGATCCTTTCTAGAGAAGAAGTTTCTCTCGAAAGAAGTGAGTGGGAGGAAAGTAGAACTTGATGAGGTAATTGTACCTTCTCCCTTATTGGAAAGTAGTTCATCACGAAATCAGTTCGGTGATTCCTACACCAATTAGTAAGGAAGTTAATGATGATGATCATGAAACTTCAGATCAAGTTGCTACCAAACCTCGTAGGTCTTCGAGTAAGATCCGCACAGTGATACGGTAATCATGTTCGGAAGTCATGTTACTAGACCATGATGAACCTACGAACTATGAGGAAGCGATGATGAGCCCAGATTCATGAAATGGCTTGAGGCCATAAAATCTGAGATAGGATCCATGTATGAGAACAAAGTATGGACTTTGATTGACTTGCTCGATGATCAGCAAGCCATGTAGATAAATGGATCTTCAAGAGGAAGACGGACACGATAGTGGTGTTACTATCTACAAAGCTCGACTTGTCACAAAAGGTTTTCGACAAGTTCAAGGTGTTGACTACAATGAGATTTTCTCAAGCTGTAGCGATGCTTAAGTATGTCGAATCATGTTAGCAATTGCCACACTTTATGAAATCTGGCAAATGGATGTCAAAACTACATTCTTTAATGGATTTATTAAAGAAGAGTTGTATATGATACAACCAGAAGGTTTTGTCAATCCTAAAGGAGCTAACAAAATGTGCAAGCTCCAGCGATCCATCTATGGACTGGTGCAAGCATCTCGGAGTTGGAATAAACGCTTTGATAGTGTGATCAAAGCATATGGTTTTATACAGACTTTTGGAAAGGCCTGTATTTACAAGAAAGTGAGTGGGAGCACTACAGCATTTCTGATAAGTATATGTGAATGACATATTGTTGATCGGAAATAATGTAGAATTATTCTGCAAAGCGTAAAGGAGTATTTGAAAGGAGTTTTTCAAAGAAGGACCTCGGTGAAGCTGCTTACATATTGAGCATCAAGATCTATAGAGATAGATCAAGACGCTTGATAAGTTTTTTCAATGAGTACATACCTTGACAAGATTTTGAAGTAGTTCAAAATGGAACAGTCAAAGAAAGAGTTCTTGCCTGTGTTACAAGGTGTGAAATTGAGTAAGACTCAAAACCCGACCACGATAGAAGATAGAAAGAGAATGAGAGTCATTCCCTATGCCTTGGCCATAGGTTCTATAAAGTATGCCATGCTGTGTACCAGATCTATTCTATATCCTACACTGAGTTTGGCAAGGAGTACAATAGTGATCTAGGAGTAGATCATTTGACAGAGAGTCAAAATTATCCTTAGTGGAATAAGGATATTTTTCTCGATTATGGACGTGACAAAAGTTAGTAAGTAAAGGGTTACGTCGATACAAGTTTTGGCACTGATCTAGATGACTCTAAGTCTCAGTCTAGATACATATTGAAAGTGGGAGCAATTAGCTATAGTAGCTCCGTGCAGAACATTGTTGACATAGAGATTTGCAAAATACATACGGATCTGAATGTGGCGAGACCCGTTGACTAAACTTCTCTCACAAACAAAACATGATCACACCTTAGTACTCTTTGGGTGTTAATCACATAGCGATGTGAACTAGATTATTGACTCTAGTAAACCCTTTGGGTGTTGGTCACATGACGATGTGAACAATGGGTGTTAATCACATGGTGATGTGAACTATTGATGTTAAATCACATGGCGATGTGATCTAGATTATTGACTCTAGTGCAAGTGGGAGACTGAAGGAAATATGCCCTAGAGGCAATAATAAAGTTATTATTTATTTCCTTATATCATGATAAATGTTTATTATTCATGCTATAATTGTATTAACCGGAAACATAATACATGTGTGAATACATAGACAAACATAGCGTCACTAGTATGCCTCTACTTGACTAGCTCGTTGAATCAAAGATGGTTAAGTTTCCTAGCCATAGACATGAGTTGTCATTTGATTAACGGGATCACATCATTAGGAGAATGATGTGATTGACTTGACCCATTCCGTTAGCCTAGCACTTGATCGTTTAGTATGTTGCTTATGCTTTCTTCATGACTTATACAAAGTTCCTGCAACTATGAGATTATGCAACTCCGTTTACGGAGGAACACTTTGTGTGCTACCAAACGTCTAGCGTAAATGGGTGATTATAAAGGTACTCTGGGTGTCTCCAAAAGTATATGTTGAGTTGGCATGAATCGAGATTAGGTTTTGTCACTCCGATTGTCGGAGAGGTATCTCTGGGCCTTCTCGGTAATACACATCACATAAGCCTTGCAAGCATTGCAACTAATGAGTTAGTTGTGAGATGATGTATTACGGAACGAGTAAATAGACTTACCGGTAACAAGACTGAACTAGGTATTGGATACCGACGATCGAATCTCGGGTAAGTAACATACCGATGACAAAGGGAACAACGTATGTTGCTATGCGGTTTGACCGATAAAGATCTACGTAGAATATGTAGGAACCAATATGGGCATCCAGGTTCCGCTATTGGTTATTGACCAAGAATAGTTCTAGGTCATGTCTACATAGTTCTCGAACCCGTAGGGTCCGCACGCAAGGTTTCGATGATGCTTGTATTATGAGTTTATGAGTTTTGATGTACCGAAGGAGTTCGAGTCCCGGATGAGATCGGAGACATGACGAGGAGTCTCGAAATGGTCGAGGCGTAAAGATCGATATATTGGACGACTATATTCGGAGTTCGGAAAGGTTCGAATGATTCGGTATTTTTCGAGTACCGGAGAGTTACGGGAATTCGCCGGGGAGAAGTATTGGGCCTTATTGGGCCTGCGGAAAGAGAGGGGCTGCCTAGGGCAGGCCGCGCCCCAAGGCCTAGTCCGAATTGGACTAGGGGAGGGCCGCACCCTTCTTCCCTTCCTTCCTTCTCTCCTACTCCTACTAGGAAAGGAGGAGTCCTACTCCCGTGGGAGTAGGACTCCCCCCTGTCGCGCCTCCTCCTTGGCCGGCCACCTCCTCCTTGCTCCTTTATATCTGGGGCAGGGGGCACCCATGACACACAAGTTGATCTGGGATCGTTCCTTAGCCGTGTCGGTGCCCCTTCCACCATATTCCACTTCGGTCATATCGTCGCGGAGCTTAGGCGAAGCCTGCGCCGGAGAAGTCATATCGTCGCGGAGCTTAGGCGAAGCCCTGCGTCGGTGGAGCATCATCATCGTCCTGCCACGCCGTCGTCTTGTGGAACTCATCCCGACACTTTGCTGGATCGAGTCCGGGATCGTCATCGAGCTGAGCGTGTGCGTAACTCGGAGGTGCCGTCGTTCGGTGCTTGGATTGGTCGGATCGTGAAGGCGTCGACTACATCAACCGCGTTGTTATAACACTTCCGCTTTCGGTCTCACGAGTGCGTGGACAGACACTCTCCCCTCTCGTTGCTATGCCATCACCATGGTCTTGCGTGTGCGTAGGAAAATTTTGAAATTACTACGTTACCCAACAAAATCATCACCAACGTCATCACCAACGATCCTCTCATTGAGAGGGGGTCAATCTCCATCAACATCTTCACCAGCACCATCTCCTCTCAAAACCCTAGTTCATCTCTTGTATCCAATCTTGTATCAAAACCAAAAATTGGTACCTGTGGGTTGCTAGTAGTGTTGATTACTCCTTGTAGTTGATGCTAGTTGGTTTAATTGGTGGAAGATCATATGTTCAGATCATTTATGCATATTATTACTCCTCTGATTATGAACATGAATATGCTTTGTGAGTAGCTACGTTTGTTCCTGAGGACATGGGTGAAGTCTTGCTATTAGTAGTCATGTGAATTTGGTATTCGTTCGATATTTTGATGAGATGTATGTTGTCTTTCCTCTAGTGGTCTTATATGAACGTCGACAACATGACACTTCACCATTATTTGGGCCTAGAGGAAGGCATACGGAAGTAATAAGTAGATGATGGGTTGCTAGAGTGACAGAAGCTTAAACCCTAGTTTATGCGTTGCTTTGTTAGGGGCTGATATGTACCCATATGTTTAATGATATGGTTAGGTTTACCTTAATACTCCTTTTTGTAGTTGTGGATGCTTGCAATAGGGGTTAATCATAAGTGGAATGCTTGTCCAAGTTAGGACAGTACCCAAGTGTCGGTCCACCCACATATCAAATTATCAAAGTACCGAACGCGAATCTTATGAACGCGATGAAAACTAGCTTGACGATAATTCTCAATGTGTCCTCAGGAGCTCCTTCTTCATTATTAGAATTTGTCCAGGCTTATCCTTTGCTACATGAAGGATTGCGCCACCTTGCTGCAATTTATTTACTTTTTGCTTGTTACTATTTATCTTATCACAAAACTATCTATCACTTACTATTTCAGTGTTTGCAGAGAAAACCTTACTGAAAACCGCTTATCATTTACTTCTGCTCCTCGTTGGGTTCGACACTCTTACTTATCGAAAGGACTACGATAGATCCCCTATACTTGTGGGTCATCAACCCTTAGTGTACAAAAGTAATCGGGCCGGTGCGGGCTCATACAAGTCTGTACGCGCGCTCTCCGCGGGCATAAAAAGACGATCGTGCCCCTCTTCACTAATCGTTTTTGATAGATCTCAGCCGTGCTTGTGTTTCTCCCCCTCGCGTTCAGCCCAAGGGGGAGCACCGGAGCAGAAACGACTGCATACATAGATGAAGATGAATGCACCGGCAGACACGGTGGGCATACAACAACACATGATACTACCTAGTTCTGAGGGCTCCAGGGTACACATTTGGGCGCAGAACACTCCTCCTGGCAGGTTTCCCGGCACTGCTTCCCCAGCCCGTACCGGCAGAGGTCCCAGTATCGGGTGGTGCACGGGCTGACGCACGAAGCGCTAGGGTCGACGTTGCACTCGTCGCAGCTGCCAGTGCAGTTGTTTGCTCTCTTGCAGCCCTCGATCGCATCCATCTTGCAGGAGTTGCATGAATACTCGATGTTGTCGCAGTAGCTGCTGCAGTTCGAGGCAATGGAGGCTTCACATGGCGAGTAGCACTGCGAAAAACAGTCGTTGCACGATATCGTTGGCCCAGGCCCAGGTCCCGGCGCTGGCGCCAGTGCCGGAGGTGGTGGTGTGGGTGTTGGCGGCAGTGACGCTGCCGGCGCCGGCGCCGGCCCCTGAGGGTGACCGCAGCGCCCCAAAGAAGGCGCAACCAGCATGGCGAGAAATGGCGGCAACGGCGGCTGCCTTGAGAGAGAGAGAGAGAGTGGCTGAACAAAGAGCCATTATTGTGTTGTGGACTGTGATGTGCAGGCAAGGCTAACTATAGTTTGCGAGGAAGATCGATCTGCACATTAGCAAGAGGACATGTGCACGCAGATGAAATGTGATGTCTTACTAGTGCACATACCAGGCTATTTGTTTTTTTTAGAAAACGAGGATGACCTCCGGCCTCTGCATCTGGGCGATGCATACGGCCGCTTTATTAATTATTCTCACAAGACCTTACAAAGTAATACAACAGTAAGCCTAAAGCCGTCGTCTAAGCAACTCTATCCAGTTGATGAAGGGGCGCAGATAGCCTGGGCCTAATATCAAACAGACATCGCAGCCAAACCTAACATCTAAGACCTGAGGTCCCATCCAGGACGCCTGCCGGGTATGGGTCTCACTGGTCCGGCGTGCACTCAGAGGCCGCCGCCGCCAACTGCCACCGCTTCATCTTCAGAACTGTACTGATGCATCAACCTTGCTCGGTCCAGCTATCGTCGACGCCACCACGGCGCCCAACGGCACCTCCTCCCTACGTGCAAACAACTGAGCACGTCGCGGTCACCACTGATATACCTCAGCACCATGCTGCAAAGTACCACCAGCTGACACAGCTTGAATTCTTTGAAAGATCTGTCGTGCGTAGCACCTGCGGACCAGGCATGACAAAGCGTAGCACCTGTCGGTCAGGCATGACTTGACATCTCCACCGAAGCTCCGTGCAAGATGAAGCCGCTCCACCTCCGGCCTCTCTGAACGGGACGGGAGCACCCCAGGAATACACGGCGAAGAGTTGAGCACCACAATCACCAAGAGAGCCGGACCAGCCGACCGCCTTGGCGAAGCGACACCACTAAAGAGAACCTCCGCCATCAGGAACGCCAAGAACGCGCTGCAGCTGTCCCACCTCCCCGCGGACCCAAAGCGGCGCCTTCAAGAAGGTGACGGAGCCGGGCACCGCCGCCGCCCAACCAAAGTTGTGAGTTTTCACCCGGGTGCAGGGGGAGGACGAGGAAGAGGGAGCTGGATCTCGAAGCCGCCTTCAAGAAGGAAACAACGCCTAGAGCGCCGCCAGCATCGTGGCTGCCGCAGCCGGCCAAGAAATTACTCTGATCCAGAGCTCCCAACCCCACATCCGCGCAGTCCGCCACCGGAACCGGCCGGACTGACGAGGAGGAAGCAGCAGCACGAGGGCGCCGTCTTCAGATCTGGCGAAGGAGAGCAGCAGGGGATCCCTCCACGCGGCGCCCGCGTCCACCGCCAACTCGCCGCCCGCTGGACCGAGTAGACACGGCCCTCAACTCCGGCGAGCGCCGCCCGCCGCCAGGACAACGCCGCCCTCACCAGCAGAGGCCGCCGCCTCAAACCCTAAGCCCGAGCCCGAGCGGCGTCGCGGCCGAGGGCCTCGCCACCACCCTCATCGACGGCCGCGCGGGGGACCCGGTGCCCGTCTCCGGCGACGGCGAGGACAGGAATCAAGAAGGGGAGGAGGCGGACGGGGGGTTGGTCGCCCTCGAGAGGCTATTTGTAGGCACTGAAGATCTGAATCGTGGGTAAAACTTGTACTATCTTGTACGAATATATAGGTGGAGTACTGATCCGGCTAGCTAGCTAAAAAGTGCACCAAGTTGGAAGCTGAGATCTGCGTTGAGATCTTACGAATTGACTTCATCCATTACAAGTTGACTTCATTTATGAGAAGTTGAGATCTTACAAGCTGACTTCATTTATGACAAATAACAAGTTGACATCTTACAAATTGTACTCATATATTACTTCCTCTGTCGGGGTTTATTAGGCCCCCTCACAATTTGATCCAAAGTTGACAATACATTTGTGTAGTAAAATATAAATTGTATGTAGAAATTGTGGTATCGCTGTAAACTTCATGCGAATACAAATCAGTAAGATAATTTTTATGACATACCGATATTTTGCAAATCAAATATACGGTCGAATTTAACCCAAAATACAAGGGTCTAGTACACCTTAACCGGTTAAGCGGGGTTTAATTAATATCAGCGAAAGAGAGAAAACTGAATTACTTGAGAGTGTACTGACTCACAGTGTTTTTTTAAAGACACCCTTAGGGGCATCTTATAACTAACACTTCTCAACAAAATAGAATAGACAATGCAATGGGCAAATAAGACACGAAACGACCAGCAAAAATGGCAAAATTGGCGAGTATAAGCAGATGTCTGAAATATTTTTTTCTGAAATGGTCAGGGGGGAAAGCTCCCCGCCTGAATATATTTCAAAAATTATCAAGTGTTGCAGAGTTCACAAGTTTCGAGAGGAGGGGAACTCAAGCCACAGGCCGGCGTGGCCCTTGAGAGTTTTGGACATAAGCCTATGGATCCAAACAATCAAATCATCTAAAATAGTTTTAATAGAAATATTTGCATCGATCTCAAGGCTTTGGAAGACTTTCTTGTTCCTTGCATCCCAAATCTTCCAGAGAATTAGAGGGAACATGAAGGAGCTACTCGAGCTAGGCAGCGTGTGGCTGGTAGTGTTGTGCGCAAGAGATCTCAAATCGAGATGAAAAGAGGACGCATATTGATTGCCCGCCAAATCCTGTGAGCTGCCAGACGCGAGAAAAAGTGATGTTCACGGTCCTCCACCGCGTGAAAGCATATTTGCCAAGTTTCCATGTCCAGAATGCTCTTCTTGTGCAAGTCCTTCCTTGTGTCGGATCCGACGATTCCTGGAGGAAGCAGGTCGATTCATTTGTACAAAGCGGCAATGTCGTGAAAGTGAATGATGACATAGACACTATTTCCACACGCACAAGGGTCCAAGACAAGGGGAACTGATGTCTCCTATGTTGTTCAACATAGTAGCAGATATGTTAGCAATTATAATAGAAAGAGCTAAAGAGGAAGGCCAGATGGGAGGACTAGTACCACATCTAGTAGATAGTGGGGTGTCCATACTATAATACGCTGATGGTACCATCATTCTCATGGAACATGATTTGGCAAGGCCAGAAATATGAAGCTTGTGTTATGCCTATTCGAACAGTTGTTGGGACTGAAGATTAATTTTAACAAAAGCAAATTGTTCTGTTTTGGGAGAGCCAAAGATGAACAAGATGCCTATAAACAATTGTTCGGATGTAAACTGGGTACCCTACCGATTAGTTATCTGGGCATACCAATTCATCATCGCAAGTTTTCTATCAAGGAGTGGAAGTGTACCGAAAATCGATTTGAAAAGAAACTAAGCTGCTGGAAGGGCAAGCTTATATCATACGAAGGTCGGCTAATACTAATAAACTCAGTGCTCACGAGTATGTTGATGTTCCTCTTGTCCTTCTTTGAGGTACCTGTCAGGGTACGGAAAAGACTAGACTTCTATCGATCACAATTCTTTTGGCAGAGTGATGAAATAAAGAGGAAGTACATGCTTACTAAATGGGACATCATTTGCAGGCCGAAGGACCATGGTGATCTTGGGATTGAGGATTTAGAACTAAAGAAAAGATGTTTGCTCAGTAAATGGTTGTACAGGCTTTCTGTGGAGATCGAAGGCATGTGGTTACAAATTTAACATAATAAGTACTTACAATCTAGGATATTGGCACATGTTACCGTCAGACCCAATGATTCTCCATTTTGGAAGGGCTTGATGAGAACGAAAGCAGCTTTCTTCCATAGAACTAAATTCACCATTGGAAATGGTAATTCGACGAGATTCTGGGGGGATTCTTGGTTAGGTGAGACACCTTTGGCCACACAGTATCCATATCTTTATTACATTGTACATCGTAAGAAGGCTTATGTTGCTACAGTGTTACACTCCAACCCTCTGAATATTCAATTCGGGAGATCTTTGGTAGGTGACCATGGGAAGCATGACTACACCTTGTCAGAAGGTTGATGAATGTGAACCTTTCTGATGAGTCTGATAGTATTCACTGGAAGTTAACTACGAATGACATTTTTCAGTGAAATCTATGTATTTGAACCTGATTGATTCTTGTCCCATTCCGAAATCACTACATATTTGGAAGATCAAGGTCCCATTAAGAATCAAAGTCTTCATGTGGTTTGTTCATAAGGAGGTGGTTCTAACAAAACGTACTTGGGAGAGTAGTCAAAGATGTAGCTTTTGTGATCAAGATGAAACAATCAAACGCCTCTTTCTCAATTGTCCTCTGGCCAAACTTTTATGGCGCTCAGTTCATATAGCCTTTAATATAACCCCTCAAAATAAAATTCACACGTTATTTGGGATGTGGCTAAATGCAGTAGACAAATATTGCGAGGCATATTCGGATATGAGTATGTGCATTACTTTGGGCTATATGGAACTGCAGAAATGGCACGGTTTTTAACAGACAAACACGTATAAATCTTTTGAATGTTATCTACAGGGCCACTACTTGGATCCGTATGTCATCGTTACTCATTTCTGTGGAAGCCAAGGAGCCTTTGGTTACTGGGTCTGCCCGATGGAAGATGGTAACTCGGGATATCTACAACCGGTTTGGATGGCAGTCTAGTAATAGAATAGTTGTTTAGTCATCGCAAACTTTTTGGTCACTTGGTTTAATAAAGGGGCTGCATGCATCACTCTGATGCAGAGGCCGGAGGTAATCCTACTTTTCTAAAAAAGAAGTCCTTCCTAGTGTTGAGACCATTAAGTTACAACAGCCACCCGAAGATCATTACTTTTCGGGAGCTTGAAATCCCAAATATCAACAAGCATTGGGTTACTGTGCAGCACTTAGCCTAGAGTGAATGGCTGCTCGTTCCAAGCGAGGCAGCAGCTTAATTACTGTCCACCGGACATGCGATGCATAGGATGCTGGTTTGTTCGTGTATACTCAGTTTGTTTTCTTGTGATTTGTTCCAGCCGATTGTATCTTGTGATTTGTTCGTGTATACTCGGTTTGTTTTCTGCGTCCATTGAGAAAACGACGGATTCGGCATTGGGTTTCTGCTTTGTTCTCACTTTGGGTTTCTGCTTTGTTCTCGAACGTTTTGCATTGAGAAAACGACGGATTCGACTTGAACATCGACGGGGTTGTAGCTCAGATGGTAGAGCGCTCGCTTAGCATGCGGAGGTATGGGGATCGATACCCCACTTCTCCAATTACCTCGCTTAGAATGCTAAACACACGGATGTTTACATGCTTACACACACCCCGCAACGTCTTGGGCGGGAGCGGTGAGCGGTGAGCTGAGCTGCGGCATATACCGCGTGTGTTCATGCAAGTGCAATGCCTGTGAATGCACGAGAGCATGACGCCATGGTCCATGCATAGAGTGCCAGAGATCGCCGACCGGCGGCGCATTGCCCCGCCTCAGGTCTCCCAGCCCATGCGCGTATGCATCGTCGACCAATCATTAGCATGTGCCTGGTTATTATCCAGAGAAACCTACATATACAAACCACACACTACTCCTGTGTCTTTGTGAGCATCCATGGAGCCTGGACCGATCGACCATCGAATCTCTCGTACTCCACAACGAGCGGGTGACCGGGCGCTAATCTAAGTAAACTAAGGGAAGAGCTAGCTAGTAGTGCCGGCTAGACGAGTCAATTACTTAACTGCATGCTTGTGACGCACGTTAGTTTGGCGGTCGAATCTTTACTCTCGCTCTCGATCGGTGACTAGACTCGGCGCAAGTGCAACGCACGGAAGCAGGAGGCTGAAAAATTAATACATTTCATGCAAGCTTTTTCATTGGTTGCATGCATGTGAGAGAGTGCATTGGAAGTGGAATGGAAGAATTAATGTGAGTAAATTACTATGTGTCTTGGTCTAAGAGAAGTTGTCTTTAGGCCTAATAAACCCGGACGGAGGGATTACTTGGACAAAACATTCATATCAGACACATTTCACCTTTTTTTCTTAGCTAGTGGAAACTGAAGTAGCGCACGCCCAAATTACTTTTGACAAACTGCTCTCCCTGCGTAATTGTCCTGCTCCCATCAGAAGCTGCACACGCATGTATACGTAGGACGTTTACAAACTTATAAACATCGGTGTTGGGACAGAGCCGGCAGGGAGCGGCGTTGGGAAGCACGGTGTCTATGCTGCATGCAGATCGAAGCCGTGTAGGTCAGGCACACTGTCGCATGCAACTGTGGGCGAAGCATGGAGTGGGAGCAGTGGCTGGTTTGTCTCCCTTGACTTGGGGGCATGCGGTGCGGCATGTCCATGTGGTGTACGTCGGGCGATGTGCGGACGACGAGGATCCCATCAAGGGTTAAAATAACGGCTGATAGACAAGCACTCACACGTATGCACATGCCCCCTCGATCTGGCTCTCACGTCTCATGACACCATTGGCGCTAATACCTATCCTGAATGTGTCTAGCTTGACCATGCGTCTGACGGTACCTATTCTTTGTTAAATTACTCACTTCGTTCGGAATGAGTTGATGAAGAGCGTTGAAGAATGTATCTGCACGAAGAAAGAGCATCTTAGCATATCCCTTATCGCGCGGACCTTTAAAGTCAATATAAGGGCAGCAGAAAACGTGTTTTGAGGGCTGGCGCGGGCTGCAGCGGAATAGACCCCGCAAGGCCGAACGGTTGCGGGGTCTGTTCGGCAGCAGCCCACGCCAGCCCTCAAAACACGTGGTTTTTCCTCGAAGCTTCTACTATTTATACAAAAAAGGATTAGCGCATTAGATACGTTCTCCGGAAGAGGTGCAGCGGATACGTAGGTGACGCCGCGAACTAGTCTTGCACCAACATCATGTTCTCGAGATGGGGGTTGCGAGGGATGCAAAGACGGCCGACGGTTGATCCTCGCCGTCTCTTTTTGTTCCTATCCTCGAGCTCCTTCACGGCGAGGACCACCACCACCATCATCTGTTGCCGATTCTTCTCGAGCAGCGTCTTTATGTCTGAGTCGTCGGACGAGGACGAATCCTCGAGCAAAAATTCCTCACAAGGGCTCAAATCCATCTACAAATCGCAACGGAGCTCGCATGCACGGAAATCGTTCGCTAAATCTAACTGGAAGGGGGAGAAAAGGACTCACCGGCGGATCCGGGACGGGCAGCGACTCGGCGGCGGTTGATCCGGGGCGCCCGCGAGGCGGCGCGGTAGACCCGGGTATGCAACGGCCTGGTGGTGTGTTTCCGCTGGCGGATATGGCTGGAATCGATGGCGGCGGGCGGGCGGCAACGGTGGCGGCTGCTGCGGAATGAGGGAGGAGAATGCGTGCGGGCTGAAATGTCCCTCCCGCCAACTGCTTTTCCACGATACATGGCACCGACGGGGCGGGAGAAAACCTGTGTTTTTTGCGTTTCGGGAAAAAAAATATAAGGATTGGGGACGTTTAAGGTGTCGGTTCGAGCCGCGTTTTTCGTGCAAAACCATAAAATCATGGTTATTTTACAGTTTGGCACGATATAAGGGTCTGCTAAATAGGCTTCAACGTAGTGGCCGGCAGTAGCGACTCCGGGACCGTACGTGTGGTGCCCCCGGCCGACGCATGCGTGCACAAAGTCACTGAGCACAACACAGGATCGACAAGCAACCGGCCCCGGTCCACGCTCAGTTCCGGAACCACGCACGCCCCCACAAACTCGCCCGTTCCTTCGCAGGCAGCGCAAGGGTCCGTGTCGATACACGACCGCGAGGCGGCAGGCCGGCAGCCCGCCCGCTGCCTGCCCCCCTTGAGCCCCTACACCATGTCTCCCACTCCCCCGGCCGCCACGACCACGAGCCCACGACGAGTTTACTCTCTCCAGATCGACCTCCCCTGTCACACCATGCATCGAACGTAGCCATCGGCCGCGGTGCCCCGCGCGCCTATATATACCGCACGCATCGATCGCACGGTGTCGCCGCCTGCCAGAGTGCACTAGCTAGTAAGCTACTCCCAGCACAAGTTTTCATCTCTGATCACGTAGTATAGGAGCTAGCCACCGGCGCCATGGAACTGGAGCTGGGGCTTGCGCCGCCGAACCACGCGGGCCCGTGCGGGAAGAGGGGCTCGGCGGAGGCGTTCGGGGTTAACAAGCCCGCGCTGCCACTCTTCCTGGGCGGCGACGACGACGACGACGGTGACCACGGCAACGGCGAAGACGGCATCGGCGACGCTCGCGACTGGGAGATGGGCAACAAGTGAGTGTTTCATCGATGGTGTTCAATGCAATGCGATGCACGTAGGCGCGCGCCCTTCTCTTTCGTGAAACTGACCTGGTGGCCGAGTGTAAGCCGTTTAGGAGGAAGAGGCTGGTGGGGTGGCCGCCGGTGAAGATCGCGCACCGCCCGCGCAGCCGCGGTAAGGGCCACGTGAAGGTGAAGATGGAAGGGGTGCCCATCGGGAGGAAGTTGGACCTGTCCCGCCACGCCTCCTACCATCAGCTCCACCACACGCTCCGCCTCATGTTCCCCTCCTCCGCTCACCAAGGTGATCCATACGCCGTCACCTACGAGGACGGCGACGGGGACTGGATGCTCGTCGGAGACGTGCCCTGGGAGTAAGTTGTGGATTCTTAATTTGGTCTGCGCACATTCCACTGTCATTGCATCGAATCGCTGACTGACAACGGTGTCGAATCCATCTCTTGCAGGGAGTTTAGCAAGTTCGCCAAACGGCTCAGGATACTCATGTCACCACCGACTACACTTGCCATTGCTGCTTGAGTGTGGGAGTCATGGATCTGCACCGGCGTGTGTGTCTAGTTAGTTAGGTACTGAATAATGTTAGTACACGTTGTCGTCACGTCATAAGTATGGGACTTTCTGCGTTTATTTCTCTTATCCAGGATTTTAAATTATGTTAACAGAACAAATTCGGTGAAATGTCAAAAATTACTTCGAAATTTGATCTATCAAATTTTACCTAATTTTGATTAATTTTCACTGAATTCGCATTTGGCTTGGAATTAGTGATCCTCATTCGAAATTTTTAGTTCACAAATATTTCAGCACCAAACGAGATAACCGAAAAATCTGTAAAAATTGTTGAAATTATGAACCCCGCTCATGTTTTAGAATTAAGTGTTGTACAACACTGAAACCCCTCTAAAAAAAGCTCTTCCGACCTCGCGTCGCTCCCACAGGCGATACGAGGGGAACCTTAGTGGCTTAGCCGCCCGGCCGTAGCCACCCCTCTACTTCGCAACCTCTCCCTGCTGCTAGAGGATGCGTTCAGGCTAAGCCCATGCCACGGACACTCGTGATGGGGCGAGCTCTCGCAATTCTTCTTGTCCGGTAATTCACGGCTGATGCAGCAGCCGTCTCGACATCAGAACCCTCCGCCATACTTATGGTAGCTCAGGCGGTAAAACCGAACCAAAAATACGTCTAGATACATCCATTTCGGCAACAAGTAATTCCGGATGAGGTTTATTAGGCTCCCTCACAGTTTGAGCCATAGTTTGACTATACTTTTGCATCGTAAAATATGAGTTATATGTAGAAAGAGTGGTATCATTGTAAACTTCAATCTAATACAAACCAGTAATTTATTTTTTATGTCATACAGACATTTTGCAAATCAAATATACGGTCAAATTTAACCCAAAATACAATGGGCCTAGTAAACCCGGACACCTTAACCGGTTAAGTTGGTTTCCTCGCAAAAAAAAAAGTTGGGTTAAATATCAGTGAAGGACTGAAGGAGAGAAAACTGAATTACTTGAGAGTGTACTGAGTCACGATGGCTGTTTTTTATTTTATTTTTGAAAAGACACCCCGAGGGGCATCTTATAACTGACATTTCTCAAGGAAATAGAATAGACAATGCAATGGATAAAAAAGACACGAAACGACCAGAAAAAATGGCAAAAATAGCGAGTATATAAGCAGATGTCTGAACTTCACTTCACTATCTGCTTATATACAGACAATACCACAATGGCCGGCATCAAGCCATCACTTAGCTAGCTAGATGCCCTCCGCAATATTGAAGTATGTGCAACACTTAGAGCATCTCCAGCCGTTCGGCTCCCCAGGGCGTCGAAAAAGAGCAGCCTGGGGGCGAGCCGGCGCTAGATCGCCCCCAAGGTTGGGTTTGCTCCTAGTCACCCGCCCACGGTTGCCGCGGGTTCGGCGAAGTTCGTTTCATTTTTATTTATTTTTTGCAAACTCGGCGAAGTTCGACCAATTTTCGATGAAATTTGTACAAAAACTTAAAAACATGAATGAACTAACTTAAAACGAACTAAAAGCCTATCCGCTGCCGCCACTGTCGCCGCCGCCGCCGTCTACATGCCGAGAAGCCTGTAGAAGCGGGTGTAGTCGCCGCCGCCGCCGCCGCCGTCGTTGCCGCGCGCCTCACCTGCGGCGTGCCTGCTGCATCCCTCGCCGGGGTCGCCAACAGCGCTTGACGGCCCGGCCTCGCCCTCTTCGTCGCTGTCGATGATGATAACGCCGCCCTCCTCGGCGACACAGTGACACTCCTCGGCGCGGCTACGAGCCTGGGTCTCCAGGTACGCCCGACGCTGGCGGCGCACCTGCTCGCGGACGTAGTCCTCCCTCGCCCATTTGAGGGCGGACTCGTCATCGGGGGCCACCATGCCGGCGTGCTCCGGCTTCACGGGGTGCATGTCCGGCTCGGGCTTCGGCCGGACCAGGCGGAGGGAGCGCCTCGTCGGTGCAGACGCAGGCGAGGGCTCGTTGATGACGAGGGCGCCGCTGCGAGCACGACGCCTGAGCGGTGTCTCCTCCGGCTCGGGATTGACGGGGCGGAGGACCGGTGAGCCGGAGCCCGACGACGAGGACGACCCCGGCTCCATTCGCCGCGGGATCCAGGAACTGCCGCGTCGACGAGAGAAGGAGGGCCGCGTCGCGTACTCCAGCCGCGGCACATTGCCGGTCTCGATGTGGTCGAGGACGGCGTCGAGTGTGCTGCCGGGGACGCCCCACCACTCGCGCCGTCCTTCGGAGTTGTGGCGGCCGTGGGGGACGATGCCGTTGACGGAGGCGATCTGCTCTCGGCGGCGCGCTGGCATACATCGTCCTGGCGTTTATTTGTCGGGCGTGTACCTCGGCTCGTTCCGCTGCTCCTCCGTCAACGAGGAGCGGATGCGGGCGATCTCCGCCCGCCTTGCCGCCCCTTCGGGCACCGGAGGCACCGGGACGCCGCCGGCGCTCAGTCTCCACGAGCCAGGCACGTGCATGTCGGGGGGCGCCGGGTACTCGGCCTCGTACAGAAGGCGCGCCTCCGGCTCCTGGAGGTGTCCGTGGCCGAAGCCGTTCGCCGCTGCGCCGTCGCCTGGGTATCTCTCCGCCATGGTTTTGCTCGCCGGCTGGCAGGGGAGTGGTGGGAGAGCTCGCCGGCGGGGAAAAGGATATCGCTGGAGGTAGAGGGGGAGGTTGTGGCGCTCTCACCGGCGGCGAGGGGCGCCTTTTATAGCGAAGAGGGGTGGCCGGGGGCGGCATGCGGGCGGACGCGTGGCGCATGCGGGGGGGACGCGCGTCGGCGGCGTCTTCACCGCGCCGCCCGTGAGGCATCAATGGAGGGCGACCGGCGCGGCAGCCTTCGCATTGATTTCCGCGGGAACCAAGGCGATGAGGTCGACGAAGCGGCTACCTCGCTAACTCGGCGGGCCCGTGGCTGTTTCGCGCCAAAATACTCGCCCCGGCGCCCCCCGGCGCGTCGGGTTCGGCCTGGGTCTGCCGGCGCCGATTTTGGCCCAAGCCGGCGAAAAACGGGCTCCTGGGACACGACTGGGCCTTTTTTCGGCGCCGACATAAAAAAATCGCTTAAGGAGGCCGTGCTGGAGGCGCGGCTGGAGATGCTCTTAGCCTAGAGTGGATGGATGCTCGTTGCAAGCGAGTCAGCAGCTTAATTGATATTCACCGGACATGCAATGCACATAATGCTAGTTTGCTCGTGTACACTCAGTTTGGTTTCTGCGTTCCAACCAATCGTATCTTCTGATTTGCTCGTGTATACTCGGTTTCTTTTCTGCGTCAAGAAAAAGAAAATTCTCATCTTGGATTTCTATTTCGTTCTCGCATGTTTCGCATGAAAATAAAAGATGGTTTCATTGAGAGTTCGAGACATCGATGGGGATGTAGCTCAGATGGTAGAGCGCTCGCTTAGCATGCGAGAGGTATGGGGATCGATACCCACTTCTCCATTATTTCTTTTTTGTCACGCACATCACGCAACGTATTGGGCGGGGCAGGGCGGTGAGCTGAGCTGCGGCATATATCGCGTGCGTGCATGCAAGTGCAATGCCTGTGATTGCACGAGAGCATGACGCCATGGTTCATGCATGGAGTGCCAGAGATCGCCGACCGGCCAGGAGACATCCCCCTTTCCTCAGGGGGGACATGCCGGTATGTATCCTGCTTCCCTTCACACGTGCACCATGGCCATGCAGACTCGCGCGTATGCATGCATCGACCTACCATTAGCATGAATACGGTTATCATCCACAGAAACAAAGATAGTACACAAACCACGTACTCCTATTATCCACGACCATGAGCATCCATGGAGCCTGGACCGATCGGCCATCGAATCTCTCATGCTCCGCAACGAGCGGGTGACCGCCGTTAATTAAACTAAGGGAAGAGCTAGCTAGTGCCGGCCGGCCAGACGAGTCAATTAATCAGCTGGCATACCTCTCACGCACGTTAGTTTGGCGGTTGAATCTTTACTCTCGCTCTCGACCGGTGAAGAGACTCAGCGCAAGTGCAACGCACGGAGGCAGGAGGCTGGTTACAACGTAAACATCAATGCTTTCGATCTTCTTCTGAAGGACACGTGTGCATGATTCCAGAGATGCCGGCCGTCGTCGATCGGTTGCTTTCTTGTCCTGGCAGTCATAGACCGCTGTTTTTCACCAAGACTGGAGTTCGCTGAACTTGGTTCCTAATTAGGTACCCTTGTCCGTCGATTCCCTGAATCCCGGTGGTCTCGGCTCTTTGTATTTGGCGAGTCGGTTGTCTGTGCTTCTGTTTTCACGACGATGATGAACGGTGGTCTCTGGACTTGATAATGATACGACGTACCAGCCTCGATCTTTTGCACGCAAGGTGCAATGGACCAGCCGATCGATGATGCGGCTAGCACAAACAAGTCAATCTAGCTGAGAGTTCAAAACCTTAACGTGATCGGCGCGGGTGTTTCTAAAAGTCTAGCGTGTCGCTTATCGCATGCACGCACCGGTAAATTAAGCCACCCAACCTGAGGTGAGGTGCCTAACCCCGACTAATTTAACTACTAGGCACTCGCTAGTCAATCACGGAGGTAATAGCATCCATCTTGCGCTTTCATCGGTCATACCGAGCCGCACGAAAATTGATCCATGGTACTTGGACAAAGAGTTACATGGGTGCGGATAGGTCTCAATCTATTAAGATTTAACTAAGTTCAGTCAAGTGACATAACATGCAATAAAGAAAAAGAAAAAGAAACTGTTTTTTCTTAATGTAAGATCTTATGGATATAACATCTGTTGAGTATATGTGTTATATGCATATTGTATATTGAGCCCGCCTTCTAATTCCTTATATAGTTATAGCAAAAGGCCCGTGCGTTGCAACGGGAGAAAAAATACCACACACTCTTAATTTACAAAAAATGTTCTATAATCTGAGAATTTGTGGCTATTTCTTAAATACATGAAGAGTTAAAAAGGTTGTTAAAAAGATACAAGATTTTTTATTCATAAAAAGAGATTTTTTTCGTCTGGAAAAGAACATTTTTTATGGTCCCTGTTTCATCACTATTTCTTGTCATACATGTCATAGGTATTGGTCCCTGTTTCATCACTATTTGTTTCTTATCAAACTTGTCTTTTTTTTTTATTTTTTTTCATGCATGCCTCCTTTTTACCTTTTTCATGCATGTCCTCTCTTTTTTCTTCTTATATATAAGAGAATAGCGCAACATCCCATCTTTATCGGATCTCCTCTGCATTTTCTCTTTTATTTATTTTATAGCGGACATCCCATCTTTATTTGGTCCTTCTATTTCTTGTCATGCATGTCCTTATTTATTGGTGTCTCTAACAAATTTATCTTTAATTTGATGTCCAATCCTGATTTTGATGAGGTGTTCATCCCCAATCTGAATCAATACCGGTATGAAAAAAAGACGGATAATGCATTATTGATTAACATTGCAGCCTAGATATTTTTTTAATTATTAACAGGTAAAATAACATCGTATTTAGATTCTACATATTTTTCTAATCAAATTTCATATATAATATGTTAAATTTGGAGTTAAGGTTTAAAAGATATGAGTATTTTAAAAAACATTTAATATGTACTACGGGTTTAATGTCAGAAACATCAGAGAGTTTTCTACAAAATAGCATGACGGACTAAGAATACCTATTATTTTTATTAGTTGATAAATAAAAGGTCCGTGACTCATCTTTATACATTATATATACGTACCTGTGCACAAAAAGCAATACATCATGCAATTCTCACAAATACATGGTATCAATTTTCAGGTTCTAACCCAAGCTTCCGCCGCCGCCGCCGCTGCATGACTCACCCGCGCCGCCGCCGCCGCGCACCTCCTTCGCGACGCCGCCGCCACCCAGCCGCCGCTGCCCGCGCGGCTCCCGCGCCAGCCGCCACCATTTTGCGATCCGTCGACCTGCAGTTTCCCCCGAAGTCGCCGCCCGTGTCCAAGATCGACAGGGAGTTGGTCTGCTGTACGTATGCATTCAAGCGTACAAATCGCGGTTGCAGTCGGATCCGCGAGTTGCCGCAGTCCCGAGACGATCAGCGACATAGCAGCTCACGAGGAGGTCTCCGCCGAGATATTCATTGCCGCTGCTACATCTCCACGTGAAAACCAAGTCAATCAATCATTTGTCCTCCGTGGTACTACTGCTGCTGTCCATCACGTGCAGGCCGCCCGCCAAGCCGAGTCGCTGCTGATCGCTAAGTACTGCCGATGCTGGATCGCTTGCGCTAATTCTAACTAGATCGGGATCGCGCCCTGGCGCGGGGTGCCAGTCAAAACGATGTGATTAAAAAGTAATGTTCATGTTAGTATGAATCCTCGTTTAGCATATGTATTAAATAAAATAAAAAAAGATGAAACATTTACTTGTAATAGAAGCAAGACATCATCTAAGTTCAACATCGTCATGAGATTTTAAGATAGCATAGAGTTTAAATTCAGTGCGATCATGAGACCACGTAAGGTAACCACTTGACACTAAGTTCAGTACTAAGCGCAAACATGAGAGAGCAAGTACTAATCTAACACAAAGTTTGCAGCTTATCCAATTAGTGCTCAGGTCCAAACCAAAAAGCAGGATACCGTTTACTACCATACAAAGATACATAGTCCAGATGATGTTGAGCAAAAAAAAATCACAATATATTACATGGGAAAGAAACATGTCATTCTTATACATAGGCGAACCCTTAACAAAGCAATGTCCTAGACTACTTAGGTATCATCTTCACACCTCCATGAGACTTCAGGTTGTAGCCTTAAAGATAAGTGTAGACAAACCCTGTCAAACAAAGTAATGTTTCTCCATTTCAGATTGGGAGAATCATGATAGAGAGACATGAGACCACAAACAGTAGCATTGGTAAATCGGTAGCTGGATCCATCCAAAGCACCAAAACACAACCTCTCTACCGCAGTCTTCTACTAAACATCATCAACATGGATCATGCCAAACGCTAAATGTAAAACAAAGCAATCAATGCCTTCCAAACAGAACAACATGATATTCTTTACCCAAGATCAAAAGCAAGAAAGTTGGTTCTTGGGATTTATATCGTAATGGAACCAAAAATCCTAATAATATTAGTACTTACTGAGCATTTCACAATACCTAGATCAGTTAAGAAAATTCTACCTTCCCGGACCACCACAAAGAGGAAGGGACGAACCTGGGAACCTGTAGGTACAACACACTCTGAGCACGGAGGCATCCATGCCAATCCGAAGGAGTACCCACCGCATGCCCAAACCCCGCCATCGGAAAACAGGCATAGCAGTGTTTCCCAGCAGATGCAGCAGCGAGGAACCTGGTGCTAAACCCCAACCACAACCTGCGTAGCACAAGAGAATCAACATACATGAGCCATGGCCCGACACTCAGCGAGCAGAATAGGTGAACAACGGAGAGGGCGCTCACTGCTGCCTTGTTGGCAGCGTCACTGATGCCTCCCCTACTCCCGAAGGCGTCAGCGACAGCGGCGGGGCTGAGGATGAGGGAGAAGGCCTAGTCGCTGGAGGGGCGGTTGGTGGTTCATATCACATCTCGCCTCTCTGCTTCCTTCTCATCCTGCCTGCCCTCACCGGAACCACACACCAAATCAGCACCATGAAGGAGAGCCACATGGAAAGGCACAAAAAGGAGGAGGCGGCTCACCTCGGCTTTGGGGCTTTCTAAACCATATTGTCACATCTATAATACCTAAATAGTTGATCCCCACTACAAGTATTCTTTCAACATGCACACACTCCACGTCATCATGCGTGCCACATCAGCGTTTCAGTTCCAAACAGCACATCGGTCGTGGGCCCTCTCTAACCAGCTACTATATCTTCCAAGTGCTCTCCCCCCGAAGAACGATCGGCCGGAGAGTAGTTAATAAAAGAAAAAGAAAAAAAACAACCGAAGCCCGACCTTCCGTCCTTAAAAACAATATTTTTCCTTTGACTAAACGACCAACCGAAGGCTAGCTCCTCTTCCTCGAACCCACGATACGGCTCTGTCGCCTTCTTAACCGATGTCTCCTCGCCTCCCCTCCCCCACCCAGCATCCCATCGTTTCAATTTTCGATAGAAACTGTTGCCCTTTCCTCTGCCCACGAGCACCTCCTCCATAAATCCATGTCTATCCCTACCTCGGTTGTTCATCAGGTGGAACCATGACAGGGATGCCCTAAAGTCCTTGCAGCGCCTTTCTCCAGGTCTCCTATTCATGTCGCTGCTGCCACCGCGGATCATCGTTCTTCCGCCGTGATCTCTTCCTCGGTGAGTTCCTCTTTAATTTGTGGCCTGGTGTTCAACTTCTTTATTCTCCATTGTTGTTTTCCCTTGGACTGAAGTCAAGAGATGTACAATTGTACATTACGGAGTTGCTCGACATGGCTGTGTAATATTCTACAATTTTGTTTGTGCGGCCGCCAGGGAGGGATTTCTTCTATCATTTGTTTGGAAAAATATATTTACCAGATTATTTACCGCTTTAGAGAATATAGTGTTCAACCAGTGTCCATGTTTAAGATTGTACTCCGTATCTTCTTTTTGTCAAATTTGATTTTTTTAGATAAACTCAAAATATTTGCATTATCCAGTTCGTCTGATGTATACATTTACACGCTCACGTTTGACAGTCCATGGAAGTTTGCTCTTTGAGACATTGTTCATTGACCTGCAGAAAGAGTTGGCTTTCAGTTCAGATATAAAATGGATTCTGGATTTTCATTGTGGAACAACAGAATTGTTTACCCTTTTGTTACCTAGAGATGCATCTTATATGGTTTTGTCAAATATTTAGGTGATTAAAGTGGGGCCAAGCTAAAACAGCTCATGCATTGATTCTGACTACCTGAAGTTGGTCCATGAGGAGCAAGTGGCAACAGATTTTCTGAGTATGATGCTGATTTTTCCAATTGATTTACATGGGAAGGGTGAATCTAGCTGTGATGATCCCGATTCGCTCAGCAAACAAATAAGTGCATTTGGAAGTCTTCTGAAGGTACGGATGTCTTTTTTTAAGTATTTCAAAATTAGTCAGCTAGATGTTGCTATCTTTACCTGGGCTATCCAATTATATTCCTGTAATGATTTGCACGTTAATTCCCTCTATCCAATTACATCAACCAGACCATGCAATTGTTCAAACAGATTTATAAACATTGCTCTTTTTAAATGATAATCACCAGTGGTAGTAATGTTATGTGTACAAGTAGCAGCAATAAATAAAAATAAGATGACACAAGTAAACAAATTAAGTTTTTGTTTTAGGTGTCATTCCCATTTTCCAAATGCTTACTGATAGTATTTTCCTTTTTCCTTTTTCATATTGCATCCATCTAATATTTCTTGCAGCATTTAGACAAAACTGGAGGAGAACTCGATACACTAAGCAATTTTGGTCACAGCAGGGTTCAGAGTTTGCAAGCTACTGACTGCATTTCACGAAGACCATTTAACGACCACCAACATCTACATATGCATGTACGGAATATAAAAAATGTAACCTACTCATTTTATTGTTATATAATGTGAATAAATATGTAAATTTGTTTTAGATGGGAACATCTTCTGTGGAGATCTAAGTGTTCAAGATGATGTTATGAAATTGAAGCTGTCTAACCTGAAGTATGAGCATGAAAGATTAATAGTTTTTCATCACAGGTTTTTTCAGACGACTTGATAATTTATTCTCAATGGTCGAAAAACCATTTGATGCACCTATAATGCATACATGGCGCGTGCACTTTACTACATTATATGCTATCACATCATATAATACAATTGCCATTTTTCACTTCCATTTTTTTGCTCAAAGTTCCCGCTGCAACGCGCGGGGTATCTTCTAGTTTATTTAGTTCATTTTTTCCTTTGATGTATCTGCATCAAAGACCCTAGGGTTAACTTTCTTGGATAAAATTTGTGCACACACATAATCTTTCACGATCCAGGCACATCTGAACCTGTAGCCATGATATACAAAGTTTTTTTTAAGAATGCATTCTTTGTGGTCAATTGGCAACATACCTGCTCCAGAACAAATGAGTTTCTGTATCTTTGCCATTGGCCAAATGTTTCAACTAAGAATCAAATTCCTGGTTGAGAAAAAAATTAAAGGTTGTCAGAAAAGAGCACCAGCAAGATGAGCACATCATGATTACAGTAGATGAACGGTTTATCCATAATTCTAGTGCGCGTGCAAACTTAAAGCAACTTCTTGCATGATTTCAGCAGCCTCACTGATCTCTCCCTACTCCTCTTTGATTTTTGCAATTCTTTTGATCAATCTACCTTTCTCTATCTCCACATGTATCCATAGTGGATGCCAAAATGAGATTCTTACCTTCCATTTCACTTGTAGTTTCCAATGCAATGATTTACCCTGCAGTCTAAGAGAGGAGTAGAACTCAAAACTAAATTAGGTGCTTACGGCTCCAAAAATGAAAGCAAGTCAATCCATCAACAATTGTACCAAGTGCAATCTACTTGACACAGAACTAAGTGACCTTAGGTAGTTGAAAATATATGTATCGTCGACACACAGTGCTCCGACTAAAGCTCATACGGGCTATAGAGAAGCGGGATGAGCAAACCTTCAACATGTGCTCATTATATTCAAAGGTAAACAAAACTGATGTCTCATTGTGGTCAATTTACTTTATAGATGTACTCATTCATGTATAATGGACACTCAAGTTTTTTTCTTAAAATGAGGTATACGGCTATACAGACTGGATACTCTAGTTCCATGGTAGTAAACATTCAGAGAAGGAATATACACCTAGAAAGAACAGTCCCAACAAAAATGAAATATCGGTTACTCTCATAAGTGGTAATGCACATTTTATTTTGAACATGGTCATATTCAGTGAAAAAGAGAGAAAAGAAAATTGGTCAAGCTGGATTGAAATCACATACAAGTAGTACTTATATTTCAACTAAGCACGAAAGGCATTCAACATGCTGTAATCTTGAAGAAAAAGTTTATCGTAGATAAAACAAATAATTGTTTGTGTCCTAAACCCATCTCGTACAAGAACATGAAAAATAGCAAGTGTTTTGGTATACTGAAGCATCAGCCAGAAGGCTATGACTACTCAGTTCAGTCCAACAACAAATCTAAGTTTCTGTTCTTTCCAGCCAATCACAAGCATCCAAATATATGTGTACCAACATAGTCTAGTATCTTAATTAAACGGCACTCAAACAACGTATACAGATTTAGAGTACTCACAGATTTAACTCTTTATCAAAATGCTACATGGATTTATCAATCGATCCACAAGAAGGGTAGCTTTAGAATTTTCGTATCTTATTTTGTTCTTAATACTAAATCCATTCAAGCTATTTATTTTGTACTATCAATCCAGTAGTCGTTGTACGGAAACATATCTTACTCTTTGTTCTAAATCCATGTTGCATGATATCACTTGACAGTAGACCTATTCTCATAAGGCACAAACATTGCCAAGGAAAGGGAACAACAAGCATTTAGAGCTACAACAGACGTCATATTTCTTCAGTCCAAAAAACTGCCAAAACTTTATAACCATGTTTAGCTATTTTTTCCTATCTAGAGATTTGGTTGTCGTTGTGAGTCCATATGTGTATGGATCAAACTGGCCTTTGTCTAATTTCTTCTGTCACCTAATTATACTACTAAATCTGACTTGAAACTGTCTGGACACTGAACCAATAGCGAGCGTAACCTGCAGTTTAATACAAGGGAAAACCTGAAAAGGCATTGTGATGGTAATGGTTGTTGGTCTATATCGGTCAGCTCTGGATGTATTCTGTTTTACAATCGGAACTATGATGATACCGGATCTAGTACCTCGCCACCTCCTGGCCAGTACCAAACCATGCCCTGTAAGCTAAGACGATGGAAAGAATAGAGATCAGTGAGTGGAGAGAGCCTTACTAGTGGGTGAGACAGCGATCCGGTGTAGCAGGAGGGGCAAGAGAGAACTGGCTGGCACGTCATGGTGGAGAGGTGGCCGGGCCTGGATGCATCTTTCCACCGAAGATCTCATCCACGGTGAGCCCATCATCGGCCGCTTGCGGTGGACCTCCTTGACTTGCACGCCATCTGCAGACCGCCTCCATCAGCCGCTCCCTCGGCAGTATCTAAAGAAATGGATGCAAATTTGTTATGGAAACATTAGATGATTGACATGAGGTGGTATTCACCTGCTGCTAGGAGGGCATCTCTAACATCTACCCCTTTGGCCTAAAACACAAGGCAAATATGAGCAAACATGTAGTTTATGTAGATACCATAGTTACTTGCATAATTAGATCCATTTATCTAAAAATGTATAAAGCCACGAACAATGATATCTCTTGTCCACTTACAAAAAGGCTACTACGGTGCTCCTCATTAAGACATGGTCACCCTAGTGAGTCAATCACAGCTCTTATCACTTGAAATAAAGACCATGAATCACAACGCGATTCATGGTTAAGGTACTAAAACATTCACACTGATTTAGATAATACAAAAGAGTGAACGGATACCTTACGTGTACATATTCAAAGCACTCAACCAATCAGATACTTAAAAAATCTGTAGAAAGCAAATCATAATCACACTATATAAGAAGAAATTAAGCAGTCTTGTAAGCACACTCTCCGAGAATCAATGCTAGCGGTTTTAAATTCTGACATAACACACATGGATGGGGCATAGCTTGTGACACTGTAAGATATAACACACATGAAACTTATGTAAAATCTACTGACAAACTAAGCAACATGAGCTTTGCAACAAAAGAAAGGCAAAGTCACTGAAATGTGAGTATCTGAACATGCATATATACCTTCATGACGCAAAGCACTCGTGACACAAGCTGCTTGAGCAGCTTCTGCTTCACCTCGTCGCAGTACATCAGCCCGACGGTCTTCACATAGATCTCTGCACCGTCGCAGTCATGGATCTCCATGCATGGCACCAGAGAGCCACCATGGCCATTGTCGCCGTCAGAGAGCTTCTCGGCGAAGAAAGCGATGCTTCCACAGAGAACGTTCCTATGCACACTCATCCTGACAGCAATCCCTTCCTTGCCATACAGATACAACATCACTGTCAGATCACTCGTCTCATGCTACCCATACCCAACATTATATTTGCTGCTTCATATACTATAATTTCTGAAATATAAAAGCATAAACTAAAGTGGAAAGCAGCAAGGTAAAGTAGTAGATTAGTATATTTGCAGGTGACTATTTCCTTATATCATATCACAAAAAATTAATTAAGAATTTCAAAATAAAAGTATAAATTTGTACAGAAGTAGGAGGGTGGATTATCTATAGCACATATGAAACCAATACCAGTTTAGGCACAAGTTTCAGGTAAGCATGATACTAAGAAAGTGAAAAAAACAGACCGCCATCATGAGTAAGGTCCATCTCGGGACCCAGAAAATATAATGCAATTTTTTTAGCTCAAACATATACACATAGATATAAACACGAGTGAATCCTTCTGTAAAAGATCACAAGAAAACAAGAAAATGAACTCAATATGTTACAGATTAGAGTTATTTCTCAGTTCAAATAAAATAGAAAGAACCACTGATTGTTTACATACAGCAGAATTATGGCTCAGTTCAGATCAAAAAGAAATAGCCACCGATTGTTTCCATATAGCAGAATTATGGCCGATACAAATTAGATTTATTTCTTTTAAACAAGAAAGGCTTGTTAAACACACATGTTGACAACAAGAGTTCTATTTATTTATCTACCTATGCAAACCTACAATGAAATTATGGCTGAAACATGCCATGAAACTGGAGGTGTAGTGCATGTTTTATAAAAATGGTCGAGGTTCCCTAATCCTAGTAATGTGAGCTATGATAATTTTGTCACGGACCCATGGTCGTATATAATGTTCAGAAGAAGCATCCCCTCTGCGAAACCTACCTTTGGTGACAAAGCTATATAAACTATCTAACGGAAAAAAATGAAGCTTTTGACAACCTGCATATAAATTTGTCCTACTATAATGTGATGAAGCTTTGAAACTGTACATATCAAGATTTTCACCATACCATTTAGGACTTTGAAGAAAGATATAAAAACTGCACTCAACTCCTCCGCCCAAAGCTTCCTTGATAATAAACCAATACTTCAGAATAGAATAATATGAAGATCATACATGAGAACAATGCAAATCGATCTTGCAGGACCTCCTAAAGCTGTAAAAGCAACTGTGGCTTTTCTTCCGCACAATATTATATCACAATCATGTACCTACGCCAAACAATGAAGAAACGGTTAAACATGTAGATCCACCAATGGTGGCACAATCGGTTGATTTCCAAGTAACACATACATGGCAGTAAAATTCAAGAAAAATAAACTATGCATTTTCCTCTGCAAACAATACAAATGTGCTCACTTAGAGAGAGCAGCCTAATAAAATAATTTTACCTAGCAACAAAGCCGTGAGGCAAATTAACAGGAAGCTCTCAGTGATGCATACAGTAAACTGAACATCAAAGGATTGTGAAAGCAACCTTTAAAGCTGATTTTAAAAATCAAAGCGATACTGATTCGTACAGTAAACTGAACATCCAAGAGGGGATGATGGAGGATGCTGCAATTTTGGTCAAATTTAAGTTAAACCATTCAAATTTTTTTGCAGTTCATACTACATGTATAGTTGCAAGGTGAATCCAACTCAGATTTGAGTGGTGTAGAGAGAGAGGAGGGGGAGTAGAAGGCAGCCACAAGTCATCCCAACGCTGAATCTGGCCCGTCCACGTGCTCAACATAGGGAGCAGCCAAGGCATGCCCTTGAACCAAGCAGCTACTCCATGGCCTCCCTGCACACGAGCAGAGATGAGATGAGACCTCACGCACGCACGCGTAGATCAAATGAGAAAGAAGAATAAGAAAAGGGGAGGATACGATGGATGCACTCACGCATCAGACGCTCCTCTTGGAGGTCATCCTGCGCCATGGGGAGGGGGAGGGGCTAGGGTTCCGGGTGATGGTTGAGATTGGACGCTCGGGCCGCTCCAGCTTGTTGGGCCCGTACCTTTGCAGCCGCGCCGCTGCGTCCTCGGAGCTGAAGGATTTGAGTGCTAAAGACGGCGCTGGTGGCCGTGAGCGCCGTGGCGAGCGAGGCCATCTGCATGAGGCGTCGGACGGGGTCCTTGCTGGGGGTGAAGAGCAGCTTCCTGCTCTTCTTCTCGACACCACCAGCGCGCTGGCGGCCTTCCGCTTCCTCTTCTTCCCCTCCAGCGGCTCGGCCGCCGCGAGACGACGGCACGTCGGCCTCGTCGCGCGCGGCCCCCATCTCTCTAGATGGGCGGCATGAGGCCGGGGATGGGTGCCCGGGTGAGCGGCGGCGGCGGCAGAGCAGGGAGGCGGGCGCGGGGTAGGGTTTGGAGAGAGAAAGAAACGGGGGGGACGAATGAGATCACGAATGAATGGGCCGCCGCCCTCCCCCACCCCATGGCCGCACGAGCCAACCGCCGCACGCCACGCACGACCCTGTCAGTGAAAAGACCAAAATACCCTCGGCGGGGGCAGGGTATTACGTGCGGTGGCACGAGATCTTGTTGGAAATATGCCCTAGAGGCAATAATAAAAGCATTATTATTATATTTCCTTGTTCATGATGATTGTCTTTTATTCATGCTATAACTGTATTATCCGGAAATCGTAATACACGTGTGAATACATAGACTACAATACGTCCCTAGTAAGCCTCTAGTTGACTAGCTCGTTGGTCAAAAGATAGTCATGGTTTCGACTATGGACATCGATGTCATTGACAACGGATCACGTCATTAGGAGAATGACGTGATGGACAAGACCCAATCCTAAGCATAGCACAAAGATCGTGTAGTTCGTTTTGCTAGAGCTTTTCCAATGTCAAGTATCTCTTCCTTAGACCGTGAGATCGTGTAACTCCGGATACCGTAGAAGTGCTTTGAGTGTACCAAACGTCACAACGAATCGGGTGACTATAAAGGTGCACTACAGTATCTCCGAAAGTGTCTGTTGGGTTGACACGGATCGAGACAGGATTTGTCACTCCGTATGACGGAGAGGTATCACTTGGGCCCACTCGGTAGTGCATCATCATAATGAGCTCAAAGTGATCAAGTGTCCGGTCACGGGATCATGCATTACGGTGCGAGTAAAGTGACTTGCGATAACGAGACTAAACGAGGTATTGGGATACCGACGATCGAGTCTCGGGCAAGTAACATATCGTCGACAAAGGGAATAGAATACGGGTTACTTGAACCCTTGACATCGTGGTTCATCCGATGACAACATCGAGGAACATGTGGGAGCCAACATGGGTATCCAGATCCGCTATTGGTTATTGACCGGAGAGCGTCTCGGTCATGTCTACATGTCTCCCGAACCCGTAGGGTCTACACACTTAAGGTTCGGTGGCGCTAGGGTTAATAGGAAGACTTGTATGTGATTACGAATGTTGTTCGAGTCCGGATGAGATCCCGGACGTCATGAGGAGTTCGGAATGGTCCGGAGGTAAAGATTTATATATGGGAAGTCGTCAAACGGACACCGAAAAGTTTGGTCATATCGGTTTTATGGAGGGTCCACCGGAAAGGTTCCGGAGGACCACGGGAGGCCACCCCTTTGGGGGCCACATGGGCTGCGTGGGAGGCAGCCAGCCCCGGTGGGCTGGGCGCACCACCTCCCTTGGCCCATGCGCCTAGGGTTGAGGGGGAACCCTAAGGGGCGCCTTGCTGCTGGGGGCAAGCCCCTCCCTCCCTTGGCCGCCCCCTCTAGATGCATCTAGAGGGGCCGCCCTCCTCCCTTCCCCTATAAATAGAGGGGTGGAGGGAGGCTGCACACACCATTGAAGGCGCAGCCCTCCCTCCCAACACCTCTCCTCCTCCGCATAAGCTTGGCGAAGCCTCGCCGGAGAACAGTCCCTCCATCTGCATCACGCCGTCGTGCTGCCATTGGAGTTGTCTTCCTCAACTTCTCCTTCCTCCTTGCTGGATCAAGACGGCGAAGACGCCGTCTCCGTCACGTGTGTTGAACGCGGAGGTGCTGTCCGCTCAGCACTTGGTCATCGGTGATCGGAATCACGTTGGGAACGTCTTCATCATCACCACTCCCTCGAGCGCCTCCGCACTCGATCTACAAGTGGTATGTAGATGCAAACTCTCTCTCGTAACTCGTTGCTTAGATGAACTCATAGATAGATCTTGGTGAAACCGTAGAAAATTTTAATTTTCTGCAACGTTCCCCAACAGTGGCATCATGAGCTAGGTCTATGCGTAGTTCTCTTTGCACGAGTAGAACACAATTTAGTTGTGGGCGTGGATCTTGTCAATTTACTTGCCGCTACTAGTCTTATCTTGCTTCCGCGGTATTGTGGGATGAAGCGGCCCGGACCAACCTTACACGTACACTTACGTGAGACCGGTTCCACCGACTAACATGCACTAGTTGCATAAGGTGGCTGGCGGGTGTCTGTCTCTCCTACTTTAGTTGGAGCGGATTCGATGAAAAGGGTCCTTATGAAGGGTAAATAGAAGTTGACAAGATCACGTTGTGGTTATTCGTAGGTAAGAAAACGTTCTTGCTAGAACCCAATTGCAGCCACGTAAAAGATGCAACAACAATTAGAGGACGCCTAACTTGTTTTTGCAGCAATTGTCATGTGATGTGATATGGCCAAGTTGTGATGAATGATGAATGACATATTGTGATGTATGAGATCATGTTCTTGTAATAGGAATCACGACTTGCATGTCGATGAGTATGACAACCGGCAGGAGCCATAGGAGTTGTCTTTATTTTGTATGACCTGCGTGTCATTGAAGAACGCCATGTAACTTACTTTACTTTATTGCTAAACGCGTTAGCCATAGAAGTAGAAGTAGTCGTTGGCGTGACAACTTCATGGAGGCACAATGATGGAGATCATGATGATGGAGATCATGGTGTCATGCGGTGACAAGATGATCATGGAGCCTCAAGATGGAGATCAATGGAGCTTTATGATATTGGCCATATCATGTCACTACTATATAATTGCATGTGATGTTTATTGTGTTAATACATCTTGTTTACTTAGAATGACGGTAGTAAATAAGATGATCCTTACAACAATTTCAAGAAGTGTTTCCCTAACTGCACACGTTGCTAAAGTTCGTCGCTTCTAAGCACCACGTGATGATCGGGTGTGATGGATTCTTACGTTCACATACAACGGTGTAAGACAGATTTACACACAGCGAAAACACTTAGGGTTTACTTGACGAGCCTAGCATGTACAGACATGGCCTCGAACACGGAGACCGAAAGGTCGAACACGAGTCGATAGAAGATACGATCAACATGAGAATGTTCACCGATGATGACTAGTCCGTCTCACGTGATGATCGGACACGGCTTAGTCGACTCGGATCGTGTAACACTTAGATGACTAGAGGGATGTCTAATCTGAGTGGGAGTTCATTTAAATTTGATTAGATGAACTTAATTATCATGAACTTAGTCTAAAACTTTTGAATGATATGTTTTGTAGATCAAATGGCCAACGCCATGTCAACTTGAACTTCAACGCGCTCCTAGAGAAAACCAAGCTGAAAGATGACGGCAAAGAACTATACGGACTGGGTCCGGAACTTGAGGATCATCCTCATAGCTGCCAGAAACAATATGTCCTAGAAGGACCGCTAGGTGACGCCCCGTCGAGAACCAAGACATTATGAATGCTTGGCAGTCTCGTCTTGATGATTACTCCCTCGTTCAATCGCGGCATGCTTTACAGCTTAGAACCGGGCTCCAAAAGCGTTTTGAGCATCACGGAGCATATGAGATGTTCGAGGAGCTGAAACTTGTTTTCCAAGCTCACGCCGGGTCG
Source organism: Aegilops longissima (assembly GCA_021605205.1). Lineage (NCBI taxonomy): Eukaryota > Viridiplantae > Streptophyta > Magnoliopsida > Poales > Poaceae > Aegilops > Aegilops longissima. The sequence continues at coordinate 108,107,768 of CM038682.1, read as the reverse complement.
AGAGATATGACATCTCCGACAAGTTCTATAGTTGTAAGATGGAGGAAAACAGTTCACGGTGAGCACATTCTCAAGATGTGCAGGTTGACAACCGTATGACCCAGCTGAATATTAACCTCCCCGATGAGGCGGTCATTGACAGAATCCTCCAGCCGCTCCCACCAAGCTACAAGAGCTTTGTGATGAACTACAACATGCAGGGATGGTAAAGACCATTCTGAAGTGTTCTCTATGCTGAAGTCAGCCGAGGTTGAAATCAAGAAAGAACATCAAGTGTTGATGGTCAATAAGACCACTAAGTTCAAGAAGGGCAAGGGCAAGAAGAACTTCAAGAAGGACGGCAAGGAGGTTGCCGCGCCCGGTAAGCAAGTTGCCGGGAAGAAGTCAAAGAATGGACCCAAACCCGAGACTGAGTGCTTTTATTGCAAGGGGAGGGGTTACTGGAAGCGGAACTGCCCCACGTACTTAGCGGACAAGAAGGCCGGCAACACCAAAGCAGGAGCTGCGGAATAAGCGGAGACTGGCAAAGGACGAGGTGACGATGCGCGTCGGGAATGGTTCCAGAGTCGATGTGATCGCCGTCGGCACGCTACCTCTTCATTTACCTACGGGATTAGTTATGAACCTTAATAATTGTTATTTGGTGCCAAGTTTGAGCATGAATATTGTATCTGGATCTCGTTTAATACGAGATGGCTACTCATTTAAATCCGAGAATAATGGTTGTTCTATTTATATGAGAGATATGTTTTATGGTCATGCTCCGATGGTCAATGGTTTATTCTTAATGAATCTCGGCGTAGTTATTACACATGTTTATAGCGTGAATACCAAAAGATGTAAAGTTGATAACGATAGTCCCACATACTTGTGGCACTGCCGCCTTGGTCACATTGGTGTCAAGCGCATGAAGAAGCTCCATGCTGATGGACTTTTGGAGTCTTTAGATTATGAATCATTTGACACATGCGAACCATGCCTCATGGGCAAGATGACCAAGACTCCGCTTCTCCGAACAATGGAGCGAGCAACCAACTTGTTGGAAATCATACATACCGATGTATGCGGTCCAATGAGCGTTGAGGCTCATGGAGGATATCGTTATGTTCTCACTCTCACAGATGACTTGAGTAGATATGGGTATGTCTACTTGATGAAACACAAGTCTGAGACCTTTGAAAAGTTCAAGGAATTTCAGAATGAAGTAGAGAATCAACGTGACCGAAAGATAAAATTCTTACGATCAGATCGTGGAGGAGAATATTTAAGTCACGAATTTGGTACACACTTAAGAAAATGTGGAATCGTTTCACAACTAACGCCGCTGGAACACCTCAACAGTACGGTGTGTCCGAACGTCGTAATCGCACTCTATTGGATATGGTGCGGTCTATGATGTCTCTTACCGATTTACCGCTATCATTTTGGGGATACGCTCTAGAGACAGCTACATTCACTTTAAATAGGGCACCGTCTAAGTCCGCTGAGACGACACCGTATGAATTATGGTTTGGGAAGAAACCTAAGCTGTCGTTTCTAAAAGTTTGGGGATGCGATGCTTATGTCAAGAAACTTCAACCTGAAAAGCTCGAACCCAAGTCGGAAAAATGCGTCTTCATAGGATACCCTAAAGAAACCATTGGGTATACCTTCTACTTAAGATCCGAGGGCAAGATCTTTGTTGCCAAGAACGGAACCTTTCTGGAAAAAGAGTTTCTCTCGAAAGAAGTAAGTGGGAGGAAAGTAGAACTCGATGAAGTACTACCTCTTGAACAGGATAGTAGTGCATCTCAAGAAAATGTTCTGTGATGCCTACACCAACCAAGAGGAAATTCATGATGATGATCAAGGTACTTGGATCAAGTTGCTACTGAACTCAGAGGTCCACTAGGACACGTTCCGCACTGCAGTGGTACGGCAACCCTGTCTTGGAAATCATGTTGTTAGACAACAATGAACCTTCGAACTATGAAGAAGCGATGGCGGCCCAGATTCCAACAAATGGCTAGAAGCCATGAAGTCCGAGATAGAATCCATGTATGAAAACAAAGTGTGGACTTTGACCGACTTGCCCGATGATCGGCGAGCGATAGAAAACAAATGGATCTTTAAGAGGAAGACGGACGCGATGGTAATGTCACCATCTATAAAGCTCGACTTGTCGCTAAGGGTTATCGGCAAGTTCAAGAGATTGACTACGATGAGACTTTCTCTCCGTGGCGAAGCTTAAGTCCGTCCGAATCATGTTAGCAATTGCCGCATACTATGATTATGAGATATGGCAGATGGACGTCAAAACAGCGTTCCTTAACGGATATCTTAAGGAAGAGCTGTATATGATGCAGCCGGAGGGTTTTGTCGATCCTAAGAATCTTGACAAAGTATGCAAGCTCCAAAGATCCATTTATGGGCTGGTGCAAGCATCTCGGAGTTGGAACATTCGCTTTGATGAGATGATCAAAGCGTTTGGGTTCTATGAGACTTATGGAGAAGCCTGCGTTTACAAGAAAGTGAGTGGGAGCTCAGTAGCATTTCTCATACTATATGTAGATGACATACTTTTGATGGGAAATGATATAGAATTCTTGGACAGCATTAAGGCCTACTTGAATAAGTGTTTTTCAATGAAGGACCTTGGAGAAGCTGCTTATATATTAGGCATCAAGATCTATAGAGATAGATCGAGACGCCTCATAGGTCTTTCACAAAGCACATACCTTGATAAGATTTTGAAGAAGTTCAAAATGGATCAGTCCAAGAAGGGTTCTTGCACAGATTGCAAGGTGTGAGATTGAGCTCAGCTCAATGCCCGACCACGGCAAAAGATAAAGAAGAGATGAGTGTCATCCCTATGCCTCAGCCATAGGATCTATTATGTATGCCATGCTGTGTACCGGACCTGATGTAAACCTTGCCGTAAGTTTGGTAGGAAGGTACCAAAGTAATCCCGCAAGGAACACCGGACAGCGGTCAAGAATATCCTGAAGTACCGAAAAGGACAAAGGACATGTTTCGTTTATGGAGGTGACGAAGAGCTCGTCAGAACGGGTTACGCCGACGCTAGCTTCGACACAGATCTGATGACTCAAAGTCACAAACCGGATACGTGTATATGTTGAATGGTGGAGCAATGGCTGGTGCAGCTGCAAGCGAGCGTCGTGGCGGGATCTACATGTGAAGCGGAGTACATGGCAGCCTCGGAGGCAGCGCATGAAGCAATTTGGGTGAAGGAGTTCATCACCGACCTAGGAGTCATACCCAATGCGTCGGGGCCGATCAAACTCTTCCGTGACAACACCGAGCTATTGCCCTTGCCAAGGAGCCCAGGTTTCACAAGAAGACCAGGCACATCAAGCGTCGCTTCAACTCCATCCGTGAAAATGTTCAAGATGGAGACATAGAAATTTGTAAAGTGCACACGGATCTGAATGTCGCAGATCCGCTGACTAAACCTCTCTCATGGGCAAAACATGATCAACACCGTAACTCTATGGGTGTTCGATTCATCACAATGTAACTAGATTATTGACTCTAGTGCAAGTGGGAGACTGTTGGAAATATGCCCTAGAGGCAATAATAAAAGCATTATTATTATATTTCCTTGTTCATGATAATTGTCTTTTATTCATGCTATAAGCTGTATTATCCGGAAATCGTAATACACGTGTGAATACATAGACTACAATACGTCCTAGTAAGCCTCTAGTTGACTAGCTCGTTGGTCAAAAGATAGTCATGGTTTCTGACTATGGACATCGATGTCATTGATAACGGGATCACGCCATTAGGAGAATGACGTGATGGACAAGACCCAATCCTAAGCATAGCACAAAGATCGTAGTTCGCTTTTGCTAGAGCTTTTCCAATGTCAAGTATCTCTTCCTTAGACCGTGAGATCGTGTAACTCCGGATACCGTAGAAGTGCTTTGGGTGTACCAAACGTCACAACGTAATCGGGTGACTATAAAGGTGCACTACAGGTATCTCCGAAAGTGTCTGCGGGTTGACACGGATCGAGACAGGATTTGTCACTCCGTATGACGGAGAGGTATCACTGGGCCCTTTCGTAGTGCATCATCATAATGAGCTCAAAGTGATCAAGTGTCCGTCACGGATCATGCATTACGGTACGAGTAAAGTGACTTGCCGGTAACGAGACTAAACGAGGTATTGGGATACCGACGATCGAGTCTCGGGCAAGTAACATATCGTCTGACAAAGGGAATAGAATACGGGGTTGCTTGAACCCTTGACATCGTGGTTCATCCGATGACAACATCGAGGAACATGTGGGAGCCAACATGGGTATCCAGATCCCGCTGTTGGTTATTGACCGAGAGCGTCTCGGTCATGTCTACATGTCTCCCGAACCCGTAGGGTCTACACACTTAAGGTTCGGTGACGCTAGGGTTAATAGGAAGACTTGTATGTGATTACCGAATGTTGTTGAGTCCGGATGAGATCCCGGACGTCACGAGGAGTTCGGAATGGTCCGGAGGTAAAGATTTATATATGGGAAGTCGTCAAACGGACACCGGAAAAGTTTGGTCATATCGGTTTTATGGAGGGTCCACCGAAAGGTTCCGGAGGACCACGGAGGGGCCACCCCTTCGGGGCCACATGGGCTGCGTGGGAGGCAGCCAGCCCCAGTGGGCTGGGCGCACCCCCTCCCCTTGGCCCATGCGCCTAGGGTTGAGGGGGGAACCCTAAGGGGGGCCTTGCTTGGGGGGCAAGCCCCCCCCCCCCTTGGCCGCCGCCCCCTCTAGATGCATCTAGAGGGGGCCGGCCCCCTCCTCCCTTCCCCTATAAATAGAGGGGTGGAGGGGAGGGCTGCACACACCATTGAAGGCGCAGCCCCTCCCCTCCCAACACCTCTCCTCCTCCGCATAAGCTTGGCGAAGCCCTGCCGGAGAACAGTCCCTCCATCTGCATCACGCCGTCGTGCTGCCATTGGAGTTGTCTTCCTCAACCTCTCCTTCCTCCTTGCTGGATCAAGACGAAGGAGACGCCGTCGTCCCGTACGTGTGTTGAACGCGGAGGTGCTGTCCGTTCAGCACTTGGTCATCGGTGATCGGAATCACGTTGGGAACGTCTTCATCATCACCACTCCCTCGAACGCTTCCGTACTCGATCTACAAGTGGTATGTAGATGCAAACTCTCTCTCGTAACTCGTTGCTTAGATGAACTCATAGATAGATCTTGGTGAAACCGTAGAAAAATTTAATTTTCTGCAACGCTCCCCAACAAAGGCATCATGAGCTAGGTCTATCGTAGTTCTCTTTGCACGAGTAGAACACAATTTAGTTGTGGGCGTGGATCTTGTCAATTTACTTGCCGCTACTAGTCTTATCTTGCTTCCGCGGTATTGTGGGATGAAGCGGCCGGACCAACCTTACACGTACACTTACGTGAGACCGGTTCCACCGACTAACATGCACTAGTTGCATAAGGTGGCTGGCGGGTGTCTGCTCTCCTACTTTAGTTGGAGCGGATTCGATGAAAAGGGTCCTTATGAAGGGTAAATAGAAGTTGACAAGATCACGTTGTGGTTATTCGTAGGTAAGAAAACGTTCTTGCTAGAACCCAATTGCAGCCACGTAAAAGATGCAACAACAATTAGAGGACGCCTAACTTGTTTTTGCAGCAATTGTCATGTGATGTGATATGGCCAAGTTGTGATGAATGATGAATGACATATTGTGATGTATGAGATCATGTTCTTGTAATAGGAATCACGACTTGCATGTCGATGAGTATGACAACCGCAGGAGCCATAGGAGTTGTCTTTATTTTGTATGACCTGCGTGTCATTGAAGAACGCCATGTAACTTACTTTACTTTATTGCTAAACGCGTTAGCCATAGAAGTAGAAGTAGTCGTTGGCGTGACAACTTCATGGAGGCACAATGATGGAGATCATGATGATGGAGATCATGGTGTCATGCCGGTGACAAGATGATCATGGAGCCTCAAGATGGAGATCAATGGAGCTTTATGATATTGGCCATATCATGTCACTACTATATAATTGCATGTGATGTTTATTATGTTAATACATCTTGTTTACTTAGAATGACGGTAGTAAATAAGATGATCCTTACAACAATTTCAAGAAGTGTTTCCCTAACTGTGCACCGCTGCTAAAGTTCGTCGCTTCTAAGCACCACGTGATGATCGGGTGTGATGGATTCTTACGCTCACATACAACGGTGTAAGACAGATTTACACAAAGCGAAAACACTTAGGGTTTACTTGACGAGCCTAGCATGTACAGACATGGCCTCGAACACGGAGACCGAAAGGTCGAACACGAGTCGTATAGAAGATACGATCAACATGAGAATGTTCACCGATGATGACTAGTCCGTCTCACGTGATGATCGGACACGGCTTAGTCGACTCGGATCGTAACACTTAGATGACTAGAGGGATGTCTAATCTGAGTGGGAGTTCATTTAAATTTGATTAGATGAACTTAATTATCATGAACTTAGTCTAAAACTTTTGAATGATATGTTTTGTAGATCAAATGGCCAACGCCATGTCAACTTGAACTTCAACGCTTCCTAGAGAAAACCAAGCTGAAAGATGACGGCAGCAACTATACGGATCGGGTCCGAACTTGAGGATCATCCTCATAGCTGCCAGAAACAATATGTCCTAGAAGGACCGCTAGGTGACGCTCCGTCCTGAGAACCAAGACATTATGAATGCTTGGCAGTCTCGTCTGATGATTACTCCCTCGTTCGGTGCGGCATGCTTTACAGCTTAGAACCGGGCTCCAAAAGCGTTTTGAGCATCACGGAGCATATGAGATGTTCGAGGAGCTGAAACTTGTTTTCCAAGCTCACGCCGGGTCGAGAGATATGACATCTCCGACAAGTTCTATAGTTGTAAGATGGAGGAAAACAGTTCACGGTGAGCACATTCGAAGATGTCCGGGTTGCACAACCGTATGACCCAAATGAATATTAACCTCCCCGATGAGGCGGTCATTGACAGAATCCTCCAGCCGCTCCCACCAAGCTACAAGAGCTTTGTGATGAACTACAACATGCGGGGATGGTAAAGACCATTCTGAAGTGTTCTCTATGCTGAAGTCAGCCGAGGTTGAAATCAAGAAAGAACATCAAGTGTTGATGGTCAATAAGACCACTAAGTTCAAGAAGGGCAAGGGCAAGAAGAACTTCAAGAAGGACGGCAAGGAGGTTGCCGCGCCCGTAAGCAAGTTGCCGGAAGAAGTCAAAGAATGGACCCAAACCCGAGACCGAGTGCTTTTATTGCAAGGGAGGGGTTATTTGGAAGCGGAACTGCCCCACGTGCTTAGCGGACAAGAAGGCCGGCAACACCAAAGCAGGAGCTGCGGAATAAGCGGAGATCGGCAAAGGACGAGGTGACGATGCGCGCGTCGGGAATGGTTCCAGAGTCGATGTGATCGCCGTCGGCACGCTACCTCTTCATTTACCTACGGATTAGTTATGAACCTTAATAATTGTTATTTGGTGCCAAGTTTGAGCATGAATATTGTATCCGGATCTCGTTTAATACGAGATGGCTACTCATTTAAACCGAGAATAATGGTTGTTCTATTTATATGAGAGATATGTTTTATGGTCATGCTCCGATGGTCAATGGTTTATTCTTAATGAATCTCGAGCGTAGTATTACACATGTTTATAGCGTGAATACCAAAAGATGTAAAGTTGATAACGATAGTCCCACATACTTGTGGCACTGCCGCCTTGGTCACATTGGTGTCAAGCGCATGAAGAAGCTCCATGTTGATGGACTTTTGGAGTCTTTAGATTATGAATCATTTGACACATGCGAACCATGCCTCATGGGCAAGATGACCAAGACTCCGTTCTCCGGAACAATGGAGCGAGCAACCAACTTGTTGGAAATCATACATACCGATGTAAAGCGGTCCAATGAGCGTTGAGGCTCATGGAGGATATCGTTATGTTCTCACTCTCACAGATGACTTGAGTAGATATGGGTATGTCTACTTGATGAAACACAAGTCTGAGACCTTTGAAAAGTTCAAGGAATTTCAGAATGAAGTAGAGAATCAACGTGACCGAAAGATAAAATTCTTACGATCAGATCGTGGAGGAGAATATTTAAGTCACGAATTTGGTACACACTTAAGAAAATGTGGAATCGTTTCACAACTAACGCCGCTGGAACACCTCAACAGAACGGTGTGTCCGGACATCGTAATCGCACTCTATTGGATATGGTGCGGTCTATGATGTCTCTTACTGATTTACCGCTATCATTTTGGGGATACGCCTAGAGACAGCTACATTCACTTTAAATAGGGCACCGTCTAAGTCCGTTGAGACGACACCGTATGAATTATGGTTTGGGAAGAAACCTAAGCTGTCGTTTCTAAAAGTTTGGGGATGAGATGCTTATGTCAAGAAACTTCAACCTGAAAAGCTCGAACCCAAGTCGGAAAAATGCGTCTTCATAGGATACCCTAAAGAAACCATTGGGTATACCTTCTACTTAAGATCCGAGGGCAAGATCTTTGTTGCCAAGAACGGAACCTTTCGGAAAAGAGTTTCTCTCGAAAGAAGTAAGTGGGAGGAAAGTAGAACTCGATGAAGTACTACCTCTTGAACAGGATAGTAGTGCATCTCAAGAAAATGTTCTGTGATGCCTACACCAACTGAAGAGGAAATTCATGATGATGATCAAGGTACTTGGATCAAGTTGCTCTGAACTCAGAGGTCCACTAGGACACGCCCGCACTGAGTGGTACGGCAACCCTGTCTTGGAAATCATGTTGTTAGACAACAATGAACCTTCGAACTATGAAGAAGCGATGGCGGCCCAGATTCCAACAAATGGCTAGAAGCCATGAAGTCCGAGATAGAATCCATGTATGAAAACAAAGTGTGGACTTTGACTGACTTGCCCGATGATCGGCGAGTGATAGAAAACAAATGGATCTTTAAGAGGAAGACGGACGCGGATGGTAATGTCACCATCTATAAAGCTCGACTTGTCGCTAAGGGTTATCGGCAAGTTCAAGGGATTGACTACGATGAGACTTTCTCTCCGTGGCGAAGCTTAAGTCCGTCCGAATCATGTTAGCAATTGCCGCATACTATGATTATGAGATATGGCAGATGGACGTCAAAACAGCGTTCCTTAACGGATATCTTAAGGAAGAGCTGTATATGATGCAGCCGGAGGGTTTTGTCGATCCTAAGAATGTCGACAAAGTATGCAAGCTCCATGATCCATTTATGGGCTGGTGCAAGCATCTCGAGTTGGAACATTCGCTTTGATGAGATGATCAAAGCGTTTGGGTTTACATGACTTATGGAGAAGCCTGCGTTTACAAGAAAGTGAGTGGGAGCTCAGTAGCATTTCTCATACTATATGTAGATGACATACTTTTGATGGGAAATGATATAGAATTCTTGGACAGCATTAAGGCCTACTTGAATAAGTGTTTTTCAATGAAGGACCTTGGAGAAGCTGCTTATATATTAGGCATCAAGATCTATAGAGATAGATCGAGACGCCTCATAGGTCTTTCACAAAGCACATACCTTGATAAGATTTTGAAGAAGTTCAAAATGGATCAGTCCAAGAAGGGTTCTTGCTCAGATTGCAAGGTGTGAGATTGAGCTCAGCTCAATGCCCGACCACGGCAAAAGATAAAGAAGAGATGAGTGTCATCCCTATGCCTCAGCCATAGGATCTATTATGTATGCCATGCTGTGTACTGACCTGATGTAAACCTTGCCGTAAGTTTGGTAGGAAGGTACCAAAGTAATCCCGCAAGGAACACCGGACAGCGGTCAAGAATATCCTGAAGTACCGAAAAGGACAAAGGACATGTTTCGTTTATGGAGGTGACGAAGAGCTCGTCAGAACGGGTTACGCCGACGCTAGCTTCGACACAGATCTGATGACTCAAAGTCACAAACCGGATACGTGTATATGTTGAATGGTGGAGCAAGATGGCTGGTGCAGCTGCAAGCGAGCGTCGTGGCGGGATCTACATGTGAAGCGGAGTACATGGCAGCCTCGGAGGCAGCGATGAAGCAATTTGGGTGAAGGAGTTCATCACCGACCTAGGAGTCATACCCAATGCGTCGGGGCCAATCAAACTCTTCGTGACAACACCGGAGCTATTGCCCTTGCCAAGGAGCCTGGTTTCACAAGAAGACCAGGCACATCAAGCGTCGCTCAACTCCATCCGTGAAAATGTTCAAGATGGAGACATAGAAATTTGTAAAGTGCACACGGATCTGAATGTCGCAGATCCGCTGACTAAACCTCTCTCATGGGCAAAACATGATCAACACCGAACTCTATGGGTGTTCGATTCATCACAATGTAACTAGATTATTGACTCTAGTGCAAGTGGGAGACTGTTGGAAATATGCCCTAGAGGCAATAATAAAAGCATTATTATTATATTTCCTTGTTCATGATGATTGTCTTTATTCATGCTATAATCTGTATTATCCGGAAATCGTAATACACGTGTGAATACATAGACTACAATACGTCCCTAGTAAGCCTCTAGTTGACTAGCTCGTTGGTCAAAAGATAGTCATGGTTTCGACTATGGACATCGATGTCATTGATAACGGGATCACGCCATTAGGAGAATGACGTGATGGACAAGACCCAATCCTAAGCATAGCACAAAGATCGTGTAGTTCGCTTTTGCTAGAGCTTTTCCAATGTCAAGTATCTCTTCCTTAGACCGTGAGATCGTAACTCCGGATACCGTAGAAGTGCTTTGGTGTACCAAACGTCACAACGTAATCGGGTGACTATAAAGGTGCACTATAGGTATCTCCGAAAGTGTCTGCTGGGTTGACACGGATCGAGACAGGATTTGTCACTCCGTATGACGGAGAGGTATCACCGGGCCCACTCGGTAGTGCATCATCATAATGAGCTCAAAGTGATCAAGTGTCCGTCACGGATCATGCATTACGGTACGAGTAAAGTAACTTGCCGTAACGAGACTAAACGAGGTATTGGGATACCGACGATCGAGTCTCGGGCAAGTAACATATCGTCGACAAAGGGAATAGAATACGGGTTACTTGAACCCTTGACATCGTGGTTCATCCGATGACAACATCGAGGAACATGTGGGAGCCAACATGGGTATCCAGATCCGCTATTGGTTATTGACCGAGAGCGCCTCGGTCATGTCTACATGTCTCCCGAACCCGTAGGGTCTACACACTTAAGGTTCGGTGACGCTTAGGGTTAATAGGAAGACTTATATGTGATTACGAATGTTGTTCGAGTCCGGATGAGATCCCGGACGTCACGAGGAGTTCCGGAATGGTCCGGAGGTAAAGATTTATATATGGGAAGTCGTCAAACGGACACCGAAAAGTTTCGGTCATATCGGTTTTATGGAGGGTCCACCGGAAAGGTTCCGGAGGACCACCGGGAGGGGCCACCCCTTTCGGGGGGCCACATGGGCTGCGTGGGAGGCAGCCAGCCCCTGGTGGGCTGGGCGCACCACCTCCCCTTGGCCCATGCGCCTAGGGTTGAGGGGGGAACCCTAAGGGGGGCGCCCCCCTTGCTTGGGGGGCAAGCCCCTCCCCTCCCTTGGCCGCCGCCTCTAGATGCATCTAGAGGGGCCGCCCCTCCTCCCTTCCCCTATAAATAGAGGGGTGGAGGAGGGCTGCACACACCATTGAAGGCGCAGCCCTCCCTCCCAACACCTCTCCTCCTCCGCATAAGCTTGGCGAAGCCCTCGCCGGAGAACAGTCCCTCCATCTGCATCACGCCGTCGTGCTGCCATTGGAGTTGTCTTCCTCAACCTCTCCTTCCTCCTTGCTGGATCAAGACGGGAGACGCCGCCGTCCCGCACGTGTGTTGAACGCGGAGGTGTTGTCCGCTCAGCACTTGGTCATCGGTGATCGGAATCACGTTGGGAACGTCTTCATCATCACCACTCCCTCGAACGCTTCCGTACTCGATCTACAAGTGGTATGTAGATGCAAACTCTCTCTCGTAACTCGTTGCTTAGATGAACTCATAGATAGATCTTGGTGAAACCGTAGAAAATTTTTAATTTTCTGCAACGTTCCCCAACAGATCTTTCCCCAGCCGATGCGCGCGACGAGACAACCGGGCCATATCCAAGCCACGTTGCTGACAACCGCGGCCCACCCGCGAGCGGACCCACACGTCAGAGACTTCAGACCGAAAAAATGGAGTAAAAACGAGCGCGATGAGGCAGTAACAGGCAGTAACTATTCATTCCAGCAGTGCCGAGCCCAGATCCAACGACCCAGATTTCTCCAGATGTCGATCCAACGGACGAAAACGCATCAAGGGAACCGATCCAACGGCCCAGAATCGCTGATGTCTGAGGAGGCTTGTAGAGACCTTCTTCTCTTATTTCTGGATTACTACACCCGCCTTTTTGGCTTCTCCGCCGCTGCTCTCCCTGGTCTGCGCCTCCATGGTTGCCACTGCTTAGGTCTCTGCCGCGTCACCGTCGCCGGTCTTCGGCGACTCTGCTGCTCAGCCGCCGGTGGGCTCCTACGGCACCGCCGTCCCGTCTGCGTCGTACGGCGCCACTCCAGCCACCAGTCATCAGGGCCCTGTCCCGCTTCCGTATGGAGTCCCGTATGCAGGCTTCTACGGCGCCGCTACGTATACGCATCACCAGGGTGTCCCGTCTGTGCCCTACGGAGCAGCGCATCAACATCACATCAGGGCGCTTCGTCCCTTCAATAGCCGCCGGTGGCCAGCTCCTACGGCACCGCGCCGGCTAGCCAGTGTTCGGCTCCCTCTGCGTTGCAGGAGTCCTATGGCCACGCTGCCCCATTGGCCTATGCCTACTCGCCAATCTCGGTGCCTGCATGTCCTTACGGTGCGCCCGCTTCGTACGGAGCTCCCTACGGTGGTGCATCGACGGAGCAGGTGGCATCGTCCGTGGTGCTGAGTGGTCCTTACACCATGGCGTCTCTGTCCCCTTCACCGGCCTTGCCGCCAGAGCCCTGGGACCTGGTGCTCTTCGCCGCGCTGCCTACCGCTCTACGCCAAACAACTCCACTGAAGGTGATGATTGCTACATAGACACCGGGGCTACAGCTCACATGTTTTCTCATCCTGGTAATCTTGCCTCCTTCACTCCCGTCACCACCGACCGCCGCATCATTGTCTGCGATGGTTCCACACTCTCTATCACACATGCTGGGCACACTTCTTTTCCTTCTAATTCCATGCCTATTACTTTGTCTAACATACTTGTGTCACCTCATCTTATTAAGAACCTTGTTTCCGTTCGTTGTTTAACTCGTGAAAATCCTGTTACTTTTGAATTTGACGAGCTTGGGTTTTGTGTCAAGGACGCTCGAACCAGGATGGTACTTCACCGATGTGACAGCCTCGACGAGCTCTATCCGGGGCATTCGCCGTCCACCTCCACCACCGTACCGGTTTCTCTCTCCGCCGACGTCGATCTCTGGCACACTCGCTTGGGTCATCCCAACCCCGTCACACTTCGTCATATTCTTAAGAGTTTCAGTTTCAGTTGTCATAAGATAGAGGATCACACCTGTCATGCCTGTCGTGTCGGCAAACATGTTCGCCTCCTGTTTAATAACTCCACCATCATAGCCTCTTTTCCTTTTCAGTTGATTTATAGCGATGTGTGGACCTCTCCGGTTCCTAGTAATTCGGGCTATTTATATTATCTGGTTATCCTTGATGATTATTCTCATTATGTGTGGACTTTTCCTTTGTGGAGAAAGTCAGATGCACTCTCCACTTTGACGGCTTTTTACTCCTATGTGATAGTTTGGGCGTCCCATCCTTGCTCTTCAGGCTCACAATGGAAAAGAGTTAGACAACCTTGCTTTCCGCACTTTTCGTCGCACCACGGCACAATTTTTCGTCTCAAATACATGTATACTTCCCAGCAGAACGGTCGAGCCGAACGCGTGCTTCGCACTCTGAACGACTGCGTTCGCACGCTCCTGTTCAATGCTAACGCACCGCCTCGTTTCTGGCCGGACGCACTCACTATTGCTTCTCTTCTCCTTAACCTTCGCCCTTGCCGCCCACGGTGGAACTATGCACCTCACCATCTTCTCTTTGGTACGCCCCATCTTATGATGGCTTGCATATTTTCGGGTGCCTTTGTTATCCTAGCCCTGCCGACTCCGTTGCTCACAAACTTGCTCCTTGTTCTGTCACTTGCATCTTCATCGGCTACCCCTTCAACTCCAAGGGCTATCGGTGCTATGATCCCGTCTCCCACCGTGTGTTCACTTCCCGGCACGTTTACTTTGATGAGCATGTGTTTCCGTTTCACCAGGTACCCTCGGCTGTTCCTCCCGCCACCGGTGATGCGGGCTCGACGCTTTCTCTCCAGGCGCCACGCGCTTTTCTTGGCCCGCCCGCTTTGAGGCGCCCCAGATGCGGCGCCTCCTCCAGCGCCCGCCCCCCGTGCCAGAGGCCCCGCGGCGCCGCGGCCCCTAGGCGCCCCGGCGCTGTGGCCCCTCGGTGCATGTGGCGGTCCGGTCACCAGCGCGCTGTCAGACGGGCGTTACCCCGAGCTCGCGCTACGCCTCGGATGACTACGTCCATGCGGCGTCCACCTCTGAGCCGTCGCCGTTGCCGTCCTCCGTTCGAGCCGCTCTTCGTGACCCGCTCTGGATGGCTGCGATGCAAGAGGAGTTTGACGCCCTATTGCGCAACCGGACGTGGCAGCTTGTTCCTCGTCCCCGGCACGCCAACATGATTACCGAGAAGTGGGTCTTTAAACACAAGCTCCGTCCTGATGGTACCCTTGATCGCTACAAAGCGCGCTGGGTCGTTCATGGCTTCCGACAGCATGCTGGCATCGACTTCACCGACACCTTCGCTTCGGTCGTCTAGCCCGACACGATACGCACGGTTCTCCACCTTGCGGTCTCCCGTGCTTCGCCGGTGCATCAGATGGACGTCTCCAATGCCTTCCTGCATGGTCACCTCGAGGAGCAGGTCTTCTGCCAGTGGCCCACCGGGTTTGTTGACCTGGCGCTTCCCGACCACGTGTGCCTGCTTTTGCGGTCCTTGTACGGACTCAAGCAGGCTCCGCGCGCTTGGTACCAGCGCATCACGACGTTTCTCCACCAGCTTGGGTTCCGCTCTACCCGCTCGGACGGCTCACTCTTCGTCTATCATCAGGGCTCTCACACGGCCTACTTGCCGCTCTATATCGACGACATCATCCTGTCGTCATGTATGGCTGGTCTCCTTAGTCAGCTCATAGCTCGTCTTCGCGCTGAGCTCGCCATCAAGGACTTGGGTCCCTTGCACTACTTCCTCGGTGTCGAGGTGGTGCACCGTCTAGATGGCTTCTTCCTTCACCAGCGGAAGTACGCTCACGAGCTCCTGGAGTGCGCCGGCATGCTTAACTGCAAGCCCGCCGCTACGCCTGTTGATACGAAGGCCAAGCTTTCTGCCACATATGGTTCTCCTGCTTCAGATGCTGCTTTCTATCGGTCTTTCGTTGGTGCTCTCTAGTACCGCACTCTGACTCGACCGGAGATCCAGTATGCCATGCAGCAGGTGTTTCTTCATATGCACGCTCCTCGAGACGTTCACTGGGTTGCCGTCAAGCAAATTCTCCGCTATATCTGTGGCACTATGGATCTTGGCGTCACGCTTCACGCCGCCGACACCGCCTCACCGCTTACTCCGATGCAGATCGGGCGGGCTGCCTGACACTCGCCGCCCACTTCGGCTATTGTGTCACCTTGACCCTCACTTATCTCGTGGTCGCCCAGCGGCAGCCTACGGTCTCGCTCCAAAGGCCGAGGCTGAGTATCGTGTGGTGGCCAACACCGTCGCCGAGTGTTCGTGGTTTCGCCAGCTGCTTCAGGAGCTCTCTTGTCATGTTGACCGTGCCATGGTGGTCTACTGCGACAACGTCTTGGCGGTCTACCTCTCTGCTAACCCGGTGCATCATCGACGGACCAAGCATATTGAGCTGGATATTCATTTTATTCGGGAACAGGTGGCCCTTGGCCATATTCGTGTTTTGCACGTCCCTACTTTCCAACAATTTGCCGATATCATGACCAAGGGCTTGCCTACGGCGTCATTTGAGGAGTTCCGGTCCAGTCTTTGCGTCAGCGGTGTTGCCGCTTCGACTGCGGGGGGTGTTGAGTATATGTGTTATGTACATATTGTGTATTGGACCCGCCTCCTAGTTCCTTGTATAGTTGAGGTCCGTGGCCCATCTTTGTACCTCATATATACGTGCCTATGCACGAAGAGCAATACATCATGCAATTCTCACAACATACAACTTCGACTCAGACTTAGCAAAACTGTTTGGACAAACTGCTATCCGTGCGTAATTGTCATGCCCCCGTCAGAAGCTGCGCACGCACATATAGATATGGACTTTTATAACTACCAAATGTTCGGATTTTAGCAATAGACAAGAACGATCCTTACTTCACTCTAATTGTATACATGCATGCATTAGAATGACTAATTTTCCTTTCACGTGCACTCCTTCCTCTAATTACATGCATATATGCACTAAAGAACGAAAAGCTGATGTCATTCTAGATTTTTTTTCAAACTTTAAAATGTTTTGCAGCTCAAACCGTCACCCGATTAAAAAACCGTCTTTACAAAAAAAATCGTCTCAACGACATCTTCGAAACTAGATCCCATGTTGATATGTTCTGATAACTTTTTTTTCGGACCAAAAGTTAACACATCCGAACTACCTGAGTTATCACGTCTGTCATACATAAGTTACCGTGTCATTTACACAAAAGTTTCGGGGGTATGTTTTCAACAAACTTTTATCCCACGGGTCAAAAAGTTATTATGATGTTTGCAACGAGTTATCAGGTTTGTTGTGTATATTACCATCTTGCACAAAGGTTATCGAGGGTATCTTTTTCAACAATTTTCATTCCCTCGATCCAAAAATTACCACGATATTTGTATATGAGTTGTCAGCTCTCATGTGCGTGTATTATCAGGTTGTTTGCACACGAGTTATTGGGAGGTATTTTTTAACAACATTTTTCCATGTTATCAGCTCATGTTATTTACACGAGAAGTTTTCGGTGGTATGTTTTCAACAAAAAAGTTCATGTCAAAATTATCGTGGTGTTTGTACCTAAGTTATCAGGATCGGGAGCCTATATTATCATGCTATTTATACAAAAAGTTATTAGAGTATGTTTTCAACAACTTTTTCTCTCGGGTCAAAGTTATCGTGGTGTTTGTACCTAAGTTATCAGGTCCGGGAGCCTATATTACCATGTTATTTACACATATGTTACCGGAGTATGTTTTCAATAATTTTTTTTCTATGGGTCAAAGTTATCGTGGTGTTTATACCTAAGTTATCAAGTCCGAGAGTGTATATTACCATGCTATTTACAAAGAAGTTATTGGGTGTATGTTTTCAACAATTTCTTTCATGGGTCAAAGTTATCTTGGTGTTTGTACCCAAGTTATCAGGACCGGTAGCCTATATTATCATGCTATTTACACACACAAAAAGTTATCAGAGTGTTTTTTCAACAACTTTTTTTCGTGGGTCAAAAGTATCGTGGTGTTTGTACCTAAGTTATCAGGTCCGGGAGTCTATATTACCATGTTATTTACACAGATGTTACCGGAGTTTGTTTTCAATAACTTTTTTCCACGGGTGAAATTTATTGTGTTGTTTATTCCTAAGTTATCAAGTCCCGGAGTGTATATTATCATGCTATTTACAAAGAAGTATCGGTGGTATATTTTCAACAACTTTTACCCATGGAGGCAAAGTTATTGTGGTTTCTGTACCTAAGTTATCAAGTCCAGGAGCCCGATGGCATGCATTGGTCGCATGCTCTGGTCTTTAAATGGAGAGAAACATGCTACCATAATGGGAGCAAGGATTGTGTGCTCCCACTTAATCCTCTTTATTTTCCAGTCCATTATTTACATTCCTCGGACAAGGTAGAAATGGGAGCAAGACAACGAGACATACTACCATATTGGAGAGAGACAATATCGTTTTTAATACTATATATAAAAGCTGCCTACTGTAACCAAAGGGCTATTTAAAAGCATAAAATTAGGGGGTGAGACAACAAAAAGAAATTTATGTGAGCAGGTTAATGGGCCAGAGCTTAGTTACGAGAGACTCAGGTCCGAGTCCAAAGGCGCCACACACACAAATCAAATTTATTTTCTACGTTTTTTGGGTGTACATGCAAAGGAGTAGTAATACGATAAAAGGAGATGTAACATAACTTTAACCACATAGAAGACTTAGATGGGCTGGTTACCGTAGCAGAATGCACGAAGTAGGTGCAAGGATCGGTTCCCAATGCTGCTCATTTTTTTGCGAAAAATGAAAAGCAGGCGGAAGTGGTTCGGATCTATCGACAAGGTGAGAACGTTCGGAAATTACAAATATCGTATACTCCCTTCTTTCCGGTTAAAAGAAAATTGACCAATGCATGTAATTTATACATGCATGCATTGCAATTAATGCATTGGTAAACATACTTTTTTGAGAAAACAAGAGCATTAATTGGGTGCTTTTGCAAACTACAAAAAGTATTCCACCACTCACCATCTACCTTGATTAGTGAGATTTTTGAATTGAGCCTTAGACTAACCACAGTGGGAGTAACTTCAGTAGTAACATCGAGTCCAACTCAGCAAATTTGCTTATGTGGCAATGAGTTAATGAGGAGAGAAGTAATAGAAGTAACTTAGCTAGTTACTGTAACATCACATGTCCCAATGTAATATGAGTCTACAACATAATAAATGAAGCTCTGCATGTTACCACACTTATGTTACTACCCACTATGAAGGTAGTAACACAGTCTACGGATATGTGTATGTTACTATCCATTGTGGCCACTCTTATAAACCGGAAAGGAGGGAGTAGATATTAGTACATTTACAAACTGTTGAGTCCTGAATAAACTTCGTTTCGGTGTTGGGACAGAGCCGGCAGGGAGCGGCGTTGGGAAGCACGGGGTCCATGCTCCATGCAGATCGAAGGCGTGGATCAGGCACACTATCACATGCAACTGTGACTGGAGTGGGCGAAGCATGGAGTGGGAGCAATGGTTGGTTTGTCTCCCTTGACTTGGGGACATGCGCTCCGCTGCGGCATGTCCATGTGGTGGACGACGAGGAGCGGCCAAATTTCGTGTTTTGACCCTTTTTGAAAAGAAAATCGGGATCTGACCCCAGTTCGGAAAAATTTCGGGATCTGACCCTTTTGCCTACCGCCAGAGGGCCTGGCGGTAGGATTGCGTGCCCTACCGCCATAGCCTACGGCGGTAGGCCATTTGACGGCGACTGACGGCCGTTGGCAGCCGCTGACGTGGAAAAGGGCCTACCGCCATCCCCTACGGCGGTAGGTTACTGGAGCCTACCGCCATAACCTCTGGCGGTAGGGTCCTGTGTTCTAGATAAGGTGGGGAGGGGCTGGTTTGTGGGCCCCACCACCACTCTTCTTCCCCACTCATCTTCTTCCCCGTGCTCAGCTCCTCTTCCCCCTCTCTCCCCCTCACAAACCCCCTAGATCCACTCCATTTGCTTGGGATTTCATCGGTGGATCCGGAGCATTTTCATCACCCAAGGTACCTCCCCCATTCCCCCTTCTTTTGATTGGTTGAGATCTTTGTTTTGTGTTGATTTGGTCAATTTATTGCAAACCCTAGGTGTTGATGTTGTTGTGTGCATTTATGATGCATTTATGGCTAGGGTTGTGGCTATGTTAGGGGTTGGTGTTAGGGTTAGGGATGTTGGGTAATTATGTTGGTGGTTATGTTGGTGGTTATGTTGGGGGTTAGGGTTATAGTGGTTATGTTAGGGGTTATGGTTAGGGTTAGTGGTTAATTGTTAGGTTAACTTTAGTATGAATAGTAGTTATGCAAAATTTCGTTCATTTGTCCATTTGTGTTGGTTGGATGACATATATGGATTGATTATATTCTTCCCATTTTCTTAGATGCATAAGCTCGTAAACGTTCATTATTTGGACAAGTCGACATTTATGCTTGGAAATGACGATGAAGGGGAAGAGGCTATGGTTTTTGACACAAGTCCAAGCTTTGATGATCTTGTAGTTCAAGTGAGAAGCGTCTTACATTGGAATGACCCAAATGCCGAGGTTAAGCTTATTGGGAGGTATGACGTTGGATTGGGAGTAAAGTCCCATTAAAGAGTATGCCCATCACCTCCCAATTGCATTGGAATGTGTACAAGGAAAAAGTAGACGATCACAAGACAAGTCTCTTGAGATCTTTGCCACAAAGGTTGATCCTCCTCCTTTGCAAATTGATCTCAACCGCAATGCATCCTCCCCATGCATGATGACAAGGTTTGAGGTGTATGTCCCCAATTCTTCTAGCCAACCACCAAGTAGCCAACCCAATGAAGATCATATCAACGCTAGCGCCATAGTACTCCGTCATGATGCTATTCCTCATGTTGAAGAAGATGCTATTCCTCATGTTGATGATGATGCTATTGTTGCTCTAGAGGAGGATGTTTACTCGGAGAATGAAGAGATCCATTACAATCCAATTGGTAACTTGGATGTCATTGTGCGGCAACAAGACATGGACCGTACCCTCCCTTATAACCGTATGTGTGGGTATAACTCGGATGACGAGGGTCCGGAGGAAGAGTTGGATGAGGATGGGTTGACTACGCAAGAAAACGAAATCTACAAGAAGGTGACCGGCAAGGAGAGAAGGTCGTCTTTGTTTAGAGATGTGAGTCTTGCGGACAATGCAGTCGTTGATGGTGGGATGGGATTATGGTTGTCCGAGCCAACGCCGTGCCCCAAATTTAGTGATCCTCGACCAGAAAATGAGGATGAGAATGCTCATTTGAAGAAAGGCATCAAGTTTGGTTCTTTGATAGAGTTCAAGATAGTACTAAGGCAAAAAGCCATGTGTCGTCAACTTGTCGTGAATGAATTTGCCATTTGTATTGAATTTGGTGTGAAGATGTTTGCAATGTGTTGTGAATGAATTTAGTTTGTTAGTGTATTCTGGGATTTGTCATGATTTTTATTGAAAAACTGTTGTGCTGTGAAGAGAAGTGGGATATAACAGAACAAAGTGCTCTGTTTTCGGAGTTAGAACCCTACCGCCAAAGGCCATGGCGGTAGGGTGCTGGACCCTACCGCCAGGATGCATGGCGGTAGGGGGGCAATGGTTCTGTGACGAAGAACCAAGACCGCTGGCGGTAGGACGGACCCTACCGCCACAGTGCCATGGCGTATAGGTTGCTGGACCCTACCGCCAGGTTGCATGGCGATAGGGGGCAACGGTTACGTGACGAAGAACCCAAGACCGCTGGCGGTAGGACGGACCCTACCGCCACGTGCCATGGCGGTAGGGTGCTGGACACTACCGCCATGGACTGTGGCGGTAGGGTCTGGTCCCTCCTCTCCCCTGTTTTGCCCCATATGTGTCGAACGTTAGCATAATATACCCAATTCTATCTCACAAGCACATACATAATTCAACTCAACATAGTTCATTACATCCATGAATAGCACATGTTCAAACTAATTAAAACATGACCCGTTCGAATGACATCAGTTCAAACTAATAGCTCAAGCTCGACGACACATGTTCTAAACAGTAACATAAGCCTCATACTTATCGACGTTCAATTTGATCGTCACGCCCTTGATTACGCTTCAGTTGAAAGTCCGTGGATCCTGCCCAATGACCCAACACACCATTCGTTTCACGGAACCAAGCCCATGCAGCACGGTAGCTGGATTCTCGACACACCTGTTTGATTGCCCATCCTATGACCTGCCGGGTTTCCTCAAGTCCATCTCACGGAATTCTTCTTTGCTTGCGATGAACGCAATCTCAATCGCCAAAGCGTGTCTGCAAGCATATTCCGGTCTTGCAGCTGATCAAGCATCCTCTCTTTCTCCTTCACAAGCTTTGAATGCTTTTTCTCCTTAGCATCGAAGGTTCCTCGATAAAGTGATACTTGCTGAAATCCTTCATGGCGCATTTGCCTCATCACAACTCTTCAACCATGCTTCACATTCCTTCTTCAAGCAACGGTGTCGCTCCGCCATGATCTTCTCACACGCTATGTTCATAGTCATGGACCGACTGTCCATCCTACATGAATATACGGGTTTAAGATGACATAAACAAAAACATAAAATAAATTAAGTAGAGTACAACACTCGGTTACTTGATATGACATACAACACCAAGTTCTTAATGAGTTCAAATGTTAAGGGTACAAGTCATAGTAGTTCAAACGACGACCAAGCATAGGGTACATGTCATTACAGTCTAAATGACAAATATTACAGAGCCTCATGCAATACTATGCGGCGTACGGTCCCGGGTTGCAACAAATAACATCATTTCTTTCTTTGACCCATGCCCAATGAGATGCACGGTTCTCATCCGACGAGAATGGTTGGCGAACTAACCAATCAATGACATGACCATGATTGCCCATGTCTATCTCAGCATATTCTGCCGTTGTCGCACACAATGTAATTTGCATTGCAAGATCACGCCTACAATTTTTTTCCGCCGTCTTGAGCTTCTTCATCAGCCTCTCCTTTTTTGTTATAAAATTTTCGGAGCGGTCTTTATTGAAATAATTATATGAAAAGGCCCTACACTCCGCATTCAACGCATCAATGGCTTCGATCCACAAGTTCATCTTTTCCTCAATCAATTCGCGTTCACGGTTAGCGCCGCCTCGTGAAGTTTCAAAGAAAACGAACGGTGCCATCCTACAATTCGAAAAGTTGCTATTAAAGTAACTTAGCTTTAATTGCTCTCTTAAGCATAACCTAACCCCCATTATGTACATTAAGACTAGCACTAGATCTAGGCACACAAACTTTTCTACAACCAATTCTAAGCACATCATACATAAGAAAACCACAAACATAAACCTAAATGGATCATAGTAATTGATTTGACCACACGAAAATGATGAGCTAGGGTTTGCAATCAAATGAGCAAATGCAAAGTAAACAAAGATATCAACCAATCAAAGTGAGGGGAAATGAGAGAGCCACCTTGAGTGATGAAAATGGTAAGAATCCACCGGAGAAATCTCAAACAAATGAGAGAGATTTGGGAGGCTCTTGTGCTTCAAAGAAAGAGGGGGAGAGTTGAGCTCGGTGGAGAGGTGATGTGGGCTGAATGAGTGGTTGAGGAGGGGGATATCCAGCCCTCCCCACCTTATCGAGAACACAGACCCTACCGCCAGAGGTTATGGCGGTAGGCTCCAAGAACTCACCTCTGCCGTGGGGATGGCGGTAGGCCTTTTCCACGTCGGCGGTGCCAACGCCGCCGCCGCCGCCGTCAAATGGCCTACCGCCGTAGGGTATGGCGGTAGAGACGCAATCCTACCGCCAGCCCTCCGGCGGTAGGCAAAAGGGTCGATCCTGAAATTTTTCCGAATCGGGTCGATCCCGATTTTCTTTCCAAAAAGGGTCAAAACACGAAATTCGGCCACGAGGAGCCCATCAAAGGTGGGTAAAATAACGGCTGGTAGAGAAGCACCCACGTGTACGCACATGCCCCCTCGATCTGGCTCTCACGTCTCGTGACATCATTGACGCTGGCACCTATGTTGAATGTGTCTAACCTGAACCTGATCATGCACGCATCATTGGCGCGGGAGTACTACTCTCTTCCTCTGGAATTAGTTGACTGTCAAATGAATGTATCTGCACGAAGAACGTATTATCCACAGGAGCAGTACGTTAGCACGCCATGCTTCCACCGTAACCAGGCCCGGCCCTGAGGGGGGGCAGGGAATATCCTATTTGCTGCTCGTTGCGTCAAATCGCCGGGCTTCAGACAAAGCGAGCTACCGAAAGCAATGACGCAACGGGCGGCCCGCTTAACTGCTCCTGCGCTCGGTTTTGGGAACCTTCTAGAGGTTCCCAGTTGGTTTTTTCGTTTTAGGAACCTTCTAGAAGGTTCCTAAACCGGTTTTTTTTATTTTCCTTTCTTTTTCTATTTCTGTTTATTTTATTTTATTTTTTCTTTTTGTTTTTCAAGTTTATGTTTTCTCTCAAAAATGTTCAAGCTTTTACAAAATGTTCAAAATTTGAAAAATGTTCGTGTTTTCAAATTTTGTTCATAAATTCAAAAAATGTTCGGAATTTTCAAAAAATATTTTGTGTTAACAAAATTGTTCAGAATGTTTTTGCTCAAAATTTTGACTACTTTTAAAAAAATGTTCGCGATTTCAAAAAATGTTTCCGTTTCAAAAATTGTTTGCAACTTTCCAAAAATGTTCTTTTAAAAGCACGAACATTCTTTTAAAAAATTTGTTCTCAAGATTCAAAAATTGTTCATGCTTTCAAAAATTGTTCGAGCTTCCAAATTTGTTCTCCATTTCAAAATTTGTTCTCAACATTCAAAAATTGTTCGTGCTTTAAAAAATTGTCCGTGCTTCTAAATCTGTTCTCCATTTTAAAATTTGTTCTCAACATTCAAAAATTGTTCGCGCTTGAAAAATTATTCTCCATTTCAAAATTTGTTCTCAACATTCAAAAATTGTTCGTGCTTTCAAAAATTGTTCGTGCTTCCAAATTTGTTCTCAAGATTCAAAAATTGTTCGTGCTTTCAAAAATTGTTCGTGCTTCCAAATTTGTTCTCCATTTCAAAATTTGTTTTCAACATTCAAAAATTGTTCATGCTTTAAAAAATTGTCCGTGCTTCTAAATCTGTTCTCCATTTCAAAATTTGTTCTCAACATTCAAAAATTGTTCGCGCTTAAAAAATTGTTCTCCATTTCAAAATTTGTTCTCAACATTCAAAAATTGTTCGTGCTTCCAAAAATTGTTCGTGCTTCCAAATTTGTTCTCCATTTCAAAATTTGTTCTCAAGATTCGAGCTTCCAAATTTGTTCTCAAAATGCAAAAATTGTTCGTGCTTCCAAATTTGTTCTCTGTTTCAAAATTTGTTCTTAAGATTTAGAAAATGTTTGTGCTTTAAAGAAATGTCACAAATTCCAAGAATATTTGGGAAATTCAAAAGTTGTTTGTGTTTCCAAATTTTGTTTTGAAATTTGAAAAATTGTTCCTGTTCAGTTTTTTGGGTAGTTTAAAAAATGTTTCCGTTCCAAAAAAATATGTTCGCGTCTCCAAAATTCGTTTGTGTGTTGAAAAAATGTTTGAGTTTTCTCAAAATTTGTAAAATAAAACTAATAGAGTTCGCGTTTGATAAAATATTCACCTTTTGTTTTTGCTATTTGGGAAATCGTAAAGTATGTTTTTCAACAGTCTTATACTTTCTTTAGTTCTTGTAGGTACCCGCTGCAGTTTGGTCAAATGAGCTCGTCCATCCTAGTGGCTAGTTCGGTGCGCGTGCGAGTCGCCAGTGCGGAGTTCGATTCCCAACCGTCGCACCCTACTATTTTTTGCAATTTATCATCTGGTATTTCCAGCGCACTGCAATGGGTATTTTTTGCAATTTATCACCTGGTATTTGTAGCGCACTGCAATGGGCCGGCCCAATCAGCGCACCGACGACGTGCCTGTGCGAAAGTGCAGCATTTTAACGCAAAATGCGTCACATAGGAACTCCCGGGGGGCAGGGGGGGCCGCCCCGGGCCTGGCGGCCCCCCAAAGTGGAGGGGCCCCCGCGAGCTCTGCATTAGGCCTCAGTTAACTGCATAAAAAAATGCTATTGGGCCTGACCTAATTAGTTGCAGCTAATAGCTAGCGTCTGATTCTTCTCAAAAAAAAAAGCTAGCGTCTGATACATCGCCGTAACGCACGCATGGACCTGCGGCATCCCGAAACTGGAGCGAGGCTCCACGCACGAAGCACGCGCCGCCTTTTCTCCTTACGACCATATCAAGATCATGTCAGATGAATCGGTAGATTGCTCTAGTACGAGTGCTCGATCGCAACAGACACGGCTGGCCGCCAGAGTTGAGCAGCGGATTGGTGCTGCATTTGTCTGCGAAGGTGAGTGTTGCCGGCCGATCGTTGTCTTCCGCAGTTCGTATTGTTAACCTTCTGGTTCTGTAGTTTAATGCAGAGTTGATATTCGTGTTCATGTGGTCTAGATCTCAAAGAACGTGGTTCTGGTTTGTGATCATGGCTGCTATTTTCAGACGAACTGAACAATGACGGCAATAACGGGCTAAATAAGTCTTATTTACTCATTTGCACAATTAGGTATGATAACTGACCTTGTACTTTTGCTATACTGTTGCCTTAATTTTTGATGATATGAAGGGATTAATATTTGAACCAACGAAGGAATGTTTTTCACATCACCATGGATTTGCTTATCTCTCTTAACTTGTGAGATAATCATACTCGGAGTAACAACCTTACAATTAACATTAGTTAGGCCGCGCCTGGATTTGATGTAATTTATTACGGAGGTGTATAACTTACACGCGTATTTTAATGGCCGCTAAGCAAATTCCGAACGGAAATGAAACGACGGACCGAGGCTTGTATCCTTTAAAAGTGTATTTCAAAGGAAAATGGTGATCCAAACAGAGCCTCAGTGTAGAAACTAACTTATACTTTTGAACTCTGCATTTTTATGCAAATTTCTGTTCAGACTATTTATGGACATGCCTTCACCTATCTATCTAATCTTGCATCTGAACCTATAATTTACTCCAATACTTATAGTAAAGCTTGACGCTAAATATGACTTTTTGTATTTCCAAAGAAACATTGTGACAGTGTTAAGGGACCCGTGTTTTAGTTTCGCCCCGGGCCCCCGAACTCTCAGGATCGGCCCTGACCGTAACCGTAGTGGCAGGCAGTAGCGACTCCGGGACCGTACGTGCCGTGCCCCAGGCCAGCGCGCGTGCACAAGGTCACTGAGCAAAACAGGCGATCGACAAGCAACCGGCCCCGGTCCACGCTCAGTTCCGGAACCACGCACACCCTACACTACGGCCAAGAGACAGAACCACATCTACGCCCACAAACTCGCCCGTTCTTTCGCAGGCAGCGCAAGGGTTTCGTGTCGATGACCCGATATACTACCGCGGCACACGCAACAGCAAGCGGTGCCGACCGCGCCGCGGCAGGCCGGCAGCCCGCCCGCTGCCTGCCCCCCTTGAGCCCCTACACCATGTCTCCCGCTGCCCCGGCCGCCACGACCACGAGCCCACGACGAGTTTACTCTCTCCAGATCGACCTCCCCTGTCACACCATGCATCGAACGTAGCCATCGGCCGCGGTTTCCCGCGCGCCTATATATACCGCACGCATCGATCGCACGGTGTCGCCGCCTGCCAGAGTACACTAGCTAGTAAGCTACTCCCAGCACAAGTTTTCATATCTGATCACGTAGTACAGGAGCTAGCCACCGGCGCCATGGAGCTGGAGCTGGGGCTTGCGCCGCCGAACCACGCGGGCTCGTGCGGGAAGAGGGGCTCGGCGGAGGCGTTCGGGGTCAACAAGCCCGCGCTGCCACTCTTCCTGTGCGACGACGACGACGACGACGGTGACCACGGCAACGGCGGAGACGGCACTGGCGACGCCCGCGACTGGGAGACGGGCAGCAAGTGAGTGTTTCATCGATGGTGTTCAATGCAATGCGATGCACGTAGGTGCGCGCCCTTCTCTTTCGTGAAACTGACCTGGCCGAGTGTAATTCGTGCAGGAGGAAGAGGCTGGTGGGGTGGCCGCCGGTGAAGAGCGCGCACCGCCCGCGCAACGGCCACGTGAAGGTGAAGATGGAAGGGGTGCCCATCGGGAGGAAGGTGGACCTGTCCCGCCACGCCTCCTACCACCAGCTCCACCACACGCTCCGCCTCATGTTCCCCTCCTCCACTTCTCACTATGGTGATTCATACGCCGTCACCTACGAGGACGGCGACGGGGACTGGATGCTCGTCGGAGACGTGCCGTGGGAGTAAGTTGTGGATTCTTATTTTGTTCTGCGTGCGTTCCCCTGCCATTGCATCGAATCGTTGACTGACAATGGTGTCGAATCGACCTCTTGCAGGGAGTTTAGCAAGTCCGCCAAACGTCTCAACATCCTCATGTCACCACCGACTACACTTGCCATTGCTGGTTGAGTGTGGGAGTCATGGATCTGCACCGTCGTGTGTGTCTATTTAGTTAGCTATACTGAATAATGCTAGTATAATGTTTTTTAGAACAATGTTAGTATCATGTTGTCGTCACGTCAACAAGTATGGGACTTTCTGAGTTTATTTCTCTTGTCCGGGATTTAAAATTATGTTAACGGAACAAATTCGGTGAAATGTTGAAAATTATTACGGGATTTGATCTATCAAAATGTACTTGAATTTGATTAATTTTCACTGGATTTGCATTTGACCTGGAATTAGTGAACCTGATCTGAAATTTAGAGTTTCCAAATATTTTGGCACCATACAAAATTACCGAAATCTGTAAAAATTGTTGAAATTTTGAACCCGCTCATGTCTTTACAATTAACTGTTTTACAACACTAAACCCCTCTGAAAAAAGCTCTCCCGACCTCGCGTTGCTCCCACAAGCGACACGAGGGGAACCTTAGTTGCCAGCCATAGCCACCCCTCCCCTTCGCAACCTCTCGCCGCCGCTGGAAGATGTGTTTGGGCTATGCCCGTGCCATTGACAGTGGCGATGGGGAAAGATCTCACAATTTTTCTGGCACGGTGATTCAAGGCAGATGCATCGATCATCCCGGCATCGGAGCCCTCCCTCATAGTTGTGGTGGCTCAGGCGGTGCGACGTCGCAGAGCTACTCCTGTAACGAGACGTGGGATTTCAGTGAAGCGCCTTGACCTGGCGTCAAGGTTTTGGTTACCGAATGAAGCAATTTTACCGAGGAGGGCTGGTAAATGTGGTTACCACGGTTACCGAGAAATACCGAGAATATTTCGAGCGAATTTTGTAGTTGAATTTTGAATTCAAATAAGTGAATGAATGGATATTCGAACTAGAGACCTCTCAAAACAGGAACTAGGTTGCTACCAACACGCCAGAACTAACTCTCATGGCATTAATTAGATCCTACGTACTTTACAGTAAATCGAGTGTTTAAATTCAAAATTTTCAAAAAAAAGGTATTTTTTTGCTCGGTATGGCAATTTACCGAGGGGCATGGAAATACACGGTAACCATGGGAAATCTTGAAATTTTGACCGGTAACCAAAACAGTGCCTGGCGTCCCTATTGCCCCCGGTTTGGGGTCAGATCCTGGTAGCCGAGGTGTTGGTGACGCGCCTCAACTCCAGTTGCTCGGGATGGCGGAGATGTTAGCGATGGCCCACCTTGCGGCGACCTCGATTACCAGCTCACGACATGGCTCTTAGCAACGTGCGCTTCTGATCTGGTGTGTGCTGGCTGATGGGCCTGGTGTAGGCCTACTCTATTGCGAGGTGAATGGTGTTGGTGGTAGTGTAGGCAAAGCCACCAACTATATAGGCTTTGAGGAGGCGAGACGACCAGCGAAAGCTGGACCCGAATGCGGCCTAGGCTGATGCAAGTGGAGCTTGCGGGCACCATAACATTGTTGAAGGTGTAGTCGTTGCGGTTGCCTCCCCGCTGAATTGCAACGTCGACGATATTTTCTTCGTGGTGATTTTCGGTGATGTGACTTGTATGTGTGCCCATTCAGTGGTTGTGACAGTTTTGCCTGGTTTTCCCCTAATTAACCATGACATACCACTTTGCTATGTACTCCTCTCACTCTTGCCTTTTATGCATGCATTTGTTTCAGTTTTATTTTGTGAGTTCCGCTTCGGTCATTTCACAACTTTCGTATGTACGTGCGTCAGCCAGCAGGACGTATACGCCGTACGATTGGGAAGAGGACCCGCTACTGGCCCAGCCCACTAACAGGAACCATAGAGCAGCACGCCCGCTGCTGGGCCGGCCCACCAACAGGAACCGGAATAGAGCATATATACTCACCAAAAAGAATAAATGCCCTGCAAAGATTCGAACAAGCGACCTTACACAGTCTAAGGTGTGCTGCTAACCAGTCGACCTATTAACTGCTTCGTATTTTAAGGCAGCAC
The DNA here is from genome assembly GCA_021605205.1 of Aegilops longissima. Lineage (NCBI taxonomy): Eukaryota > Viridiplantae > Streptophyta > Magnoliopsida > Poales > Poaceae > Aegilops > Aegilops longissima. Next base: position 108,077,737 of record CM038682.1, on the reverse strand, counting down.
GGTTGTTTTATTAACACATAGAAGCGGCACAATTGAAACAGTGTTTACAGAACTTTGAACATTTCACTGAAAATTGTGACCATCTTTTAAATGCCGAATATTATTTAAATTATGTGAATAATATTATAAAACAGAATTTGGAAACACGATCGTTTTTTGAAATCCACAAACTTTTTGTAGTACGCTAATTGTTTTTGAAATCCAAGTTTTTTTAATATTGAAACATTATTCGAATCTATGAAAAATACTTAAAATGAGAACAATTTCTTGAAAACTCAAATAAAATTTAAAAAAATTGGATCACATTTTGAAATTCCGAACACATTCCAAAATGAGAGCAAAAATTGAAATTCAGAAAAAAAACACACGAGCAACTTTTAAAACTCTAAGCTATTTACAGAACACAAAAAAAATTTCAAATTCGATTTTTATAAAATTGTGAACAATGTTTAAACCAGAAAGAAAATTTTGAAACTCCATTTTTTGGAAAAGATGCACAAATTTAAAAATTCTGAACATGTTATCAAACATGAAGTATTCTTGAAAACATGACGAAAATTAGAATTTTCGATCATCTTTTGAAAAAAAAAGTGAACAATTTTTTAATATGTTTTTTTAATTTACGACTTTTTCCAAAAGAAACAAAACAAAAAGAAACAAAAGAATAGAAAATAGAAACAAAACCAAAACTGAGAAAAATCAGGAAAATGGTTTAGGAACTTTCTAGTAGTCGTCAAACTGGCAAGTAACCTTCCAGAAGATTTGCAATATCGGTGGCTCGAACGCTGAGATGGGCTCGCCCATTCTACAATCGTGTGTGCGATTGTCCGACGATTTGCCGCAACAAAAAAGGTCAATAAATGGACGGACGTGTCGTGACTTGCATACTATGTCGAGACTCGCTCAAATCTGGCATGGGTGCCTACCATGGGCATGCCCACCTTCGTGCAAAATTCGAGGTCATTTCATGAATGACAAAAAATAGGCCATATGTTCAACGGAGGGTGCCCGTGTAGGCAAGAAGGTTCCGTTTGAGAGCACGTTGTTTCTCAACATCGTTGAAATGGCTCGAATTCTGCTCATGAACTTGTATGACCAATTCAAGGCACCATGCCAAGCTGTTTGGGTTTCCAACAAGTATTGCATTTTCTAGAGTTTTCTCGGTCAAAAAAGACTGATAAATGGCTGGATGTGTCGCAACTTGCGTACGATGTTGAAATTCGTTCAAACATGGCATAGATGCCTACAATGGGCATTCTCACCTACTTACAAAAGTTAGAGTTATTTCAAGAATGTCCAAAATTAGACCATTTTTAATGGAGGGTGTCCTGCCAGAAGGCACCGTCTGAGAGCACATAGTTTCTTGACAACCTTCGAATGACCTCAAGTTTTTTTCATGACCTTGTATCACTAATTCGAGGCATCATGTCAAGTCCTTTGGGTTTTCGACAAGCTTTGCATTTTTTGTAGTTTTATTGATAAAAAAATGCTCATAAATGATTGGACTTGTCGCAACTTGCATACGGCGTCGAAAATCGTTCAAACATGGCATGGAAGCCTACTATGGTCATGCCGACCTGTTCGCAAGAGTTGGGGTCATTTTAAAAATGTCAAAAAAATAGTTTGTTGTTTCGCACATACCAGGTCGATACGAGTGAACATGGGCCTGCCCATTTTAATCTGTTCGTTGCCTCTGAGATGCCATTTTTTGAAAGATGGTTCCAGGTCGGTTTTACCGGTTTGGGAAAATGTTCATGAATCAATTTTTTCTTTTTTCCATTTCTTTTCTATTTTCCAAGATTGTAAAGTTCAAAAATGTTCAACATATTTATTTATCTATTCATATTTTCCAAGAAGTTTGAAGAATTCGAAAAATGGTCTCGTTTTCAAAAAAGTTCAGAGATTTAAAATTGTTTGAAATTCAGTTTTCCCATTTTCCAAAATTTGTTCGGAGTTTCAAAATGTGTTCGACTTCCAAAAAATTTGTTTGCCTTTTCATATATTATTCAAATTTTAAACAATGTTCGCATTAAAAAAAGTTGCGTTCAAAATTCCAAAAAAGTTCAAATATGTCGTCGTTCATACTCTCCCCGCCCGGGCATAAACTCCTATTGGACCAAGGCTTCGTTGCATGGGAACTAAATACGTGTAACTCTCACCAGTAATCGCGTGCGGTTCGTTTCCTTTCCTATGTTAATTAATGCCCGTAATTATAGCTGCCACAAAACTCACGCTAATAAAGGCTGCATGACATGCATGCTAATCTGTTGTAAAAGCAAACGCCTGCACGGTCGGTTCCTATTAACGTCGCAGCCCTTATCTCGCCATGATATTTAATACTGCATGGCAAGCTTCCTAGAGCAAGTATAATAGGTCTAGAGGGTGCTTGGATACGTTTTAGTCCCATGACTAAAAGTAGTGGGACTAAAACTTGCTAGCCTCACCCATGCTTGGATACAAAAGAGGCTAGAACTAGTCTTGAGACTAAAACTTTTTAGTCATGGGAACCCTACTAAAATATGAATTAGTCCTCTCTCTCCTCATTTAACTCCTCTTCTTTAACACATGCGAGTTCGGGATTGGAGGGTTTGGAGGATAATAAATGCTCATTGACTCATTTTAGTCTATGAGTCAATGAGCATTTATTATCCTCCAAACCCTCCAATTTTTGAACTCGCATGTGTTAAAGAAAAGGAGTTAAATGAGGAGAGAGAGGACTAATTCATATTTTAGTAGGGTTCTCATGACTAAAAGTTTTAGTCTCAAGACTAGTTCTAACTTCTCTTTAATCGAGGTGATTGGGCTTTAGCTTACAAAAGAGATAGTTTTAGTCGGGTAAAAAATAGTCCCTTGGATCCAAGCATGGCCCTAGTCAGCTGGCTATAAGGAGTGTCACGTCACTGAAAATCACTGCTGGAGGAGAGAGATGGAACGAAAAAGAAGGAGCGGGCGCTCCAGCTATCGCCGGCCACAGCGGCAGAAACAAGAAAAGCAACGCGCATGGAGTGGTGTGAGCGGGCGTTCCGTTCGTTTCCACCAATCAATAGTATATCTTCGTCTCTCTTTACATGCAAACATTAAATAGTAATAGCTAGTGTACAGCCAATGTATTGTATTAATGGGCTTTTATGAAGACTTTATGTGACATGGCATGGGCAAATAGCCAGCAGCAGGCTTTGTTATTAACCATGCTCTAAACTCGGAGAATAGTGTTTAAATTTCCGCGCTGCCAATTAGGCATGATAACTTCCTTGATGGAGTGGTTTACCTCCTCAGTGTGTGAGCGGGAGGTTCTGTGCTCGATTTGTGCCTCATTCAGAATTTTTTTGGATTTTCCACTGTTTCACTATAGGCCGTTCGCTACTGGACCGGGCCAGACCTCCGCCAGGCCGTGTATAGGTTCTACGTACACGTCTCTAAATAAAAAAGGTTGTACATACACAAGTCTCGGTGCGGGAAAAGACCATCCTATCCTTTATTATGAAGGGGGTTGTATCTTTTTCAGACATAAACCATTCTCCAACTGTTCTTTTTATAGATGTGTTATATTTTTTAGTTATTAACCATGTACATACTCTCTCTATGTTATTACTCATTATGTAAAATTTGTAGTGGGGAGATTCCCTTTGTAAAAAAAGGAGGGGGGGCATTGGTTTTTCAAAGTCCAAATTTGTTTCTATGATCAAGTTTACAGAAAAACTCTTAATATCACAACACTGATCTTGTACTATAGCTGTTGCTATTTGTTAGTGTAAACTTTATAATAGACCTTATAAAAAGGAAACAAGAGTATCAATTTTGAAATATTTCACTGATTTTCGTAAATATTCCAGATTTAATTCATGATTTTTCCAACAAAAGCTCGCATCAATTTCACACGATTTCAAATATATTGACACAATTTTAGTCATCTCTAAACAAGTTTCAATAATTGGTCCAACTATTTAAGAAAACATATTCTGATTGTGTTCAGTTGCTTTAGTCTTCTTTTAATGGATTTCAGAAGCATTACATAGACAATTCACATAAACTTGATTTTTTTTTGCGGGAAACACATAAACTTGATTAAAAAAACAGACATGTTAGAAAACCATTATACGGGCACCAGATAGGCATTGAACTGGATTTTTTTTGAGCATCAGTACAGACACAAGCGCTCATATACACGCGTATACACTCACCCTATGAACGCACACACGCACACCCTACCCCTATGAGCAACTCCGAGAGACTGAGCCGGCATATCATCTTGAGATTTACGAAGTCACCGTAGGCGCCTCGTCGTCAACGGGAACGTCTCCTCCTACTGAAAGCACATCGCCGGAAATCCTGAAATAAATCCAGAAAATAATGCGAGCACCAGGATTTGAACCCTGGTGGGTTGGGGATACCACTGTCCACCTAACCATCTCAACCACAGGTTGATTCGCTTGAACTGGATTTTTAACACAAACTAAATCTTACAGACATGTTTTCTCGGTGGAATTTGAGAACTATTTAAGTGACATTCGTGAGACATCTTAGTGGAATTTCAGAACGATAGCGAAACAACAAATGTACAACTAAACTGTATGTCGAGTCCGTCGCGGTAGTGGCGTTTGTAGTTTTTGGTCTTTTTTTTTATAAAGAGAGCGCCCTCTCCGATTGTCAGCATGAATTATGACAACATGCACCACAATCGGCAGCTGGGATCCCAAACTTCACAATGGCGTCAACAGGCACAGCACCAACCCAACGCTCCTCAGCAGCAGCAGACACCACGGCGTCAACAACGGTCTGCTCATGTTCTGGCTTCTCTATTTTCTTTCGGAATGCTCTGCTGCGGGTTACTTTTCTTGAGCGTTGTCTAACTTCCTATCCTGTCATGCTGCGTCAAATGGTTGAACAGTGACAACGATGTCGTGAACCGGGAGCTAAATGCTGCGCGTGGCCGACGATAAGGACCGACACAGGAAAAGCAAACATGGCGCCAAGAGACTAAACAATTTGGGTTAAGTTAGTATTATTATATGTATGTATCCGTGTGTATCTTTTTGATGCAATATTATGAGTTAATATAAGTGCTCTTTATCAGAAATATATATATACCCGGTGGTGTGGGACAAATATTTCCTTGTTATCTTGGCGGTGTACGTGGAGAACGTTTAATGTGTACACTTAGTTCGGCTTTTAATTAGTCCTTACACTACTACCTGTAATGGTTTTATCCACTAGTAAAAGAAAAGAAACGAAGGTGGCTCCAAAACCATCAAAGCTCCGATGTATGTTTGAATTGTGGTGCCCGGACCATTTTTGTCAACTTTTGTAATTCAATGAAGACCCCCTATCGGTCTGCGGAGTGGCCTGGACATCTCTTACCCCGCAAACCAAAACCTACTTCGGGGAGCTTCGGGAGTTACATCCACTTGACCAAGGAAAAGCCCTCATGTGGTCCTCCTCTCTTTTCTCTCTCTCCTCTCTCTACTTCCAACCGCACACTACACCTACATATCCACCACATGCATGGTCCTCCCTCTTCTCTCTCCTCCCAACCGGACAAAGGATTTTTTGTGATTAATGGTTGGACGGCTCCCTCCCGCATCATGTCCATAGATCATGTCCGGATGAAAAAACTGACATTTGCGGTGTCCGTTTAGGGACTAGCGTTGAAGATGGTATAAGGAATCATGTGTGTCCTTGCTTTGTTGTTCTCTGGTCTCGCAAAAGGGAACAAGAGTCCGGGTTGCACCTTTTTCGTAAGTGTCGCTTCACCCTACACCTTTGGAATTTGGTCAATGAGTGCCTCGATCTGGAAAAACTTGACACTTCGACATGGCACCTGGAGGATTCTATTAAGGAATGGTGGGTAAACCAGTAAAGCAGGAGCACAGTCAATAGAAAAGCCATGGCCTCCCTCACAATGCTCAGCATCTTGAAATACTACAGTGATATAACTTTGATCTCCTCTTTCTTCAAATGAACCAAGGCAATCTGTCCAACACATTAGCAGTCGAATATTTTATGCACATGCATGCAAACAATCTCCAGAATAATTGATTTATGTAGAGGAACAACAATGACCCGCAATGCATACACGCAACTCAGCTTCCTATACACTTGAACACATCATTAGAATAATGGATTTATTTAGCGGCTATGTTTCTTGTAACATCTGTGATCGACGGTCCATGGTATTGTTGCTCTTCCAAATACACTACAACACAACAATGACCATGGTGGATAGTAGGCGGGGGCATCGGGCGCAATGAGCACAATGCCCATGTACTAGCGAGCATGAATGCCAGAGGTCTGCGGTGATCTCCCCAAGAGCAGTAATATCCAATGTGTAATCGAACAACCTAAAAAATTCTTAGCTCCAAATTATCGCACCATGCCTATCATATAATTTGTTTGGAGCACTTCTATGAAATTATTAGATCCAAGAATGAAAGCATCACTATGTGAAGTTACGCAGACATCTACCGAACTAACCAAAATTGACTTCAGCTTCACCAGTTGCCTACAATACTTGTCAAAAAATGTCATATATGTCTCAAAAACTTAAAAACTAAATCATGAAAATAGTACACAAATTCTAAAACATTTTTTGTGGTAAACTTTGACAATGCTTAACAAATTTCAGCATGAAATGACATTCGTGTAAGTCATGGCAAAAAAATCAGCACTCCAAAATGTTTTCAAAATAAGCTTTTTTTTTGCGGGTTTCAAAACTAGCATTATTGGAGAATCGATATTGTTTTTCTTGCCACAACTTCTACAAATGTTATTTCGTGATGAATATTTTCAAGGATGGAAAACATTTGTCAAAGTTTACCACCAAAAAAATCAGAATTCTTTGAATGTGTTTACTAGTTTTTTCGATTTTACTGTTTATCAAGAAGCATTTGAGCTCGGGAGCAAATACTCCACGTTCGACTCTTTCTTTCTTCTTCCTTGAGCTTTCTTCCTCCTCTAATTGTTCCCCCTTTCATAAAATTGACTTATTCAAATTGCAAATTCTGTCAACTTACGTGTACTTATTGACTAAAACAAGAGATCACATGTGTTCATGCCAAGGTTAAAATTTCCAAAAAAATATCCCGAAATTTCCGGTGGCCGAGTTTTTGCCTTCGTTCAAATTTTTTTGTTGGGTTTGAATTTCTGGTAAAAAAGAATATGGATCATTTTGAATAAACATCGGTTTCAATAGTGCAATGGTAGGACAATTTTCTTCCAATTGTTAGGTCGATAGTTCGAATTATGTTGAACAAGCATTATTTTAAATTTGCACCGAAAATACTTTTTTGGCAAAAAAGTATGTACTAGCCGAGATTCAAACGGACTAACGATCAGGTTACATATGCGGTTCGGTTAACTTTATCCTACATTTTCTTTTATCTAGATGTTTAAATTTAAAATTATTCAAATTCAAACAAAAAATTTGATGTGTCCGAAAACATATTTTTGAAATTTCAAAAATTTAGTCCATTTCAAAGATGAGTGGAATTTTGGCCACTTCGAAATCATAAACAAGCTGGTAGTGGCTTGGTGCAGACTAGACTAGATTAACCACATTACCAACACCAATTCTTTTCAACCAAAATTATCCCAAACAATCTATTGAAACTACTTAGCAACAAATAATCTTAGGATTCAACATAATACTTTTTTTATCTCTATATCTAATACTACATTACTATCCTAACAAATACTTCAACACAAGTAGTATATCTTCTTTCTAAACATAATCTCACTAAAATATTCTTCGAACAAATCACAAACAATTATTTTAGGGTTGCACCATGTTTAAAAGGTGCATATATAATAATCAATCTTGACTGAAAAAAATGGAGGAATAGAAGGAGAATACCTCAAGCAACTTGGGGACAATCAGATCTACTCCTTTTGATGGCAAAAATGGAGGACTAGGGTTGGATTTGGTGAGAAGGATGGAGGGGCGGATGAGAGTTTGTCTCTGGCGGCTGAGGAAGAAGAGCCCGACGGAGCTGCAAGTGGGTTGGGTCCCACCCGGGGCCCCGCGCGGCTTACTTAATCCAGAGCAGAAACGCCAAGGCCCATGGCATTTCAGGCCTACCACCAGTGTCGGAGCTTCAAAGAAAATGTTGGGCGGGCCATGTTGGAAATATGCCCTAGAGGCAATAATAAAATGGTTATTATTATATTTCTTTGTTCATGATAATAGTCTGTTATTCATGCTATAACTGTGTTATCCGGAAATCGTAATACACGTGTGAATACATAGACCACAACATGTCCCTAGTAAGCCTCTAGTTGACTAGCTCGTTGATCAACAGATAGTCATGGTTTCCTGACTATGGACATTGGATGTCATTGATAACGGGATCACATCATTAGGAGAATGATGTGATGGACAAGACCCAATCCTAAGCATAGCTCAAAGATCGTGTAGTTCGTTTAGCTAGAGCTTTTCCAAGTGTCAAGTATCATTTCCTTAGACCATGAGATTGTGCAACTCCCGGATACCGTAGGAGTGCTTTGGGTGTGCCAAACGTCACAACGTGACTGGGTGACTATAAAGGTACACTACGGGTATCTCCTGTAACATCCCAAAATTCTAAATTTTGGAATGTTATATTAGATAAATAACTATGCTTATTGTCTGATAGTCTGTTTGAGTGATTGAGTGAAATTGAGTGGAATTTGAAAATTTTGAAATTTGGATGAGAGGGAATAAAATGACTTTCCCAAAACTATCCCCTTTGCCTTCTTTTGGATCTCAATGAATTCAATTCCATTTCAACACCAAACCCTAGAGTGAAGATGACATGACTTCTTCCAATTGGAATGAAAAGGGTTTTGGAAAAATTTGAATTTCAACTGAAAATATTTCAAATTCAAAGCTTTATGCAACTCTATGATTTTCATGAGAGAAGATAAAATGACTTCTTCAATTATATGAAATATGAGTTGGTGGTTAGAAAGAATCAAATTGAAAGTCATTTGAAAGTATCTTGAAAACCCTTTTTAAACTTGAGTTTCATTTGAATTTGGAAAAAAATGAATTTTTATAAAGTTTGGAATTTGCCTCTGGAAAAATCTTCAAATGATAGGGAATATTCCCCTGATCATTTTGATATATATATGTCCTATATAAAATATTTATATTTTATATTTTATAACTCTGTTTTTATTTTCAAAAAAAATTGGAAAAAGAAAAATGCCCAGGCACCAGCCAGTGATGGCCCAGCCAGACTGGCAGCCCTCACCAGCCGGCCAGGCCTGGCACAGCGGCGAGCCGAGCCAGGCCAGCCCAGGCCAATGCCCAGCCAGCCAGCCAGCCAGCCCCCCTCATTGCCAACCGTCCGCGTCGGTCGACCGACCGAGCCCCGCTCCCTCTCTCGCTGCCAGGCGGGCCCCACCGTCTCCTTCCCTCGCCGCGCCACTCACCCGCGCCGCCTCGCCGGATCGAAGGATCCGGATTCACCGGATCTCCCGATTCACCCCTCGCCCAAGCCGTCGCCCCTATAAGTACCCTCCCCGCCCCCATCCCCCTCGCCCCTCACCGGACCCGTCTCTCCCTCCACACGCGCTCGCCGGAGCCCGAGCACGCCACCGCCGCCATTTGCCTCGCCGCCGCCGCCCTAGCCCACCCGATCTCGCGGACTCCACAGACGCACCCGTCGTCGCGCCGCACCGCCGGACCACTCCGCCGTCGCCCCGACCACCGGAGACGCCGACGCCTTTTCGCCGCCCGAAACCGCCCCCGTCGGCGTCCGGTAAGCCGCCGAGTTTCCTCCCGTCGATCTAACCTCGACGGTCTAGATTAGAACCGAAGAAATACGGTCATTAAATAAAACGGGTTTTTACCGGTTCGTTCGATTTAAATTGAGTTAGGGTTTTATATTTGAGCCGCCCGATTCTTTTAACCCTAGGGCCCGTTTAGTTATTTTACATACGAGGCGTTAGATAGGCCCATTAGGCCGTTTTCTTTATTTTTCATTTTCTGTTTTAGCGAATAGTTTACGATTTGAAAAATTCATATCTTTTATCTACTTAATATTTTTAAGTGATTCTTTTTTTGTTGGTTTGCAAATTTCTTATAGTTTCTGTAGAAAATATAATTAGCTATGTTAAAATTATTTATAATTGCTTTATTTTAGATTTAGTCGAATAGTAAATCTGCTATAAAAGAGTTAGGAAAATTATTTTATATGATTCTTTTGTCCCAACCTTGTTTTGACATTTCCTAACCGTAGAAATTAATTTGGGCATTTTAGGATTAATAAAAAATAGTTTTAATCAGAATCATGTTATTCTTAATTAATTAGCTAGCTACTGTTTTCTTATTATTTTAATTAGAAAATCAATTTATTTTTCACATGTGATTGATTATTCTAGGTTAGTTTCTGTCACTTTGGAGTATGAACTTTTATTTATAATAAATAAAACTTTTATTTTATTTTTCTTATTAGAAATTGCTTTAGGCCTAATAGGAGTTTCATAATAGATTTTAAAGTGAATCTTTTTGCCCCTAGTTGCTTAATGCATTCTTTTCTGTTAAGTCAACACAAACCCATGCTTAGGTTATGTTAAGAAAAAAACTTTGTTATATAAAACTATTTTAGTTGTTGCTTGAAATAGGAAAAACTTTGAGTTGGATTTCTTCGAGTTTTCTTTTGGGTTTTGATTCGTTTGTTTTGGTGTGTTATGTTACTATGATGATAGTTAAGTGATCATATGCTTTATGCTTATTATGGTTATTGTTTGCCTCGGTAGAATTTCCGGAGTGCGAAGCTTGCTACCACGAGTCCCTAGTTTTCGAAGATGGTCAGCAAGGCAAGTTCACTTTGACCATGCCTTCATACCTATGGTTTATTGCAATTAGTGGCATCTTTGCAACCACCTCCAGTAGTGATATTGAGTTCTTGTAGTTGAGTAGTATGCATGAGTAGGAACCCATCACCCTGTTACCAAGCCCGGGACGATATTTTATTTTAATGCTACGCTATAGTAGACGGGGTTTGGTATGAGTGCTCGAGTGGTGTGAAGAAGGAGGACTCTCGTCAATGACGACAAATCCATGATGGCATCTGCAAGGACTGCATTTTCAAGGCCTCAAGACTTCAAGACTCAAGACAAGAATTCAATACACACTCTTTGGGTGAAGGGCGGTTGTGGGCACCTGGAGAAACCAGTGGTTGGCGGGATGCATGGAGAAGCGCCATGACATCTTGCGGAAAGCTTCACCCAGACTCAAAGAGACGGAAGAATACTTCATGCACGGAAGCTTATCGTACAGCGGCAAGTCATTATGGGCTCTGGCTTGGTTGACCTTAGTTGTGACTCTGGCTGGGGCGGTGCTAGCGATGTAGAACTACGGTAGGATGGGATGAGCACCGGACGGTGGTCGGGGAACTCTTGAAAGACCATGTTTGGTCATCTTGTTCTCAAACACCCTGCGGTGCGAGAGCGTAAATAGAGGATCGAATCTTGCGGGTAAAGTGTACAAACCTCTGCAGAGGGTTTAAACCTAATCGATTAGCCGTGTCCCGATTACGGACAATTTGAGCATCTGGACTTGGATCTATCTCGGAACTCTCAACACCGGATTCATAACTTAATTGTGGGCAACTTATGATGATTTTGGGCTATGAGACATCGGTTGGCGGAACCATGTCATGATAGAAAATTCCATAGTACAGGTTTCATTTATTCCTTTGATGTAGGGAAAATAAATCAGCTTTTACGCAAACAAAAACCCAGACACAGAGCCACAAAGCCATATTGCATATAGTATAGTTTTATCATCTGTTTTCTCATGTTGTGATCTTGCGGTACATTCAATGTACTTGACCTACACGGCTGCAACGTATTATGTTGCAGATATTTTCTTCCGACGAGTAAAATGCAGTGCAGAGTTACGGTCTACACTCAACCTGCCAATGGCGTTGATGGGACTCCACACCCGACTATTTGTTTCATTGTGACTTATGAGGTATATATCAGTTTCGTTAATTATACATGTGATTGCACTTTGATATATACATTGATGTCTTGTGTGTGCCGATACTTGATCCGAGGATGGCACAACCACGCAGGCTTGACCGTCTGAGGTCGGGTCGCTACATCTCCGAAAGTGTCTGTTGGGTTGGCATGAATCGAGACTGGGATTTGTCACTCCGTATGACGGAGAGGTATCTCTGGGCCCACTCGGTAATGCATCATCATAATGAGCTCAATGTGACCAAGTGTCTGGTCATGAGATCATGCATTATGGAACGAGTAAAGTGACTTGCCGGTAACAAGATTAAACGAGATATTGGGATACCGACGATCGAGTCTCGGGCAAGTAATGTACCGATTGACAAAGGGAATTGTATACGGGATTGATTGAATCCTCGACATCGTGGTTCATCCGATGAGATCATCGAGGAGCATGTGGGAGCCAACATGGGTATCCAGATCCCTGTTGGTTATTGACCGAGATCGTCTCGGTCATGTCTGCATGTCTCCCGAACCCGTAGGGTCTACACACTTAAGGTTAGGTGACGCTAGGGTTGTAGAGATATGAGTATGCAGCAAACCTAAAGTTGTTAGGAGTCCCGGATGAGATCCCAGATGTCACGAGGAGTTCCGGAATGGTCCGGAGGTAAAGAATTATATATGGGAAGTCGAGTTTCGACCATCGGGAAAGTTTTGGGGGTCACCGGTATTGTACCGGGACCACCGGAAGGGTCCCGGGGGGTCCACCGGGTGGGCCCACCTATCCCGGAGGGCCCCGAGGGCTGAAGTGGGAGGGGAGCCAGCCCCTGGTGGGCTGGTGCGCCCCCTTGGGCCCTCCCGCGCCTAGGGTTGGGAACCCTAGGGGAGGGGGCGCCTCCACTTGCCTTGGGGGGCAAGATGCCCCCTTGGCCACGGCCCCCCCTAGGAGATCCCATCTCCTAGGGCCGGCGCCAGGGACCCTTTATATAGAGGGGAGGAGGGCAGCCGCACCTGCACTTGGCGCCTCCCTTTCCCTGCTACACCTCTCTCTCCCTGCAGGCGCTTGGCGAAGCCTGCGGGATCCTGCTGCATCCACCACCACGCCGTCGTGCTGCTGGATCTTCATCAACCTCTCCTTCCCCTTGCTGGATCAAGAAGGAGGAGACGTCTTCCTCAACCGTCGTGTGTTGAGCGCGGAGGTCTTGTCGATTCAGCACTAGGATCATCGGTGATTTGGATCACGGCGAGTACGACTCCCTCAACCCCGTTCTCTTGAGCGCTTCCGCTCGCGATCTACAAGGGTGTGTAGATGCACTCCTCTCTCGTTGCTAGATGAACTCATAGATAGATCTTGGTGAAACCGTAGAAAATTTTATTTTCTGCAACGTTCCCCAACAGTGGTATCGAGCTAGGTCTATCGTAGTTCTCTTTGCACGAGTAGAACACAATTTGTTGTGGGCGTAGATGTTGTCAACTTTCTTGCCACTACTAGTCTTATTTTGCTTCAGCAGTATTGTGGGATGAAGCGGCCCGGACCGACCTTACGTGCGCTTCGTGAGACAGGTTCCAGCGGTGACATGCACTAGTTGCATAAGGTGGCTAGCGGTGTCTGTCTCTCCCACTTTAGTTGGAGCCGATTCGATGAAAAGGGTCCTTATGAATGGTAAATAGAAGTTGACAAATCACGTTGTGGCTTTTACGTAGGTAAGAAAACGTTCTTGCTAGAACCCTATTGTAGCCACGTAAAACATGCAACAACAATTAGAGGACGTCTAACTTGTTTTTGCAGCATGTGATTGTGATGTGATATGGCCAAAAGTTGTGATGAATGATGAATGATATATGTGATGTATGAGATCATGTTCTTGTAATAGGAATCACGACTTGCATGTCGATGAGTATGACAATCGACAGGAGCCATAGGAGTTGTCTTAATTATTGTATGACCTACGTGTCATTGATTCAACGCCATGTAATTACTTTACTTTATTGCTAAACCGTTAGCTATAGTACTAGAAGTAATAGTTGGTGAGCAACATCATGGAGACACGATGATGGAGATCATGGTGTCATGCCGGTGACAAAGATGATCATGGAGCCCCGAAGATGGAGATCAAAGGAGCTATATGATATTGGCCATATCATGTCACTACTATTTGATTGCATGTGATGTTTATCATGTTTTTGCATCTTGTTTACTTAGAACGACGGTAGTAAATAAGATGATCCCTCACAATAATTTCAAGAAAGTGTTCCCCTAACTGTGCACCATTGCGAAGGTTCATTGTTTCGAAGCACCACGTGATGATCGGGTGTGATAGATCCTAACGTTCGAATACAACGGGTGAAAGCCAGATTTACACACGCAATACACTTAGGTTGACTTGACGAGCCTAGCATGTACAGACATGGCCTCGGAACACGGAAGACCGAAAGGTCGAGCATGAGTCGTATAGAAGATACGATCAACATGGAGATGTTCACCGACGTCGACTAGTCCATCTCACGTGATGATCGGACACGGCCTAGTTGACTCGGATCATGTTTCACTTAGATGACTAGAGGATGTCTAATCTGGTGGGAGTTCATTAAATAATTTGATTAGATGAACTTAATTATCATGAACTTAGTTATCTTTACAATATGTCTTGTAGATCAAATGGCCCACGTTACCCTCAACTTCAACGCGTTCCTAGAAAACCAAGCTGAAAGATGATGGCAACAACTATCGGACTGGGTCCGGAACACGAGATCATCCTCATAGCTGCCAAGAAAGATTATGTCCTAGAAGCACCGCTAGGTGAAGCACCAATCGAGAGAACCAAGGCGTTATGAGCGCTTGGCAGTCTCGTCTTGATGATTACTCCCTTGTTCAAGTGCGGCATGCTTTACAGCTTAGAACCGGGGCTCCAAAAGCGTTTTGAGCAACACGGAGCATATGAGATGTTCAGAGAGCTGAAAATGGTTTTCCAAGCTCATGCCCGGTCGAGAGATATGAAGTCTCCGACAAGTTCTTCAGTGTAAGATGGAGGAAAATAGTTCTGTCGGTGAGCACATACTCAAGATGTCTGGGTTGCACAACCGCTTGACTCAGTGGGAGTTAATCTCCCGGATGGCGCGGTCATTGATGAAATCCTTGATCGCTTCCACCGAGCTACAAGAGCTTTGTGATGAACTTCAATATGCAGGGCATGGAAAAGACCATTCTGAGGTATATTCAATGCTGAAATCAGCGGAGGTAGAGATCAAAAGGAACATCAAGTGTTGATGGTGAATAAAACCACTAAGTTCAAGAAAGGCAAGGGTAAGAAGAACTTCAAGAAGGACGGCAAGGAGTTGCGCGCCCGATAAGCCGATTCGGGAAGAAGTCAAACAATGGACCCAAGCACGAGGCTGAGTGCTTTTATTGCAAGGAAGTGGTCCTTTGGAAGCGGAACTGCCCCAAGTACTTAGCGGACAAGAAGGCCGCAAAACTAAAGGTATATTTGATATACATGTAATTGATGTGTACCTTACCAGTGCTCGTAGTAGCTCCTGCGTATTTGATACCGGTGCCGTTGCTCATATTTGTAACTCAAAGCAGGAGTTGCGGAATAAGCGGAGACTGGCAAAGGACGAGGTGACGATGCGTGTCGGGAATGGTTCCAAGGTCGATGTGATCGCCGTCGGCACGCTGCCTCTACATTTACCTACGGGATTAGTTTTAAACCTCAATAATTGTTATTTAGTACCAGCTTTGAGCATGAACATTGTATCTGGATCTCGTTTAATACGAGATGGCTACTCATTTAAATCTGAGAATAATGGTTGTTCTATTTATATGAGAAATATGTTTTATGGTCATGCCCCGATGGTCAATGGTTTATTCTTAATGAATCTCAAACGTTACACATATTCATAGTGTGAATACCAAAAGATGTAAAGTTGGTAACGATAGTCCCACATACTTGTGGCACTGCCGCCTTGGTCACATTGGTGTCAAGCGCATGAAGAAGCTCCATGCTGATGGACCTTTAGAGTCTCTAGATTATGAATCATTTGACACATGCGAACCATGCCTCATGGGCAAAATGACCAAGACTCCGATCTCCGGAACAATGGAGCGAGCAACCAACTTTTTGGAAATCATACATACTGATGTGTGCGGTCCAATGAGCGTTGAGGCTCATGGAGGATATCATTATGTTCTCACTCTCACTGACAACTTGAGTAGATATGGGTATGTCTACTTGATGAAACACAAGTCTGAGACCTTTGAAAAGTTCAAGGAATTTCAGAATGAGGTAGAGAATCAACGTGACCGAAAGATAAAGTTCTTCGATCGATCGTGGGGAGAATATCTAAGTCATGAATTTGAGTACGCACTTAAGGAAATGTGGAATCATTTCACAACTCACGCCGCTGGAACACCTCAACGTAACGGTGTGTCCGAGCGTCGTGATCGTACTTTATTGGATATGGTGCGATCTATGATGTCTCTTACCGATTTACCGCTATCATTTTGGGGATACGCTCTAGAGACAGCTACATTCACTTTAAATAGGGCACCGTCTAAATCCGTTGAGACGGCACCGTATGAATTATGGTTTGGAAAGAAACCTAAGCTGTCGTTTCTAAAAGTTTGGGGATGTGATGCTTATGTCAAGAAACTCCAACCTGAAAAGCTCGAACCCAAGTCGGAAAAATGCGTCTTCATAGGATACCCTAAGGAAACCATTGGGTATACCTTCTACTTAAGATCCGAAGGCAAGATCTTTGTTGCCAAGAATGGGTCCTTTATGGAGAAAGAGTTTCTCTCGAAAGAATTAAGTGGGAGGAAAGTAGAGCTTGATGAAGTATTGCCTCTTGAAACGGTAAGTAGCGCCTTCAGAAGATGTTCTGTGGTGCTGCACCGACAAGAGAGGAGGTTAATGATGATGATCAAGATACTACGGATCAAGCTTCTACTGAACTTCGAAGGTCCACAAGGACACGTTCCGCACCAGAGTGGTACGGCAACCCTGTCTTGGAAATCATGTTGTTAGACAACGGTGAACCTTCGAACTATGAAGAAGCAATGGCGGGCCCAGATTCCAACAAATGGCTTGAAGCCATGCAATCCGAGATAGGACCCATGTATGGAAACAAAGTATGGACTTTGACAGACTTGCCCGATGATCGGCGAGCAATAGAAAACAAATGGATCTTTAAGAAGAAGACGGACGCGGATGGTAATGTTACCATATATAAAGATCGACTTGTCGCTAAGGGTTATCGACAAGTTCAAGGGATTGACTACGATGAGACTTTCTCTCCCGTAGCGAAGCTGAAGTCCGTCCGGATCATGTTAGCAATTGCCGCATACTATGATTATGAGATATGACAAATGGACGTCAAAACGGCATTCCTTAACGGCCATCTTAAGGAAGAACTGTATATGATGCAGCCGGAAGGTTTTGTCGACCCTGAGAATGCTAACAAGGTATGCAAGCTCCATCGATCCATTTATGGGCTGGTGCAAGCATCTCAGAGTTGGAACATTCGCTTTGATGGGATGATCAAAGCGTTTGGGTTTATGCAGACTTATGGAGAAGACTGCGTTTACAAGAAAGTGAGTGGGAGCTCTGTAGCATTTCTCATATTATATGTAGATGACATACTTTTGATGGGAAATGATATAGAACTTTTGGACAGCATTAAGGCCTACTTGAATAAGTGTTTTTCAATAAAGGACCTTGGAGAAGCTGCTTACATATTAGGCATCAAGATCTATAGGGATAGATCGAGACGCCTCATAGGTCTTTCACAAAGCACATACCTTGATAAGATATTGAAGAAGTTCAATATGGATCAGTCCAAGAAAGGGTTCTTGCCTGTATTGCAAGGTGTGAGATTGAGCTCGGCTCAATGCCCGACCACAGCAGAAGATAAAGGAGAGATGAGTGTCATCCCCTATGCCTCAGCCATAGGGTCTATTATGTATGCCATGCTGTGTACCAGACCTGATGTAAACCTTGCCGCAAGTTTGGTAGGAAAGTACCAAAGTAATCCCGGCAAGGAACACTGGACAGCGGTCAAGAACATCCTAACGTACCTGAAAAAGTCTAAGGATATGTTTCTCGTTTATGGAGGTGACGAAGAGCTCGTCGTAAAGGGTTACGTCGACGCTAGCTTCGACACAGATCTGGATGACTCTAAGTCACGCACGGATACATGTATATTTTGAATGGTGGGGCGATGGCTGGTGCGATTTGCAAGCAAAGCGTCGTGGCGGGATCTACATGTGAAGTAGAGTACATGGCAGCCTCGGAGGCAACACATGAAGCAATATGGGTGAAGGAGTTCATCACCGACCTAGGAGTCATACCCAATGCGTCGGGGCCGATCGCACTCTTCTGTGACAACACTGGAGCTATTGCATTTGCCAAGGAGCCCAGGTTTCACAAGAAGACCAGGCACATCAAGCGTCGCTTCAACTCTATACGTGAAAATGTTCAAGATGGAGACATAGATATTTGTAAAGTACATACGGATCTGAATGTAGCAGATCCGTTAACTAAACCTCTCCCTAGAGCAAAACATGATCAACACCAGAACGCTATGGGTGTTCGATTCATCACAGATGTAACTAGAATATTGACTCTAGTGCAACTGGGAGACTGTTGGAAATATGCCCTACAGGCAATAATAAAATGGTTATTATTATATTTCTTTGTTCATGATAATAGTCTGTTATTCATGCTAAAACTGTGTTATCCGAAAATCGTAATACACGTGTGAATACATAGACCACAACATGTCCCTAGTTAGCCTCTAGTTGACTAGCTCGTTGATCAACAGATAGTCATGGTTTCCTGACTATGGACATTGGATGTCGTTGATAACGGGATCACATCATTAGGAGAATGATGTGATGGACAAGACCCAATCCTAAGCATATCTCAAAGATCGTGTAGTTCGTTTAGCTAGAGCTTTTCCAAGTGTCAAGTATCATTTCCTTAGACCATGAGATTGTGCAACTCCGGATACCGTAGGAGTGCTTTGGGTGTGCCAAGCGTCTGGCGTGATGGGTGACTATAAAGGTACACTACGGGTATCTCCGAAAGTGTCTGTTGGGTTGGCACGAATCGAGACTGGGATTTGTCACTCCGTATGACGGAGAGGTATCTCTGGGCCCACTCGGTAATGCATCATCATAATGAGCTCAATGTGACCAAGTGTCTGGTCACGGGATCATGCATTACGGAACGAGTAAAGTGACTTGCCGGTAACGAGATTAAACGAGGTATTGGGATACCGACGATCGAGTCTCGGGCAAGTAACGTACCGATTGACAAAGGGAATTGTATACGAGATTGATTGAATCCTCGACATCGTGGTTCATCCGATGAGTCATCGAGGAGCATGTGGGTGTTGGGGAACGTAGTAATTTCAAAATTTTCCTACGATCACGCAAGACCATGGTGATGGCATAGCAACGAGAGGGAGAGTGTCGTCCACGTACCCTCGTGAACCGAAAGCGAAGCGTTATAACAACGCGGTTGATGTAGTCGTGCGTCTTCACGATCCGACCGATCCAAGCACCGAGCGTCGGCACCTCCGAGTTACGCACACGTTCAGCTCGATGGCGATCCCGGACTCGATCCAGCAAAGTGTCGGGATGAGTTCCGTCGACCGACGGCGTGGTGGCGATGTTGATGCTCCACCGGCGCAGGGCTTCGCCTAAGCTCCACGACGATATGACTTCTCCGCGCGCAGGCTTCGCCTAAGCTCTCTGACGATATGACCGAGGTGGAATATGGTGGAAGGGGCACCGCTGCACGGCTAAGGAAAGATCCGTAGATCAACTTGTGTGTCATGGGGTGCCCCCGCCCCGTATATAAAGGAGCCAAGGGAAGGTGGCGGCCCAAGGGGAGGCGCGCAAGGAGTCCTACTCCCTCCGGGAGTAGGATTCCCCTCAATCCTAGTTGGATTAGGATTCCGGAGGGGAAAGAGAGAGGGGGCGGCCCACCTTTCCTAGTCCTAATAGGACTAGGGAAGGGGCGCGACCACCTAGGGCTGGCCCTTTCTCCTTTTCTCCAAGGCCCACTATGGCCCATGTAGTTCGGGGGGTTCGGTAACCTCCGGTACTCCGATAAATTCGATTTCACTCGGAACACTTCCGATGTCAAATGTAGGCTTCAATATATCAATCTTTATGTCTCGACCATTTCGAGACTCCTCGTCATGTCCGTGATCACATCCGGGACTCGAACAACCTTGGTGCATCAATACTTATAAACTCATAATGAACTGTCATCGAAGCGTTAAGCGTGCGGACCCTACGGGTTCGAGAACTATGTAGACATGACCTAGAACCATTCTCGGTCAATAACCAATAGCGGAACCTGGATGCCCATATTGGTTCCTACATATTCTCTGAAGATCTTTATCGGTCAAACCGCATAACGACATCGTTGTTCCTTTGTCATCGGTATGTTACTTACCCGAGATTCGATCGTCGGTATCCAATACCTAGTTTAATCTCGTTACCGGAAAGTCTCTTTACCCGTTCCGTAATACATCATTTCACAACTAACTCATTAGTTGCAATGCTTGCAAGGCTTATGTGATGTGCATTACCGAGAAGGCCTAGAGATACCTCTCCAACAATCGGAGTGACAAATCCTAATCTTGATTCATGCCAACTCAACATATACTTTCGGAGACACTTGTAGAGTACCTTTATAATCACCCAGTTACGTTGTGACGTTTGGTAGCACACAAAGTGTTCCTCCGGTAAGCAGGAGTTGCATAATCTCATAGTTGCAGGAACTTTGTATAAGTCATGAAGATAGCATAAGCAACATACTAAACGATCAAGTGCTAAGCTAATGAAATGGGTCATGTCAATCACATCATTCTCCTAATGATGTGATCCCATTAATCAAATGACAACACATGTCTATGGTTAGGAAACATAACCATCTTCGATTAATGAGCTAGTCTAGTAGAGGCATACTAGTGACTATCTGTTTGTCTATGTATTCACACATGTATTATGTTTCCGGTTAATACAATTCTAGCATGAATAATAAACATTTATCATGATATAAGGAAATAAATAATAACTTTATTATTGCCTCTAGGGCATATTTCCTTCATCTCCCACTTGCACTAGAGTCAATAATCTAGTTCACATCGCCATGTGATTTAACATGAATAGTTCACATCTATATGTGGTTAACACCCATAGTTCACATCGACATGTGACCAACACCCAAAGGGTTTACTAGAGTCAGTAATCTAGTTCACATCGCTATGTGATTAACACCCAAAGAGTACTAAGGTGTGATCATGTTTTGCTTGTGAGATAATTTTAGTCAGCAGACTGTCACATTCAGAGCCGTAAGTATTTTGCAAATTTCTATGTCTACAATGCTCGCACGGAGCTACTCTAGCTAATTGCTCCCACTTTCAATATGTATCCAGATTAAGACTCGAGTCATCTAGATTAGTGTTAAAACTTGCATCGGCGTAACCCTTTACGACGAACCTTTTTCACTTCCATAATCGAGAAACATATCCTTATTCTACTAAGGATAATTTTGACCGTTGTCCATTGATCTACTCCTAGATCACTATTGCACTCCTTGCCAAGCTTAGTGGTAGGGTATGCAATAGATCTGTACACACATGACATACTTTATAGAACCTATGGCTGATGCATAGGGAATGACTTTCATTCTCTTTCTATCTTCTGTCGTGGTCGGGTTTTGAGTCTTACTCAATCTCACACCTTGTAACACAGGCAAGAACTCTTTCTTTGACTGCTCCATTTTGAACTACTTCAAAATCTTGTCAAGGTATGTATTCATTGAAAAACTTATCTGGCGTCTTGATCTATCTCTATAGATCTTGATGCTCAATATATAAGCAGCTTCACCGAGGTCCTTCTTTGAAAAACTCCTTTCAAACACTCCTTTATGCTTTGCGTAATAATTCTACTTCATTTCCGATCAACAATATGTCATTCACATATACTTATCGAAATGTTGTAGTGCTCCCACTCACTTTCTTGTAAATACAGGCTTCACCGCAAGTCTGTATAAAACTATATCTTTGATCAACTTATCAAAGTGTGTATTCCAACTCGAGATGCTTGCACCAGTCCATAGATGGATCGCTGGAGCTTTACACATTTTGTTAGCACCTTTAGGATTGACAAAACCTTCTGGTTGCATCATATACAACTCTTCTTTAAGAAAACCATTAAGGAATGCAGTTTTGACATTCATTTGCCAGATTTCATAAAATGTGGCAATTGCTAACATGATTCGGACAGACTTAAGCATCGCTACTGATTGAGAAAATCTCATTGTAGTCAACACCTTGAACTTGTCAAAAACCTTTTTGCGACAAGTCGAGCTTTGTAGATAGTAACACTACTATCAGTGTCCGTCTTCCTCTTGAAGATCCATTCATTTAACATGACTTGCTGATCATCGAGCAGGTCAACCAAAGTCCACACTTTGTTCTTATATATGGATCCTATCTCAGATTTTATGGCCTCAAGCCATTTCGCGAATCTGGGCTCATTATCGCTTCCTCATAGTTCGTAGGTTCATCATGGTCTAGTAACATGACTTCGAGAACATGATTACCGTACCACTCAGTGCGGATCTTACTCTGGAAGATCTCGAGGTTTGGTAGCAACTTGATCTGAAGTTTCATGATCATCATCATTAACTTCCTCACTAATTGGTGTAGGAATCACTGAAACTGATTTACGTGATGAACTACTTTCAATAAGGAGAAGGTACAATTACCTTATCAAGTTCTACTTTCCTCCCACTCACTTCTTTGAGAGAAAACTCCTTCTCTAGAAAGGATCCATCTTAACAACGAATGTTTTGCCTTTAGACCTGTGATAGAAGGTGTACCCAACAGTTTCCTTTGGGTATTCTATGAAGACGCACTTCTCCGATTTGGGTTCGAGCTTATCGGTGAAAACCTTTTCACATAAGCATCACAACTCAAACTTTAAGAAACGACAGCTTAGGTTTCTTTGCTAAACCATAGTTCATACGGTGTCATCTCAGCGGTTTAGATGGTGCCCTATTAAGCGTGAATGCATCCGTCTCTAATGCATAACCCCAAAGCGATAGTGGTAAATCGGTAAGATACATCATAGACCGCACCATATCCAATAAAGTGCGATTCTGACGTTCGGACACACCATAACATTGTGGTGTTCCAGGTGGCGTGAGCTGTGAAACTATTCCACATTATTTTAATTGAAGACCAAACTCGTAACTCAATTATTCGTCTCCGCGATCAGATCGCAGAAACTTTATTTTCTTGTTACGATGATTTTTCCACTTCACTCTGAAATTCTTTGAACCTTTCAACTATTTCAGACTTATGTTTCATCAAGAAGATATACGCATATCTGCTCAAATCATCTGTGAAGGTCGAAAATAACGATACTTGCCGTGAGCTTTAACACTCATCGGACCGCATACATCGGTATGTATTATTTCCAATAAGTCATTTGCTTGCTCCATTGTTCGGAGAACGAGTCTTTAGTCATCTTGCCCATAAGGCATGGTTCGCATAAGCATCAAGTGATTCATAATCAAGTGATTCCAAAATCCCATCAGCATGGAGTTTCTTCATCGCTTTACACCAATATGACCTAAGCGGCAAGTGCCACAAATAAGTTGCACTATCATTATTAACTTTGCATCTTTTGGCATCAATATTATGAATATGTGTATCACTACGATCGAGATCCAACGAACCATTTTCATTGGGTGTGTAACCATATAAAGTTTTATTCATGTAAGCGAACAACAATTTATTCTCTTACTTAAATGAATAACCGTATTGCAATAAACATGATCAAATCATATTCATGCTCAGCATAAGCGCCAAATAACATTTATTTAGGTTTAACACTAATCCCGAAAGTATAGGGAGTGTGTGATGATGATCATATCAATCTTGGAACTACTTCCAACACTCATCGTTACTTCCCCTTCAACTAGTTTACATTTATACGTAACTCCTGTTTGAGTTACTAATCTTAGCAACTGAACAAGTATCAAATACTCGGGGCTACTATAAACACTAGTAAAGCACACATCAATAACCTGTATATCAAATATACCTTTGTTCACTTTGCCATCCTTCTTATCCGCCAAACACTTGGGGTAGTTCCGCTTCCAGTGACCAATTCTATTGTAGCAAAAGCACTTAGTCTCAGGCTTAGGTCCAGACTTGGGCTTCTTCACTCGAGTAACAACTTGCTTGCCGTTCTTTTGAAGTTCCCTTCTTCCCTTTGCCCTTTTCCTTGAGACTAGTGGTCTTATCAATCATCAACACTTGATGCTCTTTTCTTGATTTCTACCTTCGTCGATTTCAGCATCACGAAGAGCTTGGGAATTACTTTTGTCATCCCTTGCATATTATAGTTCATCACGAAGTTCTACTAACTTGGTGATGGTGACTAGAGAATTCTGTCAATCACTATCTTATCTGGAAGATTAACTCCCACTTGATTCAAGCGATTGAAGTACCCAGACAATCTGAGCACATGCTCACTAGTTGAGCGATTCTCCTTCATCTTTTAGCTATAGAATTTGTTGAAGACTTCATATCTCTCAACTCGGGTATTTGCTTGAAATATTAACTTCAATTCCTGGAACATCTCATATGGTCCATGACGTTCAAAACGTCTTTGAAGTCCCGATTCTAAGCCGTTAAGTATGGTGCACTAAACTATCAAGTAGTCATCATATTGAGCTAGCCAAACGTTCATAACGTCTGCATTTGCTCCTGCAATAGGTCTTGTCACCTAGCGGTGCATTAAGGACTTAATTCTTCTGTGCAGCAATGAGGATAGACCTCAGATCACGGATCTAATCCGCATCATTGCTACTAACATTTTCAACATAATTTTCTCTAGGAACATATCAAAACAAACATATAAAAGCATAGGGAAGCAACAACGCGAGCTATTGATCTACAACATAATTTGCAAAATACTACGGGACTAAGTTCATGATAAATTTAAGTTCAATTAATCATATTACTTAGAACTCCCACTTAGACAGACATCTCTCTAGTCATCTAAGTGATCACGTGATCCAAATCAACTAAACCATAACCGATCATCACGTGAGATGGAGTAGTTTTCAATGGTGAACATCTTATGTTGATCATATCTACTATATGATTCACGCTCGACCTTTCGGTCTCCGTGTTCGAGGCCATATCTGCATATGCTAGGCTCGTCAAGTATAACTGAGTATTCTGCGTGTGCAAAACTGGCTTACACCCGTTGTAGATGGACGTAGAGCTTATCACACCGATCATCACGTGGTGTCTCGACACGACGAACTTTGGCAGCGGTGCATACTCGGGGAGAACACTACTTGATAATTTTAGTGAGAGATCATCTTATAATGCTACCGTCAATCAAAGCAAGATAAGATGCATAAAGGATAAACATCACATGCAATCAATATAAGTGATATGATAT
Organism: Aegilops longissima; assembly: GCA_021605205.1. Lineage (NCBI taxonomy): Eukaryota > Viridiplantae > Streptophyta > Magnoliopsida > Poales > Poaceae > Aegilops > Aegilops longissima. The sequence continues at coordinate 108,052,290 of CM038682.1, read as the reverse complement.
GGCCATCATCATCTTGTGCTTGTGATCTCCATCTCCGAAGCACCGTCATGATCACCATCGTCACCGGTAGCGACACTTTGATCTCCATCGTAGCATCGTTGTCGTCTAGCCAACTATTGCTTTTACGACTATCGCTACCGCTTAGTGATAAAGTAAAGCAATTACATGGCGTTTTGCATTTCATACAATAAGCGACAACCGTATGGCTCCTGCCGATTGCCGATAACTTCGGTTACAAAACATGATCATCTCATACAATAAAATATAGCATCACGTCTTGACCATATCACATCACAACATGCCTGCAAAAACAAGTTAGGCGTCCTCTACTTTGTTGTTGCAAGTTTTACGTGGCTGCTACGGGCTGAGCAAGAACCGTTCTTACCTCGCATCAAAACCACAGCGATACTTCGTCAAATAGACTCGTTTAACCTTCTCAAGGACGGGCGTAGCCACACTCAGTTCAACTAAAGTGAGAGAGATGACACCGCCGGTCACCTTTAAGCAACGAGTGCTCACAGCGGTGAAACCAGTCTCGCGTAAGCGTCTGGCGTAATGTCGGTCCGGGCGCTTCATCTCACAATACCGCTGAACCAAAGTATGACATGCTGGTAGGTAGTATGACTTATATCGCCCACAACTCACTTGTGTTCTACTCGTGCATATGACATCAACGCATAAAACCAGGCTCGGATGCCTTTGTTGGGGAGCGTAGTAATTTCAAAATTTTCCTACGATCACGCAAGACCATGGTGATGGCATAGCAGCGAGAGGGGAGAGTGTCTGTCCACGTACCCTCGTGAGACCGAAAGCGAAGCGTTATAACAACGCGGTTGATGTAGTCGTCGTCTTCACGATCCGACCGATCCAAGCACCGAGCGTCGGCACCTCCGAGTTACGCACACGTTCAGCTCGATGGCGATCCCGGACTCCGATCCAGCAAAGTGTCGGGGATGAGTTCCGTCAACCTGACGGCGTGGTGGCGATGTTGATGCTCCACCGGCGCAGGGCTTCGCCTAAGCTCATGACGATATGACTTCTCGGCGCAGGCTTCGCCTAAGCTCTCTGACGATATGACCGAGGTGGAATATGGTGGAAGGGGCACCGCACACGGCTAAGGAAAGATCCGTAGATCAACTTGTGTGTCATGGGGTGCCCCTGCCCCGTATATAAAGGAGCCAAGGGAAGGTGGCCGCCCAAGGGGAGGCGCACCAAGGAGTCCTACTCCTCCAGGGTAGGATTCCCCTCAATCTAGTTGGATTAGGATTCCGGAGGAAAGAAAGAGAGAGGGGGCGGCCCACCTTTCCTAGTCCTAATAGGACTAGGGAAGAAGCGCCGACCACCTAGGGCTGGCCCTTTCTCCTTTTCTCCAAGGCCCACTATGGCCCATGTAGTTCCCGGGGTTCGGTAACCTCCGGTACTCCGATAAATTCGATTTCACTCGGAACACTTCCGATGTCAAATGTAGGCTTCAATATATCAATCTTTATGTCTCGACCATTTGAGACTCCTCATCATGTCCGTGATCACATCCGGGACTCGAACAACCTTGGTGCATCAATACTTATAAACTCATAATGAACTGTCATCGAAGCGTTAAGCGTGCGGACCCTACGGGTTCGAGAACTATGTAGACATGACCTAGAACCATTCTCGGTCAATAACCAATAGCGGAACCTGGATGCCCATATTGGTTCCTACATATTCTCTGAAGATCTTTATCGGTCAAACCGCATAACGACATCGTTGTTCCTTTGTCATCGGTATGTTACTTACCCGAGATTCGATCGTCGGTATCCAATACCTAGTTTAATCTCGTTACCTGAAAGTCTCTTTACTCGTTCCGTAATACATCATTTCACAACTAACTCATTAGTTGCAATGCTTGCAAGGCTTATGTGATGTGCATTACCGAGAAGGCCTAGAGATACCTCTCCGACAATCGGAGTGACAAATCCTAATCTTGATTCATGCCAACTCAACATATACTTTCGGAGACACTTGTAGAGTACCTTTATAATCACCCAGTTACATTGTGACGTTTGCTAGCACACAAAGTGTTCCTCTGGTAAACGGGAGTTGCATAATCTCATAGTTGCAGGAACTTTGTATAAGTCATGAAGATAGCATAAGCAACATACTAAATGATCAAGTGCTAAGCTAATGAAATGGGTCATGTCAATCACATCATTCTCCTAATGATGTGATCCCATTAATCAAATGACAACACATGTCTATGGTTAGGAAACATAACCATCTTCGATTAATGAGCTAGTCTAGTAGAGGCATACTAGTGACTATCTGTTTGTCTATGTATTCACACATGTATTATGTTTCCGGTTAATACAATTCTAGCATGAATAATAAACATTTATCATGATATAAGGAAATAAATAATAACTTTATTATTGCCTCTAGGGCATATTTCCTTCAGTGGGAGCCAACATGGGTATCCAGATCCCGCTGTTGGTTATTGACCGGAGAGGCGTCTCGGTCATGTCTGCATGTCTCCCGAACCCATAGGGTCTACACACTTAAGGTTAGGTGACGCTAGGGTTATAGAGATATGAGTATGCAGCAAAGCGAAAGTTGTTCGGAGTCCCGGATGAGATCCCGGACGTCATGAGGAGTTCCGGAATGGTCCGGAGGTAAAAAATTATATATGGGAAGTCGAGTTTGACCGCCGGGAATGTTTGGGGGTCACCGGTATTATCTTTGGGACCACGGAAGGTCGAGGTCCACCGGTGGGGCCACCTATCCGGAGGGCCCGTGGGCTGAAGCGGGAGGAACCAGCCTGGTGGGCTGGTGCGCCCCCATGGGCCCCCTGCGCCTAGGGTTGGGAACCCTAGGGAGGCGCCTCCACTGCCTTGGGGGCAAGATGCCCCTTGGCCGCCGCCCCTAGGAGATCCCATCTCCTGGGGCAGCGCCCCAGGGACCCTATATAGAGGGGGGAGGGAGGGCAGCCGCACCTTGCACTTGGCGCCTCCTTTCCCTTGCTACACTCTCTCTCCCAGGGCGCTTGGCGAAGCCTGCGGGATCCTGCTGCATCCACCACCACGCCGTCGTCTTCTTTGGATCTTCATTAACCTCTCATTCCGCCTTGTTGGATCAAGAAGGAGGAGCGTCTTCCTCAACCCGTGCGTGTGTTGAGCGCGAGGTGCTGTCCGTTCAGCACTAGGATCATCGGTGATTTGGATCACGGCAGTCGACTCCCTCAACCCCGTTCTCTTGAACGCTTCCGCTCGCGATCTACAAGGGTATGTAGATGCACTCCTCTCTCTCGTTGCTAGATGAACTCATAGATAGATCTTGGTGAAACCGTAAAACAATTTTATTTTCTGCAACGTTCCCCAACAGGCCAAACTAAAGAAGTGCACAAAATTTCTAGGCATTAGTGCCTACTCGATACCTTTTGTTTTCATTGATTTTTTTACGGTTTAACAAACAGGTTACTGGCAAGATACTAATATCTACCTTATTACGCATTGTTTGAATGATCTTCTTACATTAAAATGCACTTAACAGAAAAAATTACGCGTTAGATACGAACAACCTGCTAATTTACCAAGAAAAAAATATATCTTTATCTTCTATTTCTACATATGAATTTATAATAAAATGCATGAATTATGCTCAGTTCAGTCAATGAATAACAGGAATCTAGTACTCCATAGATAATTAGAAATTACCCAGCGACACAGTGGTCAGGAGGTAGCCTTAGTGGATTGCAGCGGTCAGTGGAGGCATCTGGGCGGCACCGCAACAGGATCCTAACGGCCGAGGCTAGGACTGGCCAGTGCGGACTGCGGAGCCCGGAGGCCAGAGGGAAGGGATGATGACGCCACTGCGATGTCGCGTGGTGGCGGGCGAAGCCATGGAGTAGGCAACAGGAAGCAAAAAAGCATGCGTTTAGCAGCAAGGAGGTTGTCTGATCTGCATGATGTGCGGCACAAGATTTGTGCCTGCGTGAGATGCGCGCAAAGGCGGCGTTAGTCCTGACTGGCTGTCGCTGCTGCTCGTGTTGTGTGTGCTCGTCGTCGTGGGAGGCTTCAATCGATTCATGGATTGTAACAGGCTGAGTGAGCTAGTATATAGGTATAAAAAATTTGTGAAAAACCTGGGCAGGCCATGGTCCGTTTTGGCCCCAACAAAGCTCCGCCCCTGCCTGCCACGTCAGCAAGCAACACGCGCTCGGGCTAACCGTGGGCCAGGGTTGAAACGCAAGCTAGCTCAGCATGTCTCTGTGCCGCAGCAACGCTAGCTAGCTCGGCGTTTCTAAGTTGGGCAAAAACGCCATGGGCTGTGGCGTTTCTAAAAGGGTCATCGCCAAATACTTCCATGTCAAGTTCAATTTGCCACAAAAATTGCTAACAAGGTCAGAACAGTGATTTCGGGTGCTATCCGTGTGCGGCCGGGGGCCGGGGCACCAATGTGTGTTGCTAGTCTTGTTGCTTGCTGGAGTTTGTATGTATCAGCTGCGTGCAGTGCCTGAGCGCTGCGCAAACCAAACCTGGGGAAAAGAAGCAGGAGCAATCAGCGGGGCATGGTCCTCCCTCCTAAAATATATACTCGCAAGTCGCAAGTACACCATAGCACAGCCGGGGAAGGGCGGGGAAGGAAGGAAGCTGCCCCGATGGCCTGGTCTCTGTTAGAAATAGAGTTGTAAACGTTCTGGACATGTAATCTCAACTTCCTCTATCTCTATCCTCTCCCGTATCTTTCTATCTCTCCTTTAAGTTGTAACCACCGAATCCAAGAGATCGGGAGACATCTTGTAAACCACACAGCAGAGGTTTTTTCTGCCCACAATCAATATATAAGACGCGGCTCCTTCAAGGAGGAGTAGGAACGCTTCCATCAATTCTTTCATGGTATACAGAGCCAACCTCTTCCAATCGATCTAGCGTCCACAGAGAAAACCAATCTACCTCGCCATGTCTTCCTCTTCTCCTGTCGCCCTTAACCTTGAAGCGCCACCCACCGAGAAGCTAGCAAGGGGAGACTTTCTCCTCTGGAAGGCCCAGGTCATGCCGGCCCTGCGAGGAGCGCAGGTCACCGGACTCCTGGATGGCACCGATGCAGCGCCCCCGAAGATGGTGGAGCAGCAGCAGTCGGACAAGAGCACATTCATGGTGCCCAACCCGGTCCACGGACCATGGCTGTCAAGGGACCAGCAAGTCCTCAGCTACCTGCTCAATTCCCTCTCCATGGAGATACTAGCGCAAGTCGTCGGTAAGGAAAGTACCTTCGATTTGTGGACTGCACTTATGACTCTCTTCGCCTCGCAGTCTCAGTCTCGGATCACGAATCTGAGGATTGCCATCTCCAACACAAAGAAGGGAACCATGCCAAGCACCCTGTTCATGGCAAAGATGAAAAGTTTAGGAGATGAACTAGCTGCTGTTGGTCGGCCCGTTCTGATCCGGAGATGGTCGACTACATCCTAGCTGGTCTCGACCGTGACTACGATCCAGTGGTTGCAGCGGTCGGCGCCATCAAGAACACAATCTCTGTTGATGATTTGTTTGCGCAGATTGCTGCTTTTGATCAGAGAATGGAGATGCTAGGAGATGCTCCAGCTGGCGGCTATCACGGATCTGCCAACGCCGTCTACAGAGGACGCGGTCAGAATCGGGGCAAGGGCTCCCGTGGTCGCGGCACCAGAGGGCGTGGGCGTGGGCGTGGGGATCGCTCATCCTCGTCTCTAGCCCGAGGTGGCGGCGGCGGCGGCTACCACCAGCGCTCACATCCACGACAGCAACAACAGCAGGAGGATCGTGACTTTCCAGAATGTCAGATCTGCTACAAGCACCATGCCGGCGGCGCTAGGGCGTGCTGGCATCGTTACGATGAGGACCACCAAGAAGAAAAAAGGGCAAACGTGGTCACCACCAACTCTTATGGTATTGATACTAATTGGTATGCAGATTCTGGTGCAACCGAACACATCACGGGGGAGCTCGACAAATTAACGATGAGAGATAAGTATCATGGTGGCGACCAAGTGCACATGGCAAGCGGTTCTGGTATGGAAATTACTCATATTGGAAATTCAATTGTTAAAACCCCCGTTAAAAATTTACATCTAAACAATGTTCTACATAGTCATCAAGCATCAAAGAATCTTATTTCAGTTCATCGCTTTGCTCTTGATAACAATGTTCTTATCATATTTTACCCTCACTCTTTTGTTATCAAGGATTTGGCAACGAGGAGAGTCATCCTTAGAGGAAAGTGTGAAGGGGGCCTCTATCCACTCATATCATCGTCATCATCATGGTCGAATAAACAAGTCTGGAGTGTCACCAAGCCAACTTCAGCAAAGTGGCACAGTCGCCTGGGTCATCCATCCTCAGTCATCGTTCAGCATGTCCTTAGCAAAAATAAACTTCCCTATGAGTCTAGTGTTGAGTCAGTTTGTGATTCGTGTCAACAAGCTAAAAGTCATCAATTGCCATACCCTATTTCTACCAGTGTATCCACAGCTCCATTACAACTTATTTTTTCAGATGTGTGGGGGCCAGCCCCCACATCAGTTGGTAGATTCTCATATTATGTAAGCTTCATTGATGACTATAGCAAATTTACTTGGATTTATTTGTTAAAGAAACGATCTGATGTTTTTCAAGTCTTTAGCAATTTCCAGAATCTTGTTGAACGACAATTGAACTCCAAAATTCTTGCCATGCAAACTGACTGGGGTGGTGAATATGAGAAACTTAATTCCTTCTTTCAAAAAATTGGAATATCACACCATGTCTCTTGCCCCCATGCTCACCAGCAAAACGGTTCAGCTGAACGTAAACACCGTCACATTGTTGAAGTAGGACTAGCATTGCTAGCCAGTGCTTCTATGCCTCTAAAATTCTGGGATGAAGCTTTTCTCACAGCTACATATCTCATCAATATTCATCCTAGTAAATTCATAAAATTTGAGGTGCCCATCACACGCCTCTTTGGTATTACTCCCAATTACACATCCCTTCGCATCTTTGGTTGTGCATGCTGGCCAAACCTCAGACCATATAACACACGCAAACTTGCGTTTCGTTCAAAACAATGTGTCTTCTTAGGTTACAGTCCTATGCACAAGGGAGTAAAATGCCTTGACGTCTCCACAGGCAGAGTCTATATCTCTAGAGATGTTGTGTTTGATGAATCCATTTTCCCTTTCAAATCTCTCCATCCAAATACCGGTGCCCTTGTTCGCAAGGAAATACTCCTTCTTCCACATAACCTCCAGAGTTTTGATCACGGGGGAGACAACAATTGTGATAACCAATATGACAGTAACCATGCTAGTTCTAGTCTTTCTCTCATGCATGTGCAGGTCCTTGAAGAAAATGGCGCAGAAAATGGTCAAAATGATCAAAATCTGGCAGGAAATGATGCTATATTGCATGTAGATGGAGAAGAGGGAGCAGGCGCGCCGCACGAGGATGATCCGGCGGCGCCTGGCACGCCTGCGCGTCCATCATCCTTGGATCACGCGCGATCTACGCTGAATCCCACGCCGAAAAGTGGACAACGGGGCCGGGCGGTGGCAACCCAGTCCAGCGCAGCCACATCATCACGTGGTGGAGCGAGCGCGCGCCTGCGGCCGACAGCCCCTGGACCAGCGGGCGCGTCAGTAACCGGTGCGGGATCGTCTGCGCAGGAAATGAGCATGGACTCCAGCGGAAGCAGTGCAAGTCCGGCCACATCAGATGCCACACGATCGTCTGCGTCAGCTCACCTGTGATCGTCTGCCGCAACGCATGCAACGAGCCTGGAAGGCTCTTCTGGATCATCTGCGGCCAGCCAAAATACGCAACCTCCTGTGCAGCAGCAACAAGTTGCTCCTTTGAGGGCTACGACCCGGTTGCAGAAAGGTATTAGAAATCCAAAATTAAGGACTGATGGTACTATACCATATGGCATGCTGTGTATTTCAGGTGAACCAACAAAATTGGATGATGCATTTGACGATCCCAGATGGAGAAAAGCAATGGATGAAGAATATGTTGCACTTATGAAGAACAAAACATGGCATTTCGTGCCAAGTCAGAAAGGTAAAAACATCATTGATTGCAAATGGGTTTATAGAATCAAAAAGAAGGAAGATGGATCCATTGACAGGTACAAGGCACGTTTAGTTGCAAAAGGTTTCAAGCAACGCTATGGTATTGATTATGAGGATACTTTTAGCCATGTTGTAAAAGCTGCAACTATACGACTTGTTCTGGCTATTGCTGTATCCAGAGGATGGAGTCTGAGACAGCTAGACGTACAGAACGCGTTCTTGCATGGTGTTCTGGAAGAGGAGGTCTATATGAAGCAACCACCTGGGTATGAAAATAAACAAAAACCTTACCATGTGTGCAAACTTGACAAGGCACTTTATGGTCTGAAGCAAGCGCCTCGAGCATGGTACTCCAGGTTGAGTTCAAAGTTAAAGCACCTTGGTTTCATTGCATCTAAAGCTGACACCTCTCTCTTTATTTATAACAAGGCAAACACCGTCATTTTCGTGCTCATATATGTTGATGATATCATAGTTGCAAGTTCCTCACAGAGTGCCACTAATGCTCTTTTGCATGATCTAAGTTCAGAGTTTGCCTTGAAGGACCTTGGTGATTTGCATTTTTTCTTAGGCATTGAAGTCAAGAAGATTCAAGATGGCATAGTGTTGAATCAAGAAAAATATGTCACCGAACTTCTGACTCGCATGGGAATGAAGGATTGCAAGACTTCACCCACACCACTATCTTCTTCGGAGCAACTCTCAGCACATGAAGGGAGCCTCTTAAGGAAGAAGAAAGCACAAGGTATAGGAGCACTGTTGGAGCACTACAGTATTTAACCTTGACACGGCCAGATATTTCTTTTGCTGTCAATAAAGTGTGTCAGTATTTGCATGCTCCTACATCCATTCATTGGACAGCTGTGAAAAGAATTATACGATATGTTAAGCACACTGCAGGCTTGGGACTTCAGTTCAGACGCTCTAACTTTACACTTGGCAGTGCTTTCTCTGATGCTGATTGGGCAGGTTGTAGAGATGACAGAAAATCAACTGGAGGATTTGCAGTTTTCTTTGGCTCTAATCTTATTTCATGGAGTGCCAGAAAACAAGCAATAGTATCAAGATCAAGTACAGAAGCAGAATATAAGTCTCTAGCAAATGCTACTGCTAATTATTTGGTTGGAGTCTTTGCTTGCAGAATTGGGAATAAAGCAACAGCGCATCTCATGTCTATGGTGTGATAACTTGGGTGCTACCTATCTACCGGCTAACCCTGTGTTCCATGCTAGAACAAAGCACATTGAAATAGACTTTCACTTTGTGCGAGAAAGAGTTGCAGAGAAGAAGCTAGAGATACGATTCATTCCTTCAAAAGATTAAGTTGCAGATGGGTTCACCAAAGCCTTGCCAGTCAAGTCATTTGAAGAGTTCAAGAACAATCTTAATATAGGATAGTTGGGATTAAGGGAGGGTGTTAGAAATAGAGTTGTAAACGTTCTGGACATGTAATCTCAACTTCCTCTATCTCTATCCTCTCCCGTATCTTTCTATCTCTCCTTTAAGTTGTAACCACCGAATCCAAGAGATCGGGAGACATCTTGTAAACCACGGCAGAGGTTGTTTCTGCCCACAATCAATATATAAGACACGGCTCCTCCAAGAAGGAGTAGGAACGCTTCCACCAATTCTTTCAGTCTCGACCGGCCAAAGAGTAAACTAATGGACTACGCAGGAGTTGGTTGACTCGCGAGCTGTGAGTCGCGTCGTGGGTGGGGGTGGCTGCCGCGCGCGGCGAGGAAGCAAGCATTGACAATGGTGCTCCGTCGGGTCAAGTCGCCGCACGTATTTCACACCGCGTTCTGGCTGACCTGGCCTCAGGCCAAACCGCCAGAGTGCTCTAGTTGGTTGGTTTCGGCTTGTGGGAAGTATTCTATCGATCAATGGAGCAGGTGGGCATGCAGGCAAGCAAATCATCCATGTACGCCGTGCTCTAGGTCCAGGTCATGCATCATCTCGTCGACTAGCTACCTCATGGCCAACCACCCGAAGCATAGAATATGACGAACGAACCAAGCGGCTCCGTCCGGTCAAGCGGCCTGGCGACGGGCGAGAGCCTATAAATCCGTCCACCGGCAGCCGAGTGTAAGCCACCACACACACACTCAGCTTGTGCAAGCACCATCATCGCACCCACGGTCAGTTAGCTCTCGACGTTAGCTAGCGCACGGCACGATGGGGGGAAAGGCGTTTGATGCCGATAAGCTCCCGGAGAAGGAAGGTGAGGGGTGGGTCGCCTCGGGTTGGGGGTTGTTGAAAGCTGTTGTGGGTAAGAAAACGGACGACGGGGAAGAGGATCGACGCCGCAGGTCTGTTCATGATCCCACAACTCTCTGTGATGCGATCTACATCCTCACTACTGGAATCGCACCCTATGCCGACGGCCAGGGCCGTCGGCATAGCCCTGACTAGCCGTCGGGACAGACCTATGCCGGCGGCCCCGTCGGCATAGGGCCGTCGGCAACATATCCGTCGGCGTAGCGGATGACCGTCGGCATAGAACGGCCGTCGGCATAGACCCTATCCGGCGGTGGCCGTACATCTATGCCGACGGCAACGGCCCGTCGACAACGCCATCGCCTAACGGCGGTTGCCGTCAGCTAGCGAGCAAAGCGGCTCGCCACATGGCATGTCTATGCGGCACTGGCCGTCGGCAGATTTAGAACTATGCCGACGGCGAGGCCGTCGGCATGACATGCCGCGTGGCGAAAGCGGTGCTCTGGTGCTTGCCTATGCCGACGGCCCCGCCATCGCCTTAGTTTGGAACTATGCCGACGGCACGGCGTCGGCATAGACATGCCTGCGATGTCGACAGCTGGGCACTCTGAGGCGAGAACTAAGCCGACGCCGCGTGTCGGCAATCGGTAACTCTGAGGCGAGAACTAAGCGGCGGCCAGGCCGTCGGCATAGACCTGCTGCGTGTCGACAATTGGGAGCTCACGCCAGATCCTATCTTGACGGCATAGCCGTCGGCATAGTTTGTTTCTGATTTTTTTCTCTTTTTTCATTTGTTTTCAAATCAGTTCAATTCAAATAAAAGCACATATATAACAGCACATATCAGTGACACATATCAAAGAACATAAGCATAAGCATCATCACACACACAAGTCTCTAAATGATCATCATCACAACCAACATAAGCATAAGCATATAGAAAAGCACCACACACAAGTCTCTAAATGATCATCACCACACACAAGTCATCTCAAGCATCATCACCACACACTAGGCTTAAGCGCCGGGGCGTCGAGCACCCATGGAGGTCGTCACCGCCAAGACCGCCAAAGCCAGTCGTCCTTGCTAGCGGCAGCGCTTCCGCCAAGACCGCCTCCACCTCCGCCTCAAGTGGATCGGAGTGGTGAGCTCCGTGTCTCCGGAGTGTGCGAAGACCACCGCCAGCGGTAGATCCATCATTCCTGGATGTTGAAAAGACATATTAATGGGATATATGGTGTGTTGAAAGGCATGACATGCTTGGGGTGAATAGATTGGGGATGAACTAACCGCGAGGGCCAGCGTTACGTGCCACAAACTCCTCAAAGGTCGGCCCTTGGTTGTCTTTGGAGGGCATGGTCTTGGCTGGCGAGGACACCTGCCGGCCGCCATTTCTGAAAAGCTTGCTCCAAGCTGGCGATCCCTCGCACTTGGTGTTCATGAAGCCTCGATGCCACGCCATGGTCTCTGGCGTCAGTACTCAGTAGGCCTACGGTATGACATGATGGAACTCATAAAACTACTAGATCACGGAAAATAAAGTGAGCAATGAAGATAAGAGGAAAATACTTACAGATTGTTGCTCTGAAAGAGGGGTGTAGGCTGGACACTTGGCTGGCTCATCTGCTGGCTCGAGGCTCGGTCGATCAAGCGAAGCTGTGTGTAGGAGATAGTCGGAGTGACCACAGCATCGAGAACCGCCTCCCGCCGTGCTCCTTGGGCCCCATGCTCACCACCGCCATCGTCCAGATCCGCCAGAATGGGGTCGGTGTGTCGGGATGTAACCGGATCTGCTGCGGAGTAGGCCTCCTTCCTCCACGCGGTCTTCTTGCCGTAGTACTTGGGCTCGCCAGGGCTTGGGGTCCTTCAGCGTATGGGCGATCTCCCACGCTTTGCATGTCCGAGGCGGCCGCTTGGTTTCTCCTCCTGCACCACCAAGCAGATGTTAGTCATACATAAGAAAGTGATGGTAAATAGAAGAAGAAGAATGTTTAATGGGGTTAGTCATACATTAACTGCCTTGTGGAGATAGTGGTTTGGTTTCCTGAGCATGTACTCCCTCATTCCTCGGTTAGCCTTATTTTTTATTCTCATAGCATGCCTGCTCCATTATCACACCAAAGATCCACCAATGCCGCCCGGGACTCGTCTTTTCCATAACACCAATTTGGACACACCTACATAATAAAAGCATAATGGCATGTCAACATGAAGCGGTGAAATGTACCACATGGTAATGAAAGCATAATGAAAAATCTTTTATACTTACCGCCAAGTACTCGTGCCTCTCAAGGTAATGCCCATCCTCCGCGCTTCTTCCTTGGTCATCTTCACACCAAGAACATCGTGGTAGTATGTCGAGATGGCAACATAGCACACTCGTCTTTGCATCTGGCGGGCCTTCTTCTTGCATTAGGCGCAGCACGATCTGTCGCTCTAGCCACATGCTCGGAAGAACTTCGATAGAATTTCTACAATCATGCATGAAACAAGAATGGAAGAAGCCATGAGTTAAATCATTCATGAAACTAGAATGGACTTGTGTACGAAGAGAACTCACCCAGAAAGTAGTGGTTCGGCCTTGGCATGGGTCTCATGGTCGCGTGGAGGGCGCTTCCCGATGGTCCCAGCTCGTGGCCAAAACCCGATGGTCCGGCTGCTGTTGGATCCGGACAGTACAACCCGACCAGTATAACTTCAGCAAAGGCGGTGATGAGGCCGTTGGGAATCGGACCCCTTTAGAATATATCCGATTCTTTGCAAAAGAATGAACTATTAGCATGTGACAAGCAAAATAAATAACAACGGAATATGCATGTGACAAGCAAAATAAGGAACCACTTACTCTTTTCCGTGGGCTCAATGAGCCACTACGCTCCTCGATGGCAGGAACCTGCTTTGGTAGCTGCGTTGCCACGCAGCCATCCCTTGTTTTCAACCCCTTCCCGTCACCACCATCATCCCGCCACCACCCCCCTCCTGCTTTGCCTCTCCTCCCCAACCTCCTCCTCCTCCTCCTCCTCCTCCTCGCGTCCCTCCTCCTCCACCTCCTCCTCCTCCTCCACCTCCTCCTCCTCCTCCACCTCCTCCTCCTCCTCCTCCCTAGAGTGTACCTCACTAGAGGAGGTACCTCACTAGAGGAGGGCCTCGAAGACAACACCCCTAAGTCGGTGAGGTGCGCTCTTTCAGTCGCGACCCCACAGGTTGCTCTCCCCGGCACCTCGTCCTCTAGAGGCTCTCCCCGCCCCCTCCTCCTCTAGGGGCACCTCTCCCTCGACCTCCACAGTGAGAGTCATCGTCAAGTAGCGAGGGGAGGATTACGTGCTCGACCACTCCGACTAGGCAGGCCGACGACCTTGCGTAGGAAACCCACGCCGTCGGCCTTCCCCTTGCCCATGTTCCACGAACCTGCATTGAAAAGAGAAAAAGCAATTAGTAAATTAATGAAATGAAGAAAAAGGCATGATAATAAACACATTAATAAAAATGCATAAAAAGGCATATTCCTAAACTTGAAACGTACATCTGCTAGAACCCATATGAATCATCACTGTTGTAACCTCTTTCTCGGTCCGTCTCATCATCACTATCAATCATATCATCTTCGTTGTCCGACGGAGGTGGAGGCTCTTCCTCCTCGTCAGCGTCTTCGTTTAACTTTTCTAGCATAAGTATGTCATTTTCATTGACAATGGTCTCACCATCATTCCGTGCATCATCGACGTTTGGGTCCACATCATCATCACCCAATGGTCTAGCGTCATCGTTTCTAACCACATCATCATCATCATCATCATCATCATCATCATCAGGTTGCTCTTGATAGAACACTCCCTCGTATGTCATGGGGTTAATGTTGTAGTAATCGTCTTCATTCGGGTCTGGTAGCTTACCATGTGGCGACACCTTGAACACAACTTCCCAACCCTTTAGATACACTTTCTGGCATGGGTAAGGCAGATAATATACTTGTGTAGCTTGGGTAGCCGCAATGAAGAGATCGGCTCCGGCATAGACGGTTGATGGTTTAACTTCGACCAAACCAATGGAAGGCGTATGTTTTACCCCCTCCCGTGGATCGAACCATCGGCATTTGAACACAGGCAGACTTAGGGTCTCACGCCCATCGGTGAACTTCAAAATTTGTTTCAGCGAGATAAGTACTTCTTTTTTTTCTGGCGGTTTAAGGACAAAGTCAGCATCTGGCTTGAACCAGTTTTTTCGACCGCCTGTGGGAGGCTTCATGTTCAGGCGTGGTCTATCACAAATTCTCTGTTGATCGGCTCTAGCTTTTACGTTATCCTTCGTCTTATCAGGAATGTTGAGGATCGTGTGGAAAAGGGACTCTGTCACATTCTTTTCGGTGTGCATCACATCAATATTGTAAGGAAGTTTGAGGTCCTTGAAATAGGGAAGCTGCGAGAAGGGGTAATGTGAGTCCGGTTGTGCGTCTCACCATATCCCTCGAAGCCTTTGTCTTTGGCTTTGCCTTTGCCTTTGACTTTAGGCTTGAGCTTTTAGCTGAGCAAGAACATCTGCCCCGAAAATGTTGGAATCTCGGTTACTTCATGAACAACCCGACCTTTCGTGAAGTTCTTCTTGTCTTCCCTGTCTGGATGGTGCGGAGGGAGGAAGCTGTCGATGCAGGTCAAAGGCTACATACTTGCCACCCTTACTCAGCCAAATCATTCCACGAGCCTGCATGCACACCGGGCATGGCATCTTACCACTTGTACACCATCCATGAGAATAGAGCATAGCCGGAAAGTCATGCATGCAATAGTGCAACAAACTTTCATCAAGAAATTTCTCTGCAGATCCCGGTCGTATGTCAACCTCGGAAAGTACCAAGAATGGTGCAAAGCATCCTGGCGGCTGCATAAACACACCCAATTGCTTCCCGGGTAGTCGGGCCCGGAATGATGGCGACAAGAACATGGTCTTCCGTTGCATTAGGGCACCGGGAGGAAGATTGGCGGAATTACAAACACAGGCCAGCAGCTGTATGGATTGGGCGACATACCATATGGATTCAACCCATCACGATATGGCTATTACGACATTCCAGCCTCGGCTGCTTCCTCGGGTATTCTTCATCGAATGACTTCCATGCTTCCCTCCCGATGGATGTACGATTTTTTGGATTGTACCTTATACCTTCCTTGTGCCACTTCATCATTTTGGCGACTCCTTCGTGATGAAAAGGCGCTGCAGTCTTTTATAAAATCAAGATACCGAAGAACCTTAACGGGGATGGTTAGCTGCTTTTCTCACCATCCTCACCGACCACCTCAATGTACCGAGACGAACCGCACTTCCTACAAAGACTTGTCATCCACATACTGTGCCTAAACAAAAGGCAATTCTTGAGCAAACATCTATTTTCTCATAATCCATAGAGAGTGCCTTCATGATTTTCTTTGTATCGTACATGCTTTTGACAGTTCATGACCCTCGGGGAGGCTGTTAGCCCATACTCGAGGAATGCTTGAAGCATTTCGGCTCTGACCGTACTCAGCCTTGGCGCAATCGATTCGAGATGGCATCCAGCTGAGATATTTTCGCACCCGCATAAAGAGGTTTCTTCGACGAGGCCAAGACCTCCAAGAAGGCCTTTGCGGTTGCCTCCGCTCCCCGGTTCATTCTCTGAAGGTGTCGCATTTGCCGTTTACGCAACAATGACATCATCTAGCATGTCCACGACCCGTCGTCCTCATATCCATCGATGCATTGTCGCATCACCTCCTCTCTACCACGGTCCTGATCGGCTATGTTTATCGGCGGCATGTCAAAGTTTGGCATATATCCGTGCGTGCGAAGGTGCTCACTCATGTCCATCTGATTTCTCGGTGACGTCGGCACATCTCGCCTGAGGCATGGTGGGATAATTCTCATTGACGACGGAATATCTCCTTCAAATACACATCGGTTTTCGCGATCCACTCGATGTTACTCGATTCCGACGGATAAAACCACTTTGTACATCCACCGATTATCTGCCATCCTCTGCTTTTTGCAACCCACACAACATAATTAAGGATTCACTCAAATTAATCACATCAAATTTTCAGTTTCTACGCGTTTAATCCACCTACAACTCTAATAGGTAAAGATGGGTCCTAATCCCACCGAGGATGTGTAGATTGAGTATGTTCTCCATTCTACCCGTTCAGAGACAAAATTTGGCAGCACCTCCCGATGTTCTCCAGATACGTCTCGGCAAATAGCCGAGAGAATGTGCTCGGAGAACAATGGGGAGGCGCCGCCAAATCCTGTCTCGAGCGGGTAGAACATGGAGAACATACCCAATCTACACATCCTCGAACTAATCCATGAAAACGTTGGACAATCCGAAAGAGCTGCGGTGATAAATATGCAATTGAATGCATATTTATCGATGCAACCCTTCGGACGGGAACGCCTAGGTTCGTCAGTTGACTTGAGAATGAAATCTAGTGATATGAAAAATTGGAGGAGATGGACTTGTAGCTCACCCTCGGCTGTAGAGGAAGTAGTCGAACAGCGGAGGGATGCTCAAGGGACCAACACGTCGGATAACGGTCACTCCAATGAAATGCGAAACCACAAAGCCTGCAAATTCCATCGCGACAAAAATTAGAACATCACAACTCATAGAGCATATTTAAAACATTTAAACATGCATTCATTTATTTTTGCATCATGTAGGCAAAAAACTAACAACATTAACAATATATTCATCATCGTCATCACATATTCATCATCATCATTATCACCTATTCATCTAACCAATTTTTTTACTACCTATATTCATCATCGTCATCACATATTCATCATCGTCATCACATATTCATCATTGCCATCACATATTCATCATCGTCATCACATATTCATCATCGCCATCACATATTCATCATCGTGACCAATTTTTTTCAAGGTATGCAACATATAGCATCTCATCTAACCAAAATTTTTACTACCTATCTCACTATCTATCTAACTATCTACCTATCTAACTATCTATCTAACTATGTATCTAACTATCTAAATACCTATCTAAATACCTACCTAAATACCTATCTAACTATCTATATCTAACTAGCTACAAAATTACTAAAAACACTAAAACTTCAAAAAAATCACCTTTGAGAGGGCCGCCGGAGTTGGGGCGGGAGGCGGGGGCGGGGCGGCAGGGCTGCAGGTTGGGGCGCGGGCGGCGGCGTGAGGTCGGGCGGGGAGGCGCGGGTCGAGGCGGCCGGAGTCGAGGCGGGCGTCAGGTCGGTCGGTCTTGAGGGCGACGGCCAAGATGAGTTGGGGCAGGCCCGGCGGCGTGGTCGGGCGGGGCTGCGCGGGTCGGGGCGGCCGGTCGGGCAGTGGTGCGGTCGGTCAGGGCGATCGAGGGTCGGGAGGGCAGGTCGGGTCGGGGGTGGCGCGGCGGGGCTCAGGGCGGGCGGCCTGGCCTCGGCGGGGAGGTGCGGCGGCGGGCTCGGGGCCAGCGGTGGCGTGCTTGTGGGCGGGCGGAGGTGGTGGGCGTGGCCTGGGTGTGGGTCGGGGAGGAAGGGAGATGGCGAATGGGTGGTGGGGGCGAACCAGAAGGAGATAAGGTCGGCCCTATGCCGGCGGCCCGGCCGCCGGCATAGGCTCGCCCTTTGCCACGTCATCGATCCGTGGACATGTGCGCTGCTATGCCGACGGCTAAGCCGTCGGCATAGATACTTTGCATTTTTTATTTTTTTATTACGACATATGTGTGACTCTCGGCTGCTTGTAAAAATAGTCCCACCTCGCCCAAAGACAAGCATAGGAGGGCCCACCGTAACACTGGCGGCATTGCTACCCCCCTCGGTGCCCGTCCCATCTAACCCTAACACGACGACCGCGGATCTAGCTCTTTGACTTCCGCGGACTGGGTCTGGCGGTGGACCTTTTCACATGGTTGTCATAGCCCAGACCATAGCTGCACCCCCCAACACCATTCCGGCCCAACCCACCCTCGGCCCGACGTGGCCATTTCCCCCCTCCGGGACATGGCGGCAGCCACGCCCGTGAGGTCTACGCGGCAGGACGGGGGCCCTGGGGGGTAGCAATGCCACCGAAGAGGCGGCACGCGTCTCCGGGGTGTGGCCCCCCTCACGGACGGCGATGACACACGGTAGTAGACGTTCTGCGGAAACGATGCGGCGTGAATATTATTAAATACTCGGGCGCGATAAAATCATGAGTTTTTACATGGCGTGGGCACATGTGCTATAGGACCGATGGTAATTTTCATAATTTTTCGTGATGGAGAAGTATCTGAACACTTCCCTCTCTGCGGATTGCTCTTGGCGTCTCTGACTGGCGGCGGCCTCGGGGCCAGTATACCGTCAAATCTTGCGTGGCGGCCTCTCACAAGTCTGGAAGTGTTGTGGCGGTTGCAAATGCCGCAGCGTCTCGCTGTCCCCTCCCCCCCCTCACAGACGGCGCCGCCCCGCACTGGAGGGGGGAAGCAGACGCGTCGGGTCTACACGGAGTGGATGTAGGTGTGGGTTTGGCCGGATGTTGCTCCGGGTCTCCCTATGGGCGAATCTGACACAACCGGTGGAGAGGTCCACCGGTCAAAGCCCGTTCGTGGGAAGTCAAAGGGTAGATCTCGTGGTCAACCGCTCCGGGGTTAGGCGGACGGGGCCCTGGGGTAGCAATGCCACGGGCGTCGCACCGCCCTCATACATGCAGGGTGGTGTGGTGGCATGTCCGAAGAAGCGACGCAGCGTCTCGGGTGTGCCCCCACACTGGACGGCGCCGCCGGCTCTGGAGAAGCAGACGCGTCGGGTCTACGGAGGGATCTTCTGTGGGTGTGGCCGGATGTTGCTCTAAAGTGTTCGTATGGGCTGACCTAACATGGCCGGGTGGATAGGCCTTTGGTCAAATCCCGTCCGTGCAAAGTCAAAGGGTAGATCCGGTGGTCAACGCTCGAGGGTTAAGCGGGGCGAGGGCCCTAGGGGTAGCAATGCCACCGGACCGTCGCATCGGGCCCTCATACATGCGGGGTGGTGTGGTGGCATGTCAGAAGAAGCGGCGCAGCGTCTCGGTGTGGCCCCCCTCACGGACGGCGATGACACACGGTAGTAGGCGTTCTGCGAAGCGATGCGGCGTGAATATTATTAAATACTCGAGCGCGATAAAATCATGAGTTTTTACATGGCGTGGGCACATGTGCTATAGGACCGATGGTAATTTTCATAATTTTTCGTGATGGAAAGTATCTGAACACTTCCTCTCTGCGGATTGCTCTTGGCGTCTCTGTTGTGGCGGCCTCGAGAACTAACATACCATCAAATCTTGCGTGGCGGCCTCTCACAAGTCTGGAAGTGTTGTGGCGGTTGCAAATGCCCGCACGCGTCTCGGTGTCCCCCCCCCCACCAGACGGCGCCGCGGCGACACTGGAGAAGCAGACGCGTCGGGTCTACAGTGGATGTAGCTGTGGGTTTGGTCGGATGTTGCTCCGGGTGTCCCTATGGGCGACCCGCACAACGGGTGGAGAGGTGGGCCACAGGGGTAGCAATGCCACCGGACCGTCGCATCGGGCCCTCATACATGCGTCTCGGGTGTGGCCCCCTCCTCACGGACGGCGATGACACACGGTAGTAGGCGTTCTGCGGAAGCGATCGGCGTGAATATTATTAAATACTCGGGCGCGATAAAATCATGAGTTTTTACATGGCGTGGGCACATGTGCTATAGGACCGATGGTAATTTTCATAATTTTTCGTGATGGAGAAGTATCTGAACACTTCCCTCTCGCGGATTGCTCTTGGCGTCTCTGACTATGGCGGCGGACCTCGGCCTAACATACCGTCAAATCTTGCGTGGCGGCCTCTCACAAGTCTGGAAGTGTTGTGGCGGTTGCAAATGCCCGCACGCGTCTCGGGTGTCCCCCCCCCCCCACGGACGGCGCCGCCGCCGCACCTGGAGGGGGGAACAGACGCGTCGGGTCTACACGTGGATGTAGGTGTGGGTTTGGCCGGATGTTGCTCCGGGTGTCCCTATGGGCGAACCGACACAACCGGTGGAGAGGTCCACCGGTCAAAGCCCGTTCGTGGGAAGTCAAAGGGTAGATCTCGTGGTCAACCGCTCCGGGGTTAGGCGGGGCGGGGCCCTGGGGGTAGCAATGCCACCGAGCGTCGCACCGCCCCTCATACATGCAGGGGTGGTGTGGTGGCATGTCCGAAGAAGCGCACGTCTCGGGTGTGCCCCCTCACACGGACGGCGCCGCCGCCGGCTCTGGAGAAGCAGACGCGTCGGGTCTACGGAGGGATCTTCTTTGTGGTGTGGCCGGATGTTGCTCTAAAGTGTTCGTATGGGCTGACCTAACATGGCCGGGTGGATAGGCCCACCGTCAAATCCGTCCGTGCAAAGTCAAAGGGTAGATCCGGTGGTCAACCGCTCGAGGGTTAAGCGGGGCGAGGGCCCTAGGGGTAGCAATGCCACCGGACCGTCGCATCGGGCCCTCATACATGCGGGGTGGTGTGGTGGCATGTCCGAAGAAGCGGCACGCGCGTCTCGGGGTGTGGCCCCCCACGGACGGCGATGACACACGGTAGTAGGCGTTCTGCGGAAACGATCGCGGCGTGAATATTATTAAATACTCGAAGCGATAAAATCATGAGTTTTTACATGGCGTGGGCACATGTGCTATAGGACCGATGGTAATTTTTCATAATTTTTCGTGATGGAGAAGTATCTGAACACTTCCCTCTGCGGATTGCTCTTGGCGTCTCTGACGTGGCGGCGGCCTCCGGGGCTAACATACCATCAAATCTTGCGTGGCGGCCTCTCACAAGTCTGGAAGTGTTGTGGCGGTTGCAAATGCCCGCACGCGTCTCCGGTGTCCCCCCCCTCCGCGGACGGCGCCACGCCCGACACCGAGGAGAAGCAGACGCGTCGGGTCTACAGTGGATGTAGCTGTGGGTTTGGTCCGGATGTTGCTCCGGGTGTCCCTATGGGCGGCCGACACAACCGGTGGAGAGGTCCACTGGTCAAAGCCCGTCCGTGGGAAGTCAAAGGGTAGATCTCGTGGTCAACCGCTCGAGGTTAGGCGGGGCGGGGCCACAGGGGTAACAATGCCACCGAGCGTCCGCACCGCCCCTCATACATGCGGGGTGGTGTGGTGGCATGTCCGAAGAGGCGCACGCGTCTCGGGTGTGCCCCCTCACGCAGCACGCGCCGCCGCCCGGCACTGGAGAAGCAGACGCGTCGGGTCTACGGAGGGATCTTCTTGTGGGTGTGGCCCGGATGTTGCTCTAAAGTGTTCATATGGGCTGACCTAACATGGCCGGGTGGATAAGCCCACCGTCAAATCCGTCCGTGCAAAGTCAAAGGGTAGATCCGGTGGTCAACCGCTCTAGGGTTAAGCGGGGCGGGGGGCCACAGGGGTAGCAATGCCACCGACCGTCGCATCGGGCCCTCATACATGCGGGGTGGTGTGGTGGCATGTCCGAAGAGGCGGCGCGCGTCTCCGGGGTGTGGCCCCCCTCACGGACGGCGATGACACACGGTAGTAGGCGTTCTGCGGAAGCGATGCGGCGTGAATATTATTAAATACTCGAGCGCGATAAAATCATGAGTTTTTACATGGCGTGGGCACATGTGCTATAGGACCGATGGTAATTTTTCATAATTTTTCGTGATGGAGAAGTATCTGAACACTTCCTCTCGCGGATTGCTCTTGGCGTCTCACGACTATGGCCGCGACCTCCGGAACTAACATACCGTCAAATCTTGCATGGCGGCCTCTCACAAGTCTGGAAGTGTTGTGGCGGTTGCAAATGCCCGCACGCGTCTCGGTGTCCCCCCCCTCACGGACGGCGCCGCCGGCACCGGAGGGAAGCAGACGCGTCGGGTCTACACGAGTGGATGTAGCTGTGGGTTTGGTCCGGATGTTGCTCCGGGTGTCCCTATGGGCGGCCCGACACAACCGGTGGAAAGGTCCACTGGTCAAAGCCCGTTCGTGGGAAGTCAAAGGGTAGATCTCGTGGTCAACCGCTCCGGGTTAGGCGGGGCGGGGCCACAGGGGTAACAATGCCACCGGGCGTCGCACCGCCCCTCATACATGCAGGTGGTGTGGTGGCATGTCCGAAGAGGCGCACACGTCTCCGGTGTGCCCCTCACACGGACGGCGCCGCCGCCGCCGGCTTTGGAGAAGCAGACGCGTCGGGTCTACGGAGGGATCTTCTTGTGGGTGTGGCCCGGATGTTGCTCTAAAGTGTTCGTATGGGCTGACCTAACATGGCCGGGTGGATAGGCCCACCGGTCAAATCCGTCCGTGCAAAGTCAAAGGGTAGATCCGGTGGTCAACCGCTCGAGGTTAGGCGGGACGGGGCCACAGGGGTAGCAATGCCACCGGACCGTCGCATCGGGCCCTCATACATGCGGGGTGGTGTGGTGGCATGTCCGAAGAGGCGCACGCGTCTCGGTGTGTCCCCCCACACGGACGGCGATGACACACGGTAGTAGGCGTTCTGTGGAAGCGATCGGCGTGAATATTATTAAATACTTGCGCGCGATAAAATCATGAGTTTTTACATGGCGTGGGCACATGTGCTATAGGACCGATGGTAATTTTTCATAATTTTTCGTGATGGAGAAGTATCTGAACACTTCCTCTCGCGGATTGCTCTTGGCGTCTCTGATCGCGGGCGTGGCCTCAAGGCCTAACATACCGTCAAATCTTGCGTGGAGGCCTCTCACAAGTCTGGAAGTGTTGTGGCGGTTGCAAATGCCCGCACGCGTCTCCTCGTGTCCCCCTCACGGACGGCGCCGCCGCCGCACTGGAGAAGCAGACGGACGTCGGGTCTAGAGTGGATGTAGCTGTGGGTTTGGTCCGGATGTTGCTCCGGGTGTCCCTATGGGCGGCCCGACACAACCGGTGGAGAGGTCCACCGGTCAAAGCCCGTCCGTGGGAAGTCAAAGGGTAGATCTCGTGGTCAACCGCTCGAGGTTAGGCGGGGCGGGGCCACAGGGGTAGTAATGCCACCGGGCGTCGCACCGCCCCTCATACATGCAGGGTGGTGTGGTGGCATGTCCGAAGAGGCGCACGCGTCTCAAAGTGTGTGCCCTCACACGGACGGCGCCGCCCGCACCGCTTTGGGGAAGCAGACGCGTCGGGTC
The DNA here is from genome assembly GCA_021605205.1 of Aegilops longissima. NCBI lineage: Eukaryota > Viridiplantae > Streptophyta > Magnoliopsida > Poales > Poaceae > Aegilops > Aegilops longissima. Next base: position 108,028,883 of record CM038682.1, on the reverse strand, counting down.
TACGGAGGGATCTTCTGTGGGTGTGGCCCGGATGTTGCTCTAAAGTGTTCATATGGGCTGACCTAACATGACCGGTGGATAGGCCCACCGTCAAATCCGTCCGTGCAAAGTCAAAGGGTAGATCCGTGGTCAACCGCTCGAGGTTAGGCGGGGGGGGCCCGGGGTAGTAATGCCACCGGACCGTCGCATCGGGCCCTCATACATGCGGGGTGGTGTGGTGGCATGTCCTAAGAGGCGCACGCGTCTCGGGTGTGGCCCCCTCACGGACGGCGTTGACACACGGTAGTAGACGTTCTGCGGAAGCGATGCGGCGTGAATATTATTAAATACTCGGGCGCGATAAAATCATGAGTTTTTACATGACGTGGGCACATGTGCTATAGGACCGATGGTAATTTTTCATAATTTTTCGTGATGGAGAAGTATCTGAACACTTCCCTCTCGCGGATTGCTCTTGGCGTCTCACGACTGTGGCGGCGGCCTCCGGGCCAGCATACCGTCAAATCTTGCGTGGCGGCCTCTCACAAGTCTGGAAGTGTTGTGGCGGTTGCAAATGCCCGCACGCTGCGTCTCCGGTGTCCCCCCCACGGACGGCGCCGCCACGCACTGGAGGGGAAACGGACGCGTCGGGTCTAGAGTGGATGTAGCTGTGGGTTTGGTCCGGATGTTTCTCCCGGTGTCCCTATGGGCGGCCCGACACAACCGGTGGAGAGGTCCACCGTCAAAGCCCGTCCGTGGGAAGTCAAAGGGTAGATCTCGTGGTCAACCGCTCAAGGTTAGGTGGGGCGGGGCCCTGGGGTAGCAATGCCACGGAGCGTCGCACCGCCCCTCATACATGCAGGTGGTGTGGTGGCATGTCCGAAGAGGCGACACGCGTCTCGGTGTGCCCCCTCACACGGACGGCGCGCCACGCCGGCTTTGGAGAAGCAGACGCGTCGGGTCTACACGGAGGGATCTTGCTGTGGGTGTGGCGGATGTTGCTCTAAAGTGTTCAGATGGGCTGACCTAACATGACCGGGTGGATAGGCCCACCGTCAAATCCGTCCGTGAAAGTCAAAGGTAGATCCGGTGGTCAACCGCTCCGTGGTTAAGCGGGGCGGGGGCCACAGGGGTAGCAATGCCACCGCATCGTCGCATCGGGCCCTCATACATGCGGGGTGGTGTGGTGGCATGTCCGAAGAGGCGACACGCGTCTCGGGTGTGGCCCCCCACGGACGGACGGCGACACACGGTAGTAGGCGTTCTGCGGAAGCGATCGGCGTGAATATTATTAAATACTCGGGCGCGATAAAATCATGAGTTTTTACATGACGTGGGCACATGTGCTATAGGACCGATGGTAATTTTTCATAATTTTTCGTGATGGAGAAGTATCGAACACTTCCTCTCTGCGGATTGCTCTTGGCGCCTCTCTTGTGTGGCGGCGGCTCCGAACAGTATACCGTCAAATCTTGCGTGGCGGCCTCTCACAAGTCCGGAAGTGTTGTGGCGGTTGCAAATGCCCGCACGCTGCGTCTCCCGGTGTCCCCCCCCTCACGGATGGCGCCACTACCGCACTGGAGAAGCAGACGTCGGGTCTACACGGAGTGGATGTAGCTGTGGGTTTGGTCCGATGTTGCTCCGGGTGTCCCTATGGGCCGAACCGACACAACCGGGTGGAGAGGTCCACCGTCAAAGCCCGTCCGTGGGAAGTCAAAGGGTAGATCTCGTGGTCAACCGCTCGGGGTTAGGCGGACGGGGCCCAGGGGTAGTAATGCCACCGAAAGGCGTCGCCGCCCCTCATACATGCAGGTGGTGTGGTGGCATATCCAAGAAGCGCACGCGTCTCCGGGGTGTGGCGGCGGCCGCCCGTCCGTGAGGGCACCCCGGAGCCCCAAGACGGGCGTCGACGATGCATGAACACTTTCACATATGCATCGGGACCCGTGCGATGTTTCATGACATAGCTCCACCCCGAATCCCCACCAACCGTAATTCCTTCCGTGTCGACCGTTTCCCCTCCGTGACACAGCGATAGCGATGTTCGTAACGGGGCAATCGATATACCATCGGATATGTTTTTTAGATAAGGCATAATTATCATATACAAAACAAAAATTAAAATAAAGTAAAAATAAAAATAAAAAATAAAGTAAAATAAGCGTTATGCCGACGGCCGTAGTCGCATACCTGTCTACACGACGGAGGTTGTCCCACGGATCGTTGACGTGGCGTGGCACACGGATCGCCGACGGGCGGAGGGGCCTATGCGGCGACGGCTTGGCCGTAGGCATACCGCCATCGATATGCCGACGGCCACCGTTCTTCGCCCGTCGGCGTAGGGTCAACGCTGTCAAATGGTTAGCGCCGACCGCAGGGTGGGCCGCGGATATGCCGACGGCCTGCCCTATGCCGACAGGCCCCGTAGGCGTACCTCAGGCGGTCCCGACGGCCTTGTCTATGCCGACGGCCCCGTCGGCATAGGTTTATGTATGCCGACGGCTTTTCTAAGCCTACGGTCTTTCCGCGGCCGTCGGCATAGGTCCATAGATGCCGACGGGGGCCGTCGGCATAGATTTGGCCGTCGGCAACCCCAGTTTTTCTGGTAGTGCCTCTTCCCTCCTTCATTTGAGGATCGATCTGCATCTTCCTTTTCTTGGTGTTAGTTTTCTCTAATTGGATTATCCATCTATCCTATCAAGGTGCAACGAGAGGGAGATAAATGGCGTTAAGATACCAGGGTACGCTCATGCTCCGGCTTCTCTATTTTTCTCGACAATATGCTCTGCAGCTTCCTTTTCTTGAGCCTTCTCTAACTTTCTTCTATCCTGTTCCTATCACGCAGCATCAAATACAATGACCCCGGTGTCTTCACTCAGGTTGGCGATTTTGCGCGTGCGGTGCCGATGATGGTACAGGCGGCTGCGGCGAAAACGATAGAGTTGGCTAAGGCGAAAATGGAAGAAGTGGCTAACAATAGACGGAGTTAAGTTATACCTACCTATTTGGGCTTTAAAAAAAAGTGATACCTACTAAGCCGTGTGGGCCAAATGTTTCCCGGTTTCCTAATTGTTGCGTGGAGTGCGTCCAGTCCGTGGACTAAGAAAAAGGAGAAAAACAAGAACGTAGGGAAATTTTCTACCGCTGCAAGCTTTTAATTCGTCCGTAGACTAATCCAGCTACGGTGTAACCTTTTATACCAAAGAAATGGGAAGGAATAAAGAAGAGTAATGCCACATTGCTCTTCGCCTTGTTCTCTGTGTTTCCTTCTGAACACTAGGGCATGTTTGGTCGGAGTCTACCGATGTGACACTTTTCTCGGCCAAATATGTGGCAAGCCACAACTTTTGTTGCAAGTAAATTGTTGCCATATGGGAAGAAACCTTCTGTATGGCGTGTGGGGTGGGAGCGAACCAACCTGTGACCTGTGATTAGATGGTTAGGAGGACAGTGATATCTTCAGTCCATCAGGGTTCAAGTTCTGGTGCTCGCGTTATTCCGAATTCATTTTCGAATTTTCGCTATGCGTGCTCCGTAGATGGAGACGTTGCCGTCGACTACAAGGCGTCTATGGTGACTTTGTCAATCTCAAGATGATATGCCGGCTTAGTCTCTCAGGAATGCTCGTAGGAATAGGGTGTTCGTATGTGTGTTCATAGAGGTAAGTGTACGTTTGTATATATGATCGCATGTGTCTTCAAAAATATAAAATATGAGGTGCGATGCTAAAAAATTATGACATGCCACAAAATGAGGCAATGAAACAAACAAAAACTCACGGGGGCACGCAGATGCCTGTGCACACGTCTGCCTAGCTGTGTCGGTCACCCGATTGCCGGATGGGCATGGGTGGCTCCTGTTCAAAGCCAAACTGGCTGAAGCCGATAAACCCACACATCGACTTACACATACAGGATCAACAACTTTGCGGATCGCCTAGTGTATATTATCGGCCGCTCGGCTTACGCACCTGTACGCCGTGTTTGAATGGCATGGCACACGGCAACGACCTATGCCTACACGTACCTCCACGTACGTCGTGACACAGCATAAAAACGCTAGCGGCGTATAGAAAAGACTCACATATTTAGGCGAAAGCCGAGCACGTCCTAGTTGACGGCACCATGATGGGTAGCGTGTAAGTCGTGCGCCACGCGTGTACGCCGGGTGCCACCGAATATTCACACCGAACTCCGCCATCCTGTTCATCCCACCGCGTGGTCGAACCGATTCTAATGTCACTAGCTATTAATGGCGGCGTAACGCTAGCCAACCGTCAGCCAACTACCCTGTCGTCTTCCCGCCTACAAATGTGCCTATCCTCCCCATAACCCTTAAATGTGCGCGATTAGTCTGTCCGTAATGTGAGTATCATAAGTAGTATCATGTGTGCCAACTAAGAAATTTTGATGAGGTGGCATAGAATTAAATGAAGAAAAAAAGGCTTGATATGATACCGTATCATATTAAACGATGTGCTACTTTAAACATGCATGGCAATAAATATAGTCATCTATGATATCTTAGCGTATGATCTTATGCATTCTGACAGTAGATTATATCTAGTATCATATATATGATACTAGTATACGATACTCTTCATTACAACCAGCCTAGGGAATACATGGTATCGATTTTAGGGATTGGAAGGTGCGTCAAGGTTCAATTCCGACAAGGCGTATGAATTCGAGGTTTAAAGTAGACTTCACTCATGTGATGTCCAACATTGTGTAGACTTAGACCATGGCAGAGTAACACTTGTACTAAAATATTACATCATAGCACAGACGGGGAAGGATGAGGAAGGAAGGAACACTACTAGAATTTCCGAGTACCAGAAAAACTCGGCGAAAGCCGTTTCACACTCGACAGAGAGTTTGCCGAGTGTAGTTCTCGGCTAAGGCTACTCGGCCCGAAACCTTCGGCAAAGCCGACTTTGCCGAGGGTCGTCCGTCAGGGACTCGGCAAAGGTTTCCCATTGACTAGGTTCTCGGCCAACATTTTTCATTGGCTCCTATTTGTCGGGTGCTTTTGACTAGATCCTCGGCATATTATGGATAAGCCGAGTACCTTTGACTAGGTTCTCGGCAAATGTACTCATCGCCGTGGGGCCATCAGCCAGTGGCGGAGCTTTGTGGAGAGCAACCTGGGCCATTGCCCCCCCAACCCATGAGAAAGTTAGCAAATATCCCCTAGTATTCAGTCCATACGTCGAGTTAAAATCAGCCTAAAAGCATGTTTCTTGCCCCTCCAGCCCATTTGCCCCTCCATAAATTCAGCCCAAGCTCCGCCACTGCCATCAGCTATAAATGGTCCTGTCACGTGGCTTCTATTTGCTGGGTGCCTTTAAATAGGTTCTCGACATACTATGCATAAGCGGAGTTCTTTCATGTTTGTTGAGTACGTTCTGTGTGGGGCTCGATAGTGCCTCCTATGTGTCGTGTCCTGCTGTTCATTGGTAGACAAACTCAGCAAACACATCTTTTACCATGATTCTGTGTTCTGTTACTCGGCAAGCAACAAAGAACTAGGTACCGATAGAGTATAGATAATGGAGGAAGTAGTTGTTGACTCGCCCAGCTGTGAGCCGCAGTCGTGGGTGAAGTTTGTTTTAAACCCTGAATTCATACTGCCCGTTGAGAATGAACCTTAACCTTTCAATCCCTGAAATCAACACCCTATACTCACTAATCCCGGTCTTATCTCAACCTTGGATCAGTTCAAACACATGTTTGATGCGTTGGGAAAATAACAATCCTGGCCGGGATCACTCTTTATTCTCACTGACTACATGGGTCCACCTGTCATATTCATCTTCTCTTCTCCGACCACTATTTCGCATGTCTTGTCGCACTACAGCCGTGCCATACATCGTCTGTCGCGACCTCGCTCTACAGCCTTGCTCTGAGGCCGCGTTGTGAGCCTGTGAGGAGTCTCATCATTCCGCGTTTCGGCTTCGTTTTTGTAGCGCCCGTCCGCCACGATTGGCACAGCCGCGTGTTTCGATCGGTCGGCAAGCCGGTGTTGGTTCTACCTAAAACGCAAGATCAATTCACCGGTAGTAGATAGACGTACGTTCAATTCAAAGCTAGCTCGGAAGCAGGTAAGTAGTTTGATTTCTCTAGCAGCAGTACGTGCGCGTCTAGCGCGGCGTAGACGTACGTATGGGAACCTCGCTCTGGCCTCTGGCTATCACTACCAGGCGATGGAACCCGGCATGCCGGTTGTCCAACACAGCAAACAGGTTCTGCGGCATCAAGGCCAGCCGGGCAGAACGAGCACGTCGATAGTGAACACGCGTTGCCGTAGCATCCGTCCGGCAGACCCAGTTCGGCGAAGGCCCTGAAGGCGCTGCTGGAGGCCATGGCGCAGAACGGGGGCGGCGGAGCGCGTGGTGCCAGGACGGGGAGGGACAGCGCAGTGAGGACGACGATGCGGACGGGGCCTTCTGGACAGCTGCGGGCGCGCTGGTGGCCACTTCTCGACAGCCTCGCTTCAGTACAGGAACCACTACCGCGGCGGTTGCTAGTTCGGGTGGCCGTCCGCCATGGCCGACGCACGCCCGCACACGGACAAGCAGCTTCGCGCAGCACCGGGAAGGGGATGTTGCGCTCGCGTCGTGGCCGTGCGGCGGCCGGCGGAAAAGAGCCGAAGAGGTGGACCAACGTACAGAAGGGAGGATTGGGATAGAGATATAAACAGGTGGGCCAACATAGTCGGTGAGAGTAGTAATTGATCCCGGTGAGGATCGTTGTTTTCCCGGTCCACCAAACGGATCCAGGGTTCATATTGACTGGGATAAGTGAGTTTAGGGTATCAATTTCAGGGATTTAGAGGTGAGGGTTCGTTAGCGTCGTGCTCTACAACGTCAGGGTTTAAAATAGACTTCACTCCATCGAGCATCTGAGCTAGGCCTCCTTGCACCTCTAGCGCCGACCGGCATGCAGAACAGGATGTCAATATTTGCGGACGACATCATGCTTTTCCTCAAACCGCATACAATGGACTTGAGAGCGTGCTCATTAATTTTGGACATCTTTGTCGCTGCTTCGGGCCTTCGAGCAAACTTGCGCAAGAGCGCAGCGCTACCATTCAGGTGCACGCAGGACCAGATGGGAGTGGTCACCAACATTTTTGGCTGCTCCTTGGGGAGATTCCTGATCGAATATCTCGGCCTTCCATTGACCATCCGATAACAATCGGCTGCGCAGCTTCGGGATTTGATGGATCACATCGCAGCATGCCTACCCACATGGCGAGCAACATCACTGCAGAAGAGCGGCAGGTTCCTCCTAGTCAAATCAGTATTATCGACGATGCCAGTCCATGCGATGATGGCTTTTGAGCTCCCGGCCAAGACAATCAAGGCCATCAACAAGATCTTACGCGGCTTCTTGTGGTGTGGAAGGCGGAGGCGAACGGAGGCGACTGTGCGGTAGCATGGCCCGTAGTCTGCACGCCAAAATGGGCCGGCGGCCTTGGGCTACCCGATATCAGGTGGATGAATATCGCCATGCAGACCAGATGGCCATGGCTAGCTTGGACCGATGACTCGAGACCGTGGAGCGAGTTCACAATTTCAGTGCCAAAAGCTTCCAACCAGTTGTATAACATGGCGATGCATACGAATGTCGGCGATGACAGACGGGCTTTGTTCTGGGAAGACCGGTGGTTGGATGGCTACAGGTTTGAGGAAATCGCACCGAAGGTTTACTCCAGAATACCCAAGCGCATACGCAGGCAACTTCATGTCAACGAAGCCATGGAGAGTGGGACTTGGGCACACAATATTGGACCGGACATGGATGGGCCAACACTTGTGGAATTCATGGCACTATGGGTGAGAGTCCAAGCGACACAACTCGAGGAAGGAGTGTCGGACGAGATCACATGGGCGTGGGAGAGAGACGGGTTCTACTCTGCCCGATCAGCATACGCCAACAAGTTCATGGGAAGGGAAATGGTTCCGACGATGGCGACAACATGGAAATGTCGGGCCCCCTGCAGTGCTGCCGATTCTTCCTATGGCTAGCAGTACGCAACCGATGTTGGACCTCGGACTGCTTGGCTAGGAGGGGGCTGCCGCACCAGGACGCATGCCCGTTGTGCGACCAACAGGACGAACGATGAATCATATCATGCTATAGTGTGCTTTCTCCAGGGCATTTTAGTTGCAGGTATGCACGACATTGGATAAGCTGAAGTGGACACAAACGCAGGAGGACACGCTCCCGGAATGGATTCTCAACAAGAGCATTCAAGGCATGCCAGAAAAAGACTCGCGGGCCATCATCATACTTGCGCTATGGAAATTGTGGTAGCACCACAACGGGATCGTGTTCGATGGGGAGTCACCATCACTTTGTAGACTACTCGGCAGTGTGCTTGTGGAGGGTAGAGCTTGGAGGACGGCGGACCTCCTACGGTCTGACCTGGAACAATTCTTTGGGCGTATACACATGTGGGTAACGAGCAAGACTTAGACCTAGGATAGAGTATGGTGGATGGGGTGTGTTATGCAACACCCTTGGCGGTGGACTCTTGTACCTTTTTCTCTCTATAATGCAAGATACGCATGCTATGCTATTCGAGAAAAAAAAAGTGCCTGCCGCGCGCGGCGAGGAAGCATTGGCAATGTCAACTCTAACGTCTGGTCAAGTCGCCGCGAGTTCACACAAAGTTCTGGGCTGATCTAGCCTCGGGCCAAACTGCCAGAGTGTTCTCGTTGGTTAGCTTCGGCTTGTGGGAAGCATTCTAATCTATCAATGGAGCAGGTGGGCAGGCAAGCAATCATCCATGTACGCCGTGCTCCAGGTCATGATCTCGTCGTCTAGCTAGGTCATGGCCAACCACCCGAACCATAGAATATGACGAACGAACCGACCGGCTTCGGGCGACGAGCGTGAGCCTATAAATCCGTCCACCGGCAGCCAAGTGCCATCACACACACTCACCTTGAGCAAACACTATCGTCGCACCCACGGTTAGTTACCTTAGCTAGCTACGCACCTACTCACTAACCACCGTCCTTTCATGATGGATCTGGCTTTCCTTGGATGCCTGGTCCGTTTTGTGTTCTTTCTGAATCTGTGGAATGTTGTCCCGTCTCTTCACCAATATATTTAATTTCTCATTTTGTTTGTTTGGTGCGGATTTCAAAAGTGCCGGTGAGTTATCTGAACTGTATAATGTTTTCAGAATGAACATTCGAGACGAGCCCGACCTTGAATTCACAAAGTCATCAACCGCCACTGTTTACGCATCCTGTGGGCGGGGGCGCGGAGATGCCGCCCAACTCAGAGATCGCGCTCAAGGTGTTATTTGTCGTGACGGACTTCACATGCTTATGCGGATCCTAGTGGCGACGGTCTAGTGTGGGTGTGTGCCGGATCTCATGGTGGGGCTTTGTGGGCCTCGATCTTGTCGGGGCCTATGGTGCAAGATTTCAGGGTGATCATGGAGTTGTGGTGGGGGGCTCCACGAGGTTTTTTTAGATAGAAGAAATGTTTCTTCTATCAACAATATTAGAAAGATTGCTGATATTAGATTTATCTTTATTTTATTTTTTTGTGCTTCTTAATTTTCTATTCCGCTATTCCGACGAATACTTTTTAGTGTTTTTTATCTTTATCTTGTCTTACTTTCTACTTGTGCTAAGTCATGGCGTGATACAAAGTCCCCCGTAGATAATTTCTTTAAGTCTTCTTGTTTTTTTGTTCATATGAAGGGAATTATATGTGATTTTTAAATAGGGGAATCCAAATGAAACCATTTTTTGTGCAGTCTATCTAGAATGCTTTTACATAATAGGAATTGATTAGAAATAGGTATTCCTTTTCATCTAGAAAATAAAACCAGCACTGTAGCAACCCAACAGTATATCGGCCCAACACTGTAGCAGACACGGTTTTTTCCAGCATTTTTAAATACACATTTAACATTTTTATAATGTATGAATGTTTTCTAAATACAAGATGAACATATTTTTAATGCATGCAGAACATTTTTGTAATATATGGTGGATTTTTTTTTAATAAATTGAACATTTTTTTGTTATACACATGAAAAAAATTGTAAAATATGGTGAACGTTTTTGCAAAAATATGTTGAATATTTTATAATGCATGGTGAACCTTTTTATGATATACCGTGACACTTCCTTAAATATACGATGAACATTTTTGTAATACACGGTGAACTTTTTATATAATACACTAAAAAGAGAAAATTAGAAACAAAAAATAAAAACACCTAATAAACGGAACAGCAAAAAAAAGTAAAAAAGGAAACATTGGCCAGCCCAGCTGGAAGCGTCGGGAGGCTCGCTCTCAGCGAAGCAAGCAGTATTTACCACCCGGGCGGCATATAGGATCCCGCTATATACACGACCATCCGGATATCCTATTTGATGCTAATTGCTCCCTCCCGTCCTTTTTACTCTACATATACGATTTATGTGAAGTCAAACTTTGCAATGTTTCACCAACTTTATAGAAAAATATCAACAATACAAAATCAGTATCACTAGATGTCTAGTGAATTTAACTTTCATATCATATAACTCTATTATTGTATATGTAAATTTTTTCATTTAAATATGGTCAAACTTTACGAAGTTTGACTTCAGGCAAATTTATATGTGGATTAACAAGGACCGGAGGTGCAAAAGTAGTCGAGCTTTCGCACAGGGAGCACTTAGACAGGTCATCCCATTTAGCACTTATATTGCAGCGAGCAATTGCTCTAGTTCTTTTTAAATAATCGATTTTACTAGTTTTCTAACAGTTTTTATTTTTGTTTTAAAGAAGAAAAATATGATTTTATATTATAGTGAATATTTTTAGAAATTTTGATAAAAAAATTGAAAAATGTGAAGATTTTCTAAAACATTTTGTGAATATTTTAAAAAAATAAAACATCCTTAAAATTTGTGGACAGGTTTTTGAATTTTGGCAACTTTTTGAAACACTGTAAATAATTGATTAAAAAATTGGAAATAAACTCGGTAGAGAAAACGATAGAAGAAGAAGAAGAAAGACTACACGGGAAACCCTCTGATAGCTTGCCAAAACCGGAAAAATTAAGACTGGAACCTTCCCAAAACCAAAATGTTGTACACAGTAGTAGCTCCCTATTGTTCGTGTAGGAGCTCACTTTGTGTGTTTGGTCGACAATGAGAGGCAAACAGGATTCTTCGACGACCATGACGCAACCACATGCCGGTGCGGGACGAGAGCTAGTGCCGGCGGCCGGACCGGCCAATCAACCGGCACTTTATCACGCACGTCAACCTGGCGACCGAATCTTTACGATCCATCGCTCCCATCCATGGAGAGGCTCGGTGCAACGCACGGTCTCTAGAGAAGCGAGGTGCAGTGCACGCATCGAATCAGGGGCGGAACCCAATGGGCAACCCTGTAGCACAGGCTACAGGGTCCGATTTCATTTTACGTACTAAATATCAGGTATTTAGCTCGGGGCAACAGGGTGGGCCGAAAAGTGTGCTACAGGGCCCATCATACCAGGCGCACCAGGCCTCCTTAGGTCCGATTCCAGCAGCCCATCGAGTACAATGAACGATCCATCTAGTGTCCCCTGTAGCTCAGGATGGGAATGGGCCGATCCGGCCCTGGCCTTGGACCCGGCCCTAGTGGCCTCAGGGCCAATATAACAGGCCACAGGCCGACCCATATTATGAATAGTAGTGGCCTCATTGGCCTGATGGGTATTTTGGGTCGACCCAATTATTAGTGACGTGTGTTGCTTTTTCTTGTGATGTAGCTAAAATCCCAATAGAGTAGTACGTAATCTAGGAATGGAAGAAAAAAAATATACGGAGATTCAAGTGGTCTAGCTGCTGCATCCGTGCATTATACATGCATACATTCGTAGACCATAGTAAGCTCGTGTGTTTCTTTCCGGACAGTGTACAGACATGCAACATCCATGTGGCCGTGTGGGTGTGTCTAGCCATCGGATGCCGCTAGTACTACTAGTTGACATCAGACTGACGCTCTACCGACTAGTCTCAAATGTGCACTAGGAGCTGGACGACGCATGGGAGACGAGCGGACGGTGAGCCGAATGACGAGCTAGGCGTGACTGGGATGGTGAAAGTGAGGCAGCACCACCGGCATAGCAGAGAACGGCGAGGGCGACGATTAGAACATAGCTGTCGTGAGATACGAAACCACAAGGTGGGCCAACCCCGCTGACCCACTTGGTGCCGGCTCTACTGACCCAAAAAAAAATTAAGGCCAACCCGTGTGACCCATCGGCCCCGAAACTTGAATAATCCCGAAACTTTGGGCCGGGTCAGCGACCCAGCGGGTCGACCCGGCCCATTCCCATCTTGACCTGTAGCGAACAAAACAATCGATCTGACTAAAACAACCACGTCTCCTCATCTCCTAATCTATCCCGACTCCCGATTCATCGACTTGTGCAGCGGCCGGCGGCCGGCGGCGATCGATCGATCCGCAGATTGAGAACTTGTGCAGCGGCGGCCGGCGAACCAAGAGGCAAAATCTAGCTACTACTTCTAGTCTTCTACTGTACTACTGTAGTTTGTAGGCTGTAGCTAATCTTTCTACAGATTTAAAGATTGGAATTGATATGTTCCCTAGTCCCGATGAATTGACGATTTGTGGCAGCCGGCAGGACGGATCCGTTCCTGTCTTCTTGGTTGATCCGATCATCCGAACGTCCGCACCTTTATTGGAAAAGGTAGTGTCTAGGAGGCGCTTAGGAACGCTTAGGCGCTAGGCAATTGCCAAACGCCTCGCCTAGGGCATAAATGAAAGTCTAGGCAGGGAAAGCAAGGAATTGTCTACCCAAGCGAGAAATCATGCCATATTGCACTGTTATGCCAAACAGGTCATATTTCAATGGTAGTAGTCGTTAGTTAACTTATTTATATGCCCTAAGTTTATATTGACACACATATAATAATCATAAATACACCCTGATAGTAAAAACTATATTATTGCCTAGGACGCTTAAGCACCGCCTAGGCACTAGGCGAAGGCCAACCGCCTCGCTTACGCCTACCGCTTTTTCCAACTACTCCGCACAGCTACGGCAGCCGGCATCGGCGGCGTCGTAATTTTCTCTTCTTCTTGTCTTACAATATGAGTAGCAATGTGCTTTCCATTATCTTCTCTCTAGATTACGGTCCCATATTATATGAATGAAATTGTTGCAAGTAGATTAAATCTTATTTAAATATATTTAAATGTATCATGTATGTGTTTTGGCAAAACGTTGGGCAATAGCTATTGTTTAACTTGTAATTACGCATACTTCATTGGATTCAAACTTTTAGATATCTTATTTGTAATTTATTTGTTAAATACAGATAATATGGATAAGTTTCTTCTCAAAAAAAAGGCGACATCACAAGTTACTCCAGAAGACATAAATTGGGAGGAGGAGATTCAATATGACCCAGGCAAGAGGAAACTAATAGAACATTATCATCCAAATTTGAAAGATCTGGTAAGAAGAAAATACTTGCTTAATGGACCTTGTCAGCCAAAGGATGTTGATTTTCCATATTCAAGTTTTGGGGCTAAGAGGAGAAGATTCAATCCTGAATGGTATAAAGATCATGGAAGTTGGCTTGAATACAGCGAAGAGAAGAAAAAGGCATATTGCTTTTGTTGTTTTTTATTTAGGGATCGCATCCACAAGAAAGAAGCTGGGTATGACGCATTTGTTCTGAATGGTTGGGATACTTGGAGCGTTCCTCAAGGAAATATGCCCTAGAGGCAATAATAAAGTTATTATCTATTTCCTTATATCATGATAAATGTTTATTATTCATGCTAGAATTGTATTAACCGGAAACATAATACATGTGTGAATACATAAACAAACAGTATGTCACTAGTATGCCTCTACTTGACTAGCTCGTTAATCGAAGATGGTTATGTTTCCTAACCATAGACATGAGTTGTCATTTGATTAACGGGATCACATCATTATGAGAATGATGTGATTGGCTTGACCCATTCCGTTAGCTTAGCACTTGATCGTTTAGTATGTTGCTATTGCTTTCTTCATGACTTATACAAAGTTCCTGCAACTATGAGATTATGCAACTCCGTTTACGGAGGAACACTTTGTGTGCTACCAAACGTCACAACGTAATCGGGTGATTATAAAGGTACTCTCAGGTGTCTCCAAAAGTATATGTTGAGTTGGCATAATTCGAGATTAGGTTTTGTCACTCCGATTGTCGGAGAGGTATCTCTGGCCTTCTCGGTAATACTCATCACCTAAGCCTTGCAAGCATTGTAACTAATGAGTTAGTTATGAAATGATGTATTACGAGCGAGTAAAGAGACTTGCGGTAACGAGATTGAACTAGGTATTGGATACCGACGATCGAATCTCGGGCAAGTAACATACCGATGACAAAGGGAACAACGTATGTTGTTATGCGGTTTGACCGATAAAGATCTTCGTGAAAATGTAGGAACCAATATGAACATCCAGGTTCCGCTATTGGTTATTGACCGAATAGTTCTAGGTCATGTCTACATAGTTCTCGAACCCGTGGGGTCCGCACGCTTAACGTTACGATGACAGTTTATTATGAGTTTATAAGTTTTGATGTACGAAGTTTGTTGGAGTCCGGATGTGATCACGGACATGACGAGGAGTCTCGAATTGGTCGAGACATAAAGATCGATATATTGGAAGCCTATGTTTGGACTTGGAAGGTTCGGGTGAAATCGGATTTTACCGAACACCGAGGTTACGGAACCCTCCCGGGGTCAATGGGCCTTAATGGGCCATAAGGGAGAAGAGGAGGGCCGGCCAGGGCAGGCGCGCCCCTCCCCTAGTCCGAATAGGACAAGGAGGGGCGGCGCCCTTCCTCTTCCCCTCCCCCAAGTCCTAATCCAACTAGGAAGGGGGGAGTCCTACTACCGGTGGGAGTAGGACTCCTCCGCCGCCTCCTCCTAGGGCCGGCCGCACCCCCTTGCTCCTTTATATCTGAGGCGGGGCACCCATGACACACAAGTTGATCTAAGGATCGTTCCTTAGCCGTGTCGGTGCCCCCTCCACCATATTCCACTTGGTCATATCGTTGCGGAGCTTAGGCGAAGCCATGCGCCGATAAAGTCATATCGTCGCGGAGCTTAGCGAAGCCCTGCGTCGGTGGAGCATCATCATCGTCACCACGCCGTCGTCTTGATGAAACTCATCCCCGACGCTTTCTTTGGATCGAAGCCGGGGATCGTCATCGAGCTGAGCGTGTGCTGAACTTCGGAGGTGCCGTATGTTCGGTACTTGGATCGGTCGGATCGTGAAGACGTCGACTACATCAACCGCGTTGTTATAACGCTTCGCTTCGGTCTCGAGGGTGCGTGGACATACACTCTCCCCTCTCGTTGCTATGCCATCACCATGATCTTGCGTGTGCGTAGGAAATTTTTTGAAATTACTACGTTCCCCAACAGTGGCATCCGAGCCAGGTTTTATGCGTTGATGTCATATGCACGAGTAGAACACAAGTGAGTTGTGGGCGATATAAGTCATACTGCTTACCAGCATGTCATACTTTGGTTCAGCGGTATTGTGGGATGAAGCGGCCCGGACCGACATTACGCGTACGCTTACGCGAGACTGGTTTCACCGCTTCGAGCACTCGTTGCTTAAAGGTGACCGGCGGGTGTCTGTTTCTCTCACTTTAGTTGAACCGAGTGTGGCTACGCCCGGTCCTTGCGAAGGTTAAAACAACACCAACTTGACAAACTATCGTTGTGGTTTTGATGCGTAGGTAAGAACGGTTCTTGCTCAGCCCGTAGCAGCCACGTAAAACTTGCAACAACAAAGTAGAGGACGTCTAACTTGTTTTTGCAGGGCATGTTGTGATGTGATATGGTCAAGACGTGATGCTATATTTTATTGTATGAGATGATCATGTTTTGTAATCGAAGTTATCGACAATGGCAGGAGCCATATGGTTGTCGCTTTATTGTATGAAATGCAAAAGCCATGTAATTGCTTTACTTTATCACTAAGCAGTAGCGATAGTCGTAGAAGCAATAGTTGGTGAGACGACAACGATGCTACGATGGAGATCAAGGTGTCGCGCCGGTGACAATGGTGATCATGACGGTGCTTCGGAGATGGAGATCACAAGCACAAGATGATGATGGCCATATCATATCACTTATATTGATTGCATGTGATGTTTATCCTTTATGCATCTTATCTTGCTTTGATTGACGGTACCATTATAAGATGATCTCTCACTAAAATTATCAAGAAGTGTTCTCCCGAGTATGCACCGTTGCTAAAGTTCAGTAGTGCCCGGACACCACGTGATGATCGGGTGTGATAAGCTCTCGTCCATCTACAACGGTGCAAGCCAGTTTTGCACACGCGAATACTCAGGTTAAACTTGACGAGCCTAGCATATGCAGATATGGCCTCGGAACACGGAGACCGAAGGTCGGCGTGAATCATATAGTAGATATGATCAACATAGTGATGTTCACCATTGAAAACTACTCCATCTCTCATGATGATCCGTTATGGTTTAGTTGATTTGAATCACGTAATCACTTAGATGACTAGAGAGATGTCTGTCTAAGTGGGAGTTTTTAATATGATTAATTGAACTTAAATTTATCATGAACTTAGTACCGATAGTATTTTGCTTGTCTATGTTTATCGTAGATAGATGGCTCGTCTTTGTTGTTCCGTTGAATTTTAATGCGTTCCTTGAGAAAGCAAAGTTGAAAGATGATGGTAGCAATTACACGGACTGGGTCCGTAATTTGAGGATTATCCTCATTGCTGCACGAAGAATTACGCCCCGGAAGCACCGCTGGGTGCCGAACCTGCTTTGCAGAGCAACGCCGAAGTTGTGAGCGTCTGGCGAGCAAAGCTGATGACTACTCCATAGTTCGATGTGCCATGCTTTACGGCTTAGAACCGGGTCTTCAACGGCGTTTTGAGCGTCATGGGGCATATGAGATGTTCCAGAGTTGAAGTTAATATTTCAAGCAAATGCCGGATTGAGAGAAATGAAGTCTCCAATAAGTTCTATAGCTGCAAGATGGAGGAGAATAGTTACATCGGTGAGCACATACTCAAAATGTGCGGGTATAATAATCACTTGATTCAACTGGGAGTTAATCTTCCGGATGATAGTGTCATTGACAGAATTCTCCAATCACGCCACCAAGCTACAAGAGCTTCGTGATGAACTATAATATGCAAGGGATGACTAAGACAATTCTGAGCTCTTCGCAATGCTAAAAGCCGCGGAGGTAGAAATCAAGAAAGAGCATCAAGTGTTGATGGTCAACAAGACCACTAGTTTCAAGAAAAGGGCAAAGGGAAGAAGAAGGGAACTTCAAAAGAACAGCAAGAAAGTTGTTGCTCAAGAGAAGAAACCCAAGTCTGGACCTAAGCCTGAAATCGAGTGTTTTACTTGCAAGCAGATGGACAATGGAAGCGGAACTGCCCCAAGTATTTGGCGGATAAGAAGGATGGCAAGGTGAACAAAGGTATATGTGATATACATGTTATTGATGTGTACCTTACTAGAGCTCGTAGTAGCACCTAGGTATTTGATCTTGGTTACATTGCTAATATTTGCAACTCGAAGCAGGGACTACGGAATAAGCGAGCACCGCAAAGGGCGAGGTGACGATGCGCGTGGGAAAGCGGTTCCAAAGTCAATGTGATCGCGGTCGGCACGCTACCTCTACATCTACCTTCGGGATTAGTTTTAGACCTAAATAATTGTTATTTGGTGCCAGCGTTGAGCATTCACATTATATCTGGATCTTGTTTAATGCGAGACGGTTATTCATTTAAATCAGAGAATAATGGTTGTTCTATTTATATGAGTAATATCTTTTATGGTCATGCACCCTTGAAGAATGGTCTATTCTTGTTGAATCTCGACAGTAGTGATACACATATTCATAATGTCGAAGCCAAAAGATGCAGAGTTGATAATGATAGTGCAACTTATTTGTGGCACTGCCGTTTAGGTCATATCGATGTAAACGCATGAAGAAACTCCATACAGATGGACTTTTGGAATCACTTGATTATGAATCACTTGGTACTTGCGAACCGTGCCTCATGGGCAAGATGACTAAAACACCGTTCTCCGGTTGTATGGAGAGAGCAACAGATTTGTTGGAAATCATACATACAGATGTATGTGGTCCGATGAATGTTGAAGCTCGTGGCGGATATCGTTATTTTCTCACCTTCACAGATGATTTAAGCAGATACGGGTATATCTACTTAATGAAGCATAAATCTGAAACATTTGAAAAGTTCAAAGAATTTCAGAGTGAAGTTGAAAATCATCATAACAAGAAAATAAAGTTTCTACGATCTGATCGTGGAGGAGAATATTTGAGCTACGAGTTTGGTCTACATTTGAAGCAATGCGGAATAGTTTCGCAACTCACGCCACCGGGAACACCACAGCGTAATGGTGTGTCCGAACATCGTAATCGTACTTTACTAGATATGGTGGGATCTATGATGTCTATTTCTGATTTACCGCTATTTTTTTGGGGTTATGCTTTAGAGACGGCCGCATTCACGTTAAATAGGACACCATCAAAATCCGTTGAGACGACACCTTATGAACTATGGTTTGGCAAGAAACCAAAGTTGTCGTTTCTGAAAGTTTGGGGTTGCGATGCTTATGTGAAAAAGCTTCAACCTGATAAGCTTGAACCCAAATCGGAAAAATGTGTCTTCATAGGATACCCAAAGGAGACAATTGGGTATACCTTCTATCACAGATCCGAAGGCAAGACATTCGTTGCTAAGAATGGATCCTTTCTAGAGAAGGAGTTTCTCTCGAAAGAAGTGAGTGGGAGGAAAGTAGAACTTGATGAGGTAACAGATACCAGCTCCCTTATTGGAAAGTAGTTCATCACGAAATCGGTTTCGTGACACCTACACCGATTAGCGAGGAAGTTAATGATAATGATCATGAAACTTCAGATCAAGTTGTCACTGAACCGTAGATCAACCAGAATAAAATCCGCACTGAGTGGTACGGTAATCCTATTCGGAAGTCATGCTACTAGATCATGGTGAACCTACGAACTATGAAGAAGCGATGGTGAGCCCAGATTCCATAAAATGGCTTGAAGCCATGAAATCTGAGATGGGATCCATGTATGAGAACAAAGTATGGACTTTGGTTGACTTGCTCGATGATCGGCAAGCAATAGAGAATAAATGGATTTTTAAGAAGAAGACCGACGCCGACGGTAATGTTATGTTTACAAAGCTCGACTTGTTGCAAAAGGTTTTCGACAAGTTCAAGGAGTTGACTACGATGAGACCTTCTCACCGTGGCGATGCTTAAGTCTGTCCGAATCATGTTAGCAATCGCCGCATTTTATGATTATGAAATATGGCGATGGATGTCAAAACTGCATTTCTGAATGGATTTACGGAAGAAGAGTTGTATATGATGCAACGGAAGGTTTTGTCGATCCTAAAGGAGCTAACAAAGTGTGCAAGCTCAACGATCAATCTATGGTCTGGTGCAAGCCTCTCGGAGTTGGAATAAGCGCTTTGATAGTGTGATCAAAGCATATGGTTTTATCTGAGACTTTTGGAGAAGCCTCAGATTTACAAGAAAGTGAGTGGGAGCTCAGTAGCATTTCTAATATTATATGTGGGCGACATATTGTTAATTGGAAATGATATAGAATTTCTGGATAGCATAAAAGGATACTTGAATAAAAGTTTTTCAATGAAGGACCTCGGTGAAGCTGCTTACATATTGGGCATCAAGATCTATAGAGATAGATCAAGGCGCTTAATTGGACTTTCACAAAGCACATACCTTGATAAGGTTTGAAGAAGTTCAAAATGGATCGAGGCAAAGAAAGGATTTTACCTGTATTACAAGGTGTGAAATTGAGTCACACTCAATGCCCGACCACAATGCAGAAGATAGAGAAAATGAAAGATGTTCCTATGCTTCAGCCATAGGCTCTATCATGTATGCAATGCTGTGTACCAGACCGACGTATGCTTAGCAATAAGCTTGGCAGGAAGGTACCAAAGTAATCGAGAGTGGATCATTTGGACAGCGGTCAAGAACATCTTGAAATACGAAAAGGACTAAGGATATGTTTCTCGTATATGGAGGTGACAAAGAGCTAGTCGTAAAGGGTTACGTCGATGCAAGCTTTGACACTAATCCGGACGATTCTAAATCGCAAACCGGATCGTATTTTTATTAAGCGGTGGAGCTGTAAGTTGGTGCAGTTCTAAACAAAGCGTCGTGGCGGGACCTACATGTGAAGCGGAGTACATAGCTGCTTGAAGCAGCAAATGAAGGAGTCGGATGAAGGAGTTCATTTCCGATCTAGGTGTTATACCTAGTGCATCGGGACCAATGAAGATCTTCGTGACAATCTTGGTGCAATTGCCTTGGCAAAGAAATCCAGATTTCACAAGAGGACCAAGCACATCAAGAGACGCTTCAATTCCATTCGGGACCAAGTCCAAGTGGGAGACATAGAGATTTGCAAGATACATACGGATCTGAATGTTGCGACCGTTGACTAAGCCTCTCTCACGAGCAAAACATGATCAGCACCAAGACTCCATGGGTGTGAGAATCATTACTGTGTAATCTAGATTATTGACTCTAGTGCAAGTGGGAGATTGAAGGAAATATGCCCTAGAGGCAATAATAAAGTTATTATCTATTTCCTTATATCATGATAAATGTTTATTATTCATGCTAGAATTGTATTAACCGGAAACATAATACATGTGTGAATACATAAACAAACAGTATGTCACTAGTATGCCTCTACTTGACTAGCTCGTTAATCGAAGATGGTTATGTTTCCTAACCATAGACATGAGTTGTCATTTGATTAACGGGATCACATCATTAGGAGAATGATGTGATTGACTTGACCCATTCCGTTAGCTTAGCACTTGATCGTTTAGTATGTTGCTATTGCTTTCTTCATGACTTATACAAAGTTCCTGCAACTATGAGATTATGCAACTCCGTTTACGGAGGAACACTTTGTGTGCTACCAAACGTCACTGGCGTAATCGGGTGATTATAAAGGTACTCTCAGTGTCTCCAAAAGTATATGTTGAGTTGGCATAATTGAGATTAGGTTTTGTCACTCCGATTGTCGGAGAGGTATCTCTGGGCCTTCTCGGTAATACTCATCACCTAAGCCTTGCAAGCATTGTAACTAATGAGTTAGTTATGAAATGATGTATTACGAGCGAGTAAAGGACTTGCGGTAACGAGATTGAACTAGGTATTGGATACCGACGATCGAATCTCGGGCAAGTAACATACCGATGACAAAGGAACAACGTATGTTGTTATGCGGTTTGACCGATAAAGATCTTCGTGAAAATGTAGGAACCAATATGAACATCCGTGTTCCGCTATTGGTTATTGACCGAGAATAGTTCTAGGTCATGTCTACATAGTTCTCGAACCCGTAGGGTCCGCACGCTAACGTTACGATGACGGTTTATTATGAGTTTATAAGTTTTGATGTACCGAAGTTTGTTCGGAGTCCCGGATGTGATCACGGACATGACGAGGAGTCTCGAAATGGTCGAGACATAAAGATCGATATATTGGAAGCCTATGTTTGGACTTCGGAAAGGTTCGGGTGAAATCAGGATTTTACCGGAACACCGGGGGGTTACCGGAACCCTCCCGGGGGGTCAATGGGCCTTAATGGGCCATAAGGGAGAAGAGGAGGGCCGGCCAGGGCAGGCCGCGCGCCCCCTCCCCCCCTAGTCCGAATAGGACAAGGAGAGGGGCGGCGCCCCTTCCTCTTCCCCTCCCCCAAGTCCTAATCCAACTAGGAAAGGGGGGGAGTCCTACTCCCGGTGGGAGTAGGACTCCTCCGGCGCGCCTCCTCCTAGGGCCGGCCGCACCCCCCCTTGCTCCTTTATATACGGGGGCAGGGGGGCACCCCATGACACACAAGTTGATCTACGGATCGTTCCTTAGCCGTGTGCGGTGCCCCCCTCCACCATATTCCACTTCGGTCATATCGTTGCGGAGCTTAGGCGAAGCCCTGCGCCGGTAAAGTCATATCGTCGCGGAGCTTAGGCGAAGCCCTGCGTCGGTGGAGCATCATCATCGTCACCACGCCGTCGTCTTGTGAAACTCATCCCCGACGCTTTCTGGATCGGGCCGAGGATCGTCATCGAGCTGAGCGTGTGCTGAACTCGGAGGTGCCGTGCGTTCGGTACTTGGATCGGTCGGATCGTGAAGGCGTCGACTACATCAACAGCGTTGTTATAACGCTTCGCTTCGGTCTCACGAGTGCGTGGACATACACTCTCCCCTCTCGTTGCTATGCCATCACCATGATCTTGCGTGTGCGTAAGAATTTTTTTAAAATTACTACGTTCCCCAACAGTTCCAACAAGGCTAAGAGATCATGTTGGTGAGCCAGGTAGCGTCCATGATCAAGCAATGAAAAAATGTACTGCTTTACTAAAAAGAGATCAACACATTGATGTTGCTATGCAAGTGCATGATCAAGCTTCGAAGGTTGCATATTTTACTCGACTAAATGCATCAATTGACACAGCTAGACTACTGTTGAAGCAAGGGTTGCCTTTCCGCGGCCATGATGAGTCAAAGAACTCGCATAATAAAGGGAATTTCTTGGAAGTCCGTGACTTCTTAGCTGAGCATGCTCCAGTTGTTGGCAAGGCTATGGGAAAAGATGCTGCACAAAATGCTCTTATGGTTGCTCCTCAGGTCCAGAAAGATATTTCTAAAGGTTTTGCGCATGTGATAGTCCAATCTATTCTCAAAGAAGTTCACAATAATGTGTTTTGCTTGCTTGTTGATGAGTCTAGAGATGTATCTTGCAAAGAACAAATGGCTGTGGCCTTGAGGTATGTTGATAGTTCTGGAGATTCTAAAGAAAGCTTTGTTGGTCTTGTTCATGTGAAAGAAACAACTTCTTCATACCTCAAGAGTTCAATTGATTCTCTTTTTGCAAAATATAAGCTGAGATACAATCAAGTTAGAGGACAAGGATATGACGGTGCTAGTAACATGTGAGGTGAGTTCAATGGTCTCAAATCATTGATCATGAGAGAAAGTAGCACAGCTTATTATGTTCATTGCTTTGTTCATCAACTTCAGTTAGTTGTTGTGGCTGTTGTAAGAAAGCATAAAGGAGTTAGTAATTTCTTCAATATGATTTCTACCTTGTTAAATGTTGTGGGTGGTTCTTCCAAGCGAAGGGACATGATTAGAGATATAAATCTTGAAGAAATGAGCAGGGCTTTAGGGTGTGGGAAGCTTACAACGGGAACAGGTCTAAATCAAGAGCAATGCCTTCAAAGACCCGGAGACACTCGTTGGGGTTCACATGCTAAAACACTTAAGAGTTTGGTTGCCATGTTCAGGTCAGTTATTAAAGTTCTTGAATTTGTTGAAGAAGAAGACACCGACAGAACAAATAGAGACCAAGCAATTGGTCTTCTAATGTACTTTCAATCTTTTGACTTTGTCTTCTATTTGCATCCCATGTTGACAATCCTCACTACTACCAACACATTGTCATTAGCATTGCAACGGAAGGATCAAGACATAGTGAATGCCATGAAATGTGTCCAGTCAACTAGAACAGTTTTGAATGAACTTAGAGAAAATGGATGGGACTCTTTGGTAGGTGAAGTTCATGTGTTTTGTGAGAAACATGATATTATAGAGTTTGACATGGAAGAAGCACATGTGAATCCAAAAAAGAGAAGGCAAGTAACTGGAATTACAAACAAACATCACTATCAAGTTGATTGCTTCAACGATGTTTTTGATTGGCTAGTACAAGAGCTTGACAATAGGTTCAGTGAGACAGCATCCTCTAACTTGCTTGTTTTGTCAGCAGCTTTGAGTCCAAGAGACTCATTTTGTGATTTCAATTTGGAGAATCTTATGAGTTTGGCTAACTTATACCCTCAGGATTTTGATTCCGGGGATTTGAGGGATCTTGATAAGGATCTGCGGCTCTATATTGCTGATGTGTGCACATATGATAGCTTTTCCAACATAGCAACAATCACCGAGCTTTCAAAAAAAATGGTGCAGACGAGGAGGCATATTATGTACCCTTTGTTTTATCGGTTGTTGAAACTAGTAATTGTGTTGCCTATTGCTACTGCTACAGTTGAGAGGTGTTTCTCAGCAATGAAATTGGTCAAAACTTTCTTGCGCAATCGCCTCAACGATGACAGCTTGAGTCATGATGTTATTTGTTGTGTGGAGAAGGAAGAAATGAAAAAGCTCACCAATGATCAACTGCTTGAGTATTTCATGGCTTGAAGGAAGAGAATGTACTAAAGGTAATTTATTACATTTTAGAAAATTTAAGTACTTTGATTTAGGCATTTTATTATATTCTACTCAAAATTTTAATTCTAGTTTTTTTTATTGTAGGTTAATAAACCATTGTGTCCGATGATGTGTTTTCGAATTTCAGAATGCAAGACATGCTTTTCAAGTAATTTTTTTGTTTGATTTGGCATTATATTAAACATTTTGAGTGTTGCATTTTGTTTTTAACTTTTTACAATTTGACTTCTATTATGTTCGGTAATGCGTGTTACAAGCTATGAAATACACCTTTATTTAATGCATCGATTGCTTGCAAAATTTATGACATGGTTAAGTAGTGCATCAGGGTAAGATTAGCTCCAGATCCGCCCCTGCATCGAATGACAGGAGCTTGTTAGTGTGGTGTGGTCACCGCGCACTGCTCAAATGCTTTAAGCTTACAAGCAGACACGTGTGGTCTCGCGGATTCCAGCCGGCGCCGGTCGTGCGTGCTTTCTTGTGGACATGAACCGACGGGCCAGTCTTTTCATCAGCGGGGGGCCCGGTTTCGTTCGTTCATTGTACCCGGCTAGGGATCACCTCACCTGTGTGTGTCGATTCCGAGAACCTCCGAACATGGCCCTTGTCCCGTATGGCTAGGCTTAGGTGAAAAGTGCGGTGTAATGCAGGTTCATTAGTGCTAAGTCTAGGGGGTAATTGCAAAATATGCTGTGCTGACCGACTCTGCTGGCTAGGCTCCACTTGTCGTCGTCTGATTGGCTAGGACCAAATTTGCACATTGGGTGCAAGTTGTTGGATTTTTTTTAGGGAAGTGCAAGTTGTGGGATGCAAGTGTTTGCTTTTGCATGTTTTGGACTAGATCATCACATCCTGAACAAGTTCCAGAACTGCTGGTGCTATTATTATTTTTTTGCTCGAGTGGTCATGTGTCCCTCTCTTTTTTTTAACCTGGAAAAATTCATTCCAAACCTAGACCCACGCAGCCATATCGCTGGCGACCATAGCAGAGATAAAGTCTGGAGCCTGATCAATCCAGGAGAGATCAATAGCTCCTGCCCTGAAGCTGTAGGCAGCTAGTTCATGGGCAGCCTTATTACAATCTCGACTACAAAAACTGAACTTAAATGACTAAAAGTTTGCATGGCACAAACTGCGTGTCTCCCGTAGAAGAACACCAACCATCGCTCGCTCATACTCATTAGTGTGCAGCGCCTTCACCAGAACTTGGCAATCGGACTCCAGCACCAGCCTATGGACGCCTAGTTTGGCGCTCGCTTCTGTAGCCTTGACACATGCCAGCGCCTCCGCATGTAATGGACTGGAGAGATGCTCAAGGGTGCCCGCTTTAGCTGCCAAGAAAACACCCTGGTCATCACGAATCACACAACCCCAGGCACCCCGTCCTGACTCCTCATAAAAAGCTGCACCAAAATTTACCTTGACTGAATCTGCTGGGGGTGGTTGACAGCCTTTCTGAATAATCACACTCCCAGGTTGTACCTTGTTCTCTCCCTTGTAATCCTGTAGGTGTCTCTGGATATTGTGTAAAATATCATCTGTAGACCTCAGTTTATCACCTGCATTCACCTTGTTTCTAGCATTCCACCACTCCCAAAGCAAGATGAGACTAGTGTCCCGCCTTGTGCTCTGTAATTTCCATAGATGATCAAACACTTGCCTTGGGCTAGTATAGTTTAGCATAGCAATCCTTGTGTCCTCCAGATCAAGAGTGCGCCAAATCTGCCTCACTGTTTTGCATTTCAAAGAGAGATGGCCGCCGTCTTCATCAAAGCGGTTACAAACGGGGCATCTGGTGTCAAGCTCAACTTTCTTCCGCTTGATGTTCATACGAAGAGGAAGGCTATTAAGAGCAAATCGCCATAAGAAAATCTGGATCTTGCCCGGCCTGTTCAAAGTCCACAGTCGCTGCCATTCATCCTTTCCCTTTTCACTTTCGTGGAGGTTCCCGCGTCGCGACACAATTTCATATCACGTAACCTGGCTCCCACTTGGTATGCAGATTTCACTGAGAACTTGCCCTTAGGATCAAAATGCCACGCAACATGGTCCTCCATCTCAGCTCTTATCGGTATTTTCAAAATTGCATCCACATCTGCAGCATTGAAAAGATCCTGCAATAGTTGCTCGTCCCAGCCTTCAGTGACAGGATCGGTCAGGTCAGAGACCCTAATGATGATCGCGTTGCCTCTCAAGGACGTTGGACAGCGAGTATCACCTCGTGGGATCCATGGGTCTTCCCAAACTTTTATATTTTCACCCGAACCGACATGCCAAATAATTGCCCCCTTTAGAAGTGCAACTCCCTTTAGGATACTGCGCCATGTATATGAAATGCCGTCCTTCTCTGTGGCCTCAAGCAGCGAACAGTTCGGTAAGTAGCGTGCCTTAAGCTCCTGCGTGCACAGCGTGTCCGGGGCGTCAATGAGCCTCCAGCCCTGTCAAGATAGCATGGCGAGATTGAAAATATGAAGGTCTCTAAAGCCCAATCCGCCATCCTTCTTGGATCTTGTCATCCGCTCCCAACTCACCCAATGGCACTTGTTAGTCTTATCCTGCTGGCTCCACCAGTACCTCGCAATGAGCGCACTGATCTCTTCGCAAAGTTGCTTAGTGAGATCAAAGCATGACATAGCGTATGTAGGTATTGCCTATGCTATTGCCTTTATCAACACCTCTTTTCCGTCTTTCGACAATAGCTTTTCCTTCCACCCTTGTATGCGTTGCCAAATTTTTTGCTTGAGATATTCAAACTCCTTTCGCCTGCAGGCCCCAATGTGTACTGGCAGTCCCAAGTATCGTTGATTAAACGATTCTGTTGCAATGCCCAGCCCAGCGAGGACCGCTGCTTTGGTGGTTGCCTTTGTACCTTTGTTGAACATTTCTGTGCACTTCTCCTTATTGATCATCTGCCCGAACTGCTCTTCATAAAGCGCAAGAATCTGTTGGATCTTTGCAGCACCTTGAACCGTTGCTTTCATAACAATTAAAGAGTCGTCGGCGAAGAAGAGGTGGTTAATATTTGGTGCCCCCCTACAGATCTGAACCCCTTGAATAGTACCCTCAGATTCTGCATGCTGTAGCAAAGAAGAGAAGGCTTCTGCACACATGATAAATAGATATGGCGATAGAGGATCCCCTTGACTGAGCCCTCTCTGTGGAAGGATCACCTCCGATAGGCTACGGTTGTACTTCACCCAGTAAGAGACAGACCGAACACATTTCATGATAGTGCTCACCCACTGCTCCGCAAAGCCCATCTTGATCATCATTCTTTCCAAAAAACACCATTCGACCCGGTCGTAGGCCTTGCTCATGTCGAGTTTTACCGCCACCAATCCTTCTCTGCCACCCTTCTTTTTGTGCATCAAGTGTGTGATCTCATACGCAAGCAGAACATTGTAAATGATCATTCTCCCCGGGACAAACGCAGATTGTGTTGGCGAGGTAATTTCCGGTAGGATCTCCTTGAGCCGGTTTGCTAGTACCTTTGAGATCAACTTGTATAGTATGTTGCAGAGGCTTATACGTCTAAATTCAGTCACTCTTTCCGGGTTCTTCACCTTCGATATAAGCACAATCGTGGTCTCATTCCATCCCACTGGCATCGGTCCACCATTCAGCACCTCAAGAACCTCTTCTTTCACCTTCGTTCCAACAAGCTCCCAGAACTTTTTATAGAAGATCGCCGACATCCCGTCAGGTCCTGGTGCTTTCAAGTCGCCAATAGAGTCCAAGGCCTCTTTAACTTCCTGCTCATTGAACCCGCGTGTGAGACGAGAGTTCATATCTGGTGTGACCGACTTGGGAACATATGATAAGACATCATCATTTGCGGGACCTGCAGAAGACGTGAACAAACTTTTGTAGTGGTTAGTAATAAAATTCCCTATCTCCACTTCTCCCTCCACTACTTCTCCTCCACCCTTCCTTAACTTCTTTATCGTGTTAACTTTCTTCCTCTCATTCGCCTGTGCATGGAAAAAAATTGTGTTCTTGTCACCCTTTTCCAACCAGTTCACGTGAGACCTTTGGCGCCAATATAAATTGTATTGATCCTCCAATCTGTTAAGTTTATAGCGTAGAAGATGCTCACGATTAATTTGCTGCTGGTCCAGACGGCCATGCCTGCACTGCTCAAGTTCTCTCCTCGCTTTTTTAATGCGTTCCTTCAGTTCTCCAAGGACCTCCCGGTCCCACTTTGTCAGCTCGCCACCCACCTTGTTTAAGCGCTCCCGAACTGACACACTCCCTCCTCGAAAGCTGCATTCCATGCCTCCTCAACCACCCGCGCACAATCCTCCTCCAGCAGCCATTTTGCTTTGAACCGAAACACACCACCTCCCTGATTCACTCCAGCCTCCTTTCCCATACCGTCGGCCATAACTATAATTGGCCGATGATCAGAGTGACGGGGGTACCC
The DNA here is from genome assembly GCA_021605205.1 of Aegilops longissima. Lineage (NCBI taxonomy): Eukaryota > Viridiplantae > Streptophyta > Magnoliopsida > Poales > Poaceae > Aegilops > Aegilops longissima. Next base: position 108,000,093 of record CM038682.1, on the reverse strand, counting down.
ATTTATAACCTTGTACAGAGGGAAGACCCCCCTCCAATGATTGCATGCCACTGCTCAGTCAAGGCGCTCCCTCGTGTAGCCCTGCACTTGATGCCAGTTGTTGCGCCAGGTAAAGGGGTCACCTTCAAAGCCTAAATCCTCCAGACCACACACCTCCAAAGTATCTCGGAACGCATCCATACAACCTTGGCTTCGAGCTGGTCCACCCTCCTTCTCATTCGCAAACAAAATTTCATTAAAGTCCCCAAGACAAATCCATGGAAGATCTACCAGACCGTGCAAAGATCTCAAAGCCTCCCAAGTCTTCCCCTTCTCACCTGCTTTGGACTCCCCGTACATGCCCGTCAACCTCCATTGCACTCCGTTGTCCTCCACCACCACTGCATCTATGTAATACTTGTCTTTCCATCTCAGTCTCACATCAACCCCTCTGCGCCAAAAGAGCGCCAGCCCGCCCCGACGCCCAACCGGATCCTTCACCACCATGTTAGGCAAACCCAATTTCCACCTCAAGTGCTCCATCTCCCTCTCATAGAGCTTTGTTTCTGAGAGAAAGAGCACATCGGGATCTTCTACCTTCTGCAGCTCCAGAAGGTTACGAACGGCCGTAGGGTTCCCAAGCCCCCTGCAGTTCCAAGCAGTGAGCTTCATTGGTACTTGCAGGGCTGTTCCGACAGCCCCGCTCGTTGCTTTTCGTTGCTGCTTCCTCTACCTTGCTCTTCTTCAGGCTCTCCGTCACCCCTCCCTCCACCTCCATATCCTCCCCTTGTCTCTTCCTTCCCACATGGACGTCCAACTTCTGTTGGTTACCCTTCCCTCCATCCCTCCTCTGCCTCTTAAACTTGCTGCCCTGCCCTGCTTCCCTTCTAGATGTGTCCCTCTCTTGATTCTTCTACGAAAGCCTGACCTTTATCTACTACCACTATAAAAGGAAGAGAGGGGCAGATCCAAACAATCACATTCATTCATCATCAAAATCTAATAGCTCTTAATCCTCCGGTGTTTAACGCTGCAAGCCACGCATTAAGCCACTAACCCATCGATCGCTAACCCTCACCGTCGCTAAAAAACCACCGCGAACACGACCTTTCGCCCGAACGGACGCCACAGCACGGCCGCACGACCTCTCCCCCAACTGATGCCACAGCACGATCGCAGGCCGCACGACCTCTCGCTGCGGGAGAGAGCCGTCGCGCCCCGAGGGAGCCGCCGGCCCCCGACAGCCGTTCCTCCCTTCACCGCAGGAGAGAGCCGCCCCCCGCCGTTCCTCCTCTCACCGCAGGAGAGAGCCGCCGCTCCCCTGCCGTTCCTCCCTTCGCTATGGGAGAGAGCCGCCACGCCCTTCGCCACGGGAGTTGAGCTTCAGCTTGGCCTCCGCCCTGCTGTTCCTCTTCTGCTTCTCGTCGGCCGCAAGTAAGTTTCTTGTACACTGAAGCTCAACTGTTCCTAATCTATTGAATACAGACTACCTGCCTTTTTGCGTTCTGATGAATTTTGGCCCTCTTAGACTCTGTTTCACATTTGCCTTGCATTTCAACCAAAGGGATTGAGTTGCCTTTCGACCAAAGGAACTGATACAAATGCATTGTGAACAACTAGGTGGTAACAGAACATCAATTGAAGTGGAAAGATGGGGCAGCGGCAGCGTGCCAGACTGTCTTGGGCTCCCGTCCCTTGTCGTAATCAAATCACAACCATTGTTGGTGATGCTTCAGTTAACATTCCCATCTTTCTAGCCACTACAACGATAATCGGGTATTTATGAGTCATCAAACTAAAGTTGGCTTCTTCATCTGTATTTCTTAGATGTGTGCCGAGATAGTAGCGAGGCTTTGTTCTTATTTCTAATAATTAGGTGCAGATATTTAGACATTTGCTTTAGTGATTACAAACTAAAGAATGTGGACTGATTTGTTAATTTAATTGTCAAATTTGGTGTTGTCGGATTTCAATTTGCAGATCAATATTCAATGCATGAGAAGCATGTATTATGTCATTTTCTTCTGTCAATATTTAGTTTGAACCAATTAGGCGAACAATTCGTGCTAATTTCTATTCATACGTGGTCTCTGTGTATAGAGGCTCCGAGAAAGAAGGATGGGTGTGTAATACGTAGTCATGTATTAGTTCATTCTTTTCCACTTACAAATGTTTTAAGAAATCAATTAGCCTGCTTCGAAGCTGGGACCCATGAGTGTTATTGTGCAATTCCACATTCCAGATTATAATGAGGATCATGGAGCTGTAGGTAGAATGCAATGACTTACAATAATGTCTACTGACTTTGCAAGAGGTTTCTTATCAAACTATTCACATATTATTTATATTGTGCATGCTATTTGAAGGTGAATAACTATCTTTCACAATTGTGTACATTTGGTAAATTATTGTCGTCCCTATGTAGCAACTTTCACTTTATATAGAGAAATTATTTCATGACACTACATGATTCAGGGAGAACATACACACGATTGGGACAAAAAACATGGGGTGCCGACAAATGGGTGCCTCTCTCAGAAGGGATCAGGTGGAGGCTCACCGGCTGCAGCGATGGCCACTAGCGTGAGCTGTGAAGCGCGTGGAGGCGAGAGCCTCATGGCCTGTTGATACGACGCATAATTGCAACCCTCCAATTCATGTAAGTTTGTGGATTGTGTTCTTAGTTGTCTAAGTTGTTATAGACGCGGATAGTGTGCAAAATGGTGGAATGGTAAGACCGATATTCTGACAGTGTGTGAGAGATTTATACTGATACTGAATTGCTAGCTGCTTGCCGATGGGAAGCTATCATTGATAGAGTATTCAGCTGGGGGCTCACGCTCACCCAAGTACATGGAGGAATTCGAGACGTCTGACATAAGTTTACTACTCCCTCCACTTAAATGAATAAGGCGCACGCACATTTCAAAATCTAACTTTGACCATCAATTTAACAGCCGGGGGTATTCCTCCTTTTTGTAAAAAAATCAATTTAACAAACCAAATGTGGGTTATACCTAATAAAAGTTATACCGTTGAGCTCATATTTGAGAAAAAAATAATACTACCTTCGTGCGGAAATACTTATCGCTCAAATGGATGTATCTAAACATATTTCAGTTCTAGATACATCCGTTCGAGTGACAAGGATTTCCGGACGGAGGGAGTAGTATAATTTTCAAGTCACATAAGTTGCACTTTGAGAAAGGATAAAATAAGCTGGCTTGATCTCTCCCTACTCCACGTTAAAGAATTTTGATTCAGCCGATTCCCTGTTCAATGCTTGTGTTTCGTACTTTCATTTAAGTTGCCTCTTTCTTCATAAAAATAAGTGTACTGTCTTTTGTGTTCCACATATCACATTTGATTTGATCTCTGTGGGGCAGAATAAATATTGTATGTTTTACATGTGGGTTGATGCACAGAAGTCATTTGCTGCACATCTTTATTCCTACAAGCTTTACTATTATAACTTGATAGCATGTGGAATTTTGGATAATTGCAGTGCCTCACCCCGCTCCACTCCATGCCAGCCCCACAATCATGTTATTGAACATTGGAGAGAAACTGAGCACCACATTTCACTTGAATTAGAAACACCAACGGTTTGGGATTATGCTCGTGACGACTATGTCCATCATGTATTGTGTCCAAAGAAGATGGTATGTGTTCATATGTAATGGTGGTGCAGTAATGGATGAAGCTCTATTGAACAAGAAAGTTAAGTTGTAATCCATGGTATGTTTCTATGTATTTTCTTTTACAAATGTGCTACTTCTCTTCTTTTAGATTGTTGGATAGTACACTGATCTGGTCGGCGTTTATTACCAGCTTATAAGTTCATTGTGACTCTGGTTTTGTGCTAATGTAGTACCGATATAAGTCACTTATGCTAGAAATCAAAGAGAATTAAATATAAGTTTCTGCTACCGCATGATACCTCTGAACGTTACACAGAAAGCTTGATAAGTGCACTGAAGAGAAACATTTTCTTGATGAAGTTGTTCTGGTTTGTAACTTTTGTATCCATAAACAAAATCTGGACTCTTTGGTTTAGCGGTGAGGTTGTATCATGCCATTGTAATTTATAATGGTTTTGAAAAAACAAAGTTGCATGTGCTGGCTAATTCTGCATGTGTGTATTTTCTTGTAACTTCTATACCTTTCTTTTTTGCTCTTTTAGGAAAACCATATGATGATTTTGATGATGCTTTTATAAGTAAAAAAAACAGATTATATCCTTCAATTCCATTCATTTTATGTGGTGTCTTTGTGTGGGTTTCGAAGGCAAAGAGTTGTGTGGTACACATGATGAGACTGAATGCTGCCATATGTTTTTAATTGAAGTCCCTAAAGCTTCTTAGGGTCTCTTTGATTCACATGATTATCTGATTATCAAAATACGGGATTAAGAAAAACCTAGGTACCATATAATTGTGTTTTACCTATCCCTTGTTAAGCCTAAAAAATTGGGTAGTCTCTCTTTAGTTCTCTTTCCCCCTCATTTTAGGCATATGTAACAATTTTAACAGATGAAATCATAACTAGAGGTCTGAGAGGATGGATTTTTTTTCTCCAATATAGAGTACAAAGAATACTTCAGGAAAAGATCCCCGGGCTTCATATCCATAGAAAATCCTATGGAATCTTTAGAACCGAAGGATCCCTGTATATATCTAACTATGTAGTAATTCATGTATTGTTCTTTTGAGAGACATTCCAAAATGGAGTACAAAGAATCCTTCGGGGAAATATCAAACCATCTCCATAGGGAAAAGATCCTTAAGATTTGCATCCTCGAAAAATCGAATGAATCAAAGGAACCCTACCTAACTTTGTTTATTAGTTGTTCTTATAAGAGACGTCATACATATGTAGGTCATTAGATTGTTTATTAGCACATTGCTAGAGAGTCTTAAAATGGCGTCCTCATATTGTTAGATATGCTAAAGAAGTGAATAATTGTGTATCAACACATTGCCAAAATCTTGATTCTTTTGCTTTTAGTTTTATGCACTCATGGTACGGGGAAGAACTAAAACAAACCAATTTGCAGGGTCAATATTCATTGTTTCACGATTTTACATTCTACTAAGCGAAAATTCCCAAGATAATGACTTTTATTCTCATTCACGATGCTTGCCAACTAAGGAAGCAATTTATGGTGCACCATACTTAGCTTCATCGACAATGAAGTTGCACACAAAATTTCCGTTGTTGTGCGAGAATTAATTACATGTATTAAGAAATAATAAGATATTTATGTTTTTTTGGCTTTGTGCATAGCTTGCCATGTTAAAGTGTTTTCTTGATTTTTATACTTTTTAATGCGATCAAAATACCTTTGTATGCATGTTAATTCTAACATATATTTGTAATATTAGTCGAGACGTGCATTTGCACGTACAAGCTTACTAGTCCCGCAAAAAGAAAAGAGAGAGAGCCTTTGACCATTGGTCTTGCGATGCCACATACACCTGCTGATGATGAGCTGCACCCGGCCGCGCATCATACTAAGCCACGCTATCTATCTCTCTCAAAAAAAAAAAAGCCACGCTATCTACTGCATAAAAATTCCGAGTAAGGTAGTAGTAGTATCATTTTGTGCTCCTTTCGCGGTAGCATCGATTGTGCGCGTGGATTGATCGTGACATCGTGTCGTGTCACACGGAAACTGTCCATGGTACTTTGGACAAGCCACGGCGCTTATTTGGTCGTATGTTGTATCAGACACATTTAGCTTCGCTTAGTGGAATTTTTTTTTTGAAACGGAGACAAAAATATTACCTCATATATTAATTTAGAAGAAGAAGCAAAAACAGAAGCATAGTTCGATGGCGTTACAACATGTCTCCAGATACAAAAGGCACTACTCTCCCGGCATGATTGCTCGCAACTTTTTTGCTCCCAGAGTGACCCACAGGGCCGCAACCCTTTTTATAAGAGTGAGCAGGATGGATGGCGGAGCGGACTTGTGACGGAAGACTTGTGCAATGCGTTCATTCCAGATGACCCAAGAGGTTAACAGTGCGAGGGAGGCCATCGCCTTCCTATTAGGGATGGAGTTAGCAGAAAGGCGTGTCCACCACTCTTTTGCAGAAGGTAGTGTTTGCCACACGTCGGTAACCAAGTAGTCTAACTGGAGCCATGCCTTCAGCATTTCCCAAACCCGAAGCGTGAAGCGGCATTTGAAGAGGACGTGATCAATCGTCTCCTGCTCACGCTTGCAGAGAGAGCATAAACCACAGTTGGGCCAACCCCGCTTGGCCAGCTTGTTGGCAGTCCATACCCTGTTTTCGGAGGCAAGTCAGGCAAAGAATTTAACCTTTGACGGCATCCAAATCTTCCATATCGTGCGCTCCTTAGTGGAAATTGACGTTGCGAGCACGCCCAACTTTTTGAGAAACGGACCGGCCCGTGTAGTTACCCTGTCTCGAGTCAGCTATTGCACTCGCACACGCATACACATACGTGTCAAAACAGTGAACGCATGACGGCGTGAGATATATTGTAGAGACCTTTTACGGTACATCAAGATAATTTGAACCGTTCATTTTTCTGGTTAGAGGGCCCAGATTAGCCAATACTACTGCAGATTTTCAGTAGTATATTGAATAGTTAAGGGCATTTTCGGTAGTTTATCAATCACATAGGCCGATTCAGGCAAGGCAGATTCATGTGTGCATATGTCAGCCGGAATCGATCTAGCGAAGGGAAGTGATCAACCTGCTGCTGTGTACGTGCACGTTCAACCAACATACGTGGATTGCGTCGTACAGCTTGGGGCAGGAACAGTCAGCTTACTTCGTCGTCGTCGTGACAGCGCCGGAAGTAATCCATGATGGCCTGGTAATTTGGATTGAGGTCAAGGCTCCACGGGAGGAAATGAAGGTCGGCACAGCCACCGCTGCTTGCTGCGTTTCTCATCTGGTGTGTCGTGTCGCAGTTGTGGCCTGAGGTGAAACCTAGTCGTCCATGCCCGACGGGTCAAGAACGGCCTCTGCGTCGGCGGCGAACTCCATGAGCTCGGCCTCCGTCGGAGTCGGGCCAAAGCTGTTGTCGTGGAAGAACTGAACCAGCGCCGATGTCGCAGCTGGCTTCGTCGGGTTTCGACGATGTCGCTGTACTCATCACTTCAGCATCGACAGGAGGTGCTGATGCTCTTGGGCTGCGATCACGGTCCGCCACTTGCGTTTAAACCACGCCGGTACGACCTCATCGCTCCGGCAGCCCAAGGATCAATGGCGACGTGGGTTGTAGACGCACCCGTTCGTGCCTTAGAGCTATTTTGTGTCGTTTTGTGCAGGCACTGACTGCAGCGGCGTTGGCATGGTGGAGAATTTGAGCCGATGCCGTGCATATAGAATTACCAATATGCCCTAAAGTGATAATTTGTTTGATCCACATCAACCGTTGGATCAACTAAATACTACCCATTATATTGGGTAGTATGATGTACCGTAAAAATTCTCATATTGTATATATGTACTGAAATAAGCAGATAAAGTTACCCGTGCTAGAGCATAGACGGCGTGGGGAAGCACGGTGTCCATGCGCGTAAGACGACACGATGTCACGGTCCCCGGCAGGCGCGCGCGTTCACAAAATCACTAGACGAGCACCACGATCAACACAGCAACCGGCTCCGGTCACCGGTCTCCCCCCACTGCGCACACCACCACCACTACGGCAAAGAGACACAACATCGACCTACGCCGACGTGCACGTCCTCGTGTAGCCCGGCACACGAAAGGGAATGTGGCTGCCACACAGCCGGCCCCGCGGCAGGCAGGCCGCCAGCCAGCTGCTTCGTTCCCTCCCATGCCTCCCGGCCCGCTTGTTTGTTCGACGCACGGACCACGGTCACCATGTGCTGTCGTCGGCCCCGGTTCGGTGCCCCGCGCATGCATACTATCCATACGTCGCGCATCAATCCCACTGTGTTGCCGGAGTAGCTAGCTCAAGGTCTTCAACTGTGATCACATTAAGCGGAACACAGTGAACTGAAGGAGACATCGGCGGCATGGAGCTGGAACTGGGGCTTGCAGCACCCAACTCCGCGGGCCGGAAGCGGTGGTCGGCGGATGCGTTAGGGGCACCCGAGGTGGCCACACGGCTGCTCTTCGTGCGCGACGGCGACCGGAAGGTGACCAGCAAGCGAGTGTTCGTGTTAAACCGTGATTTGATGGAAACTGGCTCAACGCATCTAATGCGTGGCCTATCACTTTATATAGGGTACCAAGAGGTACAATACAGATACAAATACAGTTGTCGTACAATATACAGTCTAACACCCTCCCTCAATCTTAACTATGGCATGAGGTACTCAGTAAGTTAAGATTGCGTCTACAGCCTATGAATAAAGGAAAAGACAACGGTTTGGTGAAGATATCAGCAAGTTGATCCTTGAAGGAGATGAACTTGATCTACAGGAACTTCTGTGCAACACGTTCTCTCACAAAATGATAATCAACTTCGATGTGTTTTGTTCGGGCATGAAATACCGGATTCGATGAGAGGTATGTGGCGCCGATGTTGTCACACCAAAGGAAATGAGGCTGACTGTGGGAGATCTTCAATTCTCGAAGAAGGGACTGGACCCAAATAAGCTCAGCAGTGGCATCAGCAATCGCCTTGTACTCAGCTTTAGTGCTACTCCGAGAAACTGTAGCCTGTTTCCGAGCACTCCAGGCGGTCAGATTAGGACCAGAGAATACTGCATACCCCCCCGTGGATCGCCGGTCATCTGGGTTACCAGCCCAGTCCGCATCACTGAAGGCCGAGAGCACACTAGAGGGCGCCGACCGGAGATGAAGTCCATAAGAGGCAGTGGAGCAAACATAACGCAGAATACGCTTGACGGCAGTCAAGTGAGGCTCTCGAGGGGCATGAAGATACTGGCAGACACGGTTAACTGCATACGAAATATCAGGCCGTGTGATGGTAAGGTACTGAAGAGCCCCAACAAGGCTTCTGTACTTGGTAGCACCGTCAGCAGAGAGGAGAGTCCCATCAGTAGCAGAAATAGTCTCAGTGGAGGACATGGGAGTAGTAGCAGCCTTGCACTCCAACATGCCAGCACGCCGCAAGAGATCCTGAGAGTACTTCTTCTGAGAAAGAGCAAGACCATCTTGTGGATATGTGACCTCCAGGCCAAGAAAATAGTGAAGTTTGCCCAGATCCTTGACAGCAAAATCAGAACTGAGAGCCAGAACCAAACGATCAGTCGCCGCAACAGAGGAGCTGACAAGGATGATATCATCAACATAGACCAAAGTGTACATAGTGACTTCGGTCGCTGAAGAATACACAGTGAAGTATCAGCAGTGGAGGGCACAAACCCATGAGCACGAAGAGCAGAACCCAGGCGAGCATGCCAAGCACGAGGAGCCTGTTTGAGGCCATAGAGCGCTTTCACCAAGCGACAGAGATGCTGAAGACGATCAGGGTCAACAAACCCAGGGGGCTGACGCATGTAGACCTCCTCCTGAAGAACACCGTGCAGAAACGCATTCTGAACATCCAATTGACGAAGGGACCAATCTCGTGCGACAGCGAGTGACAGAAGCAGTCGAATAGTGGTTGGCTTAACAACAGGACTGAAGGTATCCTCATATTCAAGACCATACCGTTGCTTGAAGCCCTTAGCAACCAGCCGAGTCTTGTACCGCTCAATAGAACCATCTGCATGTCGTTTGACCTTGAAGACCCATTTGGAACCAATGACGTTGATGCCTGGACGGGGAGAGACCAGCTGCCAGGTGCCATTCTGACGAAGAGCCTGAATCTCGAGGTCCATAACAGCACGCCAGTGAGGAATACTCATCGCTGGTTGATAGTGTCGGGGTTCCGCAGTAGGATCGGACTGCGCTTGAGCCAAGCAGGCAGCAATCCATGCAACAGTGCCATCATTGCGTACCTTGGGCCGGTGAATACCGCTCCGGCTGCGTGTATGCGGCCGAAGAACCACAGGAGCTGGAGGCGGGTCATTAGCTACCTCGTCAGGAGAGGCAGGCGATGGTGCAGGAGACGGGCTCCCGAGCGGTGAGGCCGCATGCGAGACAGACGCTGGCGAGTCCGGCCCAGGCGGGGAAGCTGATGCGGGCACGGACGAGGCGAGCACAGGTGAGGCCGGCCGAGGTGAGGCGGGCGATGATGACGTGGGCGGTGAAGACCGCGCAGGCGAGGCGGGAGGCATAGGAGGCCCACAGCCAGCCGACCGCGTGGGCGACGGAGCGGCTGGGCCAGGCGAAACCGAGGGGGCGGCCTCGAGACGCACGCCCGCTGCATGTCCCATGCAGCGATTGACATCGCAGTCGTCAGAAGCAGGTTCGGGCGACTCCGGTCTGGCAAGGAGCTCGAGGCGAGCGCCACGTCCGGTACCTGCACCGTGGTTAGGTAATAACACAGGCGAATATGCAACATCCTCAAAGTTGATCAGGCGAAATAAAGGAGATATTAGTGGATGATGACAATGTTGGGGAAGATGGAATATTTGAAAAAGGAAACAGATTTTCGTCGAACACGACATCACGGGAAATATAGACTCTATTTGTTGGAACATGGAGACATTTGTAGCCTTTGTGAAGAGCACTATACCCAAGGAATACACACTTTTTGGAGTGAAACTCAAGCTTGCGACTGTTATAGGGCCGAAGGTGCGGCCAACAAGCACAGCCAAAAACCTTGAGGAAAGTATAGTAAGGGAGTTCATTAAACAACAGTTCAAGCGGTGTCTTCATATTTAATACTCGAGTAGGAGTTCGATTAATCAAGAAACAAGCAGTGATAAAAGCATCACTCCAAAACCGAAAGGGCACGGAGGCATGAGCAAGAAGTGTAAGGCCAGCTTCAACTATGTGGCGGTGCTTGCGCTCAACGGCATCATTCTGCTGATGTGTATGTGGGCATGAAACACGATGAGATATCCCAAGCTTATTAAAGAAAGAATTGAGGTTGCGATATTCACCCCCCCAATCGGACTGAACATGAATGATCTTATGCTGTAGGAGTCTCTCAACATGCAATTGAAATTGTAAAAACACATGAAACACATCAGCTTTGCTTTTGAGGAGATAAAGCCATGTAAAGCAACTTTAGGCATCAATGAAACTGACATAATATTTATGACCACTGACAGTTGTTTGGGCAGGACCCCATACGTCCAAAAACACAAGCTCTAGTGGAGTAGTAACAACTCGAGATGAAGACACAAATGGTAACTGATGACTCTTTCCCCGTTGACAAGCATCACAAACTACTAAATTTTTAGAACTAGACGACGTAGGGAGCTCATGTCGATGCAAAACATGGCTAACTATGGGAGACGCAGGATGCCCAAGCCGGGCATGCCAGTGGGACGTCGACGTGCGAACAGCGCTGAAGACCTCCGGAAGGGATGGCGCCTCCAACGCATACATGCCCTGATGGATGCGACCTCTAAGCAGAACCTCCCGTGTGGCTCGATCCTTAACGAAGAGATGAAACGGGTGAAATTCACAAAACACATCATTATCATAAGTAAACTTACGAACAGATAGTAATGGACGAGTGACAAGTGGGACGCGAAGGACAATACGAAGGTGAAGGCGACGAGAGGAACTAGAAGAAGGGAGGCCTGACCAACATGAGTAATGGGCATACCTGAACCATCAGCGGTGCGGACCTTGTCACGGCCGTGGTAGGGCTCCTGCGCCTGGAGCCGACCAACATCATTGGTCATGTGCCCTGTGGCACCCGTGTCGAAGTACCAGGCGGGGTCGATCGGATACGACGGTGTGTACCCGCCTTCGTCGGGATAGGTACCGCCGGGATGGCCGGTGGAACTCTGTTCGGCGATGGCGGCTTGCTTCTCATTGCCGCGCCCGTCGTTGCCGATGCCAAGGAAATCCCTCTTGAAGCGACGGTGGCAGCGAGAGGCATAGTGCCCGTGGATGCCACACAGCTGGCAGTCGACGTTGGGGCGGCCGCGGCGATCGATGGTCACAGGAGGGCCACGGGACGACGGCGATGGAGGAGGCTTGCGGGCACCACCTCCCATGGGCGGGCCAGCAGTAGGGCGAGGTGGACGATGGCCACCAGTAGCAGCACCACGGTAGGCGGCGTGGACCTGAGGGTCGTTCAGCTGCATCTCGGCATGGCGGGCGTCAACGCGTTGCTCGGTGGAGATGAGGCGCGCATACAAGTCCCGGGAGGACAGGGGCGTCTCACGACCCCGCACCGCCTCAACCAGGTTGTCGTAGTCCTGATCGAGGCCCCGAAGAACGAAGTCAGTGAACTCCGTATCACGAAGCGGCTCCCCGATAGCGGACAGGGTGTCGGCGATCGTCTTGATCTTGTTGAAGTAGACGTGCGCAGAGGAGTTGAGCTTCTTGCACTCAAGGAGTTGTTGACGAAGGGCCGACGCGCGAGCCGATGAGTGAGCCGAGAAGTTGTCCGCCATCGTCGCCCAGACGTCGAGGGACGTGGCGGTGAACACCACCAGCCCAGCAACTCCTTCCGTCAGGGAGGACTGAAGCGCAGACAGGATGGCCTGGTCCTATGCGACCCAGGCGCGGTACGACGGATTCTCGGCTGAGACCCGGGCTCCGGTGGCCGTGACCGCAGGGACGAGGCGGGGCGGGCACGGGTGGCTCCCATCGACGTAGCCTTCGAGATGACGGCTGCGAAGGAGCGGTAGGATCTGCGCCCGCCAATACATGTAATTATCCTACGTGAGGCACACCGTGATAGGTGCATGAGCTGATAGGGACCATTGCCCGGGCCGTCGGCGACCGGGGATCCAGCAGGGGCGGCGACATCGGTCGCGGTGGAGATGATGGGCCGCGTCACGACCTCGGGCACGGCCGAGTAGGGGCCGAGGGACGGTGAGGCCGGGGGCGCCGATGGGGTCGGGGGTGGCACCGCGCCAAACGGCACCAGCGGCGCCGACGCGTAGGACGGCAGCGGAGGGAAGAACCCTGGGGCGAACTGCGACGAGCCGAGGTACAGAGGGCGTGAGGTGGTGGACGCGGCCATCTGGCTCGTGGTGCTGGCGGCTAGGATCGCCGCGAGCTGGGGCCGGATAAAGGGCGCCACCACGGGTGAGGTTGCGGAGGTGGGCAGGGCATCGGAAGAGGCCGAGGGAGCGCCAGAGGAGCTCATGGCGATGGAGATCTTGGCGGCGGCGCGGCAACCAAAGAGGCGGCGGCAGCGGCCAAGGACAGGGGGCGGCGGCTAGGGTTGGCGAAACCTAGTCTGATACCATGTTAAACCATGATTTGGTGGAAACTGGCTCAACGTATCTGGTGCGTGGCCTATCACTTTATATAGGGTACCAAGAGGTACAATACATATACAAATACAGTTGTCGTATAATATACAGTCTAACAGTTCGATCGATCGTTCCTTGATCGTTCGTGTCAGACGCAAACGCACAGACAACGCACCATGCATTTTCTGCTATATATATATATATAGGGATTGTCTATTTGTCACCCTGGGTGAGGAATAGTTATTCTTCACCCCCCTCTATTTTACCATCAATGCACCGTAATTTTACGTTTCGTAAGTTTTGTCTGATTTTCGACATAAAAGAGACCGTGAAAATATATCATCGTCGTAAAAATATTTTATGTTCTATAAAATTACAAACGTAAAAGCATAGTGTAAAATACACATAAACTGCAAATTTTCTTTTCTTATGACCTATATTTTTATTTTCTTATGTCAAATATTACGTAGTGAATGAATACTGAATGTAACTATTTGAATTCCAAACGTAATTTAATTATGAAATGATCGTAAGATTACCTCGGTGAAGAATAAGTTATTCTGCACCCAGGGTGATAAATAGCATCACTATATATACATATATATATATATATATGTATATATACATATATGTATATATATATATATACAGTGTGTGTGTATGTGTGTGTGTGTGTGTGTGTGTGTGTGTGTCTGTCTCGGAGGAAGAAGCTGGTGGGGTGGCCGCCGGCGAAGAGCGCGCACCGCTGCCAAAGCGGAGGCGGCGGCCACGTGAAGGTGAAGATGCAGGGGTACCCGTCGGGACGAAGGTGAACCTGTCCCGCCACGCCTCCTACAACCAGCTCCACCTCATGTTCCCCTCCGCCATTCACCAAGGTGATATACACATCCATCTTCAAAATTCACCGACTTTCACTCACAAAGCTCGATCGATCCCTTGACATGAGTTGATTTCAACCTGACGCCCGCGCGCAGATGCACGAGACGAGCTGAACCGGGACGCCCACCGCCATGGTAGTCGCACTCAGACGACATTCATGGTCACCTACGAGGACGGTGATGTGGACCGGATGCTACGAGGGAGGTGACAAGCAAGTGAGTGTTCGATCGATAGTTCCTTGATCGTTCGTGTCGGACGCAAATGCACCGATAACACACCATGCATTTTCTGTTGTGGGGCTGAGCGAAGTACACTATATGTGTAGGAGGAAGAGGCTGGTGGGGTGGCCGCCGGTGAAGAGCGCGCACCGCCCGCGCAGCCGCAGCAACGGGCCACGTGAAGGTGAAGATGAAAGGGGTGGCCATCGGGAGGAAGGTGGACCTGTCCCGCCACGCCTCCTACCACCAGCTCCACCACACGCTCCGCCTTATATTCCCCTTCGCCCTACCCCCATTAACCAATGCGATAATGATACACCCATCTCCAAAACCCGATCGCATAACTTGATTTGAACCTCACGCCCGCGCGAGATGAACTGAACCGGTACGGCCACCGCCATGGTAGTCACACTCGCACATTACCTACGAGGACGGTGATGGGAACTGGCTGCTCGTCGGTGACGTGCCATGCATGGGGGTAAGTTGTTGATTCACTCTCGTCTCGTGGATGCATACGTATACTGAACAATACAGATTTTTGCCATGCATCTGGAGTACATACTAGTATATCAAACCGACAACGCGTGGTATTGAATGAATCACCTGCAAGGACTTTGCTAGGTCGGCCAGACGGCTCAAGATACTACTCACTAGATTGGCAACGCGCCAAGGCGCGAGGGTGCCTGGCTCAATATACTATTCAAGCGCTAAAACAAAGCATTTAATGCTGCCAAATGAAAATTAGAATGATTGTTTGGGATGGATCAACCCAGTACAGTTGGCAAATGTGAATTAGAATGATTGCTTACGATAGTTCAACCCACTAAGTTAAATCAATAGCGTGGAACATTTTCTCAAAGCAATACAAAGGGGCAGTAAAATTGGATATAACAAAAGCAAAGCAAGCAGGATGCAAAATAGAACAGTTGATGTGGAAGTTCATGCCAAAGTGGAAATATAAATATATAATTGGTTGCAGAATTAAGCCAAGATGATGGGTCCTCGGCAAGTACTATAGTTGGGTTATTGGATAGCAAAAGCAAACCATATAGTTCTGCTAAAGCTCCAGAACCGGAAGTGCATCAGTGTAACTAATATGTAGTCAACATAAAGAATGTTACATAATTCTTAGAGCAGGGCACTCTTACAAAAGGCGAGGACAATTAGACAGTAGTTTGCACAACATATCACAGTAGCTAGTGATGGATTGAATCACAAACAACAAACACAGTAGTCTACAAGACCATCGCATGCACCAAAAGATGGCCAAACACATGTGCAAAGGAATAAAGAAAGCACATACACCAGCCAAACCTCTAGCTTATAAACTGGAAATCTCTATGTTCTCAATTGATGGTTGAGACATTGTCTCTCCAACAAATATAAGAGGTCACGACTTTGTAGGCAAGCACAATGTGACGCCCGGATAATTAAGGTACAGTAATCCTCTGCTAATGATACCACGTCATTGCTTTTACTGTTGCTAAATCCCGCGTTGATTCAATTTGGTTCAAATTCAAATTTAAAAATAAAAGTCTAAATTTCAAATTTCTCAAACATACAAAATAAAATGTGCAAAGTGTGGAAAATAATCTTTGGATATTTATCGTATAGAAACCACACTTCTATAATGTGTTTAAATGTCCCAAAATAAATAGAACCGTGGCTTAAACAATTATATAAATGCCTTTTATAATTTCTGAAATATTAAACTATTTTATTTATGAGTGAAAGTTTTTGTGGCAGAGGGTTAAGCTAAAACACTAATTTAGGTGTGGGTCTCATATTTTTAATAAGCTAAAATAAAAATAAAATAAAATGGGAAAACAATAAACAGAAAAGAATAAAAGAAAACATTAAAGAAAATGTAAAAGATAAAACCTCCCCTCCCCTGGGCCTTGGCCTAGCTAGCTGGCCAGGCCAGCCCACCGCACCCCGTCCCCCTCCTCTGTTCACAGAGGAGGCGTGGACAGCGCTGATGGCCGCCACGACCCCGGCCATCGCCGTGGCACCCATCCACGCCCCCCTCCAGCGCCTATACCTTCCCCCTGGACGCTCCTCACTCCCCCGGTCGAACCCTAGCCGCCACTTCTTCCCCCCTCGCGCCATTGTTCGCTCCCCTGCACACACCCGACGCCTCCACCGTCATCGCCTTCGTCGAGCTCGCGACCACCGTCGCCCCCTCGCCTCGTCTCCGTGCTAGATCGGACCACCGCCGTCCCCTGCTTCCTCTTCGCCGACCAGACCAAGCCGGGGAGCGCTGCATCGAGCCCCACGACGCCTTTCCTCCTCCTCGGGTCGCCGGCGAACTCCGTCGATTCCGGCCACCCTGCTGCTACTAACCTGTCGCCGGCCTCCGTGAGCCACCCGGTGAGCACCCCTCTTCCTCCCTCTCTGCTCTGACCCGCTCCACTGCCGTCACGCGCTACCGTCGCTACCGTGCTCCGGCCAGTGGCGGAGGTAGAGGGTAGCCAGGGTGGGCCATGGCCCACCCTGAGATTTGAAAACAACCTTTATAGCATAGTAGAAAAGCTAAAAAATAAAAGAAAAAAATATGTGTACATGTACAGTACACTGCTGGCCCACCCTGGCCCAGTGGGCTAGGTCCGCCACTGGCTCCGGCCGGACCTCTGTTTCCACTGTCGTGGTTGTTGCCACCGTTGTAGTCAGCCCCGTATTGAGTTGACCCCGCTGACGAGCTCCTGGGGACCCAAGGAAGCTCGTGTGCCCCGTAGTTGCCGATCCGTTGAGCTCCGCCCTCTGACCGCCGCCGCTGTCGCGCCGGCCTCCAGTCGTGCCCTGGACGCGTCGCTCGCACCGCGACCACTGCTCCTCCTCCTGCGCTGCCTGCTGCTTGTTGTCGCAGTGACGCGCCCGGACCTTGGCTCCCCGCGCCGTCCCGCGTTGCCCGCGCTTCGCGGCCTTCCGCCCGCCGCTGCTCCCGCGAGCAACCGCTGCCGCTGGACTGCTGCTACCTGCTGCTTTTGCTGCAATGTGTGCACGCCCATGTCGTGCCCGTGAGCCTCTCTGGTCGCGCGCCCCTGCACGCCTCGCTCGCCCGCGTGCCTCGCCGCAGCCCTGCTGCTCCTCGCCGCTTCGCTGCCCCTAGCGCCGCTGCTTGCTGTAATACTACTTGTAGCTACTGTAGCTACTAGCTAGCTTTCCTATTTCTACATTGACTAAGCCCTTAAACTGCCCCTAATCAGCGGTTAAACAGTTGTTAATATGTCTAAAAAATATATGCGATGGTAGTACACTTGACAAGGCTAAAATGTGTTCATTGGACCAAATCCATTTGATGCATGGAATAAATCCTGTGAAAAATCACAAAACGCAATCTTTTGTTAACAGAAAATAAAATTGTGTGTTGCGTGCTGTGTGTGTGGCCGGCTTGGCCACGGGCCACGGCCCACTTCCGTGCGTGGCCGGCCCTTGTGTTAATTAGGACTAATTTAGCTTACGAGTATTTTAGTACTAGTCTAGTCTTTAGAGCAAATGACATGTGGCCCTATTTGACCCTGTTCACCAGTCAATAGTTGATTGGTCAACTGCTGACTGGACACCCCTGGACCCCACCAGACAGCCTTTGTGGCTAGCACATGGCTGGGTACACTTGGTATTTTCTGTTTATTTGCGAATTAAAATAAATGCCGAAATCATTTAAAACTTTGATAAAATCATAGAAAATAAACTGTAGCTCGGTTGAAAAAGTTTTATACATGAAAGTTGCTCAGAAAAATGTGAAGAGTCCGAATACGCAGTCCGTTCATCTGTCACACATCCCTAGCATAGCGAACATGCAATCTTTCCCCTCCGGTTCGTCCGTCTGAAAATGCCTAACTCCGGGAAAACTTTTCGGATGTTATCCCCTTTCGCCGGTATCGTGTAGCACCGTGTTAGAACATGTCTAGCTCTGCCTGTTGTCCTGTTATGCTCTTGTTTGCTTTGTATTTACTGTTTCTCCCCCTCTTCTCTCCGGTAGACCTCGAGATCGCTGCTGATGCCCCTGTGATCGACTCCTTCGACGACGACCCTCCTTCTCGCCTGAGTAACCAGGCAAGCCCCCCCTTTGATCATCCCGATATCGCCCATTCCATTCTCTCATGCTTGCATTAGATTTTGCTACTGTATTTGATTGCTCCTATTACGATGCATAGCCCGCTTTTGTAACACCTTATTGTTACCTACACCTTATCCTAAACTGCTTAGTATAGGTTGGTTAGAGATCCATCAGTGACCCCCACTTGTCCTTGTTGCCCCTGCTTCATCATCGACGCCTCGATCAACGTGATCGACGACCAGAGCCCGACACCTCACATCACATCACGCCCCTTTAGTTGTTCGGCTCTGCAGAGCTACTTTCGAGTGTCGAGGGTGATCCCTCATAATGCACTCCTGATGATAATTCTGTATTGTAGATATTCGGCCGTGGTCATCGAGGGTGATTTCCTCCTTCACCATTCCCGATACGGCTCTGTCATGCAACCCTCAAGTGTGAACCTCGAGGGTGGTTCCTCTTACGTTCACCTTGATGATTACATCGAGTGGAATCCACCGGGGGTGATTCCTTGGGTTTTCCCCTTGATGTGTGGACACACAGTTACCTTGACTTTACTGGAGACCGTTGTGAAAGCCGGGCGGGCCCGGAGAGCACCCGTGCGATGTGACAGTGGCGGCTGGTTGTTTAGCGTTATCACCCGGGAGGGGGTGATAGCTCCGGACTTGTCCCGACAGCCGTCACTCCTTTTAATAATGCACTAACAGGTTTGGGTATTTGTTCTGAGTTGGCCTTTGGCCTTTACGCACTAACCACCACACGAGAATAGTTATGGGCCTCGACGTCGTGGTATCAGCCGAAGCTTTGTCAGACGTCCAGTTCAGCAGTGTGGCACAGTCGGATCGTGCTGGCCATCCGAGGCGGTGCTGGTATTCACCTGGCATAACGACCGGAGTCTTTGCGGGCGATGGGCCCAAGACCCCGGCGCTTAGGATGTAGACCAGCGGGGACCTCTCTGCTGTGCCTAGGTAGGGCTCTGACGTGTTGATCTTCCGAGGCGGGCATTGGCCCCGAAAGGTGTGTCCGCCGAGTGATCGGCGTGTTGGGTAACGTGGTGCATCCCTGCAGGGAAGATCTTTATTCGAATACCGTGTCCACGGTAATGGACGTTCAGACTTGTATCCTGATCTTATACAACTAGAAATGGATACTTGATATGTGATGGATATGTTGGCTCCGGGATTGCTTTCTCGCAGGGAGTCGAAGAAGGATCTCTGGGCCTTAATGTTACAACATGCTTGTTAATTAAACTGCTATTCTATACTCTTCTACATGCTGCAAGATGCTTGGAGCTGCTTGAAGATGCTAGTCTTCGTTAGGCTAGGCCTTCCCCCTCTATTCTAGCATTCTGCAGTTCAGTCCATAGATACAGCCCTTCCATTTGATACCAATGCATACTTAGTATAGATCTGATGCTTGCGAGTACTTTGGATGAGTACTCACGGTTGCTTTGCTCCCCCTTTTCCCACTTCCTTCTTCTTTCCGGTTGATGCAACCAGATGGTGGATCCCTGGAGCCAGATGCCACCGCCGACGGATACTACTACATGGAGGCCACCGAAGACCAGGAGTACTTAGGAGGTCCCAGGCAGGAGGCCTTGCCTCTTCGATCGTGTTGCTTTTGTGCTAGCCTTCTTAAGGCATCCTTGTTTAACTTATGTCTGTACTCAGATATTGTTGCTTTCGCTGACTCGCTTGTGCATCGAGCTATGTATTCGAGCCCTCGAGGTCCATGTCTTGTAATATAAAGCTTGTATTATTTTAATTTGTGTCTAGAGTTGTGTTGTGATATCTTCCCGTGAGTCCCTGATCTTGGTCGTACACATTTGGATGCATGATTAGTGTACGGTCGAGTCGGGGGCGTCACACACAAAGAGATCAGATTCTTCAATAACTTGCCGATTCAGATGCAATAGCACGGCCATCATCAGCACATATAACAAATACAGAGATCTGCATCAAGGCCATCATCAGCACATTTGCATTTTATCTCCTTTAGAATTTCAACATATAAAGAAGAGAAACAATGCATATATCCGTAAAAAGGCCAACACAAGTAAACATTAAAAGAAAGGGGTGGAAAACTAAAGAGTGGATGAGCTCACCAAAGGCTCATGACCACAATGACACATGTTGCCATACTAACGAACACTGCCTAGTTTACATCAGGGGTTTGCAGATGTTACAATCTGCTATCTAAAACAGTCTGACGTAAAGTAGCTACAACGTTAACTAAAAACTAAACCTACAACTATCAGCTCTCTTATATTAGAGTAGCATGGTGCAATTCATACAAGGCAAAAAAACACATCAGTTCGAAGCTATTAGAAACAGGGGCTCAAGTGTAGTTTAAAACTAAAACAACTAAATGTAGTCTCTCTCTCTCTACCTCCCTCTAAATAAAGAGAAAACAGGGACTAAAGCACATGCCACTTATGCATTTTATCGACAATTTAAACATACAAAGAAGAAACAGTGGATGCCACTATTAATGCAGCAAGGGATCTAAAAAATTTCCAAGGCGCAAGTAGCCCAAGCAATATATATAGGAGAGGGATATTCTACCATAGCTTGCTGGGGAAATAGCTATCGGAACCGTCGGTGTGTGCCTCGTGATTCGAACTGTTCACATGGGCAAGTACCTTACCTTCTCTATAACACTTACTATTGATTAGAGTAGCTATTTTATAAAAGGTTTTAGATATCATGAATCTCAGTTTCTTAGCTTTAATAGTCATGAAAAAGAGCTCCAACCTCGAGTGCGTAAATAGATCCAATAAAGACATCATAGCAGAGTACATCCAACAAAGACCAGAAATTAATTGGACCCAACAATCAAGGAATATCAGAAATCCTTATATTGGAAGGAATAGCATAGGTTGCAAATAAAAATATATTATTCCTAACAATGTGCTTACATTTATTTTTGCTTGTGTCGCAGTAATGAAGATAAAAAGGAGCATCGAGAGGGAATTACTCAAAGTAAGCCCATGTGTAGAAGTACATCATTACAGAAAGGCTACCTATACCGTAGAACAAATGTAATTGAAAGTAGAGCACAAAGAGGCTCCTAATTTTCAGACGAGGTGACCATACCTTGTGAAGAATTGACAATACCTCCCTCGCAACCTCCTCCTCTCAGCTCTCATCGGCACACACACCACAGTCAGCCGACAAGAGAAGGGGATAGGAAAAGAGCTCCAACCTCGAGTCAGCACACGAGCTGCTCCTGGTTAACATAAAGCATAATTTCTACCTCTGAGGGTACTCCATGCTGATTGCTTGCCAACACATGGGACACTAAGAGCTTCTCTGGCATCCACAACAAGAATAGCATTAGCACATCAGAAACTATATGATAAGGAGTCGCAACACAAAGAAGTGGTAAACCAAATCAACCAATAGTTAAGAAGAGTCAACTCTTCTGAATTACAAGCGGCACCCAACTGTGATCAAGCTACTATATAGATAACATGGTGTTTCATCTGAAAGCTCAGAATCATTGGCAGAATCATTCAGCAGCCAAACATATAAATTACAACTCTTAAAAAATATAATGTGGTTCTCAAATCAATTCGTTCATGTTTCAAATTTTATCATGAACAAACTAACAGCAGCAAAATGCATACTTGTATGATAGCAAAATCCTATATACCATGTAGTCATCAACATTGAGCCGCAGAACGACAAGATCAAACTAAGACTCAGGCCTGCATAACCATAGAAAGAAAAGGATCGTCGACAAAGAGGAGAAACTCAAATCAGGAAGCAGCTACTGGTTCCTCTAAAATTCATTTAGATGACAAAATGTGGGAAGAAAAAAGAACAGGTCTTGATTCCTCTAAAAATTGACTTTAGATGACAAGCCATGGTAAGAAAAATCAGGAAGCAACAACAAAGGGAGAGAATCGATCATTCGTTGTCCTAAGCCACAAAAGCATCATACAGCGGCAACAACAATGTGCACCATAGGGGGGAAATCCCTAAATGAAAGGCACAAATGAGCAACATTGCAACAAATGCAAGGAAGCATATATTACAAGGAGTCCAAAATAATATTTTCATTCAGCAAGGTACCATGGTTGAGTATGCTTGCACATCCTAGTTGTCACTCCTTAAGACAGACTGTTTTGTGCATAATGGTGAACATTTTTTATCCTTTTATATTAAGAAATAAAAGGTTTATTATGGCCTTTCATCAATGATTTAGTTGCGCCTGAACCTATAATAAGTAACAGTAAACCAGAAGAAACAATTATTCCTAGGAGGCATGTTGCCATCAAGTTTCTTGTTGGACTGCCTAATTTTGACATCTAACAATGATGCATATCATTTTAGAAGACTAAATATCTTACCCTGGATCTGTAAATGGCAGTTGGTGCTATTAGCGACACATCAATTTACTTCCACCCCCTCTGCATTATCTTTCCTCCATTGAATGATGCTGAGAACAATTCCTTGAACCTGCAATTGGAGATCATATTTTAAACTAAATTAGTTTCTAATCAATAAACCTGCAATTGGAGATCATATTTAAACCAAATTAGTTTCTAAGGCAATAACCAGTAGTAAAGCTAGCAAGAACAATTAGTTCATTACCTAATGCAATATCTACTCCAAGACCATCGCCAAAAATCTTACTACCTCTTGCACACCTAAAATCAGTTACCTGCAGATTCCCTATCATCCTATGTTGGTCTTCAACATGATTGTTGATTGTTCCAATATTTTACTATATGGGAAGAAAGAACAAACATAAAAATTATAGACCTAGCTACTTTAGCATGTATATGATTATGATCCCAAAAAGTAACTGGTTCTGTTGTGTGGACAAAAGGCGAATCAACAGAAATAACATATCCTTGTGTGTGCACTCGACTAAAATAAATGACCCCTTACATGGAGATATGTTTTTATCTCGTTAGCGCGATCCACATACTATAGAATTACCAGCTGGTGATACTGACCGTCGTTTAAAATTCAAGTTAGTTTGCTGGAAAAACACGAAATCAATGACCAGTGAAACATAGGATCAAGAATAGCTATTACCTGCCCACGAACATAAATTTACAGAGTGAAAAGAAAACAGCAGCCCAAAAAGAATAGTTATTACTTGCCCGCAAGATCAACCAAGGCAAGATTTCTAGGAAGAACTTGACTACCATATCATCCTTTCTGCTTGTGTTTTACAGTAAAAAGAGAGGAACAAACGGTATTTTTCACGTGAGCTATTAACTGATCGTATCTGTAACTGTCTTTGTAGACTCACAATCTCAACATTTTAGACTATGCTATTCTGTCAAATCAAACCATATTTGTACTTGGAGATATAAAAAAGAAGAAGACTCAGTTTGGTCGTCCACGTGAACGCCACTGTGAGAAAGGGCTCCCGTTCTTTCTCCAGGCAGTAAAACAAACTCAAAGTATACTATGAACTCAATTGATCTTGTCTCTCTAATTAATAATCTAAGAAGCAGCAGGTAATTGGAGTACTGGCCACAACATGGGGCTCGAAGGGGTGCTATTCTTCAAGGAGTGGGAAGATGGGGGCGACATCGTGGTCCTCCATCGTGGCCTCCTGTTCCTCTCCGGATCTCCCCCACGACCTCCATGGCCTCCTCTTCTTCCTTGGCCCGTGACCTCCATGGCTTCCACCCCTTTCTCCTAGTTCTCACATGTTGGCGAACGAGCAAGAGGAGGCAAAGGATTAACTGCTTGAATCGAAGCCGAGAAGGGGATAGTGACTGCTTACATCAAGATAGAAGCCCAAATTGCTCCGACGCCGCCGACCGCGCCGCCACCTGCTGCGTGCGCGACGTCAGTGAACGGAGCGCCGCGGCCGCGCCGTCCACCGCCACCACGGACGCCATCGCCGGCGCCGTTGATCCGCTGCCCTCCTCTGTGACCGCTGCCGCCGTCGCCGGATGAGGAGCGAGTGAGGGAGGGAGGCGGCTGTGTGGGAGGGAATGAGGGAGGTGGCTGCGGGAGGAGTCGGGCAGGCAGGCGAGACGGCGAGGTGGGACGGCGGGGCGCGGTCGCGCCACGCCACGGCGAAGCGGACGGCGCGGCGGGCGGTGGGGCGGGGAGGCGGCGGGGCAGCGGTCATCGGCCACGCCAACGGCGAAGCGGGACGGGCGGGGCGGGCGGGCGCGGGGGGCGAGCGACGGGCGGCGGACGGACGAGGCGAGCGGCAGCGGGCGAAGCGGCTAGGGTTCTACGGGGAGCTGGTGAGATTTTATACCCTATAGTGAAATGACTAAAATGCCCTCGTCGTGGCACGAGAATTACACACGGTGGCACGAGATCTTTTACAGCGGAAGGTAACTATTCATTATAGCAGTGTTACCGGATCAATCCAACGGCCGAGGTCCTCCAGTGGCCTGATCTGACGGCTGAAAACGCATCAAACAAGAGATCCGACGGCCAGAAATCGTTGAGCTCTGAGAAGCCTCATGTTCTCCCTAGATACTTATATCAGGATGCAAACCACCGCCGGCCAATAATCCTAGACCTGGCCGTCATGCATCGAGCGATCTGCAGGCCTGTGACTGACGATCGAGCTCTCTGAATAATTTACGTTTTGTGCCAACGTTCCTCCCCGTACATGTAGCTTTGGCGGTTTCTTCAAATAATGATGAAGCATCATGGAGTGGACACGTTGTCGGTCGTCACGCTTGCAGCCTGCGGTTCATACGTGTCAAAGTATGAGGAAACTTAGTAAAAAAGAGTATGAGGAAATTTCTGTCGGAAATATTAGCATTTTTTTTACTAATCTAATCCACAAATAAATACTAAGCATGGCAAATTCATTGGCCTTAGAGATAAAGCAGGGATTATTGTCTTAGATGGGCCTAAGCCCATCCATAATCCATTAATTTCTCTTTTCTGTTTTCGTACTGCATGATAGTTCTGTACATCTTGTCAGTGCTTTTTAAAAAAAGAGGAAGACTCCCGGCCTCTGCATCTGGATGATGCATGCAACCACTTTATTAATTATTCACGAAGACCTTACAAAGTAATACATCCGTAAATCTGAAGCCACCATTCTAGCAACATCTGTTGCTACTCCTATCCACTTGACGAAGGGATGCTGATAGTTGCTGATAGTCCAAGCCTAATACCAAACAGACCTCGCAGCAAGCCTAACATCTAGAACCGGAGGCCCCAACCAAGGCACTGTCAGGTCTGGGGCACACACACCGGTCCGACGCACTCTCAGAGGCCGCCACCGCGTCTTCCACCGATCCGTCTTCAGAGCATTTGCCGACGCATCGACCTTGCGAGGCCTACCATCAACGTCACCACGATGCCAGATAGCTCCAACCTCCTCCGCTACGCCGCCGAGATCTGCCGTCTTCGATACCGAGGAGGAAACATTGCTCCACCTCTGGGCGCATCGTCGGCCACCTGCCGCGATGCCGTGCAAGTCCAGCCCCGGGAAAGCACGCAGGGAATCACAACCTTCAAGACGAAACCCTCAGAAGGGGAAGCGACATCACGCCATTGTCTGGCCCTGCACCGCAGGTCCTAGGCTTTCACCCGAAGAAAGTGACTCGAGAGCCGAGGTGGTCGGAGAGCTCCATGACGGACCCCAGGAGGAGACTGACGTCCGCAGATGCCGCGCCTTCGGCTTTCGCCCGGAGCAACCCTACCTCCGCACCCTCACGCTGCTGGACGAGGATGGGTGAACCCCAGCGCTGCCAACATGCGAACCCACTGGCCCAAGCGCCTCGTGCGTGGCGGCGGCGCCACCACCACGCACGACCACCAACCTCACCGTCGGTCGAAGCTGACGGGCCAAATCGGCCGATCCAGCTACGGCCAGATCAGAAACCTCGAGACGCCGTCGCGTCGAGGCAGCCACGAGCAGCCGCCAGCCCATCACCTGCGAGAGGACGAGGACGCCGTGCCGGGCAGCCGCCACGCCGACCGGAGACGCCGAGGACGAGTGTCGGTGTCAAAACCGGCGGATCTCGGGTAGGGGGTCCCGAACTGTGCGTCTAGGCGGATGGTAACAGGAGACAAGGGACACGATGTTTTACCCAGGTTCAGGCCCTCTTGATGGAGGTAAAACCCTACGTCCTGCTAGATTAATATTGATGATGTGTGTTACAAGAGTGGATCTACCACGAGATCAAAGAGGCTAAACCCTAGAAGCTAGCCTAAGGTATGATTGTTGTTCGTCCTATGGACTAAAACCCTCCGGTTTATATAGACACCAGATAGGGTTAGGGTTACACAGAGTTGGTTACAATGGTAGGAGATCTACATATCCGCATCGCCAAGCTTGCCTTCCACGCCAAGGAAAGTCCCATCCGGACATGAGACGAAGTCTTCAATCTTGTATCTTCATAGTCTTGGAGTCCGCCGATGATTATAGTTCGCTATCCGGACACCCCTAGTCCGAACTCCTCGGTAGCCCTCGAACCAGGCTTCAATGACGACGAGTCCGGCGCGCATATTGTCTTCGCATTGCAAGGCGGGTTCTTCCTCCGAATAATTTATAGAAGATTGTGAACACCAGATAGTGTCCGCTCGCAAAACAAGTTCCACATAACACCGTAGAGAGAATATTTTTGCACAGATCTGCTGGCGATTCAGCGCGTGACATCACACCACGGCCAGCCTTCATATGAATCGTTTTTATTGTTCCACCTCAGCGTGTTTAGCGAGGCGGTTTCCTTGGCACGCCTTATCAAAGCGTAGATCGTGCCCCTTATTCCGGATTCTCATCAATACGGACGTGGAAACCCAACCGTGCCCGCCGGCCTGCCTTTTCTATCAAAGGCGAGTCCTAATCGACCACGGGGTGGGCTCTTGGTATTCAACCTCTTTATAACGAGACCAAGGACCTCTCCTTTTTACATCCTCTATCGAGTTCGCCTCGCGCTTCGAGTTCCAACACCCCAAAGCTTCAGATTAAGGCGCTTCGGACTTTCGACGATGTCCGGCTCCGACAAGCACGACCGATGGGTGTCTTCCTCCGTTACAGAAGAAGACGCGCTAAAGCTGCGAGACGCCAGGTATCTAACCGGCGAGATCTCGCATAGGCTGCCTGCTCCAGGGCAGGTCATTCCCACTCCTGAGCCCGGCGAGAACGTGGTGTTCGTGTCTCACTTCCGTCGGGGTTTAGGCTTCCCGACGGACCCCTTTGTGTGGGGGCTCATGTTTTATTATGGGCTTGATTTCCATGACTTGAATCCGGAGTCCATCCTCCATATCTCGTCATTCATTGTTGTATGTGAGGCCTTCCTCCATAAACCCCTCACTTTGGATTGTGGCTCAAGACCTTCAAGGTGGAGCCAAAAACGATCAAGGGGCAGCAAACAGAGTGCGGAGGGGCAGTCATAAGCAAATGTGTTGATGCTCCGTGGCCCGAGGGCTCTTTTCAAGAGGAGCTTGGTTTGTGGCAACGGGAGTGGTTTTATATCACCGCCCCTGTGGGCACCAAATGGGCGGCGCCCCGCCTTCTTTCGGGTCCACCACAGCGGCCGCATCATGGGTCAACAAGGCTCGACTGGGGTCGCCCAAGGACGCCTCCTGCAGCGAGCCGATTCGAGATCTCCGTGAAAGAGGGATGAATCTGGTTGCAGTGGCGCAGGTTATGGTGAGCCGCATCTTCAGCCCCTGCAAACGCCGCCCCCCGCTGTGGGAATTCAATCCGAGGGACCACGAGCTCTCAAAATTTTATGGGCACGACGCCTGTGGATATGTATAAACTATTCTTCGGATCACAAGAGAAGTGTCCGGACTTGACCGAGGACGCAGGACTAAGCTGCAATCGCCAGATACTTAAGTAAGTAGTCCTCAGAACCGGACAAGCCGCTCGCTCATTTATTTTATATATATGCCCTTTAAAGGAGCCGTTTCTTGAACAGGAGTGGATCACCAAGGCAAAGTTGATAAGGTGTCCGGCTCCCCTCCCAGAGACCACGCCGGATCCCATGTTGACCAAGATGTTGAAGGTCGTGCCTTTTGAAGAAGGCGAAGGGAGGAGTGGGGGAGCAACTGCCTCTGCGACGGAGGCTGTCAAGGAAGGAGGGATTAAGAGTCCCACCTTCCGAGGAGAGGAGAGGACCGCTCCAGAAGATCCGGAGGTCAAGGCCTCAAAGAAAGAAAGGGAATCTTCGTCGGAGAGTCCGGCGCTGGGAAGTAACCCAGCCGCACTATTTCCCCAAGGGGATCAGCCCTCCAGCGAGCCGTAAGTAAAACGAAGGGTCTTGTAAATAAGGAACATCCTCAGATTTATTTATGAAGATAACCGAAATTGTACCTTGTAGTTCGGACCTCAGCCCTTCTCAGCAGAGCTCGTCTTCGGGGGATCTTCTTCCGGAGATGATGGAGAGCGAAATGCCTCCACCTGCCGCGCCCTCATGTGAAGCGGACGACCCGGAGGTGTCGTCGCGGAGGGTTCCCCCAAGTCCGGCGGGGGCGGAAGGTCCGGCGCCAAGTGGTGTGCGGTCGGAGGATCTGAAGGATCTGCTCGGGCGAGCGGCTATCTCAGAAGATCACCGTGCTCTAATGGGTACGGTGATTGAAAGAATTGCATCCGCGGAGAGCGGATTGCATGAAGCCGTCAGAAGCTTACTAACGGGATTTGAGGTACGCAAAAAATGATGTACCTTCTGACAGTTATGCATATAAAATGCGCCTTGTATAGATAGTAGCCCCTGAGACTCGGTATGTTGTCAAAATTGACAACGTGCCGAGGATCAAATTCTCAGTTTTAACACATCGCCGCTTCTAAACAGGTGGCGGAGCGTCCGGAGGCCAGCCGGACTGATGAATATGCCGAACTAAAGCGGCAACTTGACGAGGCAGACGCGGGCATCGCGCTGGTCAATAAACGGTTTGACGAGTCACAAGGTATGCGACTTCTATGCGGACACCTGATAAGGGAGCTTGACGCCCATGTCTTATCGTGTATGCTTAATGCAGATGGTGCCGCTGCCGTTGAGGAGCTGCGGCAGAACTTGCTCGAGCGAAAGAGCAAGCCAGAGAGTAATGCGGCCGCTTAAAGGCGGCAAGAGCTAGAAGCTGAACGGGCTACTCACCGCCGGGTTAAAGAGGAAATGGCCGAGATGGCCAAAAGTTAAGGAATGCTGCCGATCGCTGCGAGGTTCTTGAAAAGAGCGCTAAGCGGAACTAGAGGGCCTAAAGAAGGCCGCCATCGAATCCAAGAACGCCTAATCGGCTTTGAGAGCTGCCAAGGAGGAGCTGAGTCGCCAGGGCAATTGCGGATGGAAAACCGTTTACGCTGGAGGAAATATACAGATCCAAAGTATGCTCCGCTGGATAGATTATGGAGTTCGGAGGATGCTTATCTCGACTTGGCGGCGAAGCGCCAGGACGCGTTGAGCACTTCCGGGCGAGAAGGGCATGTAAGGGAAGAGCTATATTGGTCGCAATTCCATAGTCCGGGCGCCCTCGCCATCGACCGATCGGTTGGCCGAATGGGCCGAGCTGAATCGATTGTCCGGATTGGCCATGAAGCATGTATTGACTCACTTGTGGCGGACGGACCCCACCAAGAGCTATTTTGGTGTAGTACAGCAGCTTTGTGCGGTGCCACGACGACGCAATGAAGCGATCGGCGTGTATTGAGGGAGCGCTGATGGCTCTTGCCCGTGTCAAGACATACCGGGCAGAGATGAAGGCCACCGACGTTGCATCCCAAGACTCGACAGAAGCCGAGTACCGCCGAGCACTACTTTGAAGAAGTCCCGCGGGCGCTGCTTAATAGAGACGCAATGCTCAAGGATACTATGTTGGAATGACATGTATGATTTGTGAAGACAATGTTTCAATGTAATATGAGTGCTTTTTATACTTGTGCGTTCAAGTAGTAAACTACTCCCTGTGCGGCCGTTTATGTATATATGTATATAACCTGAAAGATGGCAGTCCTTGGCTTCAGCCCCCACGCACATAGTGCGGGGGTGTTCGCAAAAAGAAGCGCTTTTTCACTCTTAATCCAACGTCTTGGTCCTGTTAAGGAGGTGATAGCGTAGCAAACCAGGCAACCGGACTATAATGCTTTATCACTTTCACTTAGCCATAGGAGTTCGAGGGTGGGGCTACTATATAGCCCCTGGGGGCACCGCACTCTCCCGAATTCGGGGTGCGTATGTGCCTGACCGAAAACCGGTCCTTCGTTAATGCGGAGGAATTCTAAACATTCCTGTGAGTCATCGAGTGGTTGACCAGTCTCTCGCTATATCATGACAACGCCGGCTTTCATCGAGGTGCTCGCCCGGCCGAACCGGGGCACAATCGCAGTGGTTCTCCTGGTGTCGCGTTAGCCGTGAAAACGGAACGTAAGGCAGCAAAACACAGGAGCCGGGCAACCCAAGATTTGACCAAAGACATGATTCGAGCTGATGCATATAAGGCCTAACTCGAGACGCCGAATACTCCCAAAGGTATTCGGTCTTTATGAAAATGGGCGAATAATGCCCTAAGCCCCTGGTGTCTAGGTACAGCCAAAAAATTATGGTGCGGCCAATGCCAAAGCACCAGCCTCCTCCTCGTTATATTAAGGAACCGGGGATGTGTATCAACAAGAGACAAAGAAAAAGGTTTACGCAGGTCTTAATCAAAAGAATCCTTGCAACGGGTCCCTACTGCACGCCTGCGCTGTGTTCCATTATGCCGTATCCTGGATGGGTGTAGCACGTTGTTCATCTGTAAAAGAGAGGAACTTAGTTTTAAAAGAAAAAAGGATCGTGCAAAAGATGTACTTAATATTTAAATAAACGAAGTACGGTTCGAAGAAGTGAATAAAATTTGAGCTTTATTGTCTCTTGTTATACGTGTACGCAGCCCCTTGTATGGGGGTATGCCGCTAATGGGCGCCGGACTCGTCTAGCCGTATCCGGGGTTTGAATGACCTATTGCAGGTTCTTTGCCTAGTGGAGCCGGATAGCTGTGGAGTTGTCGATGCAGTCTCCCTTCTTCCGCCGCCGAGTAACACTTAATACTTCCTTTCAACGAGATGATGCCGTGGACCGGCATTTTAAGTGTTAGAGATGCATAATGCGGTATTGCGTTAAAGCGGGCGAAAGCTTCAAGTCCCAATAGTGCTTGATGGCTACTTTTAAACGGGCGACATGGAAGAGTAACCTTCGCGACGGAAGTTGTCGGATGAACCAAACACAACTTCTAGCAAGATGGAGCCCGCAAAGGGCATATGGGCCTGGCAAGACTCTTTAAAGGAGGTGTTGCTATGGCAAATTTTGGTTGGTTTATCCCCATCCTGCGGATTGTGTCCTCGATATATCAGGTTGATGTCACCGCCGCCATCCATGAGGACATGTGTAAATTGGAATCACGATTATAGGATCCAATATCAAGGCAGTCCATCCTGCTCCGGATATTATCGGAATAGTCCCGATGGTCAAGGTGATTGGTTTTGACAACCAGCAGCGTGCGCGCGCTTTTTAGGGGGCGCTGCTTCGTTTTTCCCTTTGATCACGTGAAGTGAGTTTACTGTTTTAATCTCCTGTGGGAAAGTTTTTCGTTTTCCAGAGTGCTGCTTTTGGGTTTCGTCACTCATATTTGGTGTGTCGAGCCCCTTGTGTTCGGCGTTAAGTCGGCCGGACTGCTTGAAGACCCAGCAATCTCTGTGGGTATGGTTTGCAGGCTTCCCGGAGGTACCATGTATTTGACACAGTCTATCCAAAATCTTGTTTAGGTTGGATAGCTCGTCACTGTTATCCTTTAGGGGCAGTGTTTTGTTGTTTGGCCGAGAGCTTTTGAATCCGGCGTTGACCGCCGTACTATTTGGACCCAAGAACTTCTAGCAGTATGGAGCCCGTGCATAGGGCGTATGGGCCGGGCAGTACTCCTTTAAAGGAGGTGTTGCTACGGCGAATTTTGGTTGGGTTTATCCCCATCCTGCGGATAGTGTCCTGATATATCAGGTTTATGTCACTGCCACCTTCCATGAGGACATGTGTAAATTGGAATCCGTCGATTATAGGATCCAATATCAAGGCAGTCCATCCTGCGTTCCGGATATTGTCGGAATAGTCCTGATGGTCGAAGGTGATTGGTTTTGACAACCAGCAGCGGCGCGCCTTTTAGGGGCGCCGCTTTGTTTTTCCTTTTGATCACGTGAAGTGAGTTTACTGTTTTGATCTCCTGTGGGAAAGTTTTTTGTTTTCCGAGGCACTGCTTATTGTGCTTTTGGGTTTCGTCCCTTTCACTTGGTGTGTCGAGCCCCTTGTGTTCGGCGTTAAGTCGGCCGGACTGATTGAAGACCCAACTATCTCTATGGGTATGGTTTGCGTGCTTCCGAGGTACCATGTATTTGACATATCTATCCGAATCTTGTTTAGGTTGGATAGCTCGTCACCGTTATCCTTTAGGGCAGTGTTTTTTGTTCGCCGAGAGTTTTGAATCCGGCGTTGACCGCCGCATTATTTGGGCCATTTTCCTTATTCCGCGCTGATCTTTTCTGCCGTGATTTCCCATTTCCATCCCTGATTTCGATGTACTCGGTCGCCGGTGCTGCATCTAGCCAGCCAGCTGTCCTCTCCGCGCAAAAGCGGGTCATGAGGCTTGTTAATGCGGCCATTGTTCTTGGCTTTTCTTGGCCGAGGTGTCCGGCGAGCCATTCGTCTCGGACGTTGTGTTTGAAAGCTGCTAAGGCTTCGGCGTCCGGACAATCGACTATTTGGTTCTTTTAGTAAGGAACCTGTCCAGAAATTTCCGGCTGACTCTCCGGCTGTTGAGTTATGTGACTTAGATCGTTTGCATCCGGAGGGCGGACGTAAGTCCCCTGAAAATTTGCCCGAAATGCATCCTCGAGCTCTCCCCGGCTTCCAATGGTATTTTCGGGGAGGCTTTTAAGCCAATGCCGAGCTGGCCCTTTGAGTTTAAGGGGTAAATATTTTATGGCGTGGAGATCGTCTCCTCTAGCCATGTGTATGTGGAGGATGTAATCCTCGATCCATACTCAGATCTGTTGTTCCGCCAGATGCCTCTATGTTTACGGGTTTGAACTCACGCCGAAATTCATGATCCAGACCTCATCGGTGAAACATAGGGGTGTGCGGCGCTCTATATTTGGGTGGGCCGTGATCTTCGAATTTTGGCGCCTTGCATTGCTTTGACGAGCCTGCTTTCTTGGCCCATAGATGGACCTAATCGCCATCCTCTTGATATGAATCTTTATGCGGATCGCATATTGGCTTGTGTGGCGCCATTCGCCGCTCTTTTTACCATGAGGTCGCCCATCCGACCGGGTGGCCTTCTTGCTTTTTAATTATGGGGCTCTAAGGCCTCCTCGTCAATTCGGCAGTAGCTTTCTTTTCGGTAGCTTTTGTTCGGCGACTGTCGTCATACTTGTCTGCAGTGCTGAATACTTTGCTCCATCTAATCCTGAGTGTATCTTCCGCTGTTTTGAGCTTCTGCTTTTGATTTTTCACGCTACGCGCAGCGGGCATTTGAGCCTTTTTTGGAGGTCATTTTGCTCCGTGGTTTGTCCGTGTGAGATCGTCCGGACTGTTGTCTTTGCCGGGACAGATTGTTTATCCAAGTTGTCTTGTTCGGACGATCGCCGATAGCTTGTTCGTTGTCCACCGGTTCGCCTCGCTCTATGGCTGGGTCTTTGTTGAGGCGGACTTTGTTCGGCGCTTACGCTGCCGCTTTGACTGCTTTTCGAGGGATTTATCCTTCGTAGCGTCCCGTTGCTCCTCGTCTTCATTTGCTTTAGGTGTATCCACCATGTATACATCATGGGGTGAGGTTGTCCAGCATCCTATAGGTGTTGGTTCATTGTTGTCTCCTACATCGTCGTCCATACCGTCGATGTCTTCGGAGTCGAAATCGAGCATATCGTGTAGGCTATCGACAGTGGCTACGAAGTGGGTGGTGGGTGGGCATTGAATTTCTTCATCGTCCGTATCCCAACCTTCCTGACCGTAGTCCGGCCAGGGCTCTCCGGATAAAGAGAGAGACTTTAGTGAATTCAGGATGTCGCCAGAGGGCGAGTGCTGAAAGATGTCCG
The DNA here is from genome assembly GCA_021605205.1 of Aegilops longissima. Taxonomy (NCBI): domain Eukaryota; kingdom Viridiplantae; phylum Streptophyta; class Magnoliopsida; order Poales; family Poaceae; genus Aegilops; species Aegilops longissima. The sequence continues at coordinate 107,965,697 of CM038682.1, read as the reverse complement.
CGGCCGTGAACTCCATAACGGGCGCCCAATCGGATTCGATCGGCAAGGGCGCGGATGGTTCGGAGTCCGGAGAGGAGTCCGGCACCCTGGAGTCGAGGTCTTCGCAAAGGACAGGGATAGAGTTCGGCTCGATCGCCATAGAGATTGTAGCCCCCGAGGCGGTGTCCAACCACTCGTCCTCGGTCGGGGAATCCGCCCGGATTAAAGGTCGGAGCGGATATCGGTGCGGCCTCCGTGGCACTGCTCGGCTGCAGAGCTAGATCATGCCCATCGAGACAAGGCGGCGCGCTGCTGGTTGCGGCTCAATCCGTCAAGATCAAGTCTCCGCGATATCGGCCGATAGTTTAAATCTTCCAAATCTGACCGACGGTCAGGCGAAGCTTCGATCTGCTCCAGATGGCTGCGAATAATTGCCCGCGGCAGGCAAAGTCGCCAACACAAAGATCTGTCCGGGAGAAAAGTCTCACCCGACCGCGCGTTGTTGATGATCGAAGGAGCCATCAGGCCTATCGGTGACGCATACGAGGAACTCTCAATGAAAGCACCAATGTCGGTGTCAAACCGCGGATCTCGGTAGGGGGTCCCGAACTGTGCGGCCTAGGCGGATGGTAACAGGAGACAAGGGACACGATATTTTACCCAGGTTCAGGCCCTCTTGATGGAGGTAAAACACTACGTCCTGCTAGATTAATATTGATGATGTGTGTTACAAGAGTGGATCTACCACGAGATCAAAGAGGCTAAACCCTAGAAGCTAGTCTATGGTATGATTGTTGTTCGTCCTATGGACTAAAACCCTCCGGTTTATATAGACACCGGATAGGGTTAGGGTTACACAGAGTTGGTTACAATGGTAGGAGATCTACATATCCGTATCGCCAAGCTTGCCTTCCACGCCAAGGAAAGTCCCATCCGGACACGGGACGAAGTCTTCAGTCTTGTATCTTCATAGTCTTGGAGTCCGGCCGATGATGATAGTTCGGCTATCCGAACACCCCCTAGTCCGGAACTCCCTCAACGAGTCTCCCACCACCACGGGCTCACGCCGGCAATCGAGGTCGCCGCGCACACGGACATCGCTGCCGCTGCCGTCCTCCGGCATGGGCTTCGCCCGGCAGACTAATCCGGCTACGGCGGGAGGAGGGGGTGCTGTAGAGGGGGGCGGCGGCGGCGCACTAGGGTTCCCCTGAGCCGCCCTGGGGACACACGGGGGTCGGGGGTGGGGTCAGTGCTACTGTTCTCAAGATGTTTAATGCACGCAGGTATTACCACCGCAGTCGGGGGTATGTCACTTTTAAATATGCACAAGTAGTCATTTCCTGACGGAAGACCGGACGGACAAAACTATTTGAAAAAAAAAGGACAGATATTTTTTTTTCGGAAAAACTTTCAATCTATTTATCTTCAATCATGGCAGTACAACAAACACCAGAAATAAAAATTACATCCAGATCCATAGACCACCTATCGACGACTACAAGCACCGAAGCGCGCCGAAGGCGCGCCGCCGTCATCGCCGGAGCCTGGCATAACTTGTTGTAATAGACTGTCGGGATGTCCTCGTGTTAAGGCCCCATAGGACCAGCACCCCAGAACAGCAACCGCCGCCGATGAAAAATAACGTAGATCGGAAGGATCCAAACCGAAGACACGCGAACGTTGACGAACAACGACGAGATCCGAGCAGATCCACCAAAGATAGATCTGCCGGAGACATACCTCCACACGCCCACCAACGATGCTAGACGCACCGCCGGAACGGAGGCTAGGTGGGGAGATATTTATTCCATCTTTAGGGAGCCGCCGCCGTCTCGACTTCCTGAGTAGGACACAAACCCTAACAAGATTGAAAAAATGACTAAAAACGGAGCCCTCCCTCCGGCTCTTGCCAGGATCCACTGCGCCTCCATGGCCCTAGGGTCATCGGAGACAAGGCGGAGATGCGCCGGCGCCGGCGAAAGGCACGAACCCTAACTTTTTTTTAAGAAAGAGGAGGAGGCGGAGCCCTGGCTCTAGGTACGTGCGTAAGGCTGGAAAGAAAAAACAAAGAAATTGAACGAACTGGTACTCTGCGGTACGTGCAATTGGGCGCTCGCAGAGAACGTCACCTCGGAGCTGGCAGGTGCATGTACGTGCGTGCGTGCATGGACCGTGTGCGACGCAGACGTACAGAGCGGCCGGTCGACCGCTCGATCTGCGCCGTGCAATGCGATGCGTGCGTGACGCCGACCAGACGGTCTTCGTGCGTGCGTGCACGTGCGGCGCGCTGTCGCAACAACGAACGCCAATTTCACATCCCGTGAACGCAGCTCGTTTTTCTGTCCAAAGTGCATCTTTTCGTCGTTTTAGTGGGTTCGCGTCTACTTTTTCCTTCCAAAAATGATCTAAACGCTCTTATACTTCTTTATAAAGGGAGTAGTTGAGTGTGCTCGCATCTGCTTTTCACGAGAGTGATTTAAACACTCTTATATTTCTTTAAGTAGAGAGTAGTTGCGTTTACCGATTTGGTGTTTTTACTCGTTTCTACTCCGTACTTTGTTGTCCAAGCTAGTGTTATGGTTTCTGGCGACGAAACAGAGGCATTAGCATTTCCTAAAAAAACATCTGAGATTGTCTCGATCGTGCACCCATACGAATCCTACAATAGTGCCAATCAACAGATCCAGCCCATAAAAGAAGAGAACATGATACGAGCGTCAACGCAGAATGTTAAGCTAGATGATACGCGGATCACCGAATTCATATATACACACACACGTTGCTTTCGGAATCTCGGCATTCCAATTTGTTTTCATCCTCCCGACAGCTCAGGAATGCAAGTTTACGCCGCCTCCGATCCGAGCCGGTCAAACAATCAATCAACGAATCCGAATGGTACCGCTTGGAATAAGTGATTTGCTATCTCAAAAACGAATCCGAATGGTCCTGGCCGGCAGCTTGTTTTACATGTTTGTTTTGCCAAATCTGAGAGACTTTCCCTGGCAGCCTATTCACCACCCACTTTGATGTTACAAACAGAACATACGTGTATGTTACATCGCCTAGCCCTCTCGCCTAGCCCACACGCCGGAGGCCACTTCGACCCCGGCGTCCACTTGCCTCCCACGCCGGAGGCTCTCGCGACGCTGGTCACTCCGGCCACGTCGTCCACCAATCATCATCTTTCATTGGTTCCTCGCGATGGCGCTGGCGGACCTCAACTTCGACATTGGGCAAGATTTCGCTGCTGAGATCTGGAGGAAGTGGGGTGTCACCATCAACTATGAAGAGGGACAAGATCAAGAGGAGTTTTTGCTTGTGGCAGAATTCACCAGATCAAGGATCAAACTCACAACTGAATCGGTTAGCACCATTCTCTTGGCCTGTTTCGGGGGGCAGAGCCTCACTGTTTAGGGTTCAATTGTTGCAAAATTGGTCATTTAGATTCTCTGTTTCATCCAAAGAGGTTGGTTTTTCTATCATCAAAGGAGGAAATATCTCTCTTCCTCCGCTCAATGTTAATTTCCTCCTTTGGGACAATGGGGGCCCTAACTCATGTTGGGAGCTTGATCAATATCTTCAAGAAAAAGAGTGAATGGACACATGTATTTCGTCGTCATCCAAGGAAATCCTACATGGATGCCCTGAGATCTCCTGGTAGATTCCTGGATTCAGATCATAGAGATCTTCGATCATCCCCAATTCATCCCATCAATTCTACCAGGGCGACATCTAAGGAATATGTTGGCAATTATGGTCATAATAAACATTCATTGGCTAATTCACCCCCCGGAGCGGGATCACAGCGTATTCAAAATCAGCAGCAACCTTTCTGTGTGCGTTGCCTCACTTTGGGCCATGCTAGGCCCAGTTGCACAAGTCGCATTAAGTGTCGGCTCTGTAAGAAATGGGGCCATATTGCTAAAAATTGTTTCTCTGCCCCTCAGCCCAATGAAGGCCCAGTCCTCATGCTTGGCATAGCGAGGCAGGATGCCACTGTTCCAGCTGCAGAGAAGGCAGGAGCGGTCAATCAGAGGCCTAATCAACGTAATGATATCTTCCTCTCTGCTCCTTCCCGAGTTAGCTCGTTCCTTTACTCTTTCTCTCCGCATTCCATTGCTCATCGTCTCCAGGCCGCAGTCATACCCTCATCTCCTCCATCTGCAACCAGATCTCCAGACCTCACTTCAGCCATGGCGACTGTCGGTGTCAAAACCGGCGGATCTCAGGTAGGGGGTCCCGAACTATGCGTCTAAGGTGGATGGTAACAGGAGGCAAGGGACACGATGTTTACCCAGGTTCGGGCCCTCTCTATGGAGGTAATACCCTACTTCCTGCTTGATTGATCTTGATGAATATGAGTATTACAAGAGTTGATCTACCACGAGATCGTAGAGGCTAAACCCTAGAAGCTAGCCTATGGTATGATTGTTGTTGTCCTACAGACTAAACCCTCCGGTTTATATAGACACCGGAGGGTCTAGGGTTACACAGAGTCGGTTACAATAGAAGGAGATCTACATATCCGTATCGCCAAGCTTGCCTTCCGCGCCAAGAGAGTCCCATCCGGACACGAGACGAAGTCTTCAATCTTTTATCCAACACTCCGGCCAAAGGATATAGTCCGGCTGTCCGGATACCCCCTAATCCAGGACTCCCTCAGTAGCCCCTGAACCAGGCTTCAATGACGATGAGTCCGGCGCGCAGATTGTTTTCGGCATTGCAAGGCGGGTTCCTGCTCTGAATACTCCATAGAAGATCTTGAACACAAGGATAGTGTCCGGCTCTGCAAAACAAGTTCCACATACCATCGTAGAGAGAATAATATTTCCACAAATCTAATCTGCCGACGTATTATAGTATGACATCACACCATGGCCCGGTCATTATTCGAACCATTTTTCACAACCAGCCACCGCACATATCGCGAGGCAGTTTCCTAGGCACGTCTTGTCGAAGCAGAGATCGTGTCCCCTTATCACGGGATTCTCATCAATACAGACGTGGGTAACCCAACCGTGCCATCAATTATGACGCTTGGGGATCAAGCGAGTTTTACTAGGCAAGTGGGGGCGCATAGTTTCGTCCGCCTTTATAAAGGGATAAGGACTTCGCCTTTTTCACCCACGCCTTCTTCCCTCTCGCATATCCATTCTTGCGCACTCGAGCTCCAACGCCCAAGCTTGCACGTTTTCTCCTCAAACCGCTTCAATCATGTCTGGAGCGGGAGGCAAGTGGATGAAATCCTCCGTCACGGAGGAGGACATCAAGAAGCCGCGGGGAGCCGGATACTTGGCCGCGGATATCGCGCACCGGCTGCCCGATGCGGGGCAGATCGTCCCTACCCCGGAACCTTACGAGAGGGTAGTCTTCCTCACCCACTTCGTCCGCGGACTGGGATTTCCTCTCCGCCCATTCGTCTGCGCCTCATGTTCTACTACGGGCTGGACTTCCATGACCTGGCCCCGAACTTCATCCTCAACATCTCGGCGTTTATCGTCGTGTGCGAGGCCTTCCTCCGCATCCAGCCCCACTTCGGCCTGTGGCTGAAGACCTTCAATGTCAAGCCGAAGGTTGTAGGCGGCCAACAAGCGGAATGTGGTGGCGCCATGGTGGGCAAAATGCCCAATGTCACATGGCTCGAGGGATCCTATGTGGAGACCATAAAGGGGTGGCAATCGGGGTGGTTCTACATCACCGAGCCGCGCGACACCAACTGGGTGGCGGCCCCCGAGTTCCGATCTGGAATCCCCACGCGGCTCACCTCCTGGAAAGAGAAGGGCCTGTCCTGGGGTAACCCGGTAGAGCTGACCGGACTCCAGACCTGCATCAGGAACATGATGAGCAGGAAAATCAAGCTCGTCAACGTGGTCCAGGTCATGCTCTTCCGCCGAATCCTCCCGTGCCAACAACGGGTATTCAATTTGTGGGAGTTCGACCCGGCTGAGCACCAGACGCTGCAGGAGCTTTTCGACACGACACACAAGGACGTCTGGAAGGTGCTGTTTAAAGGCGTCGAGGTACCTCCTCCCCTTACCGAGGACCGCGGACTCAGCGCAAAACGCCGCGCCAATCTGGTAGGTGTTTACACATCACAAGATGTTTAGTTTCCTCAGTTTAATCATATGCAGGATCTAAGCCCTCATGCCTTTGATAGGACTGGGTGGAGACGGCCGAGCGGATTGACTGCCCCGCCCCCTGCGGGAAGATCCAGCAGACGCTCTCCTGATGGAGATGCTGACTCCGGCACCTTACGAGGTGCCAGCGAAGATGGCCAAGAAGAAGACCACGGGGACCCGACAGGGTCTCCAGAGCAAGGTTGTGTTGGACTCATTGTCCGAACACTCCGAGGCGCACTCCTCCCACGACGACGAGGAGGAAGAGGAAAGTTCTCCCCCAGCCGGGGGAGACAAGAAAAGGAAGGCCGCCCCAACCGGGGAGGCCGAAGGGTCCAAGAAAGGAAAGACCCTCCGTCCGGACTGCTCCACGACCGCCACCCATAGCGACGACGAGTGGTTGCGCAGGGACAAGCCCCTGGCGAAGTCGTAAGTATCCGGATACCATAATAATTCTTGATATATTTTATCGCGCTGCTTCTCATCACGCCGAACATGATTATGCAGTCCTTCCCGAGCCCATATCGACGTATCTTCGTCGGATGGTTCTTTGGACCCGTCGGATATGAACAGTGATACACTTCCGACCGCCTCCACCCCTCGCCCTACGGGCGATGCCGAGGTGTTGTCTCAAAGGGCACCGAGCCGGGGGGAGGTAGTCCTGGAGGCGCCTCAAGGCGACACTCCGCACCACAAGCGCAAAGGAGCAAGACTCCCATGGGCTCGAGTTCGCATCCATTCGAACACCGTCTTGGAACCTTCATGGTTCCGACTCAAAGCGACTTCGTGAAGAGAGGCAAGCCGCCCGTGTTGGTGACCTCTGTCCATCCAGAGGCACCGGACAACTTGCTGGAAGTGCTCCAAGGTGCTTCCATCAACAAAGAGCACCGCACTATCATGAGTGCGGTGATGGAGAAGGTTCAGTCCGCCAAAAGCGGACTAACTGAAGCTTGCGCTAGCCTCCTAACAGGCTTTGAGGTTAATAATTAAACTATAGGGGAATATCACCGCGTAGACAGTAGCCCCTGATGCTCTGTTTGGCGTTCGCGAAGAAAAGCCGAATAGAGGCTCGAATAATAATCGCAGGAGTCTAATTATAGTATGTCTATGTGAATCTGCAGGCTTCCCTGCTGGCCGCTGCCGCACGTACTGCGGAGGTCGCCGCACTACAGCAGGACCTTGAGTGATCCAAGGAAGAGCTCGGCCTGGCCAAGAGGCAGCTCGAGGAGAACAAAGTTAAGCAATACCTTGTCAATATGAACAAAAGAGAGAGTTGGTTGCAAAATAATAGGATCATCATGAATTTTGCCAGGGGCCACGGCCGAAGTGGGGACCCTCAAGAAGGCGCTGTCCGAGGCCGAAAACAAAGCGGCCAAGGAGTGCACTGAGCGAGAAAGATACGAAGCCCGGGTAGTTGAGGTGCAGCAAGAGCTCCAGGTGCTCGTCAAGAAGCATGAGTCCCTGGAGCTTGACTCGAGGACGCGAGAGTCCGAGCTTGCCCAGGCCCTCGAAAGTGCAAAAAATGCCAAGGCCGAAGCCCAAAAGGCCCTCCAGGAAGTTGAGGCGGTGAAAAAGATAGCGGCGGGTAAGGCATTCATTATGAAAAGTAGGCATGCGAAAGAAAATTTCCTTTTACTTACCCGAGTTCGGAGCTCTCCAGGTGAAGGAAATATGCCCTAGAGGCAATAATAATGTTATTATTTATTTCCTTATATCATGATAAATGTTTATTATTCATGCTAGAATTGTATTAACCGGAAACATAATACATGTGTGAATACATAAACCTACAGAGTGTCACTAGTATGCCTCTACTTGACTAGCTCGTTAATCAAAGATGGTTATGTTTCCTAACCATGAACAAGGAGTTGTTATTTGATTAACGGGATCACATCATTGGTTGAATGATCTGATTGACATGACCCATTCCATTAGCATAGCACCTGATCGTATAGTTTGTTGCTAGTGCTTTTCTTCATGACTTATACATGTTCCTATGACTATGAGATTATGCAACTCCCGCTTGCCCGAGGAACACTTTGGGTGCTACCAAACGCCACAACGAATCGGGTGATTATAAAGGTACATTACAGGTGTCTCCAAGGTACATGTTGGGTTGGCATATTTCGAGATTAGGATTTGTCACTCCGATTGTCGGAGAGGTATCTCTGGCCCTCTCGGTAATGCACATCACATAAGCCTTGCAAGCATTGCAACTAAATGTGTTAGTTGTGAGATGATGTATTACGGAACGAGAAAAGAGACTTGCCAAGAACTAGATTGAACTAGGTATTGATACCGACGATCGAATCTCGGGCAAGTAACATACCGATGACAAAGGGAACAACGATGTTGTTATGCGGTCTCGACCGATAAAGATCTTCAGAGAATATGTAGGAGCCAATATGGGCATCCAGGTCCCGCTATTGGTTATTGACCGAGAGGTGTCTCGGTCATGTCTACATAGTTCTCGAACCCGTAGGGTCCGCACGCTTAACGCTTCGATGATGGTCATAATGAGTTTATAAGTATTGATGCACCAAGGTTGTTCGAGTCCCGGATGTGATCACGGATATGACGAGGAGTCTCAAATGGTCGAGACATAAAGATTGATATATTGAAGCCTACATTTGACATCGGAAAGGTTCCGAGTGAAATCGAATTTATCGAGTACCGGAGGTTACCGGAACCCCCGGAACTACATGGGCCCATAGTGGGCCTTGGAGGAAAGGAGAAGGGCCAGCCCTAGGTGGCGCGCCCCCCTTCCCTAGTCCTATTAGGACTAGGAAAGGTGGGCCGCCCCTCTCTCTCTCTCCTCCGGGAATCCTATTCCAACTAGGATTGGGGGAGTCCTACTCCCTGAGGGAGTAGGACTCCTTGTCGCGCCTCCTCCTGGCCGCCACCTCCCCTTGGCTCCTTTATATACGGGGCAGGGGCACCCCAAAACACACAAGTTGATTTCCTTAGCCGTGTGCGGTGCCCCTTCCACCATATTCCACTTCGTCATATCGTCGGAGCTTAGGCGAAGCCTCGCTGGAGAAGTCATATCGTCATGGAGCTTAGGCGAAGCCCTGCGCCGGTGGAGCATCATCATCGCCACCACGCCGTCAGGTTGACGGAACTCATCCCGACACTTTGCTGGATCGGAGTCCGGGATCGCCATCGGGCTGAACGTGTGCGTAACTCGGAGGTGCCGTGACGCTCGGTGCTTGGATCGGTCGGATCGTGAAGACGCACGACTACATCAACCGCGTTGTTATAACGCTCCGCTTTCGGTCACGAGGGTACGTGGACGGACACTCTTCCCGCCGCTGCTATGCCATCACCATGGTCTTGCGTGATCGTGAGGAAAATTTTGAAATTACTACGCTCCCCAACAAAGGGCATCCGAGCCTGGTTTTATGCGTTGATGTCATATGCACGAGTAGAACACAAGTGAGTTGTGGACGATACAAGTCATACTGCCTACCAGCATGTCATACTTTGGTTCAGCGGTATTGTGAGATGAAGCGCCCGGACCGACATTACGCCAGACGCTTACGCGAGACTGGTTTCACCGCCGTGAGCACTCGTTGCTTAAAGGTGATCAAGGGGTGTCTGTCTCTCTCACTTTAGTTGAATCGAGTGTATACGCCCGTCCTTGAGAAGGTTAAACGGAGTCTATTTGACGAAGTATCGCTGTGGTTTTGATGCGAGGTAAGAACGGTTCTTGCTCAGCCCGTAGCAGCCACGTAAAACTTGCAACAACAAAGTAGAGGACGCCTAACTTGTTTTTGCAGGCATGTTGTGATGTGATATGGTCAAGACGTGATGCTATATTTTATTGTATGAGATGATCATGTTTTGTAACCGAAGTTATCGGCAATCGGCAGGAGCCATATGGTTGTCGCTTATTGTATGAAATGCAACGCCATGTAATTGCTTTACTTTATCACTAAGCAGTAGCGATAGTCGAGAAGCAATAGTTGGCGAGACGACAACGATGCTACGATGGAGATCAAGGTGTCGCGCCGGTGACGATGGTGATCATGACGGTGCTTCGAGATGGAGATCACAAGCACAAGATGATGATGGCCATATCATATCACTTATATTGATTGCATGTGATGTTAATCCTTTATGCATCTTATTTTGCTTTGATTGACGGTAGCATTATAAGATGATCCCTTACTAAATTATCAAGAAGTGTTCTCCTGAGTATGCACCGCTATGCAAAGTTCTTCGTGGCCGAGACACCACGTGATGATCGGGTGTGATAGGCTCTACGCTCAAATACAACGGTGCAAAACAGTTGCACACGCGAATACTCAGGTTATACTTGACGAGCTATGCATATAAGATATGACCTCGAACACGGAGACCGAAGGTCGAGCGTGAATCATATAGTAGATATGATCAACATATTGATGTTCACCATTGAAACTACTCCATCACACGTGATGATCGGTCATGGTGTAGTTGATATGGATCACGCAATCACTTAGAGAATTGAGGATATTTTTCTAAGTGGGAGTTCTTAAGTAATATGATTAATTGAACTTTAATTTATCATGAACTTAGTCCCGTAGTATTTTGCAAATTATGTTGTAGATCAATAGCTCGCGTTGTTGCTTCCCTATGTTTTTATATGTGTTCCTAGAGAAAATTGTATTGAAAATGTTAGTAGCAATGATGCGGATTGGATCCGTGATCTGAGGTTTATCCTCATTGCTGCGCAGAAGAATTATGTCCTTAATGCACAGCTAGGTGACAGACCTATTGCAGGAGCAGATGCGACGTTATGAACGTTTGGCTAGCTCAATATGAGCGATACTGACGCGTTATGAACGCTTGGCTAGCTCAATATGATGACTACTTGATAGTTTAGTGCACCATGCTTAACGGCTTAGAATCGGGACTTCAAAGACGTTTTGAACGCCATGGACCATATGAGATGTTCCAGAATTGAAGTTAATATTTTAGCAAATACCGAGTTGAGAGATATGAAGTCTCCAACAAGTTCTATAGCTAAAAGATGGAGGAGAATCGCTCAACTAGTGAGCATGTGCTCAGATTGTCCGAGTACTTCAATCACTTGAATCAAGTGGGAGTTAATCTTCCGATAAGATAGTGATTGACAGAATTCTCTAGTCACCATCACTAAGTTAGTAGAACTTCGTGATGAACTATAGTATGCAAGGGATGACGAAAAGATTCTCGAGCTCTTCGCGATGCTAAAATCGGCGAAGGTAGAAATCAAGAAAAACATCAAGTGTTGATGGTTGACAAGACCACTAGTCTCAAGGAAAATGGCAAAGGGAAGAAGGGAACTTCAAATGGAACGGCAAGCAAGTTGCTGCTCGAGTGAAGAAGCCCAAGTCTAGACCTAAGCCCGAGACTGAGTACTTTTGCTGCAATGGAACTGGTCACCGAAGCGAACTACCCCTGAATATTTGGTGGATAAGAAGGATGGCAAAGTGAACAAGGTTATATTTGATATACAGGTTATTGATGTGTGCCTTACTAGTGTTTATAGTGGCCCCGAGTATTTGATACTGCTTCGGTTGCTAAGATTAGTAACTCAAACAGGAGTTACGAGATAAACAGAGACTAGTTGAAGGGAAGTGACGATGAGTGTTGGAAGTAGTTCCAAGATTGATATGATCATCATCGCACACTCCCTATACTTTCGGGATTAGTGTGGAACCTAAATAAGTGTTATTTGGTGTTGAGCATAAATATGATTTGATCATGTTTATTGCAATACGGTTATTCATTTAAGTAAGAGAATAAATTGTTGTTCTGCTTACATGAATAAAACCTTATATGGTTACACACCAATGAAAATGGTTCATTGGATCTCGATCATAGTGATACACATATTCATAATATTGAAACCAAAAGATGCAAAGTTAATAATGATAGTGCAACTTATTTGTGGCAATCGCCGTTTAGGTCATATTGGTGTAAAGCGCATGAAGAAACTCCATGCTTGATGGATTTTGGAATCACTTGATTATGAATCATTTGATGCTTAAGAACCGTGCCTTTTGGGCAAGATGACTAAAACTCCGTTCTCGGAACAATGGAACGAGATACGACTTATTGGAAATAATACATACCGATGTATGCGATCCAATGAGTGTTGATACTCGTGGCAAATATCGTTATTTTCTGACCTTCACAAGATGATTTGAGCAGATATGGATATATCTTCTTGATGAAACATAAGTCTGAAATAGTTGAAAGGTTCAAAGAATTTCAGAGTGAAGTGGAAAATCATCGTAACAAGAAAATAAAGTTTCTGCGATCTGATCGTGGAGATGAATATTTGAGTTACGAGTTTGGTCTTCAATTAAAACAATGTGGAATAGTTTCACAGCTCACGCCACCTGGAACACCACAACGTTATGGTGTGTCCGAACGTCAGAACCGTATTTTATTTTGATATGGTGCGATCTATGATGTATCTTACCGATTTACCACTATCGTTTTGGGGTTATGCATTAGAGACAGCTGCATTCACGCTTAATAGGGCAACCATCTAAACCGCTGAGATGACACCGTATGAACTATGGTTTAGCAAGAAACCTAAGTCGTCGTTTCTTAAAGTTTGAGTTGTGATGCTTATGTGAAAAGTTTTCACCGATAAGCTCGAACCCAAATCGAGAAATGCGCTTCATAGAATACCCAAAGGCAACTATTGGGTACACCTTCTATCACAGATCCGAAGGCAAGTTTTTCGTTGTTAAGATGGATCCTTTCTAGAGAAGAAGTTTCTCTCGAAAGAAGTGAGTGGGAGGAAAGTAGAACTTGATGAGGTAATTGTACCTTCTCCCTTATTGGAAAGTAGTTCATCACGAAATCAGTTCCATGATTCCTACACCAATTAGTGAGGAAGTTAATGATGATGATCATGAAACTTCAGATCAAGTTGCTACCAAACCTCGTAGGTCTTCCAGAGTAAGATCCGCACTGTGAGTGGTACGGTAATCATATTCGGAAGTCATGTTACTAGACCATGATGAACCTACGAACTATGAGGAAGCGATGATGAGCCCAGATTCCGCGAAATGGTTTGAGACCATGAAATCTGAGATGGGATCCATGTATGAGAACAAAGTATGGACTTTGGTTGACTTGCCCGATGATCGGCAAGCCATTGAGAATAAATGGATCTTCAAGAGGAAGACGGACACTGATAGTAGTGTTACTATCTACAAAGCTCGACTTGTCGCAAAAAGGTTTTTGACAAGTTCAAGGTGTTGACTACAATGAGATTTTCTCAATTATAGCGATGCTTAAGTCTGTCTGAATCATGTTAGCAATTGCCACATTTTATGAAATCTGGCAAATGGATGTCAAAACTACATTCTTTAATGGATTTATTAAAGAAGAGTTGTATATGATGCAACCAGAAGGTTTTTTCAATCCTAAAGGAGCTAACAAAATGTGCAAGCTCCAGCGATCCATCTATGGACTGGTGCAAGCATCTCGGAGTTGGAATAAACGCTTTGATAGTGTGATCAAAGCATATGGTTTTATATGACTTTTGGAGAAGCCTGTATTTACAAGAAAGTGAGTGGGAGCACTACAAAGATTTCGATAAGTATATGTGAATGACATATTGTTGATCGGAAATGATGTAGAATTATTCTACAAAGCATAAAGGAGTATTTGAAAGGAGTTTTTCAAAGAAAGACCTCGGTGAAGCTGCTTACATATTGAGCATCAAGATCTATAGAGATAGATCAAGACGCTTGATAAGTTTTTCAATGAATACATACCTTGACAAGATTTTGAAGTAGTTCAAAATGGAACAGTCAAAGAAAGAGTTCTTGCCTGTGTTACAAGGTGTGAGATTGAGTAAGACTCAAAACCCGACCACGGCAGAAGATAGAAAGAGAATGAAAGTCATTCCCTATGCATCAGCCATAGGTTCTATAAAGTATGTCATGTCAGGTACCAGATCTATTGCATACCCTACCACTAAGATTGGCAAGGAGTGCAATAGAGATCTAGGAGTAGATCAATGGACAGCGGTCAAAATTATCCTTAGTAGAATAAGGATATGTTTCTCGATTATGGAAGTGAAAAAGGTTAAATAAGTAAAGGTTACGCCGATGCAAGTTTTAACACTAATCTAGATGACTCGAGTCTCAATCTAGATACATATTGAAAGTGGGAGCAATTAGCTAGAGTAGCTCCGCAGAGCATTGTAGACATAGAAATTTGCAAAATACTTACGGCTCTGAATGTGATGAACCTGTTGACTAAAATTATCTCACAAGCAAAACATGATCACACCTTAGTACTCTTTGGGTGTTAATCACATAGCGATGTGAACTAGATTACTGACTCTAGTAAACCCTTTGGGTGTTGGTCACATGTCGATGTGAACTATGGGTGTTAACCACATATAGATGTGAACTATTGATGTTAAATCACATGGCGATGTGAACTAGATTATTGACTCTAGTGCAAGTGGGAGACTGAAGGAAATATGCCCTAGAGGCAATAATAATGTTATTATTTATTTCCTTATATCATGATAAATGTTTATTATTCATGCTAGAATTGTATTAACCGGAAACATAATACATGTGTGAATACATAAACCTACAGAGTGTCACTAGTATGCCTCTACTTGACTAGCTCGTTAATCAAAGATGGTTATGTTTCCTAACCATGAACAAGGAGTTGTTATTTGATTAACGGATCACATCATTGGTTGAATGATCTGATTGACATGACCCATTCCATTAGCATAGCACCTGATCGTATAGTTTGTTGCTAGTGCTTTTCTTCATGACTTATACATGTTCCTATGACTATGAGATTATGCAACTCCCGTTTGCCCGAGGAACACTTTGGGTGCTACCAAACGTCACAACGAATCGGGTGATTATAAAGGTACATTACAGGTGTCTCCAAGGTACATGTTGGGTTGGCATATTTGAGATTAGGATTTGTCACTCCGATTGCTCGGAGAGGTATCTCTGGGCCCTCTCGGTAATGCACATCACATAAGCCTTGCAAGCATTGCAACTAAATGTGTTAGTTGTGAGATGATGTATTACGGAACGAGAAAAGAGACTTGCCAAGAACGAGATTGAACTAGGTATTGGATACCGACGATCGAATCTCGGGCAAGTAACATACCGATGACAAAGGAACAACGATGTTGTTATGCGGTCTGACCGATAAAGATCTTCGTAGAATATGTAGGAGCCAATATGGGCATCCAGGTCCCGCTATTGGTTATTGACCGAGAGGTGTCTCGGTCATGTCTACATAGTTCTCGAACCCGTAGGGTCCGCACGCTTAACGCTTCGATGATGGTCATAATGAGTTTATAAGTATTGATGCACCAAGGTTGTTCGAGTCCCGGATGTGATCACGGATATGACGAGGAGTCTCAAATGGTCGAGACATAAAGATTGATATATTGAAGCCTACATTTGGACATCGGAAGGTTCCGAGTGAAATCGAAATTTATCGAGTACCGGAGGTTACCGAACCCCCGGAACTACATGGGCCCATAGTGGGCCTTGGAGGAAAGGAGAAGGGCCAGCCCTAGGTGGCGCGCCCCCTTCCCTAGTCCTATTAGGACTAGGAAAGGTGGGCCGCCCCCCTCTCTCTCTCTCCTCTCAGGAATCCTATTCCAACTAGGATTGGGGGAGTCCTACTCCTGAGGAGTAGGACTCCTTGCGCGCCTCCTCCTCTTGGCCGCCACCTCCCCTTGGCTCCTTTATATACGGGGCAGGAGCACCCCAAAACACACAAGTTGATTTCCTTAGCCGTGTCGGTGCCCCTTCCACCATATTCCACTTGGTCATATCGTCATGAGCTTAGGCGAAGCCTGCGCGGAGAAGTCATATCGTCGCGAGCTTAGGCGAAGCCCTGCGTCGGTGGAGCATCATCATCGTCCACCACGCCGTCGTCTTGACGGAACTCATCCCGACACTTTGCTGGATCGGAGTCCGGGATCGCCATCGGGCTGAACGTGTGCGTAACTCGGAGGTGCCGTCGCTCGGTGCTTGGATCGGTCGGGTCGTGAAGACGTCGACTACATCAACCGCGTTGTTATAACGCTTCCGCTTTCGGTCTCACGAGGGCGTGGGCGGACACTCTTCCCGCTCGTTGCTATGCCATCACCATGGTCTTGCGTGATCGTAGGAAAATTTTTGAAATTACTACGTTCCCCAACACCAGGAGCGTTCGCAGATCTGCCACGTAGTGTGTCTGACGCCGTGAAGTTCTACCGGGCCGAGGAGGGGAGCTCGACGGAGAAGTTGTTCTGGTCTCAGTATACTGGGACCGAACACCCGATGCCCGTGAGCGACCAGCTGAAGCAACTGGTCGAGCTCCACAAGGCGGCCGAACAGGCCATGAGGGGCCTTATAGTCCGGATGTGGCCTGGCGGTTCCCTTCCCAACAGCTACTTTGGCCTGGTGAGGCAGCTTGTAGATGCCTGCCCATGGCTGGAAGTCATCAAGCGGTCCGTCTGCATCGAAGGTGCACGCAAGGCTCTTGCCCGTGCAAAGGTGCACTGGGCGAAGATGGACGCCGAAAAGCTGGTGAAGGAGGGGCCACCGCAGGGCAAGGAGCATCGCCACCCCGAAATGTATTATGAAAGTGTCTTGAAGGGTGCCCGTCTCGTGGCGGACGAATGTACCAAAGATGTAATCTTTGAATGAACTTGCTCATGTGATCCTTGTGTTTATGAAAACTAGTTCATGTTCGTTATGCAACGCTTTTGTATTTAAAATATTACCTTCTGTGCGGCCGTTTATGAATTCTGAGAGTTGCTAGTCGTCGGCTTCTGCCCCCATGCAACTAGTGCTGGGGTGTTCGGGATAAATCTGAGCACTCTTTTTCCCCTTCTTGGGTCCTTCGAGGGAGGTGTTCAGCGCAACGAACCAGGCAATCGGACTATAATGCTTTGTCGCTCTCACTTAGCCATAGAAGTCTACAATTTTAAATTTTGGCGAAGCCCCTAGTCTTTTGGAAAGCCGAATTTGGGGCGCTATACACGCCTAAGCCGGACAAGGCTGGCTCCTCGCCCGAAACGGAAAAAGTCTTTAGGGACTTGAGACCTCTCGAATGTGATCGGACAAGAGGACAATGGGTTGAACTTTGCGGCGATGGGCTCCATCGCGTATACGTCCCTTAGTGCACGCTTCCGTTCCCTTTTGGGGATGTGGGTTGCGTCTATCATGTTTACTGTCCTCACTTGTGGGGGGAACCTCTTCTGTCCTCCTCATCATCGCTGTGCAGCCCCTTGTCCTTGTCTTCGGCATTTATCTTGCCGGCCTGCTTGAACACCCAGCATTCTCTGTTGGTGTGATTGGCTGGCTTATCGGGGGTGCCGTGTATTTGACACGAGCGATCGAGTATGCGGTCCAAACTGGACGGGCCCGGAGTACTTCTTTTGAATGGCTTTTTCCGCTGACCGGATTTATAGCCTCTGAATCCGGCATTGACTGCCGTGCCCTCGGCGTTATCACCGTTGTTGCGGCGCTTGTGTTTGATGCGAGGTGACCTGCCGTTGCTGTCCTTGGTATCCGAGGTGCCAAGGTTCCCTGATATGTTATTGCTATGAGCCAGCCAGCTATCCTCTCCCGCGCAAAAGCGGGTCATGAGTGTCGTGAGGGCTGCCATTGATTTTGGCTTTTCCTGGCCGAGGTGCCGGGCGAGCCACTCGTCACGGATGTTGTGCTTGAATGCCGCTAAGGCTTCTGCATCCGGACAGTCGACAATTTGGTTTTTCTTTATTAGGAACCGTGTCCAGAATTGCCTGGCCGATTCCCCTTGCTGCTGAATGATGTGGCTCAAGTCATCAGCGTCTGGTGGCCGCACATAAGTGCCCTGGAAATTGTTGAGAAACGCGTCTTCCAGATCCTCCCAGCAGCCGACAGAGTCTGCTGGCAGGCTATTCAGCCAATGCCGAGATGGTCCTTTGAGTTTTAATGGGAGGTACTTGATGGAATGTAGATCATCACCGCGGGCCATGTGGATGTGGAGGAGGAATTCCTCGATCCATACCGCGGGATCTGTTGTACCATCATTTGATTCGATATTTACATGTTTAAAACCTTCTGGGAATTCATGCTCCATTACTTTGTTGGTGAAGCATAGGGGGTGTGTCGCGCCTCTGTGCTGGGCTATGTCGCGACGCAGCTCGTATGAGTCCTGCCTGCTGTATTCGGCCCGTCCGGAATTGCTTTTACTGTATCCGGCGAGGCGGTCACCGTCCCTTGTAGGGGCACGGCCTCGTGATTCATAGATCGATCTAGCATGTTTTACCCTGTCTTCTAATACGTCTCGCATGTCTCGCGTGTTTCCCGTTTCCTTGGTATATTTGTTTGAATGGCGGCGGGGTGCAGGATGATTTTCAGGCCGTACTGCCTCTCTATCTCGGCCACGGGGTGGCCGATCAGCCGCATCGAACGCGGGGTGACCTCTGTAAGGGCGTTCGAGTTCGTACTCCTCAGCCGCAAGGACTTCAGTCCATCTATCTGCTAGCAGATCCTGATCAGCTCGAAGCTGTTGCTGCTTTTTCCTCAGGCTGTTTGTTGTGGCAATAAGCCGGTGCTTAAAGCGCTCCTGCTCGACGGGATCCTCAGGCACGACAAATTCTTCATTGTCGAGGCCCACTTCATCTTCAGAGGGAGGCATATAGTTGTTGTCCTCCTTTTCTCCCTCTGCCGCTCTCTTAAGAAGGCTGGCTTGTTCATCCTCCGGCTCTTGATCGTTCTGGAGGGGATTGTCATCATCTTCGGCATTGTCCGGAGTACTGTTATCTCCTGTGCCGGTATCACCGCTTTTGTTGTGGCGAGACTTAGAGCGGCGCCGCTGACGTCGGCGCTGGGGTTGCTTCTTGGAGGGGTCGTCCTCCGTTGTCTTGTCGCCATTGCCTTCTTTGGGTGTGTCCACCATGTATATATCGTATGATGAGGTGGCGGTCCAGTGTCCTATGGGCAGTGGTTCCTGTTCGCCTCCGGCATCGGTGTCCATACCATCGATGTCTTTGGAGTCGAAGTCGAGCATGTCGATTAAATCGTCGACAGTGGATACTAAGTGGGTGGTGGGTGGGGATTGAATTTCTTCATCGTCCGCATCCCACTCTAGCCGGACGTAGTTCAGCCAAGGTTCTCCGGACAGGGAGAGAGATTTCAATGAGTTCAGTATGTCGCCAAAGGGCGAGTGCTGAAAGATATCTGCGGAGGTGAACTCCATGATCGGTGCCTAATCGGATTCGATAAGTATGGGCGCGGGTGGTACAGAGTCCGCGGCCAAGGACGAGTCCAGCAGCTCGGTGACACGGCTCTCGTGAAGGGTAAGGTCAGTATTCGGCTCTATCGCCACTGAGGGCGCGGCCTCCGTGGCGGAGTCTATCCTCCCTTCCTCGGATGGCGCGATCTGCTCCGGACTAGAGGCCGGAGTAGTTGCTGGCGTGATCTCCCGAACACCGTCCGACGGCAGAGCTATATCGTGCTCGTCGTGATCGTGTCGCACACCTGGCATGGGCCCGAATCCATCGAAGATCAAGTCTCCGCAGATATCGGCAGTGTAATTCAAGTTTCCAAACCTGACCTGATGGCCAGGGGCGTAGCTCTCGATCTGCTCCAGATGGCTAAACGAGTTGGCCCGCAGTGTGAAGCCGCCGAACACGAAGATCTGTCCGGGAAGGAAAACCTCACCCTGGACCGCATCGTTGTCGATGATCGAAGGGGCCATCGAACCTTGTAGCGATGACATAGTGGACCTCTCAATGAAAGCACCAATGTCGGTGTCAAAACCGGCGGATCTCGGGTAGGGGGTCCCGAACTGTGCGTCTAAGGTGGATGGTAATAGGAGGCAAGGGACACGATGTTTACCCAGGTTCGGGCCCTCTCTATGGAGGTAATACCCTACTTCCTGCTTGATTGATCTTGATGAATATGAGTATTACAAGAGTTGATCTACCACGAGATCGTAGAGGCTAAACCCTAGAAGCTAGCTTATGGTATGATTGTTGTTGTCCTACGGACTAAACCCTCCGGTTTATATAGACACCGGAGGGGGCTAGGGTTACACAGAGTCGGTTACAATAGAAGGAGATCTACATATCCGTATCGCCAAGCTTGCCTTCCACGCCAAGAGAGTCCCATCCAGACACGAGACGAAGTCTTCAATCTTGTATCCAATAGTTCGGCCAAAGGATATAGTCTGGCTGTTCGGATACCCCCTAATCCAGGACTCCCTCAGCGACCTTCCCCTTTGATCCCGCACCCTTTCTTCCACCAAATCATCAAGGCATTGTGGTGGAAGGAAGGCCTGCTCGCACCTATGTGCTCTCTGGAGCGCCGACGCCCTTGCATGAAGATTGGGCAATTGCATCTATCGTTCCTATGCCGAATTTCCCGGTGGCTTTCAACACTGTCCGTGAGGTACTCACTGATTTCCTGACAGATAAGGGGTTGGGGTTTTCAGAGATTATTCCTTGTCCCTTTGGACATGCATATATTCAGCTAGGCAGCGTCTTTGATCGAGATGAGCTAGTTGCCAATAGCCCCCATCTTTTTACTGATGTGCATGTCATCTTTCAAAATCATGACAAAGGCTTGAACTGGAGAAAATTAGCTTTGACCAGGGAAGTATGGATTCTGTTATGTGGCTTTCCTTTTGATAGAAGGAATATTAGAGAAATCAATGAGGCAGTCAGCAAATTTGGGAAGTTTGTGATGTGGGATAGAGTGAGAAGCTCGAAAGCAAATTAGATGGTCAAAATCAAAGTGCAAGAATTGAGTGATATACCTGCTAGTATTGTATTTGGAGATGGTGAGAACTCCGATTCTCTCTCTGTTCCGGTTGTGATCCTGCAGCATCAGTTGATTGAGGCAGAACCACACGATGAAGATCCTATCCCACCCCATGGTAATCCACATCTTATGCCAACTCAAGCTAACCACCACCCCAACCAGCACAATCACTTTTTGGGTCCTCTTCAGCAACATGAGGCTGATGCACAACCAGTCCCTCAACTGAACCTGAATTTAGCTCTGAATGAGGAAGAAAATGAGAAGATGAATGAGGAAGAAGAACCAGATGAGATGCCAGGCTGGGGCCACTGGGCTATGCCAGAAGCGAACCCAGAAATTGACCAGGAGCTCCACCCTGGTGAATTTCTGGAACTGCAAGACCTAATGGCCCCTATGGATGAAGAGCAGCAGAATATGGGTGAGCAAGGCAATCAGAGTAGCCTCACTTTGACTCTGGGACAGTCTGACAGCAGTGGTAGCACGGGTGGTTCAATTGTGGGCCCTTCGGCGCCAAGGATTCCTGATTTAAATCTCATTGGTGGGCTATTGCCGGCCCAACAAATGATTGTGGATGAGCCTGATGTCTTGGCTGCAGTAGTCCCCCCCCCCCCCTCGAGGAGCAAAATATTGTGATGGCCCAGATGCAGCCCATTATGGATATGAGTTTTCAGTTGATGTTCAGACAACACATTACGGCTGCAGTTGATAGAGAGGAGGATCCCATGAATCGGGAGCTAATGGTTGGCTCTCAGCAGGTTATAACCAAGTTGGTCTCTCCTCCCACTGATAACCCTGTTCAAGTGGAGAAGTCAACAGTCTTGGCTGATACTCATAGTCCTGTGAAGTTGATTCAAGAGCTGAATAATGACCAGATTGGCCTGATTGATCCAGACACTGATCAGACTACACAAGTCAACATGATTCCAAAAGAGACAGAGAATACTGAGCAGGAAAGTGAATCTTCATCCTCATCTGACATGACAGCCCCACCTGGTTTCCCCTTTCCATCTTACCTTCCGGATAATGTTCCTGTAGGTACAGATGTAGATGCTAAGATGGTACTGCCAACTGAATCAAACAACAACAACAAGTTGGCCAATGATACGTCTCCAACGTATCTATAATTTTTTATTGCTCCATGCTATATTATCTATTGTTTTGGACTATATTGGGCTTTATTTTCCACTTTTATATTACTTTTGGGACTAACCTATTAATCGGAGGCCCAACCCAGAATTGCTGATTTTTTGCCTATTTCAGTGTTTCGAAGAAACAGAATATCAAACGGAGTCCAAACGGAATGAAATCTTCGGAAACGTGATTTTCTCATCAGATAAGACCCAGGAGACTTTGACACTCCGTCAAGAAAGCCACGAGGCGGTCACGAGGTGGGCGCCCCCCTAGGGCGCGCCCCTGCCTCGTGGGCCCTCAAGCTCCACCGACGCATTCTTCCTCCCGGATATACCTCGCACCCCTAACAGATCGAGATCGGAGCCAAAACCTAATTCCACCGCCGCAACTTTCGTATCCATGAGATCCCATCTTGGGGCCTGTTAGAGCTCCGTCGGAAGGGAATCCACCACGGAGGGCTTCTACATCAACATCATAGCCTCTCCGATGAAGTGTGAGTAGTTTACCTCAGACCTTGGGTCCATAGTTAGTAGCTAGATGGCTTCTTCTCTCTTTTGGATCTCAATACAATGTTCTCCCCCTCTCTCGTGGAGATCTATTCGATGTAATCTTCTTTTTGCGGTGTGTTTGTTGAGACCGATGAATTGTGGGTTTATGATCAAGATTATCTATGAGCAATATTTGAATCTTCCTGAATTCTTTTATGTATGATTGACTTATCTTTGCAAGTCTCTTCGAATTATCCGTTTGGTTTGGCCAACTAGATTGGTAGTTCTTGCAATGGGAGAAGTGTTTAGCTTTGGGTTCAATCTTGCGGTGTCCTTACCCAAAGGATGTAAAGGGTTGCAAGGCACGATTGTATTGTTGCCATCGAGGATAACAAGATGGGGTATTTATCATATTGCATGAATTTATTCCTCTACATCATGTCATCTCGCTTAAGGCGTTACTCTGCTTTTCATTAACTTAATACTCTAGATGCATCTTTGGATAGCGGTCGATGAGTGGAGTAATAGTAGTAGATGCAGGCAGAGTCGGTCTACTTGTGTCGGACGTGATGCCTATATACATGATCATACCTAGATACTCTCATAACTATGCTCAATTCATCAATTGCTCAACAGAATTGCTCACCCACCGTAAAATACCTATCCTCTTGAGAGAAGCCACTAGTGAAATATATGGCCTCCGGTCTATTTTCATCATATTAATCTTCCTACGCTTTATCATTGCTTTGCTCTTTACTTTGCCTTTTTATTTTACTTTGCATCTTTATACCAAAAATACCAAAAATATTATCTATCATCTCTATCAGGTCTCACTCTCGTAAGTGACCGTGAAGGGATTGACAACCCCTATTTGCGTTGGTTGCGAGGAGCTATTTGTTTTGTGTAGGTACGAGGGACTTGCAGGTGGCCTCCTACTGGATTGATACCTTGCTTCTCAAAAACTGAGGGAAATACTTACGCTACTTTGCTGCATCATCCTCTCCTCTTTGGGGAAAACCAACGCAAGCTCAAGACGTAGCAAGAAGGATTTCTGGCTCCGTTGCCGGGGAGTCTACGCAAAAGTCAACATACCAAGTACCCATCACAATCCCTTATCTCTCGCATTAGATTATTTGCCATTTGCCTCCCGTTTTCCTCTCCCCCACTTCACCCTTGCCGTTCTATTCGCCCTCTCTTTCCTAATCTCCTCCTGTCTTTTCGCTTGCCTTTTTCCTGTTTGCTTGTGTGTTGGATTACTTGTTGCCATTGCCGAGTCAAAAAGAAACTAAGGGTCCTTTCCAGGGCTCTAGTACCTTGGATGAACCTTCTATCCTCTCTAAGCTCATAAATAATGATGCTACGGAAAGACCCATCGGGGTTACCAATGAGAGCTTAAATAATTTTGATGGAGATGACTCTGGAATTTTTCGTTATTTACTTGATGAGTCTTTAAAAGATGCTTGGGATAGGTTATTAAGGATTCGGGCTAGCTATGTACCACAATATCAAATTGAGGTTTACCTAAAAAGTTTCTATATTGGATTGCCCGCTTCTTTCAAACAAGTTCTAGACTCTATTTTTGATGAAGGTTTTCTTGAAGGGGATGCTATAGATACCTATGAAAAAATGAAAACTATATTTGGGCACCCCATGAATGATAAGGTTGAGTCTACCACTCTCTTATGCTTCTATCAAAACGAAATTATTAAAGAGATGAAGTCTAGTTTGGAGGCAAACTTCCGTAATGTGCTTAATCTTACTTCTTCCATTAATGGCCATGTGCTTACCTTAAATAGAACAATGCATGCTATAGAGAGGAGATCCTCCTCTCCTAGTGCCAAAGGTGGCACTCGCTAGATCTATCCTTGCTTTTATGCCTAGCTAGGGGCGTTAAACGATAGCGCTTGTTGGGAGGCAACCCAATTTTATTTTTAGTTTCTGTTTTTGTTTCTGTTTAGGAATAAATAATCCATCTACCTTCTGTTTAGATGTGGTTTTATGTTTTAATTAGTGTTTGTGCCAAGTTAAACCTATATGATCTTCTTGGATAATAGTTATTTGATCTTGCTGTAATTTCCAGAAACTTTCGCTTCACGAAAACAATTGTTAAAAATCACCAGAACGTGATAAAATAGTGATTCCAATTGATGCTGATCAATAAACAAATTGCCTAGGTCGTCCTATTTTGGCTGAAGTGTTGGAGTTCCAGAAATTTGCGTCAGTTACAGATTACTACAGAATGTTCTGTTTTTGACAGATTCTGTTTTTCGTGTGTTGTTTGCTTGTTTTGACGAATCTATGGCTAGTAAAATAGTTTATGATCCATAGAGAAGTTGGAATACAGTAGGTTTAACACCAATATAAATAAAGAATGAGTTCATTACAGTACCTTGAAGTGGTCTTTTGTTTTCTTTCGCTAACGGAGCTTACGAGATTTCTGTTGAGTTTTGTGTTGTGAAGTTTTCAAGTTTTGGGTGAAATCTTTTGATGAATTATGGAACAAGGAGTGGCAAGAGCCTAAGCTTGGGGATGCCCATGGCACCCCAAGATAATCCAAGGACACCAAAAAGTCAAAGCTTCGGGATGCCCCGGAAGGCATCCCCTCTTTCGCCCACTTCCATCGGTAACTTTACTTGGAGCTATATTTTTATTCACCACATGATATGTGTTTTGCTTGGAGCGTCTTGTATTATTTGCGTCTTTGCTTGTTAGTTTACCACAATCATCCTTGTTGTACACACCTTTTGAGAGAGCCATACATGAATTGGAATTTGTTAGAATACTCTATGTGCTTCACTTATATCTTTTGAGCTTGATAGTTTTGCTCTATGTGCTTCACTTATATCTTTTGAGCTTTATAGTTTTGCTCTAGTACTCCACTTATATCTTTTAGAGAACAGTGGTGGATTTGTTTTAAAGAAACTATTGATCTTTCATGCTTCACTTAGATTATTTTGAGAGTCTTAAATAGCATGGTAATTTTCTTAACAATAATATGCTTGGTATTCAAGATTTGGAAAGCTTCCTTTGAGTGCGTTGAATACTAAGAAAAGTTTGATGCTTGATAATTGTTTTGAGATATGGAGGTGATAATATCAAAGTCGTGCTAGTTGAGTAGTTGTGAATTTGAGAAATGCTTGTGTTGAAGTTTGCAAGTCCTGTAGCATGCACGTATGGTAAACGTTATGTAACAAATTTGAAACATGAGGTGTTATTTGATTGTCCTCCTTATGAGTGGCGGTCGGGGACGAGCGATGGTCTTTTCCTACCAATCTATCCCCCCAGGAGCATGCGCGTAGTGCTTTGGTTTTTGATGGCTTGTAGATTTTTGCAATAAGTATGTGAGTTCTTTATGACTAATGTTGAGTCCATGGATTATACGCACTCTTACCCTTCCATCATTGCTAGCCTCTTCGGTACCGTGCATTGCCCTTTCTCACATTGAGAGTTGGTGCAAACTTCACCGGTGCATCCAAACCCCGTGATATGATATGCTCTTTCACACATAAACCTCCTTATATCTTCCTCAAAACAGCCACGATACCTACCTATTATGGCATTTCCATAGCCATTCCGAGATATATTGCCATGCAACTTTCCACCATACCGTTCTTCATGACACATTCATCATTGTCATATTGCTTAAGCATGATCATGTAGTTGACATAGTATTTGTGGCAAAGCCACCGTTCATAATTCTTTCATACATGTCACTCTTGGTTCATTGCATATCCCGGTACACCGCCGGAGGCATTCATAGAGAGTCATACTTTGCTCTAGTATCGAGTTGTAATCATTGAGTTCTAAATAAATAGAAGTGTGATGATCATCATTTTCTAGAGCATTGTCCCAAAAAAAGAGAAAGGCCAAAGAAAAAAAAAGAAGGCCCAAAAAAAAGGGGGCAATGTTACTATCTCTTTTTCCACACTTGTGCTTCAAAGTAGCACCATGTTCTTCATATAACGAGTCTCATATATTGTGCTTCAAAGTAGCACCATGTTTTTCATATAGAGAGTTTAATATGTTGTCACTTTCATATACTAGTGGGAATTTTTCATTATAGAACTTGGCTTGTATATTCCAACGATGGGCTTCCTCAAATGCCCTAGGTCTTCATGAGCAAGCGAGTTGGATGCACACCCACTTAGTTTCTTTTGTTGAGCTTTCATACATTTATAGCTCTAGTGCATCCGTTGCATGGCAATCCCTACTCCTTGCATTAACATCAATTGATGGGCATCTCCATAGCCCGTTGATTAGCCTCGTTGATGTGAGACCTTCTCCTTTTTTGTCTTCTCCACATAACCCCCATCATTATATTCTATTCCACCCATAGTGCTATGTCCATGGCTCACGCTCATGTATTGCGTGAAAATTTATAGGTTTGAGATTACTAAAGTATGAAACAATTGCTTGGCTTGTCATCGGGGTTGTGCATGATGAGAGCATTCTTGTGTGACGAAAATGGAGCATGACTAAACTATATGATTTTGTAGGGATGAACTTTCTTTGGCCATGTTATTTTGAGAAGACATAATTGAAGGAAATATGCTCTAGAGGCAATAATAAAGTTATTATTTATTTCCTTATATCATGATAAATGTTTATTGTTCATGCTAGAAATGTATTAACCGGAAACATAATACATGTGTGAATACATAGACAAACAGAGTGTCACTAGTATGCCTCTACTAGACTAGCTTGTTAATCAAAGATGGTTGAGTTTCCTAACCATAGACAAAGGAGTTTTCATTTGATTAACAAGGTCACATCATTGGTTGAATGATCTGATTGACATGACCCATTCCATTAGCTTAGCACCCGATCGTTTAGTATGTTGCTATTGCTTTTATCCATGACTTATACATGTTCCTATAACTATGAGATTATGCAACTCCGTTTACGGAGGAACACTTTGGTACTACCAAACGTCACAACGTAATCGGGTGATTATAAAGGAGTACTACAGTGTCTCCAAAGGCAGATGTTGGGTTGGCGATTTGAGATTAGGATTTGTCACTCCAATTGTCGGAGAGGTATCTCTGGGCCCTCTCGGTAATACACATCACTAAGCCTTGCAAGCATTACAACTAAAGAGTTAGCTGTGAGATGGTGTATTACGGAAGCGAGTAAAGAGACTTGCCATGAATTTAGATTGAACTAGGTATTGGATACCGACGATCGAATCTCGGGCAAGTAACATACCGATGACAAAGGAACAACGATGTTGTTATGCGGTCTGACCGATAAAGATCTTCGTAGAATATGTAGGAGCCAATATGGGCATCCAGGTCCCGCTATTGGTTATTGACCGGAGATGTGTCTCGGTCATGTCTACATTATTCTCGAACCGTAGGGTCCGCACGCTTAAGGTTTCATGGCGGTTATATTATGAGTTTGTGTATTTTGATGTACCAAGGAGTTCGAGTCCGGATGTGATCACGGACATGACGAGGAGTCTCGAAATGATCGAGACATAAAGATTGATATATTGACGGCTATATTCGACACCGGAAAGGTTCCGGAAGTTTCGGAGAAAACCGGAGTGCCGGGAGGGTTACCGAACCCCGGGAAGTAATGGGCCTTATTGGGCCAAGAGGGAGAGAGAGGGCTGCACCAGGAGGTGGCGCCCCCCATGGGGAGTCCGACTGGACAAGGAAGGGGCGCGCCCCCTCTCTCTCTCTCTCCTCTCTTTCCTTCCCCTTCCTTCTTCCTAGTAGGACTAGGAAAGGGAGTCCTACTCCCACTAGGAGGAGGACTCCCTCCCTTGGCGCGCCTCCTAGGGCCGGCCGGCCTCCCCTTGCTCCTTTATATCACGGGCAGGGGGCACCCTAGAACACACAAGTTGATCCTTGAGATCGTTTCTTAGCCGTGTGCGGTGCCCCCTCCACCATATTCCACCTCGGTCAAATTGTAGCAGTGCTTAGGCGAAGCCTGCGTCGATAAAACATCAAGATCGTCCTGCCACGCCGTCGTCTTGTGGAACTCTCTCTCCCGGAGCTTTGCTGGATCGGAGTCCGAGGAGCGTCACCGAGCTGAACGTGTGCCAAGAACTCGAGGTGCCGGAGTAACGGTGCTGGGATCGGTTGGATCGCAAGGAGAACGTCGACTACTTCCTCTACGTTGTGATCGCTTCGCTTGGTCTCACGAGCGTACGACAACACTCTCCCCTCTCGCTGCTATGCATCACCATGATCTTGCGTGTGCGTAGGAAATTTTTGAAATTACTACGTTCCCAACAAAGGGTATCGAGCCAGGTTTTATGGTTTGATGTTTTGCACGAGTAGAACACAAGTGAGTTGTGGGCGATACAAGTCATACCGCCTACCAGCATGTCATACTTTGGTTCAGCGGTATTGTGAGATGAAGCGGTCCGGACCGACATTACGCAGACGCTTACGCGAGACTGGTTTCACCGTTCGAGCACTCGTGCTTAAAGGTGGCTGGCGGGTGTCTGCCTCTCTCACTTTAGTTGAACCGAGTGTGGCTACGCCCGGTCCTTGAGAAGGTTAAACGGAGTCTATTTGACGAAGTATCGTTGTGGTTTTGATGCGTAGGTGAGATTGGTTCTTGCTTAAGCCCGTAGCAGCCACGTAAAATTTGCAACAACAAAGTAGAGGACGCCTAACTTGTTTTTGCAGGGCATGTTGTGATGTGATATGGTCAAGACATGATGCTATATTTTATTGTATGAGATGATCATGTTTTGTAACCGGTTATCGACAACTGGCTGGAGCCATATGGTTGTCGCTTTATTGTATGAAATGCAACGCATACAATTGCTTTACTTTATCACTAAGCGGTAGCGATAGTCGAGAAGCAATAGATGGCGTAACGACAACGATGCTACGATGGAGATCAAGGTGTCGCGCCGGTGACGATGGTGATCACGACGGTGCTTGGAGATGGAGATCACAAGCACAAGATGATGATGGCCATATCATATCACTTATATTGATTGCATGTGATGTTTATCTTTTATGCATCTTATTTTGCTTTGATTGACGGTAGCATTTTAAGATGATCTCTCACTAAAATTATCAAGTAGTGTTCTCCCGAGTATGCACCGCTGCCAAAGTTCGTCGTGTCGAGACACCACGTGATGATCGGGTGTGATAAGCTCTACGTCCATCTACAACGGGTGCAAGCCAGTTTTGCACACGCAGAATACTCAGTTATACTTGACGAGCCTAGCATATGCAGATATGGCCTCGAACACGGAGACCGAAAGGTCGGCGTGAATCATATAGTAGATATGATCAACATAAGATGTTCACCATTGAAAACTACTCCATCTCACGTGATGATCGGTTATGGTTTAGTTGATTTGGATCACGTGATCACTTAGATGACTAGAGAGATGTCTGCCTAAGTGGGAGTTCTTAAGTAATATGATTAATTGAACTTAAATTTATCATGAACTTAGTACCTGATAGTATCTTGCTTGTCTATGTCTGTTTATAGATAGATGGCTCGTGTTGTTGTTCCGTTGAATTTTAAAGCGTTCCTTGAGAAAGCAAAGTTGAAAGATGATGGTAGCAATTACACGGACTGGGTCCGTAACTGAGGATTATCCTCATTGCTGCACGTAAGAGTTACTTCTGGATGCACCGCTAGGTGCCAGCTCTTCTTGATGCAACCGACGGCGTTAAGAACGTCTGGCGAGCAAAGCTGATGACTACTCTATAGTTCAAGCAGCCATGCTTTACGGTTTAGAACCGGGTCTTCAACGACGTTTTGAACGTCATGGAGCATATGAGATGTTCCAGAGTTGAAGTTGATATTTCAACGGAATGCCCGGATTGAGAGATATGAAGTCTCCAATAAGTTCTATAGCTGCAAGATGGAAGAGAATGGGTCCATCGGTGAGCACATACTCGAATGTCCGGTATTACAATCACTTGACTCAACCGGGAGTTGATCTTCCGGATGATTGTGTCATTGATGAATTCTTCAATCACCGCCACCAAGCTACAAAGGCTTCGTGATGAACTATAATATGCAAGGGTTAGTAAAGACTATGCAGAGCTCTTCGCAATGCTAAAGGCTGCGGAGGTAGAAATCAAGAAGGAGCATCAAGTGTTGATGGTCAATAAGACCACTAGTTTCAAGAAGAAAGGCAAAGGGAAGAAGAAGGAACTTCAAGAAAAACAGCAAACAAGTTGCTGCTCAAGAGAAGAAACCCAAGTCTGGACCTAAACCTCAAACGAGTGCTTCTCCGCAAGCGGTGGTCCTTTGGAAGCGGAACTGCCCCAAGTATTTGGCGGATAAGAAGGATGGCAAGGTGAACAAAGGTATATGTGATATACATGTTATTGATGTGTACCTTACCGAGCTCGCAGAGCACTGGTATTTGATACTGGTTCTGCTGCTAATATTTGCAACTCAAAGCAGGGACTACGGATTGCTTAACACCGGCAAAGGACGAGGTGACGATGCGCGTGGGAAATGGTTCCAAAGTCGATGTGATCGCAATCGACACGCTACCTCTACATCTACCTTGGGATTAGTTTTAGACCTAAATAATTGTTATTTGGTGCCGCGTTGAGCATAAACATTATATCTGGATCTTGTTTGATGCGAGACGGTTATTCATTTAAATCAGAGAATAATGGTTGTTCTATTTATATGAATAATATCTTTTATGGTCATGCACCCTTGAAGAGTGGTCTATTTTAATGAATCTCGATAGTAGTGATACACATATTCATAATGTTGAAACCAAAAGATGCAGAGTTGATAATGATAGTGCAACTTATTTGTGGCACTTGCCGTTTAGGTCATATCGGTATAAAGCGCATGAAGAAACTCCATCGATGGACTTTTGGAGTCACTTGATTATGAATCACTTGGCACTTGTGAACCGTGCCTCATGGGCAAGATGACTAAAACCCGTTCTCGGTACTATGGAGAGAGCAACAGATTTGTTGGAAATCATACATACAGATGTATGTGGTCCAATGAATGTTGAGGCTCGTGGCGGATATCGTTATTTTCTCACCTTCACAGATGATTTAAGCAGATATGGGTATATCTACTTAATGAAACATAAGTCTGAAACATTTGAAAAGTTCAAAGAATTTCAGAATGAAGTTGAAAATCATCGTAATAAGAAAATAAAGTTTCTACGATCTGATCGTGGAGGCGAATATTTGAGTTATGAGTTTGGTCTACATTTGAAACAATGCGGAATAGTTTCAAGAACTCACGCCACCCGAACACCACAGCGCAATGGTGTGTCCGAACGTCGTAATCGCACTTTACTAGATATGGTGCGATCTATGATGTCTCTTACAAATTTACCGCTGTCATTTTGGGGTTATGCTCTTAAGACGGCCGCATTCACGCTGAATAGAACACCGTCAAAATCCGTTGAGACGACACCTTATGAACTATGGTTTAGCAAGAAACCAAAGTTGTCGTTCTTAAAGTTTGGGGATGCGATGCTTATGTGAAAAAGCTTCAACCTGATAAGCTCGAACCTAAATCGGAGAAATGTGTCTTCATAGGATACCCAAAGGAGACAGTTGGGTACACCTTCTATCACAGATCCGAAGGCAAGACATTTGTTGCTAAGAATGGATCCTTTCTAGAGAAGGAGATTCTCTCGAAAGAAGTGAATGGGAGGAAAGTAGAACTTGATGAGGTAATCTGTACCTTCTCCTTATTTGAAAGTAGTTTATCACGAAACCGGTTTCGCGACATCTACACCAAATAGTGAGGAAGTTGATGATGTTGATCATGAAACTTCAGATCAAGTTACTACGTAACCTCGTAGATCAACCAGAGTAAGATCCGCACTGAGTGGTACGGTAATCCTGTTCGGAAGTCATGCTACTAGATCATGATGAACCTACGAACTATGAAGAAGCGATGGTGAGCCCAGATTCCATAAAATGGCTTGAGGCCATGAAATCTGAGATGGGATCCATGTATGAAAACAAAGTGTGGACTTTGGTTGACTTGCCCGAGGGTCTGCAAGCAATAGAAAACAAGTGGATCTTCAAGAAGAAGACCGACGCCGACGGTAATATTATCGTCTACAAAGCTCGACTTGTCGCAAAGGGTTTTCGACAAGTTCAAGGGATTGACTACGATGAGACCTTCTCACCCGTAGCGATGCTTAAGTCTGTTCGAATCATGTTAGCAGTTGCGCATTTTATGATTATGAAATTTGGCAAATGGATGTAAAGACTGCATTCTGAATGGATTTACGGAAGAAGAGTTGTATATGATGCAACCAGAAGGTTTTATCGATCCAAAGGAGCTAACAAAGTGTGCAAGCTCCAGCGATCCATTTATGGACTGGTGCAAGCATCTCGAGTTGGAATAAGCGCTTTGATAATGTGATCAAAGCATTTGGGTTTATATGAGACTTTTGGAGAAGCCTGCATTTACAAGAAAGTGAGTGGGAGCTCAGAGCATTTCGATATTATATGTAGATGACATATTACTAATCGGAAATGATATAGAATTCTGAATAGCATAAAGGGATACTTGAACAAGAGTTTTTCGATGAAGGACCTCGGTGAAGCTGCTTACATATTGGGCATCAAAAGCTATAGAGATAGATCAAGACGCTTAATTGGACTTTCACAAAGCACATACCTTGACAAGATTTTGAAGAAGTTCAAAATGGATCAAGCAAAGAAAGGGTTCTTGCCTGTGTTACAAGGTGTGAAGTTGAGTAAGACTCAATGCCCGACCACCGCAGAAGATAGAGAGAAATGAAAGATGTTCCTATGCCTCAGCCATAGGCTCTATCATGTATGCAATGCTGTGTACCAGACCTGATGTGTGCCTTGCTATAAGCTTAGCAGGAGGTACCAAAGTAATCCAGAGTGGATCATCGGACAGCGGTCAAGAACATCCTGAAGTACCGAAAAGGACTAAGGATATGTTTCTCAGATATGGAGGTGACAAAGAGCTCATCATGAGCAGTTACGTTGATGCAAGCTTTGACACTGATCCGGACGATTCTAAATCGCAAACCGGATACGTATTTACAATAAACGGAGGAGCTGTCAGTTGGTGCAGTTCTAAACAAAGCGTCGTGAAGGGATCTACATGTGAAGCGGAATACATAGCAGCTTCGAAGCAGCTAATGAAGGAGTCGGATGAAGGAGTTCATATCCGATCTAGGTGTCTTGCCTAGTGCATCGGGTCCAATGAAAATCTTTTGTGACAATCTTGGAGCAATTGCTTTGGCAAAGGAATCCAGATTTCACAAGAGAACCAAACACATCAAGAGACGCTTCAATTCCATCCGGACTTAGTCCAGGTGGGAGACATAGAGATTTGCAAGATACATATGGATCTGAATGTAGCAGACCCGTTGACTAAGCCTCTTCCACGAGCAAAACATGATCAGCACCAAGACTCCATGGGAGTTAGAATCATTACTGTGTAATCTAGATTATTGACTCTAGTGCAAGTGGGAGACTGAAGGAAATATGCTCTAGAGGCAATAATAAAGTTATTATTTATTTCCTTATATCATGATAAATGTTTATTGTTCATGCTAGAAATGTATTAACCGGAAACATAATACATGTGTGAATACATAGACAAACAGAGTGTCACTAGTATGCCTCTACTAGACTAGCTTGTTAATCAAAGATGGTTGAGTTTCCTAACCATAGACAAAGGAGTTGTCATTTGATTAACAAGGTCACATCATTGGTTGAATGATCTGATTGACATGACCCATTCCATTAGCTTAGCACCCGATCGTTTAGTATGTTGCTATTGCTTTTATCCATGACTTATACATGTTCCTATAACTATGAGATTATGCAACTCCGTTTACGGAGGAACACTTTGGTACTACCAAGCGTCACAACGTGGCTCGGGTGATTATAAAGGAGTACTACAGTGTCTCCAAAGGCGATGTTGGGTTGGCGTATTTCGAGATTAGGATTTGTCACTCCGATTGTCGGAGAGGTATCTCTGGGCCCTCTCGATAATACACATCACTAAGCCTTGCAAGCATTACAACTAAAGAGTTAGCTGTGAGATGGTGTATTACGAAGCGAGTAAAGAGACTTGCCAATGCGAGATTGAACTAGGTATTGGATACCGACGATCGAATCTCGGGCAAGTAACATACCGATGACAAAGGGAACAACGATGTTGTTATGCGGTCTGACCGATAAAGATCTTCGTAGAACATGTAGGAGCCAATATGGGCATCCAGGTCCCGCTATTGGTTATTGACCGGAGATGTGTCTCGGTCATGTCTACATTATTCTCGAACCGTAGGGTCCGCACGCTTAAGGTTTCGATGGCGGTTATATTATGAGTTTGTGTATTTTGATGTACCAAGGAGTTCGAGTCCGGATGTGATCACGGACATGACGAGGAGTCTCGAAATGATCGAGACATAAAGATTGATATATTGACGGCTATATTCGGACACGGAAAGGTTCCGAAGTTTCGGAGAAAACGGAGTGCCGGAGGGGTTACGGAACCCCGGGAAGTAATGGGCCTTATTGGGCCAAGAGGGAGAGAGGGCTGCACCAGGAGGTGGCGCGCCCCCCATGGGGAGTCCGACTGGACAAGGAGGGGGCGCGCCCCCTTCCCTCTCCCTCTCCCTCTCTTTCCTTCCCCCTTCCTTCTTCCTAGTAGGACTAGGAAAGGGGAGTCCTACTCCCACTAGGAGGAGGACTTCCCCCTCCCTTGGCGCGCCTCCTAGGGCCGGCCGGCCCTCCCCTTGCTCCTTTATATCGGGCGGGGGGGGCACCCTAGAACACACAAGTTGATCCTTGAGATCGTTCCTTAGCCGTGTCGGTGCCCCCTCCACCATATTCCACCTCGGTCAAATTGTAGCAGTGCTTAGGCGAAGCCTGCGTCGATAAAACATCAAGATCGTCCACCACGCCGTCTTGACGGAACTCTCTCTCCCCGGAGCTTTGCTGGATCGGAGTCCGAGGAGCGTCACCGAGCTGAACGTGTGCCAAGAACTCGGAGGTGCCGGAGTAACGGTGCTGGGATCGGTTGGATCGCGAGGAGAACGTCGACTACTTCCTCTACGTTGTGATCGCTTCGCTTGGTCTCACGAGGGCGTGAGACAACACTCTCCCTCTCGTTGCTATGCATCACCATGATCTTGCGTGTGCGTAGGAATTTTTTTGAAATTACTACGTTCCCCAACAATAATTGCTTAGTTATTATGCTTGAAGTATTATTATTTTTATGTCAATATGAACTTTTGTCTTGAATCTTTCGGATCTGAATATTCATACCACAATTAAGAAGAGTTACATTGAAATTATGCCAAGTAGAACTCCGCATCAAAAATTCTCTTTTTATCATTTACCTACTCGAGGACGAGCAGGAATTAAGCTTGGGGATGCCTGATACGTCTCCAACGTATCTATAATTTTTGATTGCTCCATGCTATATTATCTATTGTTTTGGACTATATTGGGATTTATTTTCCACTTTTATATTACTTTTGGGACTAACCTATTAACCGGAGGCCCAGCCCAAAATTGATGTTTTTTGCCTATTTCAGTGTTTCGAAGAAACGGAATATCAAATGGAGTCCAAACGGAATGAAATCTTCGGAAACGTGATTTTCTCATCAGATAAGACCCAGGAGACTTGGACCCTCCGTCAAGAAAGCCACGAGGCGGTCACGAGGGTGGAGCCCCCCCCCTAGGGTGCGCCCCCTGCCTCGTGGGCCCCTCGAAGCTCCACCGACGTACTCCTTCCTCCTGGATATACCTACGTACCCCTAACAGATCAGATACGGAGCCAAAAACCTAATTCCACCGCCGCAACTTTCTGTATCCACGAGATCCCATCTTGGGGCCTGTTCCGGAGCTCCACCGGAAGGGGAATCCACCACGGAGGGCTTCTACATCAACATCATAGCCTCTCCGATGAAGTGTGAGTAGTTTACCTCAGACCTTCGGGTCCATAGTTAGTAGCTAGATGGCTTCTTCTCTCTTTTTGGATCTCAATACAATGTTCTCCCCCTCTCTCGTGGAGATCTATTCGATGCAATCTTCTTTTTGCGGTGTGTTTGTTGAGACCGATAAATTGTGGGTTTATGATCAAGATTATCTATGAGCAATATTTGAATCTTCTCTGAATTCTTTTATGTATGATTGAGTTATCTTTGCAAGTCTCTTCGAATTATCTGTTTGGTTTGGCCAACTAGATTGGTAGTACTTGCAATGGGAGAAGTGTTTAGCTTTGGGTTCAATCTTGCGGTGTCCTTACCCAGTGACAGAAAGGGTTGCAAGGCATGTATTGTATTGTTGCCATCGAGGATAACAGGATGGGGTATTTATCATATTGCATGAATTTATTCCTCTACATCATGTCATCTTGCTTAAGGCATTACTCTGTTTTCATTAACTTAATACTCTAGATTCATGCAGGATAGCGGTCGATGAGTGGAGTAATAGTAGTAGATGCAGGCAGGAGTCGGTCTACTTGTCTCGTACGTGTTCTATCAATTGCTCAACAGTAATTCGTTCACCCATCGTAAAATATCTATCCTCTTGAGAGAAGCCACTAGTGAAATCTATGGCCCCCGGGTCTATTTTCATCATATTAATCTTCCTACGCTTTATTATTGCTTTGCTCTTTACTTTGCCTTTTTATTTTACTTTGCATCTTTATACCAAAAATACCAAAAATATTATCTATCATCTCTATCAGATCTCACTCTCGTAAGTGACCGTGAAGGGATTGACAACCCCTATTTGCGTTGGTTGCGAGGAGTTATTTGTTTTGTGTAGGTACGAGGGACTTGTGCGTGGCCTCCTACTGGATTGATACCTTGGTTCTCAAAAACTGAGGGAAATACTTATGCTACTCTGCTGCATCATCCTATCCTCTTCGGGGAAAACCAACGCAAGCTCAGGACGTAGCAGCCAATATTGTGGAGCTGCTGGGAACTGAAGGAGCTAAGGTCTGGGAGCAACACTTTGCTCCTAAAGAAGCTCATCACAATCACATAAAGGTACCAGTTGACTTGGGTTAATTTTCTTTCTGTATCATTTCTCTCTCCTGGTAAGTTCGAATGGGTCAAAAAGTTTCTTACTTCCAAGGTTTGGGAGATCATTAAGCAAGGGTACTCAGATGATAACACCCTCACATTTGTGATACCTACTGCTTGTCCTATCTCTGACTCTGAGGACAATATTATGGTACAGGTGGAGATGGAACAAGAAGTCACCTCTCCCTTGAGCTCTGAACAAAGGATAGATCAACCAGCCTCTTCTACTCCTGCTGTTCTCAACCACAAGAAAAGAAAGGAAAGAGTTCCACTGGTTGACTCTGAGGTAAGAAGAAGTTGCAGACTACAAAAGCTCTCTAAAGGATTTAAACAAAATGCTTGTACAGATAGGAACTGTCTGGCTCGCCATGCTCTGCCACCTCTTATACCTGCCAAAGTAGTTAAAAGTCTCAATACTTCTTTTTGTAAGGTACCAGCAAAGGACACCACTGAGGAGCTACTATCTAGCAAACCCAAGAAGATCAAGAGCTCCCAAGCTGCCAAAGTAGCCATCAAGGAGAAGGAGGCTGACAAAGAAAGAAAAGCTAGTACCTAGAATACCTCATTTGGGCACTGAATTAGAGCTTTTGTAAAGAGGGCAGTTCAGCACTTTTGAGTTTCAGTCTTATAGAGATTTGTATCCATGGGAATGACTTATATGTGCATGTTACACAGTATTCTGAATGTATTGATGGTTTGCTATGTTGCTACTTGTATGGTTAATGCCATTTACGTCTCTTTTGCTGGATCTGAATTCAAATTTTACTTGTCGTTCTGCAAGAGTACTGCCAGAGTTACAGTAGGTGGGGCACAGTGGTATGAGACGCTGAAAGTACACCAATTAGATCGTGGCTAGGGAATGGACTGTACTTAATTGGAATATTCGAGGATTGAATGATCCTAAGAAGTGGATTGACATTAAGAATAAAATAGAAGAATCACAATGTGCTGTTCTCCATCTCCAAGAAACCAAGAGAGAGCATTTTGACAGTTGGTACCTGCTTAACTTTTGTCCTAAGAAATTCAACAAATTCGAATACCTACCCTCAGTTGGCGCCTCTGGAGGACTGCTCATTGCTTGGAATGACCAAATCTTCTCTGGGCAATTATTTCACAGGAACAGTTATGCTCTTTCTGTTACTTTCACTTCCAAACATAATGGTGATTCATGGATCCTGTCCAATATTTATGGACCCAGCCAAAGAGAGGATAGAAGCAACTTCATGGAGTGGTTCAGAAACTTTCAAATGCTTGATGATCATAACTGGTTGGTGATGGGTGATTTTAATCACATCAGATATCCTCATAATAGGAGTAATGAGGGGAGTAACATCAATGATATGTTGGCCTTTAATGAATCCATTAGTAATCTGGCTCTAGTTGAAATCCCTCTTTAAGGGTAGGAATTTTACTTGGAGCAATATGCAAGATCAACCTTTGCTTGAAAAATTAGACTGGTGCTTTACCTCTGAAACATGGACCCTCAACTTCCCACAAATCTTGGCTTATCCTTTAGCCAAAACTACCTCAGATCATGTCCCCTTCATTGTCAAGATTGGCACCAACATCCCCAAATCCAATATATTCATATTCGAAACCTTCTGGCTAGAACACAGTGATTTTCATGAGGTGGTGAAGCAAATTTGGACACAAGATGTTTATGAAACAGATAGTGCCAAGATCATTGCCTCTAAATTCAAAAGATTGAGGAAGGGGCTCAAGATCTGGTCTAGAAATATTTCCAACCTCAAGCAGCTTATTGAGAACACCAACTTCATGATTCTCTGCTATGATCGGCTTGAAGACAGCTGACCTCTATGCACTGTGGAAGATAATGGGAGAAATATCCTTAAGATGCACTTGGCAGAAATTCTTAAGCAGCAGCATCTCTATTGGAAGCAACGATTCACCATCGGAAATATTAAGGTTGGGGAAGCTAATACCAAATATTTTCAGGCAAAAGCTACTATTAGACACAGACATAACTGCATTGCTATGCTTAGAGATGAGCTCAACCAGGAACATCACGCGCATCATGCCAAAGCTGCTATTCTCCTCAGAGCCTTCAAAGAGAGATTGGGCACTATTGTCACACCTCACAACCCTTTATTACTTCACCACCTCATTCAAGCAGTGGCTAACCTGGCTGAACTTGAAGTTCCTTTCACTAGAGCAGAGATAGATTATGTGGTGCATCATATGCCTCCTGACAAATCCCCTGGCCCAGATGGCTTCAATGCTGCTTTTCTCAAAGCTTGCTGGACTATCATGGCCCCAGATTTCTACAGATTAATTGATGACTTTCACTCAGGGGTTGTTAATCTCCAGAGCATCAATTACTCTTTCATTACCTTGATTCCCAAGAATGATTCTGCGGCCACTCCAGCTGAGTTCAGACCCATTTCCCTCCTCAATTGCACCCTGAAAATCCTTACCAAGATGTTGGCAAACAGATTGCAATTTTTTTTAAAACTGGTTCATAGAAATCAGTATGATTTTCTCAGTAACAGATGTATTCAAGACTGCCTTGCCTGGTCTTATGAATATATCCATCAATGCCATCGATCCAAAAAAGAGATTATCCTATTGAAATTGGATTTTGAGAAAGCTTTCGATATGATCAACCATGACACCATTATTGAGATTCTGCAAGCTAAGGGTTTTGGGAGTAGATGGATTCAATGGATCAAAATGATTTATGGTACTGGTTTTTCATCTGTCCTTCTTAATGGTGTCCCAGGGAAACAATTTCTATGCAAAAAGGGTGTCAGGCAAGGTGATCCATTATCTCCCATCATCTTTGTCTTGGCTGCTGATCTGTTACAAACCATGTTCAATGAGGCAATGACAAATTCCATGATTTCCTCTCCTTTGCTACACCATTCATGTCCTGATTATCCAATCATCCAATATGCAGATGATACCATTCTGGTAGTTGATGCTGATCCTCTCCAACTGAACCACATTAAGAACCTCCTATTACATTATGCTGCCTACACTGGTCTCAAAGTAAATTATGGGAAATCTACTATGATCTCAATCAACACTCCCCCTCCGAAGATGGCTGCCCTATCAACTCTGCTTGGTTGTAAGATTGGTACCCTTCCTCACACATATCTGGGTCTGCCACTTTGCCTCCTAAAACCCAAAATTGTGGACTTCATGCCCATGATGAGAAGGATTGAAAACAGATTGCAGAGCTGCTCAACCATACTATCTAGTGGAGACAAACTCACTCTCATCAAATCTGTATTTGCAAGCATGCCTATCTACTTCATGTGTTCACTCACCTTACCTAAAGGTGTGATCCATCAAATAACTTGCTACCTGAGGAACTGCTTCTAGAGAAAGTATGGTACCATGGCAATTGGCTCTGCCCTCATCGCTTGGGATTCCATTTGTAAACCTAAAGCTCATGGTGGATTGGGCATTTTGGATATCACAACTCACAAGAGAGTCCTTCTGATGAAATTCCTCCACAAATTTTTCAATAAGGAAGATGTCCCCTGGGTTAATATCATTTGGGAAGCTCATTATCAAGACTCTCTCCCAAGCGAAAAAATGGTTGGGTCGTTCTGGTGGAAATTGCTGCTTAAGTTGCTTCCACTTTACAAAAGCAAAGCATTATGCAATCCTGGTACTGGAGATACAATAACCTTCTGGTCTGATAATTGGGCTGGGAAACCATTGTTGGAGAAATTCCCTGAACTTTGTTCTTATGCGCTCAACAAGGCCTCTTCTATGGCTGAAGTCACAAATCAGCAAGATCTCAGTTTGTCTTTCCATCGGCCATTATCTTCCCAAGCATTCCAGCAATTCAATGAGCTCACTGCACTGCTAGCTGATGTCTACTACGCAACCTTCTCCTTCTAGACGTTGTTAGGCCTCCAAGTGCAGAGGTTTGTAGGACAGTAGCAAATTTCCCTCAAGTGGATGACCTAAGGTTTATCAATCCATGGGAGGCGTAGGATGAAGATGGTCTCTCTCAAACAACCCTGCAACCAAATAACAAAGAGTCTCTTGTGTCCCCAACACACCCAATACAATGGTAAATTGTATAGGTGCACTAGTTCAGCGAAGAGATGGTGATACAAGTGCAATATGGATGGTAGATATAGGTTTTTGTAATCTGAAAAATATAAAAACAACCAGGTAACTAATGATAAAAGTGAGCGTAAACGGTATTGCAATGCTAGGAAACAAGGCCTAGGGTTCATACTTTCACTAGTGCAAGTTCTCTCAACAATAATAACATAGTTGGATCGTATAACTATCCCTCAACATGCAAGAAAGAGTCACTCCAAAGTCACTAATAGTGGAGAGCAAACGAAGAGATTATGGAAAGGTACGAAACCACCTCAAAGTTATTCTTTCCAATCAATCCGTTGGGCTATTCCTATTAGTGTCACAAACAGCCCTAGAGTTCGTACTAGAATAACACCTTAAGACACAAATCAACCAAAACCCTAATGTCACCTAGATACTCCAATGTCACCACAAGTATCCGTGGGTATGA
The DNA here is from genome assembly GCA_021605205.1 of Aegilops longissima. Classification (NCBI taxonomy): domain Eukaryota; kingdom Viridiplantae; phylum Streptophyta; class Magnoliopsida; order Poales; family Poaceae; genus Aegilops; species Aegilops longissima. The sequence goes on along the minus strand of CM038682.1, from coordinate 107,923,668 downwards.
TTATACGATATGCATCACACAATCTCAGATTCATCTATTCAACCAACACATAGAACCTCAAAGAGTGCCCCAAAGTTTCTACCGGAGAATCAAGACGAAAAGTGTGCCTACCCCTATGCATAGGTTCATGGGCAGAACCCACAAGTTGATCATCAAAACATACATCAAGTGAATCACGTGATATCCCATTGTCACCACAGATACGCACGGCAAGACATACATCAAGTGTTCTCAAATCATTAAAGACTCAATTCGATAAGATTACTTCAAAGGGAAAACTCAATCCATTACAAGAGAGTAGAGGGGGAGAAGAAACATAAGATCCAACTATAATAGCAAAGCTCGCGGTACATCAAGATCGTGCCAAATCAAGAACACGAGAGAGAGAGAGAGAGAGAGAGAGAGAGATCAAACACATAGCTACTTGGTACATACCCTCAGCCCCGGGGTGAACTACTCCCTCCTCGTCATGGAGAGCGCGGGATGATGAAGATGGCCACGGTGAGGTTCCCCCCCGGCAGTGCGAATAGGGTCCCGATTGGCTTTTGGTGGATACAGAGGCTTGCGGCGGCGGAACTCCCAATCTATTATGTTCTCCGATGGTTTTAGGGTATACTGGTATATATAGGAGGAAGAAGTACGTCAGGGGAGCCACGAGGGGCCCACGAGGATGGAGGGCGCGCCTGGTGGGAGGGCACGCCCCCCTACCTCGTGGCTTCCTCGTTGCTTCTCTGACGTGGAATCCAAGTCTCCCGGTTGCTTTCCTTCCAAAAATAACTTCTCCAGAAGATTTCATTCCGTTTCGACTCCGTTTGATATTCCTTTTCTTCGAAACACTGAAATAGGCAAAAAACAACAATTCTGGGTTGGGCCTCCGGTTAATAGATTAGTCCCAAAAGTAGTATAAAAGTGGATAATAAAGCCCAATGTTGTCCAAAACAGTAGATGATATAGCATGGAGCAATCAAAAATTATAGATACGTTGGAGACGTATCAAGCATCCCCAAGCTTAATTCCTGCTCGTCCTCGAGTAGGTAAATGATAAAAAAGATAATTTTTTATGCGGAGTGCTACTTGGCATAATTTAAATGTAATTCTTCTTAATTGTGGTATGAATATTCAGATCCAAAAGATTCAAGACAAAAGTTTAATATTGACATAAAAAAATAATACTTCAAGCATACTAACAAAGCAATCATGTCTTCTCAAAATAACATGGCCAAAGAAAGTTATCCCTACAAAATCATATAGTCTGGCTATGCTCTATCTTCACCACACAAAGTATTTAAATCATGCACAACCCCGATGACAATCCAAGCAATTGTTTCATACTTTTGACATTCTCAAAACTTTTTCAATCTTCACGCAATACATGAGCGTGAGCCATGGATATAGCACTATATGTGGGAAATAGAATGGTGGTTGTGGAGAAGACAAAAAGGGAGAATATAGTCTCACATCAACTAGGCGTATCAACGGGCTATGGAGATGCCCATCAATAGATATCAATGTGAGTGAGTAGGGATTGCCATGCAACGGATGCACTAGAGCTATAAGTATATGAAAGCTCAAGAAAATAAACTAAGTGGGTGTGCATCCAACTTGCTTGCTCACGAAGACCTAGGGCATTTTGAGGAAGCCCGTCATTGGAATATACAAGCCAAGTTCTATAATGTAAAATTCCCACTAGTATATGAAAGTGACAACATAGGAGACTCTCTATCATGAAGATCATGGTGCTACTTTGAAGCACAAGTGTGGTAAAAGGATAGTAGCATTGCCCCTTCTCTCTTTTTCTCTCATTTTTTTTATTTTTTTTGTTTGGGCCTTTTCTCTCTTTTTTTATGGCCTCTTTTTTTTCTCTTTTTTTCTCTTTATTTTATTTTATTTTCGTCCGGAGTCTCATCCCGACTTGTGGGGGAATCATAGTCTCCATCATCCTTTCCTCACTGGGACAATGCTCTTATAATGATGTTCATCACACTTTTATTTACTTACAACTCAAGAATTACAACTCAATACTTAGAACAAGATATGACTCTATATGAATGCCTCCGGCGGTGTACCGGGATATGCAATGAATCAAGAGTGACATGTATGAAAGAATTATGAGCGGTGGCTTTGCCTGTCGATGTCAACTACATGATCATGCTAAGCAATATGACAATGATGGGCGTGTCATAATAAACGGAACGGTGGAAAGTTGCATGGCAATATATCTCGGAATGGCTATGGAAATGCCATAATAGGTAGGTATGGTGGCTGTTTTGAGGAAGGTATATGGTGGGTGTATGATACCGGCGAAAAGTGCGCGGTATTAGAGAGGCTAGCAATGGTGGAAGGAAGAAAAAGTGCGTATAATCCATGGACTCAACATTAGTCATAAGGAACTCATATACTTATTGCAAAAATCTACAAGTTATCAAAGCAAAGTATTACACACATGCTCCTAGGGGGATAGATTGGTAGGAAAAGACCATCGCTCGTCCCCGACCGCCACTTATAAGGATGATAATCAATAAATAAATTATGCTCCGACTTCATCACATAACGGTTCACCATACGTGCATGCTACGGGAATCACAAACTTTAACAGAAGTATCTCTCAAATTCACAACTACTCCACTAGCATGACTCTAATATCACCATCTTCATATCTCAAAACAATTATCAAGCATCAAACTTTTCTTAGTATTCAACACACTCATAAGAAAGTTTTTACTAATCTTGAATACCAAGCATATTAGGATTATTTAAGCAAATTACCACGCTATTTAAGACTCTCAAAATAATCTAAGTGAAGCATGAGAGATCAATAGTTTCTATAAAACAAATCCACCACCGTGCTCTAAAAGATATAAGTGAAGCACTCGAGCAAATGACAAACTACTCCGAAAGATATAAGTGAAGATCAATGAGTAGTCGGGTAATTATGCAACTTATGTGAAGACTCTCCCATTTAAGGATTTCATATCTTGGTATTTTGTTCAAACAGCAATCAAAACAAAATAAAACGACATTTCAACGATAGCACACATCATGCTAAGAAGCAAAAACATAGGTTCAACTGATACTATCCGATATTTGTTGAAGACGAAAGGTGGGATGCCTACCGGGGCATCCCCAAGCTTAAATGCTTGAGACTTCTTGAAATATTACCTTGGGGGTGCCTAGGGCATCCCCAAGCTTGAGCTTTTGTGTCTCCTTAATTCCTCTCATATCACGGTTTTCTAAATCTCAAAAGCTTCATCCACACAAAACTCAACAAGGACTTGTGAGATAAGTTAGTATAAACCAATGCAAAAACCTTACCATACTCTACTGTAGAAAATCACTAAAATTATTATTCAACATTGCATACTAAATGCCTCTGCATATTTAATACTCCTATCCTCAAATAGAATCATTAAACAAGCAAACATATGCAAACAATGCAAACATAACAGCAATCTGCCAAAATAGTACAATCTACCAAAGCGGGTCAAATTTGAACTGTAGCTGCCTTGTAGTTTGCTCTTTATTTTTTCCAAAAATCATTTCTAGGTACATAAGTATCTATTTAATCAGAGAAACACCAAAAAAAATTCCAAGATTCAACCACTAGCTAGGAACAGTCATTCCCACCGTTTTGTCCGCATTTTGAAACGGGCATAAAAAATTCAAAAAAAATCAAAAATTTGGGATACCTTCGCATTGTGTCATTATATGTGGCCAAGTTCCCAGGAAAAATAACAAACTTGTAACACGACAATTATTTTAAGAAAAGTGTTCTCAGAAACGAGCTATCATGTGTGGAGATCAATGGCGGTCAAGCCAAATGATCAATCTTATGACCACATTCATGGCATAGTTTGTTCAAATGATCTCATATTGTGCACAAGGATGCATATTGGAATGGCAAACAATGTTGCCTAAGGAAGTTTTCATTTTATTTGGATGAAAAAACCATTTTCCATTTTTCGAGTGCCCAAAATGAGGTTTTTTTGTGAAGGACCTCCCAAATAATTGTTGCAAAATTGGACCAAATCATTTTTCTAAAATACTAGGCCATATTTAATGCACAATTAACCAAATGGTTGGGTGTAAAAAGTTTTGATCCACCTCTCGTGAAAAAGACAAATTTCCGCCGATTCAGTTGGAAGCGGGTCAAATTTGAACTGTAGCTGCCTTGTAGTTTGCTATTTATTTTTTCCAAAAATCATTTCTAGGTACATAACTATGTATTTAATCAGAGAAACACCAAAAAAATTCCAAGATTCAACCACTAGCTAGGAACGGTCATTCTCGTTGTTTTGACCGCATTTTGAAACGGGCATAAAAAATTCAAAAAAAATCAAAAATTGGGAAACCTTCATTTGTGTCATTATATGTGGCCAAGTTCCCAAGAAAAATAACAAACTTGTAATACAGAAATTATTTTTAAAAAAGTGTTCTCAGAAACGAGCTATCACGTGTGGAGATCAATGGCTTTCAAGCCAAATGATCAACCTTATGGCCCCATTCATGGCATAGTTTGTTCAAATGATCTCATATTGTGCACAAGGGTGCATATTGAAATGGCAAACAATATTTCCTAAGGAAGTTTTCATTTTCTTTGGACGAAAAAACCATTTTCCATTTTTCGGGTGCCCAAAAGGAGGAGCCTAGATGGTACTTGCTTTGCAAAGTACCACACTAGACATAAATGCGAATGTTGAAGTTGTGCTCAAAATAATGAATGGATTGAGGTGGCATTTGGTGGAGGATGGTTATTTCGGCATAGGAAAGCACCGTAGAAAATGGATACTATTTGGACATGCCAAAGTGGTACTTCCTTCACAAAGTGTTGTTCTGAACAGAATAGGAAAATGAATATTGTTGAATTATTTTTGAACTAGACAAGGAAGGTTTTTTACATATTTGACGAAGATATGACCCAAAGAATTTATGAGATTTTTTTAGGAATTTTGGGATTGATAGAAATATAGGTTGCTTCACAACCTGGGGCAAAAATTGCCACATAGACATGACACGTAGGCAAAACTGATGAGGTGGCGCCTAGTCATAGCAACTCACCACAAGGTTATGACCATCTATATTGGTCGTGATCAGCTAGAAATAAGGCAGCGGACCAGTGCTATCTGCTTTATGACCATTTCGTGTAAGGAAATTACGACCTTTCTGACCAAAATGGTCGTTATAGTTTAGGGTTTGGAGCCACCCGAACAGCTTTTGACCAACTGGTCTGAAATGGTCATAGATCTATGACCAATTCTTCCAGGGTCATTGACAGAAGGTCACTAGTTGACATATTTCTTGTAGTGCCACGAGGGTGGAGGGCGTGCCAGGGGAGGGGGGGGGGGGAGGGCGCGCCCCCCTACCTCGTGGCTTCCTCGTTGCTTCTCTGACGTGGACTCCAAGTCTCCCCGGTTGCCTTCCTTCCAAAAATAACTTCTCCAGAAGATTTCATTCCATTTTGACTCCATTTGATATTCCTTTTCTTCGGAACACTGAAATAGGCAAAAAACAGCAATTCTGGGCTAGGCCTCCGGTTAATAGGTTATTCCCAAAAGTAATATAAAAGTGGATAATAAAGCCCAATATTGTCCAAAACAGTAGATAATATAGTATGGAGCAATCAAAAATTATAGATACGTTGGAGACGTATCACTAGCCAACAGAGAGATTTCCGCAGATAAGGACATATGGAAATATACTTGGTCCACTCAGCATTACTCCTCTATGAAGATGTACAAGAATATAATGGGACCCAGTTTTGAGCATGGTGTTTTTTTAAAAACTTTGGAAAACATCATGTCGACTCACATATCGGATATTCTTCTGGCTTCTACTTCATGATAAGATCAACACCAGGAATATGATATCCAGAAGAAAGATGCATCTACCAGACTATTCTTGTGTACTCTGCTCTGAAGAAGTTGAGGAAACATTGGGTCAACATTTCTGGGATTGCTCATTTGTACTTTCATGTTGGGATTTTATTGCCCCTGGAAGACACCGGGGCATTTCCACTTTTGATGAGATCTCGAACATCTCCCAACATCTACCACAAGACATTGCGCTGGATATCATTCTATCAAGCTGTTGGGGCATTTGGTCTGTAAGAAATGATAAAATATTTTGAACTGCTGCAACACATCTAGATACCTGGAAATTCTATGTGAAAGAAAGGCTCTGGGAAGCACAACTTCGAGCAAAAGCTAGGAAAGCAGAGCACCTCAAGTCCTGGACAAAACTCCATTTGTAATATGATTGTTATTCGATTTCCTAGAGAGGGTGTTGGCTGAAGGTGGCTTCATGCCTGATGTATTTTATTTTCTTTTGTTGTATTCACTTTTAAATTAATGAAAATACCGTAGAACGATTGCTTTACGGTCCAGGTTTCAAAAAAAAAACTTTGATGTTACAACAACTCGCACAAAATCTGATTGATGTCGACTCGAACGGCAAAATTATCAGATCCTATGAAACTTCTCACAGTCTAAGTAAACTTGTCGCCCAGTTCAACGGGGAGTGATAGGAGGTCGTTGGCGCCCTCCCACGCGCGATCCGGATAGTTCGGTCGCGAATGATTGGCTCCATAGATTTTCATGGACTCCCATCCCATGCATAATTCCATCGATCCATCCGGACGGAGGGGGCAGTACTGAAGGCAGGAGCACGCACGGAGCCTGGACCGATCCAGCACCGGATCTTTCAGTGCCGACCGCCGTTGATCAATTAAGCGAACGGGAGGCAGTGCCGGCGGCCGGACGAGCCAATCAGCCGGCACTTATCACGCATCGTCAACCTGGCGACCGAATCTTTACTCTCCATCACTTCGCTCCATGAAGAGACTCGGTGCAACGCACGGTCTCTAGTAAGCGAGGTGCACTGTACGCGTCGAGTTACAGGGGCTGCTCAGTGGTCACCACATGCTCTGATGCTCAAATGCTTTGAGCTTCCGAACAGACACGTGTGGTGTGGTCTCGCGGATTCCAGCCGGCGCCGGTCGTGCGTGCTTTCTTGTGGACACGAACCGACGGGCCGGTCTTCTCATGAGTGTGCAGGTGGGTTGGTTTCGTTCGTTGTATCCGGCTAGTGATCGATCACCTGTGTCTGCCGATTCCAAGAACCTCCGAACTTGCCGGTGCGTCGGTGGTCGGCCTAGACTTTGATACCACGTAAAACTACGACGACACGGCCCCTTCCGCACGGATGCAGGGTTCAGTGGACCGGCTGCAGCTAATCACAAAACAAGTCAATCCACTATAGTTAAAAACCTGATCCTGGCCCGCATGGGCGTTCTAAAGTGTATCTTTGGGTCTTTTTTTCCTCGGGTGGTGTTGCATGCGCATCATGTGTCCCTCTCTTGATTCTCCAGCGAAGGCCTGACCTTTGTCTCGCAAAAAGAAAAGAAAGCCTTTGACCTTTGGTCTTGCGATGCCACATGCACCTGCTGATGATGAGCTGCACCTAAATTCCGAGTAAGGTAGTACTAGTACAGTATCATTTTGTGCTCCTTTCGCGGTAGCATCAATTGTGCGCGTTCACTGATCGTGACATCGTGTCCTGTCACACGGAAACTGTCTATGGTACCTGCACACAAGCCAGGGCGCTCATTTGGTCGTATGTTGTATCAGACACATTTCACCTTTAGCTAAGCTTAGTGGAAATTGACGTTGCGAGCACGCCCAACTTTTTGACAAACGAACCGGCCCGTGTAGTTACCCTCTCTCCGGTCAGCAATTGCACTCGCACACGCACACACATACCACATACGTGTCAAAACAGTGGACGCGTGAGAGATATATACGTACTGAAATAAGGAGATGAATTTACTCGGGCTGCCAGAGCATAGCCGGCAGGGGCCCGGCGTGGGGAAGCATGCACGGCGCGGTGTCCATGCGTGTGAAACGACACGATGCATGTCACGGTCCCCGGCCGGCGCGCGCGTTAGCAAAGTCACTAGCCGAGCACCACGATCGACACAGCAACCGGCTCCGGTCACCGGTCACACACCAACCACCACTACAGCAAAGAGACACAACCCCAACCTACGCCCACGAGCACGTCCTCGTATGGCCCAGCACACGAAAGGGAATGCGGCTGCCCCGGTGATGTGGACCGGCTGCGCGTCACCCAATGGGGGGGTGGGTTGATTCATTCTCGTAGATGCATACGTGCCCTGACATCAGAACAATAGGATTATTATTTTTACCACATGCATCTATATACTGTCCTACTAGTACTATATCGAACTGACAACGGTGTTTCTTCAATCAGCTGCAGAGACTTTGCGAGGTCGGCCAAAACGGCTCAAGATACTCCCGTAAACCCGCTGCCTGTGGTAATTTTGCCCGTGATCAATCGATCTGCAGGCGTGTGACTGAGGATCGAGCTCACTGAATAATTTACGTTTTGTACCAACGCTTCCTCCCTGTACGTGTATTTGGCGGTTTCTTCAAATAATGAAGCATGATGGAGATGGACATCATATCGGTCATCACTCTTGCAACTTGCGGTGCTCTGTGATTAAACGCTCTTATATTATTTTTCAGGGTGTAAGAAAGCATGGAAATTTCCTTTCTTCCGTTTCCACCGTTCTGTACATGTTGCGTACGGAGCTTAGCATACATATCCAGTCAGTGCTGCTACTTCAATGCAAAAAATAAAAAGGTTGTCAGTGCTGCTACTGTTCTGAAGATGTTGAGTGCACGCAGGTAGTACCAGCTCAGTACTAAGAGCATCTCCAGCCGCGCCCAACAGGCCATTTCCAGAAAAAAATTTAGCGCCGACGCTAAAAAATCGGTCCAGTCGCGTTTGCAGAAGCCTGTTTTTTGCCGGTTTGGGCCTAAACTGGTGTCGGCGGACCCAGACCGAACCCGGCGTGCTGGGGGGCGCCCAGGGACGCCGGGGCAATCGGTTTTGGCCCGAAAGAAAGGCGGGCCCGCCGAGTCAGCGACCCTCGTGCCTCGTCATCCTCATCGCCTCGGTTTCCCGCGGGGAATCAATGCCAAGGCTGCCGCCGGTCAGCCTTCCATTGATTCCTCACGGGCGGCGCGGCGCGGCGACGCACCACCTCCCGCCACGCATACACACGGTGCCCATGCCCCCGTCTGCTATATAAGCAGCGCCTCACGTCGCCTCTGGCCGCACCCCGCCCACAGCCGCCGAGCTCTCTCTCTCTCTCTCTCTCTCTCTCTCTCTCTCTCTCTCTCTCTCTCTCTCCCTCCCGTGCGCCGCCGCGGCCGAAGTTCCTCCCCTCTCTCCCCGTGCCCAGCCGCGAAGATGGGCGAGAGGTTCCCCGGCGATGGGGCGGCGGGCAATGGCTTCGGTCGCGGCTCGCTGCTCGAGTGGGAAGCCCACTTGCTGTTTGAGGCCAACATCCCAGCACCGCCCGACATGGGCGGGCCGGGGCGGTGGAGGCTCAGCGCCGGTGGCGTCCCCATCCCACCCTGCCCGACGTCGCGGCGCGCGCCGACTACTTCGCCGACGAGCTCGACCGCGTGCGGGCGTCGTTGACGGAGGAGCAGTTGGCCCTCCCGCAGTACGTCGCCGAAAACCGTGAGGCGTGGGCGGCATACTTCCTGCACCGGCAGGCGCAGCGGCTGGCCTCCACCAATGGGGCGCCGGTGGTGCGGGGCACCAAGAACAGCGAGGGATGCCGCCTGTGGTGGGGCACCCCCGGCCACACGCTCCACGCCGTTCTCCGGCACCTCGAGGGCGGTAACGACCCGCTGTTGAGGTACCCTGCTGTCGGTGTCAAAACAGGCGGATCTCGGGTAGGGGGTCCCGAACTATGCGTCTAAGGTCGATGGTTGTCGGTGTCAAAACCGGCGGATCTCGGGTAGGGGGTCCCGATCTGTGCGCCTTAGGCTGATGGTAACAGGAAGCAAGGGACACAGATGTTTACCCAGGTTCGGGCCCTCTCGATGGAAGTAAAACCCTACTTCCTGCTTGATTAATTAGATATGGGTAGTACAAGAGTAGATCTACCACGAGATCGTAGAGGCTAAACCCTAGAAGCTAGCCTATGATGGTATGATTGTAATTGTGATCAGCCTTCTAAGGACCAACCTCTCCGGTTTATATAGGCACTGGAGAGGGCTAGGGTTTACATGGAGTCGGTTACAAGGAAGGAAATATAACATCCGGATCGCCAAGCTTGCCTTCCACGCAAAGGAAAGTCCCATCCGGACACGGGTCGAAGTCTTGAGTCTGGCATCTTCACGCTTCAATAGTCCGGACGTTGTATACAACCCGGCTGTCCGGATACCCTCTAATCCAGGACTCCCTCAGTAGCCCCTGAACCAGGCTTCAATGACGATGAGTCCGGCGCGCAGTCTTGTCTTCAGCATTGCAGGGCGGGTTCCTTCTCCGAATACTCCAAAGTAATTATTGAACATTTAGATCGTGTCCGGATCCACGAGGGGATTATTACATACCGTTGTAGGGAGCATAGCATGAATCTGATCCACTGGCGATCTTCGCACGCCGTGCCTTCGCATAGTGGCCCAGTTCAACGCGAACCGGTGCTTCTCGCCCCACCTCGTCTCGCGCTGCGAGGCGGTTTTATTGGCACGTCCCGTCGAGGCAGAGATCGTGTTCCTCTTATTACCGGATCTTCCATTAATGAGGGCGTGCGTAGCCCTACGACGGCCGTTGGTGTGACTCCGTGTGCCGTCAGGTAAACCTCAAGCGGTCACCCTAAGGACTCTTGATATTCGCCCCCTTTATAAAAGGGGCCGAGGCCTATGCCTCTTTTCCACCTCCCTCGCGCGTTTCCGCACCTCGAGTTCTAACACCCGAGATCTAAGCTCCAACACCCTAGACCCTTCAATATGTCCGGATCCGACCCTCAAGGCCGGTGGGTGGCTTACTCGATTCAAGCGGAGGACATTACAAAGCTTAGGGAGGTCGGATATCTGACCGCCGACATCCAGCACAGACTTCCTGCTCCAGGGCAGGTCATCCCTACATCAAAGCCCAGTGAGTGCGTCGTGTTTGTTCCTCACTTCCTCCGTCGCTTGGGCGTCACCCTCGATCCTTTTATGAGGGGGCTCATGTTCTATTATGGGTTGGATTTTCATGATCTAGCTCCGGACGCTATCCTCCATATCTCGTCGTTCATTATAGTGTGCGAGGCCTTCCTCCACGTCACCCCACACTTCAGCTTATGGTTCAAGACCTTCAATGTGAAGCCAAAGATGATCGAGGGGCGAGACGCGGAGTGCGGAGGTGCTGTAATAAGCAGGAACACTGATGCCCCATGGCCAGAGGGTTCTTTCCCACAAGTATACGATGTATGGCAATGGAGGTGGTTTTATGTCAGGGCTCCCCGAAGCACAAAGTGGGTGGCCGCCCCAGAGTTCCGCTCGGGCCCTCCATCACAATTAGCGTCTTGGACCGACGTAGGACAGAATTGGGGGCCCGCTGGTGAGGTTCCAGTACTGCAGAACCTCATCCGAGAGCTTATTAAGAGGGAAATTATCCTTGTCAGCATAATGCAAGTGATGTTAATCCGACGGATGTTGTCGTGCCAACGCCGACCTCTCTGGATGTGGGAGTTCAATCCGGAGGGTCCGCGGACTGTTAAGCACTTCTTTGGCCTAAAGCTCGAAGGGATGTGCAGATTATTCTTCGGACCGAAAGTAAAGTGTCCGAACACCACCGAGGATGCGGGCCTAAGCTGCAATCGCCTAGATACCCAAGTAAGTGAACTTGACACCGGACAACATGTTCTGTATTCGTCATAATTGTTTATTCTGAAAATCATCCGTGGCCAGGAATGGCTCAGCAAGGCGGAGAGAATCAGGTGTCCGGCGCCACTTCCCGAAGGCTCGCCTGGTCCCACCATGGCCAAGATGCTTGACTGGGTACTCAGCAGAATGCCCTCAGGGAAAGACAAGGGGAAGAATGAAGAAACTGAACTTCACACACTACGCATCCGAACCGGGGGAATAGTCGGGAAGGGGAGGCTAAGGCCTCCTCCCCGCACAGGAAGAAGAGGGTTGCCTCCGAAGACTCGGAGACGGAGATGGCCAAACCAGGGAAAAAGAAATCACCAGGGGGCTCTGCCCCGACGGGCACCCTCACCGCGTGGTGCCCACCAACGAGCGAGCCCTCCACCGAGCTGTAAGTAAATTTTTAATTCAAAGGTACTGCGTTTCTCCTGGATCAATAACCAGGGTTCGTCTTTCGCAGTCCGGCTAGCAGCCCTTCTCAACAGAGCGTCTTCGGGGGATCTTCCTCCGGAGATGATGGAGAGCGAGACCCCACCCACCTCTCCGGCTCATGAAGCGGGCGACACCGAGGTGTCGCCACGGAGGAGTCCGGATCTGCCGAAGCCGGAAGCCAATGCGTCAGCCCCCCTGAGCCCGGAGCGTTTGGCACCCACGAGGGGCGATGGGAAGGGTCCGGCATAGTTTGATGTCCGGCCGGACGTCTTGTGAACCCTCTTATGGGCGAGCTGCGCTCTCGGAGGAGCACCGCTCATTAATGGCGCGGTGCTCAAGAAGATTTCGTCCGCTTCTAAGCGATGCAGAATAAACATTTACAAGTCCTTTCGGAGGCTTTTGAGGTATGCGATGAAGAATACACTGTTTTTGGTCGTGAGGCACTCGTTAGGTGTGCTCCATATAGATAGTAGCCCCTGAGACTCTGGTTGCCCGCCCTAGGCGGCAAACGGGGGATCATAAATCAATGATTGCGCTATAAATACGTGCAGGTACCTGCGGGTCCGGCCGCCGACCAGCCCATTGAAGTTGCCGAACTGACCAGGCAGATTGGATCGATTGATGCCGATATCACGCTGGTGAACGAGCGGCTAGACAAATCGCAAGGTATGTGCTCTGCCTTCCTTTGTATAGGAAAATATGGAGGGTGCATGATATTCTGGCAACCCCGAGCCCAACCACTGCCACCAAACGATGCGGCTTGCTCCCAGCTATACGTGGATGCTCTCCGCCGCCCATTTGGTCACCGGAACGCGAAACTGCACTCCCACCGCCGCGTCTGGACTCCCCGGCGGCTAAACGCCGACGGGTTTGACCCATTGACTTTGACTGGGTGGGCCCAGGTTGACTCCCCCTGACCCTATGACAAGTGGGGCCCGCCCTGCTAATTAACCTAGGGTTAGCGCTAACTAATTTTAGTTAGTTTAACTAACTGCTGACACGCGAGACCCCACTGGTCAGGTTTGACCTGGACCGGCCCTGTTGACCGCTGACATCACAGTGACATCATGCTGAGCAGTAATTCTTTCTGGAATTTAATTAAATCTTAAATGATTTATTTATTTCAGAAAATATCCAAAACTTCTAAAATTCATAGAAAATCAACCGTAACTTCAAATCAAACAAATTATATATGAAAAATGATCAGAAAATTCCAAAGAATCTGATTATGGCATTATCATGCATGTTTTAACAACTTATGCCTGCTGATCAGGTCAAATCAAATAAGTGGCATTTAAATAATCACATATGGAGTTGAATTTGAATCTTTGGTTCAAACCAACTTCATTTAATCTGATTTTAGTTGCATTAGCTCAAATCACAACATCTTGCCCTGTCATGATCATGCATTATATTGTGCATTGCATTGATTGTGCCTTCTCTCTGTTGCCGGTACCTGTTCCCCCAGAGTAGACGTTGTTACCGACGACGTGATCGATGACACTGATGAAGAGCTATATTTTCTTCGGAAGTGCCAGGCAAGCAAAACCCCCTTGTTCATTCGAATACAATCCTACTCTCTCGCTCCTGCTCTGTTTTACTGCATTAGGACAACAACGATTCAACTGTTACATGTTGCGGTAGTTGAACCCCTTTCCTCTGCATGACCTGTCATTGCCACAGTAAATAGATGAAACCCACTAGCATGAGTAGGAGTAGTTTGAGCCCTGATGTGCCTAGTCATTCATGTTTGTTTGTCATGCCTGCTATTGCTTAGAGTTGTGTCAGGTCTGATTCATCAGGGATGAATTGGAGATGTGTGAACATGTCCTCTTGTGTGTGAGCTAAGTGTGTGAACACGATTTGGTAAAATAACGGTGAGAGGCCATGTAGGAGTACATGGTGGGTTGTCTCATTGCAGCCGTCCCTCGGGAACTAAGTTCTGTGTTTGTGATCCATGAACAGCATTACTACCACATTGGGTTCCGTAACTCGGCCCTCTCGGCTTATTAATCAACTTGATCTCTGTCCGGGAGTTGCAACTAGTTTACGGTGTTTGTAGGTAGTGTTAGTAGTCTACCAAGTGGCACCCGATGCAGGTGGGCTTGGGACAGACTAAACACTGATGGCCGGTGTACCAAGTGGCACCGGATGGTGGACTTGGGAACCCTGCACACATCATTTGGGGCCGTGGCGACACCCGGCGGATCTCCTTCCGGATGGAACCCGAATAGGCGATAAACACGGACAAGAGACTTGTGTGGTTAGTCGTCGTGGCCGACTCCTCATCGAAGCCGCTTGAAGGTTGCCGAGATACACGAGGTGTACATGGCGGTAAGTGGCGAGAGCGTGTGTGAAGAAGTACACCCCTGCAGGGTTAATATGATCTATTCGAATAGCCGTGTTCGCGGTAAAGGACTTCTGGGTTGCCTGTACAGTTCATAGACAAGTGAAAGTGGATACTCTAAAATACGCAAAATAAGCGTGAGTGCTATGGATGGCATTCTCGTAGGGTGACGGGAGTGGATCCATAGTGGTGTATTGATATGGTGAATATGTGGACTCGTGTGCGCCACCTCAAAAGAGTTACTTGCACTCGTAGTTCAGGATAGCCACCGAGTCAAAGCTGGCTTGCCGCAGTTAAACTCCACCACCCATTTGGTGATACCGATGCATATGTAGCTAGTTCTTATGTAAGTCTTGTTGGGTACATTTGTACTCACGTTTGCCTATTTTATGTTTTGCAGAGAGACTTCAGTCTCGCTAGTAGTACCGCATGGACTTCGACGTTTAGCTTGTTACCTCAGCTATAATCTTGTGCCCTCGGTAGGATCTGGTAGATAGTCAGGCTTCTCAGCCTTTTTCATTTGTAGATGTCTGTACTCAGACATGTTAAGCTTCCGCTTGTGCTTTGATTTGTATGCTCTGAATGTTGGGTCATGAGACCCATGTTTGTAATATCTCGCTCCTCGGAGCCTAATGAATAAATTCTCTGAGTCGTAGAGTCTTGTTGTGATGCCATGTCGTATTTGCACATATCGAGCATATTATGTGTATGATTGAAATGCTTGGTATGTGTGGGATCCGACAACCTAGTTGTTTATCCTTGGTAGCCTCTCTGATGGGGAAATGTAGTCTTGTGCTTCCATGAGCCATAGTAGTCCGCTTCTGACCAGTTCACCGAGTCCTGCTAGCCCAACACTCTTGCTCCGGAACACTTGGTCGGCGGCATGTGATTCACTTCGTTCCTATGTCTGTCCCTTCGGGGAAATGTCACGCGGTGACATCCGGAGTCCTGCCTAGCCTGCTACAGCCCGGTTCACCGGAGTACTGCTAGCCCAGTGCTACAGCCCGGATTCGCACGCTGCTGACCGACATGCTCGATGTTGATTCATGTATGCCTGTCCCCCTAAGTTAGTGCCACTTTGGGTTCACAACTAGTCATGTCGGCCCGGGTTCTCTGTCATATGGATGCTAGCGACACTATCATATACGTGAGCCAAAAGGCGCAAACGGTCCCGGGCCATGGTAAGGCGACACCCGTGGGAATAACGTGTGTGAGGCCGCAAAGTAATATGAGGTGTTACCGGCTAGATCGATGTGACTTGGAATCGGGGTCCTGACAGCTTTGGTATCAAAGCCTGACTGCCTGTAGGATTACCAAGCCAAACTGGTCGAAGTTGAGTCTAGAAATGCTTTAGCTATATGTAGGGGAATTGATTGTGGGATGGAACGTAAGGCTCTTTTTACTCCTTTACCTTATGCCCTTCTGATCTGAGTCATCATATCTTTCCTACGGGGTTAAGGAACTAGGCTTCCTCTTCTTTCTATCAGGATCACGTGTTACTAATCAGTAGACCCATAAGATTGTTAGATTAAGCCTCAGTTCTGTTCTTGCTATTTCCGTATATTCATAGCTGGCCTCAGAATCTTGATACTGTGATGATCGAGTGGTTATGCCACCATTTTTGTAGGACGTCTCAAATCTTTTGAGCATTTACAACCGTTATGTTGTCCGAGTCATCCCAGGTTTCTAAATAGTCTGATGCATTTGCAAAACCCTTCTTACCGTTCCGGAGTTCCATTGTGCCAGATCAACCACACTAACTAGGTACTTCACTGCCTCGGCATTTATGTTGGAGATATTATTATGACCCTAGGTGTCTAGAGTATCACCTAGTAATCGAGCCATATTTTGCGTTCCCAGTGTGATGATTCTGGCCATTATTCTCGAAAGCATCACGTGATGCCATTTAGTTAGTAGGTATTCCACTCCTGGGTTATGAACCCGAGATTCACCCTATTTACCTCATGTTGATAGTGTTGTTAGTTCCTTTAGGATATTAGTAACCTTTGCATTAGTCCTCGAGGTCCGTGGTATTTCCTTCTTCCAAATACCATGAACCATTAAGGCAGAAGTTCTTTGAACCAAAAGATCACAATCAGAGTACTCTTGAGGAGTTCTCCATTCATAATTGTGATTCGCCAGTTCTACCTTCTGCATGAGTTATCCGGAAGAAACCTGTTGAACTTGTTTCTACATATTAATCTATGCATCCACAACTCAGAAAGATATATGTTCCTTTGAGTTGTTTCCATTGTAGCTGTATTCCGATCCCCGTCTATCAGTTGGTAGTCAGGAGTAGTTGTGCATTCATGTTATCGATGCCTATTACTCATGTGGTCCGTCAAGCCATTCTATTCCGGAATGACTAGGAGAAACAAACTCCAGTACCTCATCCATATCCAGGATTGGGTCAAAGCAGTTGTGTTCCGCAGATCAAAATGCTAATCTAGCACTTGTTCTGTTCTACCCTGGAGTATTACTATATTTATATCAAAAATATCATGGGAATTGCACACCATTCTATGAACTCTTGATACAGTGATACTTCTCGCCCTCATTATTCATTTCTCGGCTCCCGTGTTGTTGCAACCGGAATGCCGACAAGTGAACCGTGATGTGTGAAATCAATACTTCTAGCAACCCCGTTGCTTGGTAGTTAAAGGAAAATAATTTCATTTTTAGTGTGTTGGTTCTTGAATCATTATTCTAAGATAGATTGTGCTACCTAGTCCTTATTTCTGGTGCACTCCTCGATCGATGAGTTAGGATTTCGTCAAACCCTTGCTCTGTTGATCATATCGTCTTGCCCTGAAAAGCAAGATTGTTCTCGAGCTTAGTAACATATCGGTGGTTCGTGATTTTCCGAATATCTTCTCGGAGGTATCACCAGGTTGTCACCTGACCGCTATGTTGAGTTCGTGATCAAGTTGGTTCCTTGCAACCACCCCCTTCTCCAAGAATCCGTGTTGGATACCCCTGAGCTAATTGGTTAAGCTAAACAACAACTTGGAGAGTTGGAAGATGAAAGCTTGTCCGACTTAGTTGATTCTAAGGGATATCTTGTATGTGTGTAAGAAAGGTGATGTCTTCATTTATTGATCCTCGCGATCAATTGCTGGACCTATTATCCTAACCAAAACTTTGATTTGAGTATGGGCTATCACCAAATCAAATCAGTACCATCGATGTTCGTAATGTTGTCTTACTCGTGGTTGATCCCTCGAGCATACACCATTACATCTTTTGGTCTGACCAATGCTATCACCGTGTTCACATGATGGTGGAAGTCCAGTGATATGGAAATTCCGATGAGTTGTTGTTGGGCCCATCAGCAGCATTTTGTCTCCCCCATGATTCATGTTGAACATCAACCTAGTGTTGAAAATTTTGTAAGCAATGCCTTCGTGTTCCGTTCATGAAGCTTATGCTTGGATGGAAGAAGTGACTCCCTCGAATTCACGTGCATTTGATGTAAGTTGCCGCCATGAATTCGAGATGATTGTTTTTTTGCTTCCTCTCGAATCATCCCAAGTTAGTCATGCATGTGCTAAGTATACTTTGGTTTGTGAGATTAGCTACCTTCATACCATATGTGTTTCCTAGCACACCAAGCCACCGATTGATTTGTTCAAGGAGAAGAAGCTCCTTCTTAAGAGCATGCCTTATGCAAGGACTTCAATATCCTCGTTGATGGTTCCCAACCGAACTTCGGTCTTCGTTTCATTGTAAGACTACCATGTGGTCATGCTTATGCAGGACAGCGTGTTCACATGTTTGTAGCGAACCTGCTCATGTTTTGGAGCTTGCTATCGCAGTTCATCTCCCGAGAATCCTGCAACATTATCTCGCTAATTTGAGTTGCAACTGTTCCTTCTCCAGACATGTTGTCTGAAATATCATGTTAGCAACCAGATCTGAATCTCAGGCAGATATGATGGTTGGAACTTCTCCAAGATCTATGATGTAGGTCCCGACAAGGTTGATGTTCTGGCCGACGCACCTAGCCGGAGGATCTATCACTATAATATCTTGATTGGGCAATTTGTCCATCTTCTCGACGAGGATTTCATGCGGCTTATTCTATAAGTTGTTCCTTAGGGATTCTTGTGCACATATCGAGCATATTGTGTGTATGATTGAAATGCTTGGTATGTGTGGGATCCGACAACCTAGTTGTTTATCCTTGGTAGCCTCTCTTATGGGGAAATGTAGTCTTGTGCTTCCACAAGCCATAGTAGTCCGCTACAGCCCGGTTCACCGGAGTCCTGCTAGCCCAACACTCTGCTCGGAACACTTGGTGGCGGCATGTGATTCACTTCGTTCTGTATACGTCCCTTCGGGAAATGTCACGGTGACATCCGGAATCCTGCCTAGCCTGCTACAGCCCGGTTCACGGAGTCCTGCTAGCCCAGTGCTACAGCCGGATTCGCGCGCTGGCGACCGACATGCTCGATGTTGATTCATGTATGCCTGTCCCCGTAAGTTAGTGCCACTTTGGGTTCACCACTAGTCATGTCGGCCCGGGTTCTCTTTCATATGGATGCTAGCGACACTATCATATACGTGAGCCAAAAGGCGCAAACGGTCACGGGCCATGGTAAGGCGACACCCGTGGGAATACCGTGCGTGAGGCCGCAAAGTAATATGAGGTGTTATCGGCTAGATCGATGTGACTTGGAATCGGGGTCCTGACAGGTACACCTTCTATCACAGATCCAAAGGCAAGATATTTGTTGCTAAGAATGGATCCTTTCTAGAGAAGGAGTTTCTCTCGAAAGAAGTGAGTGGGAGGAAAGTAGAACTTGATGAGGTAACTGTACCTGCTCCCTTATTGGAAAGTAGTTCATCACAGAAATTTGTTCCTGTGACTACTACACCAATTAGTGAGGAAGCTAATGATGATGATCATGTAACTTCAGATCAAGTTACTACCGAACCTCGTAGGTAAACCAGAGTGAGATCCACACCAGAGTGGTACGGTAATCCTGTTCTGGAGGTCATGTAACTTGACCATGACGAACCTACGAACTATGAGGAAGCGATGATGAGCCCAGATTCCGCAAAATGGTTTAAAGCCCTGAAATCTGAGATGGGATCCATGTATGAGAACAAAGTATGGACTTTGATTGACTTGCCCAATGATTGGAAAGCCATTGAGAATAAATGGGTCTACAAGAGGAGGACGGACGCTGATAGTAGTGTTACTATCTACAAAGCTAGACTTGTCAAAATTGGTTTTGACAAAGTTCAAGGTGTTGACTACGATGAGATTTTCTCACTCGTAGCGATGCTTAAAGTCTGTCTGAATCATGTTAGCAATTGCCGCATTTTATGAAATCTGGCAAATGGATAAACAAAACTGCATTCCTTAATGGAGTTATTAAAGAAGAGTTGTATGTGATGCAACCAGAAGGTTTTGTCGATCCTAAAGGTGTTAACAAAATGTGCAAGCTCCAGCGATCCATCTATGGACTGGTGCAAGCATCTCGGAGTTGGAATATACGCTTTGATAAGTTGATCAAAGCATATAGTTTTATACAGACTTGCGGTGAAGCCTGTATTTACAAGAAAGTGAGTGGGAGCACTACAACGTTTCTGATAAGTATATGTGAATGACATATTGTTGATCGGAAATAATGTAGAATTATTCTGCAAAGTATAAAGGAGTGTTTGAAAGGAGTTTTTCAAAGAAAGACCTCGGTGAAGCTGCTTACATCAAGATCTATAGAGATAGATCAAAACGCTTAATAAGTTTTTTCAATGAGTACATAACTTGACAAGATTTTGAAGTAGTTCAAAATGGAACAGTCAAAGAAAGAGTTCTTGCCTGTGTTACAAGGTGTGAAGTTGAGTAAAGACTCAAAGCCAGACCACGGCAGATGATAGAAAGAGAATGAAAGTCATTCCCTATGCCTCAGTCATAGGTTCTATAAAGTATGCCATGCTATGTACCAGAACTAGTGTATACCCTACACTGTGTTTAGCAAGGGAGTACAATAGTGATCTAGGAGTAGATCACTGGACAACGGTCAAAATTATCCTTAGTGGAATAAGGATATATTTCTGGATTATGGAGGTGACAAAAGGTTCGTCGTAAAGGGTTACGTCGATGCAAGTTTTTGACACTAATCTAGATGACTCTAAGTCTCAATCTGGATACATATTGAA
The DNA here is from genome assembly GCA_021605205.1 of Aegilops longissima. Classification (NCBI taxonomy): domain Eukaryota; kingdom Viridiplantae; phylum Streptophyta; class Magnoliopsida; order Poales; family Poaceae; genus Aegilops; species Aegilops longissima. Next base: position 107,902,995 of record CM038682.1, on the reverse strand, counting down.
AGTAGGAGCAATTAGCTAGAGTAGCTCCGTGCAGAGCATTGTAGACATAGAAAATTGCAAAATTCATAACGGATCTGAATGTGAAAGACCTGTTGACTAAGATTCTCTCACAAGCAAAACATGATCACACCTTAGTACTCTTTGGGTGTTAATCACATAGCGATGTGAACTAGATTACTGAATTATTATTCATGCTAAAATTGTATTAACCGGAAACATAATACATGTGTGAATACATAGACAAACAGAGTGTCACTAGTATGCCTCTACTTGACTAGCTTGTTAATCAAAGATGGTTATGTTTCCTAGCCATAGACATGAGTTGTCATTTGATTAACGGGATCACATCATTAGGAGAATGATGTGATTGACATGACCCATTCTGTTAGATTAGCACCCGATCATTTAGTATGTTGCTATTGCTTTCTTCATGACTTATACATGTTCCTATGACTATGAGATTATGCAACTCCCGTTTACCGGAGGAACACTTTGTGTGCTACCAAACTTCACAACGTAACTGGATTATAAAGGAGCTCTACAGGTGTCTCCAAAGGTACATGTTGGGTTGGCGTATTTCGATATTAGGATTTGTCACTCCGATTGTCGGAGAGGTATCTCTGGGCCCTCTCGGTAATGCACATCACTTAAGCCTTGCAAGCATTGCAACTAATGAGTTAGTTGCGGGATGATGTATTACGGAACGAGTAAAGAGACTTGCCGGTAACGAGATTGAACTAGGTATTGAGATACTGACGATTGAATCTCGGGCAAGTAACATACCGATGAAAGGGAACAATGTATGTTGTTATGCAGTTTGACCGATAAAGATCTTAGTAGAATATGTGGGAGCCAATATGAGCATCCAGGTTCCGCTATTGGTTATTGACCGGAGACGTGTCTCGGTCATGTCTACATTGTTCTCGAACCCGTAGGGTCCGCACGCTTAAGGTTTCGATGACAATTATATTACGAGTTTATGAGTTTTGATGTACCGAAGGAGTTCGGAGTCCCGGATGAGATCGGGGACATGACGAGGAGTCTCGAAATGGTCGAGACGTAAAGATCGATATATTGGACGACTATATTCGGACTTTGGAAAGGTTCCGAGTGATTCGGGTATTTTTCGGAGTACCGGAGAGTTACGGGAATTCGCCGGGGAGTATATGGGCCTTATTGGGCCATACAGGAATAGAGGAGAGAGGCCGAAAGGAAGGAGGCGCGCAGCCCCCCTCTGGTCTGAATTGGACAAGGGGTGCAGCCCCCTCTTCCTTCCTCCTCTCCCCCTCTTTCCTTCTCTCCTACTCCAACAAGGAAGGGGGGAGAGTCCTACTCCCGGTGGGAGGAGGACTCCTCCTAGCGCGCCCTTCCTGGTCGGCCGACCCCCTCCCCCTTGCTCCTTTATATACAGGGGCAGGGGGGCACCTCTAGGCACAACAACAATTGATCCTTGAGATCACTTAGCCGTGTGCGGTGCCCCCTCCATCATAGTTCTCCTTGATAATATTGTAGCGGTGCTTAGGCGAAGCCCTGCGACGGTAGAACATCGAGATCGTCACCACGCCGTCGTGCTGACGGAACTCATCCCCGAGACTTTGCTGGATCGGAGTCCGGGGATCGTCATCGAGCTGAACGTGTGCTAAAACTCGGAGGTGCCGTAGTTCCGGTGCTTGATCGGTCGGGCCGTAAAGACGTACGACTAGATCAACCGCGTTGTTATAACGCTTCCGCTTTCGGTCTACGAGGGTACGTGGACAACACTCTCCCCTCTCGTTGCTATGCATCACCATGATCTTGCGTGTGCGTAGGAATTTTTTTGAAATTACTACGTTCCCCAACAGATGCATCATGCCGTCGTGAATGACGCAGTCGATGCCATCATCGTGATGCGGTCATTGCCGTCATCGAGGTTGCGTCTTGCAGAAAAGCCTGTCAGAGGACGCTAGTTGTCCATCTTATGGACGAGGTGGCGACGGTGTGTTGACGAAGATGGTGATGAAGACCACGTTGATGAAGACCTTAGCGATGAAGTGTCGGCGATGGCGTCGCAGCGGACGGTGAAGTGTCACTTGAAGGCGCCCCTCGCGATGAACCGATAATATTTGTTCGAAAATACTAACGCCCACACGTGTGGGCGTTTGCATCTCGCCCACACGCATGAATCAACGTCCGTTTGTGTTTGCACGAATCTTGGCATGTTTTGTCAGATTTTTTATGCCACGTAGGACTGGGCTGGTGTGTGGGCATTCATCCGGTCGCCCACACGTCCGTTTCACCACGCGGAGGGGCTGATGTGTGGGCATTTTGCAGTTCACCCACAAGCCAGTTTTCACGCACGCAGAGGGGCTGGTGTGTGGGCGTTTATCAGTTCGGCCACACGCTCGTCTCCTCTCCCAAACCCATAGTTGTCAATTGCCACGTGTTTTGCAGGGTACATGGCAACTGCCCCTAGCGTGCTTGTAAGCAGATGGCAACTCTCTCTTTACCCGAGTTGTCATATGTTTTGCAGGGTACATGGCAACTGCCCTAGCGTGCTTGTAAGCAGATGGCAACTATCTCTTTACTTGAACATGTTTTTTTGTCATGTCTTTTTTTGTAGTGCTACATGGCAACTGCCTAGTGTTAGTAGGTGGCAACTCCTAAAGTTTTCAAATCATGGCAACTGTAGTAAATCAGATCATACATGACAACAACTGTAGTTGTCCAAAAATGGCATCTGGCACTTGACCTGACATGGCAACTGCAGTTGAGCAACAATGGCAACTGTAATTGTCAGACTTGGCAATTGTAGTTCAGCAACATGGCAACTGCAGTTAAACAAACATGAAAGAGGGGCCGGACCATGGCAACCGCGGGGACGCGTGGTGACTGTCACGCGAAGCGTGCGGGACCGTGAGTACGGGCGTGCGGGCGTTATCTATTTTACCCACACATAGGCATGTGAGAGGGACCGCAAGGCAAAAGACCGAACGTATGGGCATTATTTGTTTTGCCCACACGCAGACGTGTAGAATGGTTCTTTAGATACCACGCGAAACGTGTGGCCAGACTCCTTAACGCCCACACGTGTGGACGTTATCGGGACCCTATTCGTTGTGTTGATCAAACCCTCGTAGGAGTATATATATATAGTATAATATGGGATGAGACTTGGAATACAAGACAAGACGTAGTTTACTTAAACAATCCTATGTCTATGTTCTTATCTCCACACAACTATACTTCTAAGTTCTAACAAGCTGCCCTGATGGCCTGGTCTCGACCGGCCAACGAGTAGACTAATGGACTACGCAGGAGGTGGTTGACTCGCCGAGATGTGAGCCGTCTCGTGGGTGGGGGAGGAAGCAAGCATTGACAATGGCGCTCCGTCGGGTCAAAGTCGCCGCAAATAATTCACACAGCGCGTTCTGGGCTGACCTGGCCTCGGGCCAAACCGCCAGAGTGCTCTAGTTGGTTGGTTTCGGCTTGTGGGAAGTATTCTAATCGATCAATGGAGCAGGTGGACAGGCAAGGCAAGCAATCATGCATGTACGCCGTGCTCCAGCTCATCATGATCTCGTCGACTAGCTAGCTCATTGCCAACTACCCGAAGCATATAATATGACGAACGAACCGAGCGGCTCCGCCCGGTCAAGCGGCCGGGCGACGGGCGATAGCCTATATATAAATCCTTCCACCGGCAGCCGAGTGCCATCACACACACTCACCTCGCGCAAACACCATCGCCGCACCCACGGTTTTAGTTAGCTCTCGACTTTAGGTCCTTAGCCACGCACGGTACGATGGGATCAGGGTATGAGGATGAACTGATCCGGGACAAGGAAGGTGAGGGGTGGGCCGCCTCGGGTTGGGGATGGTTGAAAGCTGCAGCGAGTAAGAAAACGCCCGGGGAAGCTGATCTACACCGCAGGTCTGTTCATGATCCCACAACTCTCTCTGATGCGATCCTCTTCCCTCCTTCCTTTGAGGATCGATCTGCCTCTTCCTTTACTTGGTGTTAGTTTTCTCTAATTGGATTATCTCTGATTGGCTTATCCATCTATCCTATCAAGGCGCGACGAGAGGGAGGTGGATGGCGTTAAGATACCAGGGTCTGCTCATGCTCTGGCTTGTCTATTTTTCTCGAGAATATGCTCTGCAGCTTCCTTTTCTTGGTGTTTGGCTTGAGCCGTCTCTAACTTTCTTCTATCCTTATTCCTATCACGCAGCATCAAATGGGAAAAGGACCGCGGTGTCTTCGCTGAGGTTGTCATTTTGGGGCGTGTGGCACCGATGATGGTACAGGCGGCTACGGCGAAAATGGTACAGGCGGCTAAGGCGAAAATGGAAGAAGTGGCTAAAAATAGACGGACTTAAGTTTACCTACCTACTTGGGCTTTAAAAAAAAGTGATACCTACTAGGCCGTGTGGGCCAAATGTTTCCCGGTTTCCCAGTTGTTACGTGGAGTGCGTCCAGTCCGTGGACTAAGAAAAAGAAAAAAAACGTTACTAAAAAAAGGAGAAAAACAAGAACATAGAGAAATTTTCTACCGCTGCAAGCTTTTTATTCGTCCGTAAACTAATCCAGCTATGGTGTAACCTTTTATACCAAAGAAATGGGAAGGAATAAAGAAGAGTAATGCTACATTACTCTTCGCCTTGTTCTCTGCATTTCCTTTTGAAGGGCATGTTTGGTCGGAGTGTACCGATGCGACACTTTTTTTTGGCCAAATATGTGGCAACCATAACTTTTGTTGCGAGTAAATTGTTGCCATATGGTAAGAAATCTTATGTATGGCATGTGGGGTGGGAGCGAACCAACCTGTGATTGGATAGGAGGACAGTCATATTCTCAGTCCACCAAGATTCAAGTTCTGGTGCTAGCGTTATTCTGGATTTATTTTAGGATTTGCGGCGATGCGTGTTTAGTGAAAGGAGATGTTACCGTCGACTACGAGGTGTCTGTGGTAACTTCGTCAATCTCAAGATGATATGCCGGCTCAATCTCTCAGGGGTGCTCGTAGGTAGGGTGTTCATGTGTGTTCATAGAGGTAAGTGTACGCGCGTATATATGATCACATGTGTCTCAAAAAATATAACATATAAGATGGGATGCTAAAAAATTTATGGCATGCCATAAAATAAGGCAATGAAACAAACGAAAACTCACGGGCGCACGTAGATGCCTGTGCACACATCTGCCTATATGTGTTGGTCACCCGATTGCCGGATGGGCATGGCTGGCTCATGTTCAAAGCCAAACTGGCTGAAGCCGATAAACCCACACATCAACTTACACGTATGGGATGAACAACTTTGCGGATCGCCTAGTGTATATTATCGGCCGCTCGGCTTACGCACCTGTGGATGGCGTGGCACACGGCGACGACCTATGCCTCGACGTACCTCCACGCACGTCGTGACACAACATAAAAACGCTCGGCGTATAGAAAAGACTCAGCGTATTTAGGCGAAAGCCAAGTGTTGACGTGAAGCGGATGGCGAACACCTACACCACGTGGCCGTGCTTGTCCCAGTTGACGGCACCATGATGGGCGGCGTGTAAGTCATGCGCCACGTGTGTACACCTTGTGCCGCTGAGTATTCACACCGAACTCCGCCATGCTGTCGTCCCACCGCGCGGTCGCCACCTATCCTGTCTCCCCGCCTACAAATGTAACTTCCCTCCCCAGCGGATTAACGTATGCAGCATGGACAACCTCTGAGGGGCGCCACGTCGGATTGAAGCGAGCGTGTTGGTTGGGCAGAACCGCAGCCTGCTTGTTTTGAGTGGGCCACGTGTTGAACGCTTACTGCAGAGAATAATAAGAAGGAAAAAAGAAAGAGGCAGCAGAAGCATAACAGGCAAGAAGAAGGACGCTCCGCATTTAGATTCCTTTTCCTCTTCCTCAAGCCCACACGCAACCTTCTGACCTCTCCTCTCTCCCCTGTGCTCGCCGTCGCCGCCCTGCCTTACCCCACCTCCTTCCCTTGGCAGGCGCTCCACCCATCCGCTCTCCCCATTTTTGTGCGAAACTCGCGATGGCGGCGGCTGATTGATGTGGGATTTAGCGGCAGCGACGGGGGCCTCAAGTAGGGATACGAGGAGGAAGGAAAGATGGTCATAGATCCATGAGGAGCACGAGGCGGGGATCCAGAATAGATCCCGGGATCAGCATCATGGCCGCGGAGACAAAGGCCTTCTTCGACTCCAGGCCGACCGCAGGTGGGCCAAGCTGGCACGTACGGCAAAAAGCGGCTGCGGCAGCGATGGAGCTGCGGGGGCCGGTGGTGGATATTGCCGCGAAATCGACTGGTGGCGCCGCCGTGGAAAGCTTCCATGCTCTGCAGCCGCACGGCGAGTTTTTCCTCCTGCTGCTGTGTCACAGATTAGTTCAATATACTGTGAGTGAGTGAGCAAAGGACTAATAATTATTAGCTGGTTCCTGTCCTTGACACTCCTGATGTTGTTTTCTAGAGCAATGCTATTGCACGTTATGGTATATATTGTTACATCTTTTGAATCCAAGTCTTACTGATTTCACACTGCCTAAACTGACCACTATTTTCTTTTTTCCTTCGGTTGCTCGCTCAAAGGGTGACAACCTGCTATAGGGCGGTTCTCTAATTTCATACGTGAGTAATATAAGAAGTACTCCCATCGTCTTAACTCAGGAAGCTTTAGTGCTTATTTGTTGTGGGTTCCGACCATGTCACTACCGTCCCCTCGTCGTCTACGGCGGCTCAGGTGATTGATCTATATACCACAAGTGATTAAGCTGGTTTTAGCATGAGCTTGCAGTATACAAAATCTGATTTTTTTTTTATCACGTTCTGTACTAAATAGGAGGAACTAAGATGAGCCATGTATTTTAGTTCTAAGGAGATAGATCATAGTTGTTGTGTGCTAATTCTTTGAACAAACTCTTTTTTTAATCCTTATGTAGGTTTTATATTTTTGCTGATTTGTATGATGGAGCCTTGATATGTACGATGACTTATGTCATGTACGGTTGCGGGGAATGCACCGAGTAAATGCAGCAGCCTTGATGTTTGAAGTTACAGGGGCATGGACTCTAATTTGCAACCACAAAGTTCATACCGTTGCTGTATGGGTCAGTCTGGTATGTTCCTTTCGTCAACACATGGAATGCTTTATTCCTCTGTCTACCTTGCTTAACCATTTTTTTGTCAGTATTTAGGGAATTTGCACATCAATTATTTGATCTGGAAAATGCAACTTCAAATTCATATGATGCTTTTAATCTTCAGATTATATAGACATGCTTAATCCATTTTTCGAGACGGGTAGGATTGATGGTACTGGAAGCAGGTGAGGAAGACATGGCTCGGTTTGAAGTTTCACCATGTACTGTTGGTTGGACCTTTCCTTCAAAAACTCGGCATTATCTTCAATTTGTTGGCAAAGTTATAGGTACATTCTCCTATCCATAGTGGCCCAATATTGTTTAATGTTTAGGCTTTAGATTTTGTGTCCTTGCCATGTGGTCCATAGCTAACTTGATGTTCTGCCACTTTCACTGTTGATGAATGACTGGCGGGTAATTCCACGGCGTGAAGGCAAGCCTAAACATGTGGCGGGTTCAGTTTTCTTCAACTTTGGAGTTCAATCTGTTCCAGATTTGGGTCCTCGCCGGCTCGTTCGAAAGCGTCCTCAACATCATCGAAGCCAGGTGGCAGGTGACAAGGACATGTATTAGGGATAGGGTAACATGCCTGACCTAAAGACCCTACCCATGGACACCTTACACTTTATATTGGGCCCCTGGGTCAGATCGCCGTCCAGATGTACCGCAACTTGAAAGTCACTCGGACGGCAACAACCACTCGGAGCATGGCACTCCACTCGACGAGCTCATTGCACTCGGCCATGTAACTCACTCGGATATGCGAAGACCAATAGTCAGCATGACGGTTTTGTTGTGGGCAGGCATTATGGCATTGATGCTCCACTTTATAACATAGGAGGTGAGGGGGTGGCACACTCTATATAAGCCACCCCCCACCACTAGACTGGGGGGCTCTTCTTTCATCTCTCTCTCTTTCACCATTAGTCTCAAGACTACGGGAATCCGTTCTTCTCTCATTGTAATCTCCGGATACATACTAAGACAAAACAAAGCCTCTCCGGAGCACGAGACGTAGGGTTATTATCTCCATCAGGAGAGGCCCGAACTCACTAAAACCACCGTGTCACCCATATGCATCTCGATAGATCATGCTCCTTTTCCTACCCCTCTCTTATTGTCAGAATCGTTACCACGACAGTTGGCGCCCACCGTGGGGCATGACGTCTATCGAGCCATGATGCATATGGTTCTTTCTTCAATCGCCGACAATAGATTAATTTCTGTAGGCAACCCAATCTTTCTTGGGATGATCTCCTGAGATCAAACAATCGCCGCTTCCAATTTTGACTATTGGAGTCCCGGCGGTCACAGAAAATACTCCTCATCATACAAAAGGATTAGGGAGTTGCTCATCTCATCCTGTCCTCTTTACAACCAATCGATGATTTGCTAATTGGTTTTTGTTTCTTTTGCATGTCACACATGTGAACGATGGAAGAGGAGAGAGCCACGACAATGGATGTCCTCGCAGACGCTCAGCCCCAGTGACTCCCCGTCGGCGCCGTGCTGCAACACGCCACCGTCGCCCTCCTCAAGATCTTCCTCGGCTCCGACGGTGATGGCAAGCAGTGACCCGCGCTCGCCACAGCACGTCACCGCCGACCGCTCCGGCGGCTACGCCATCGTCTTGCTGTCCGGTGACCTGCGCCTGCCGCAGCGCGTCACCGCCGACCGCTCCGGCGGCTAAGCCATCATCTCGCTGTCCGGTGACCCGCACTCGCCGTAGCACGTCACCGCCGACCGCTCCGGCGGACGCAGCGCGACCTGAAATGCCACGGTCAGATTCGCCGTCACCGCCAGCACCGCCGGGCCGGTTGACATGCTGCTCTACGCCTGCGAGGTACACATTCCGAACTTCTCTCCGGCACTGCCGATGACCCCGTTCCAGGTACGCAAGTCAATTATAGCAGTTAATTATCTGATTACTTATTGCGATAGTTAAGCTAGCCCATGCAAAAACTTCTCGCCCACGACCTCAAGTCCGGATGAGACTTACCTCAAGTCCTTGGGCCGTTAGCCAATGATTTAATGGTCCGCTTGGCATGCAGAGGAGTTAATGCGCCAGTTTTCTCTGCCGTCGATTGATGACTAATGCGCAGGTTAATTTGTGCATGCATGCACGGCCATCCATCCGTGGTCTTTACGCCCTGCCAAATAGCATTCATGCATGGACACTTTATTAGTTCTAACACAAAATATTCGTGGAGGTACACCTGTACTTGCTAACTTGCAGGCTTGCTAAAACGAACAAAGTCGCCTGACCGACTCACCATTTATTTCACTTGGCGGATGGCGTTGCGACCAGATCACAACCCAGTTGTGGTTCACTAGGTCGATTCACCCTTTCGCTCGGCTGGCTAACGAACCGGTTCACTCGGCCGGCTAGCCCAGATGATTTTTTGCACTCTGGACAATTAACGTGCAGGCTTCTCGGTTGGTTGGCTTCAGCATGCAACCACCAGCGCCATCTGCCTTGCCGTCGTCTGCGAGGCCATCGTCGAACCTCCACGCACGACCACCGATGCCGTCCGGCTTGTCGTAGTCTCCAGCCTTATCTGCAACGTCATCGACGAACCCCCACATACGGCCCCTCCCTTCGGGGGCTGGCGGCACTCCGGTTTGATAATGATGAACCCGGCATACCAAGTCTCCAGCCACTCGGCAGAGGATTAAGGACCTTATCCTCTCTGATCATTTTACAAATTAGCTCACAAATTACTCGACACTCGCTTAACAGTTCCTTTTCTGTTCGAACCCAGGTTCACTCGGATGGGACTTAAGCTCACAAAAACCGCATATTCGGATGAATTTGCTCGGATGGATAACAGACCACTTCGGCAGTCGAACACAAACGTTTCAGTCCAGCAACCACTCGGTTGGAAATGTCCTCACAATTCCTCCGTCCCGCGGGACGCCACTCGGCTAGGCATGTCTACGTCACTCGGCGCTCGTTTGGGCACGTCTTAAACAACTTACCCACTCGGACGCCCTGTGCGTCGCCACTCCGCGAGACGCGTCTACTTCACTTGGACGCCCACAGACGCCACTTCGCGGACGCGTCTCTTCACTCGACCGCCTGCTGCGCCGCCATTAATCGGCCACCTCATCACCACTTGGCCGCCCGCGTGTCGCCATCGGTTGGTCACTCATCACCACTCGTCACCCGCTGCCGCCATTCGGTTAGTCACCATCATCACCACTCGCCGCGCATGCCGCCATCGGCCGGTCACCCCATCACCACTTGGTCACCCCGCTGCCGCCATCCACGGCCGGTCACCTCATCACCACTCGGCCACCCGCGCACCTTCAGACAGCTAAGTCATTCTACATGCACTACATTCTGTTATTTTCGCGTTCCCGAGTATCCTGTTATTCACACATCACATACACTCGGAGGCCACGCCACCAAGTGTACGTCTACGCTCGGCTGCTTATTTTCACCCGAGTCCAACTTTCATTTTTTTGCATACATCATTCATGAACATCATGTGTTCTTCATTTCGAGTTTGGATCGGTCCTCCGGGGCTGCAACTCAGTCGAAACACTACACTTCCGTTTTATTTGAGCCAGCACTTCGACAAGCTCGAACGGATCCTTCGCTCTTTCGGACTCTTGCTGGTTAACCAGCAAGCCCCTTGCACTCCCAGTGGGTGTCTATGGGTGTTATTCACACAATTTATTTCAGCACACATCAAATTTCCTCGAGAAATCATTTCGTTGGCTTGTGCCATTTTTTACACAAGTTACGCGATCACTCGATGGCCCTATGCGCCAACTTCATCGCTGCTCGGACTCGGTCACCATACCGGTCCTAGCGCACCACAACACCGACCTTGTCGCTCTGTTAACTTCAAACACATCCGGCCAACCCCTCTGTGGAATCCTCTTCATCGTATCAATGATATAGACCTCATCAGGCATGAGACAAATAAGTCTGTTTTATAATTAAACTTCACACTTCACTCTTTTGCGAGTTTGCCTCTTTCGAGCATCACTCGGAAGCTCCTCCTCATCTTTTCCCGAGTCTGACTCGATGAATTGTAAATTATCCATTCAAAACTATATTTCTCGTATTCCGACATGTCCGTTGTCGAAGCCTGTAGTACGCTCGGGGGCTACGCCGCTCTCGGGGGCTGCATCTCATTTGGAATGACACTCCTGAGTGGTCGAGTACTTCATCACCAGTCAGATCCTTCACTTCAACAACTGCATTCGATCCACCACTTTGACAAGTTTTATAATCATCCAGATGCTCTGCACGCCATCTTCATTCCTACTCAGACTCAGTTGTCACGCCCGTCTTGTTGTGTAGCAACCACACTACACCGACCTCGTCACTACATTAGCTTCGAGAGCATCTGGCTAACTCCTTCGAAGACCATTTCAGCCACTTGGCTGGACATGTATTCCTTCACTCGACCACCTCGCGCATCCACACTCGGCCGTCCCTCACCGCGCCACTCGGTTGTGCATGTCTTCACCACTCGGCCGCTCCGTGCATCGCCTCTCGGTTGTGCACATCTTCACCACTCAGCCGCCCCGTGCGTTGCCACTCAGTTGTGCACGTCTTCATCATTCGGCCACCTCGCACATCATGACCCCACTACTACAAAAAGGGCTATAGATGGAATGGCCACTAATGGCGCACCTGTCATGTGGTGCGCCATTACTATATTCTAATGGCGCACCATGCCTCGGTGCGCCATTAGTAATATATTACTAATGGCGCACCTGATGTGTGGTGCGCCATTAGTAGTTTTGAAAAAAAAACATAAAAAATTGTTACTAATGGCGCACCATGTCCGCCGTGCGCCATTAGTAGTTGACATAGTAATGGCGCACCACATCCGCCGTGCGCCATTAGTAGTTTTGAAAAAAAAAGTAAAAAATAAATAAATAAAATATTTGTTACTAATGGCGCACCATGTCTCGGTGCGCCATTACTAACTTGCCCCAACACCGAATGCACCCCCCCCCCTCGTGGATCGCCTTTTCAGTTTTTAAAAAATAAAAGAAAATTATGGAAATGTCAAAAAAAAAATAAGTTTCCCATGTGATATGTGGTCTAGTTGTTGGGAAAATTTACAAATATGAATTTCGACTTTATTTGCAAAATCTCTCTGGAAATTTGTAAAATGGGCATAACTTTTGCATAAGAACTCGGATGAAAAAGTTTTTTATATGAAAAATCATCTACTCGAAAAGTTACATCCAAATCTAACAAGGGGAACCCCGTTAAACATTTTCAAAATCCCCAAAAACCTAACAGAAAAGAAGTTACGGGGCTTTCAAGATCTAGAGGCAAAAAAATTCAAACTTACTAGTGGCGCACCGTGGATGTGGTGCGCCACTAGTAACAGAAAAAAAATGGTTTTGAATTTTTTTTCAAAAAAATGATACGTAATATGACCGGGAAGTTTGAAATATTTTTCAAAATTTCATCATAGTCATGAACATGAACAAAGTCGTAGACATCAACAAGGTATAATAGGATTGATATGCTAGATATATCAACAAGTGCCTGTGAAGTGAGCTGTTGCTGGTGTTGGATAGAACTCTGAAGTTAAGCGTGCTTGGGCTGGAGTAGTGTGAGGATGGGTGACCTTTCGGGAAGTTTGACCACGGAGTGCGATTTGAGCTGAGATTAAGCATATTGACCCGAGATTAAGCCATAGTGAACTGAGATTAAGAAAAAAACGAAAAAAAAATTTGAATTTTTTTTATTTAAAAAAAATTAAAAAAAATTTTGAAAAAATATTGTTACTAATGGCGCACTTCTATGTGGTGCGCCATTAGTATACAGATACTAATGGCGCACCATGGGCTATTTTAGTGGCGCACCAGCGGTGCGCCATTAGTATACCAGATACTAATGGCGTGGTACTAATGGCGCACCGGTAGTGCGCCATTAGTAGGCAAAACCGTTGCGCCATTAGTAGGCCTTTTTCTAATAGTGCCCGGTTGCCCCGCGTGTCGCCACTCGGTTGGGCACGTCTTCACCACTCGGCCGCTCCGCGCGTCGCCACTCGGTTGTGCACGTCGCCCCTCGGCCGCCTCGCGCGTCACCATCAGTTGGACATGTCTTTACCTCTACACCCCCAACACGGGAACGACTAAGTTACTCATATGATCAAACCTCATATCACACTCCGTAGCAAGCTTACCTCTTTCGAGCATCACTCGGGGGCTACACACAGCCGTTGGCCATGCCTCCGTCAGGGTTTACGCCCATCTAATCAACCCATTGATCACATCAGGAATATCTTTCTGACCATACATGCTCGTTCTGCCGAAAATCTATAAGGGTAGTACTGTCCACTCGGACGATCGCCCAAATCATTACCTAAAGTCATCTTCAGGACTACAAAAGGGTGAAAACAATGCTCCTCTACGGACACACTTGACCCTAATCCTAGGCTCCAAGGCGTCAGTTTCCCAAACCTGGACTTAGAGATGGCATGTGTTGGTAGTCCCCCGGGATAATGAGTGACCTCTCTCCGGAGAGTAAGCCCACACACTAGCCTCGCCACTCGGGTTTCATAGCACGTCCATGTCAGAACACTAGTCTATCTCCTCCGGGAGACATACGAGTGCCACCAAGTTTTTCCTTGCAGTCAACATACCCCGATCAGTCGGGAACCACGACAGCAGGTACTACACAACTAGCATAAGTATATTCTGCGAATTGTTTTTTATCCATCTTATATGAGTACATTCTGTTATCATGCGACACATGCAAGTCTAGCAGTATAGTTGGAGACAGGCTTTAAAGTCCATATAGTCATCTATTTGTGTGAAGCACTACAACACACGAACATAGCCGCCGCCTCCTCCTCTTCCACAAAAAAGCTAGGGTTTCTGTCTCCCACCGCCGCCGCCGCAGGTCCGCCTCCTCTCCGGTGGCCCTAGGTCCATGGAGACGCGGTGGATCTCGGCAAGGGCCGGCGGGAGGGCTCCGTTTTTTGTCGTTTCTTTCAGTTTCAGTTTTGTTAGGGTTTGTGTCCTGCTCAGGAAGACGAGACGGCAGCGGCTCCCTGAAGATGGAATAAAGGTCTCCCCGCCTAGCCCCCATTCCGGCGGTGCGTCTAGCATCGTTGGTGGGCGTGTGGAGGTGTGTCTCCGGCGGATCTATCTTTGGTGGATTTGCTCGGATCTCGTTGTTGTTCGTCTACGTTCATGTGTCTTTGGATTGGATCTTTTTGATCTACGCTATTCTTCATCTGCGGCGGTTGTTGTTCTAGTGCACTGGTCCTACGGGGCCTTAGCACGACGACTTCCCGACTGTCTACTACAACAAGTTGTGCCCGACTCCGGCAATGGAGGGGCGATGACGGCAGCGCGCCTTCGGCTCGCTTCAATGCTGGTAGTCATCGGTAGGTGGTCTACGGATCTGGATGTAATTTCTATTATTTCTGGTATTCGTTGTACTGCCATGATTGAAGATGAATAGATCGGAAATTTTCTTGCAAAAAAAAAGTCTAGCAGTATAGTTGATTAGTATTGTGAACTATCTTCTAGCTTGCTGTTATAGTCGATTTGTGTGTTTGGTGCTGAACTGCGGATGGTTTGTTTTGACCAATCCTGTTTTTTCATATATCACAAAATGTAAATTTCTTTGTTATCTGAATGCATTATTAGTGAGTTTGACTGTTAGTAAATGATCCCTTATTTCTGTTAGAGTTAACCTTGTTGTATAGGTCTAGGCCATGTTTATTTTGTATTGCATGGCATCGTTGCGGTAGGATTGCATTAGCAGTGAGCTAATAAAACCCTCGAGTTTTCCTTCACATAACCCGCAGTCCCCCCTCTCCTTCCTCTCTCCCAACACCATTGAAGCTCCATCCCCCCACCGGCAACGCCCCATGCTCCCCCTCCCCCTCCCCCACCGCCAACACTTCTTTTTTTTACAAAAAATCCCTTCTTTTTTTAGGTTGATGAAAAAAGAAAGTTTTTTTGGTAAAAAGCATAGTAGTTCAAATTTTAACCCCCCCCCCCCGCGCAACATTAATTTCGGGACGGAGGGAGTAGAAAGCTGTGCTAAAACATCACAATAGCCCACACAGGGCAACATCGCTCGACCTTGCCACCCACAAGAAGAGACAACGGGTTCATCGACATCATGCATCAAAGCACCGACATCGCCGTCTCTAGGTTGTTCCCTTTTCTGTTGTTTATCCCTCCTAAGGGCCTCACATGCTTGGTTTATCTCAACAAACCTCGTTGACTACATTTCAGTCTCTACATCCTTGTCCAGTTACAAGCTCCTCTGGTCCAGTTTGCTGGCCGCCATGTCACCCATGTGGCATGAGTGTGGCCACAATGAATAACAAATTAGCAAGTTCAGCTTCTCTACGATTACATCCAACAGCTTTCCGGCTACTTTGCATTCTTCAGATATGCCATTTCATTTTATATCTGCAGACCTCATTGTTGGTGGCGAACGACAACTATGGGATCACTGGAATCCCTTCTACGGTTGCAGGGCGCGGGGATCGTGAGAAGAGCGGGACTAGTAGACAACACGAAGGGATTTTACCCAGGTTCGGCCGGCAAAGATGCGTAAAACCCTACGATCCTGCTTTGGTGTATGTATTTAGTGTTCTTGAGCTCTCGAACTAGCTCTAGGTGTTGAGGGGTTCGAAAGAGCCGAATCCCTTTGAGGATCCGGAGTCCCCTCCCCCTCCATAGTACGCCTCGGGCCTCCTTTTATATGTCAAAGGGGTCGCCACAGTGGCACACAGCAGGTGGAAGGTATCTACAGTGTACAAGCTTATCGCCTGACATCGCAGGACAAATGCATTCAATGCGCCGCTTATCTGTCCTCTTGCTTTATCGGGGACGGCAAGGAAGCTCGTCCCAACTGTCACCACCTTGCCTGGCCTTGATGCGCGTCCGAGCTGACGAGGCGTTGTAGCGCTACGTTGGAGGGTTGCTGGGCTGGCGCGGGTGGCGGAGTCTTCAGGAAGACATGCATGCCAACACGCATGCAGGGAGCTTCTTTGGATCGGTGTAGAGACCGCCGCGTGTGCGCTGGCGCTCGCTCACCGGGTTGAGCTGGCAGCTGTATGGGGACGGCGGTGGAGTCTTGGTAGGTGTGGGCCTGGCCGCGGCCCCACCGATGTCCTCGGCAAGGGCTTGTCGCGGCCTTGCATATCTTCCCGGCAAGGGTCTTGCCGGGGCCTTGTGAGCGCCTTCGGCAAGAGGCCTGCCGGGGCCTTGCGGCCGTCTTCGGCAAGGGGCCTTGCCGGGGCCTCATGGGCATCCTCAGCAAGGAGCCTTGCGGTCGTCTCATCTTCTGGTTCTCAGGCTTGGCTGCTTCTTTTTGCCTTGTATCTGTCCTCCCTGGCAGGGCAGGATGCTCCTTGCCGGGAAGGTGGCTTGAGTCTTGCTTGCCGATGTAGCGCTTGTCGACGAAGATGGATTCTCTTTAGTGTAATTGCATACACTCGTGGCCCATGCCCGGCCGTTAGTGTAGCCCTGGTTTTCACTACACCGACAGTAGCCCCCGGGCCCGGCTTCAGCGGAGAACTTCATGAATTCGATGTTGGAGATGGGACCAAGCTTGGCATGGGTCACGGTTGTTGTTGCACTCAAAGGAGCTCCCAGCCCCCAAGCCTACTTCCATAGAAATTTTTGGGCAGAGAACTCTACAGATCTCGATGCCAGAGTGTGGTTTTGTTCCCTTTCTTGCTCCCGGCAAGGCTGTTGCCGGGAAGTATTATGTT
This sequence comes from Aegilops longissima, assembly GCA_021605205.1. Taxonomy (NCBI): domain Eukaryota; kingdom Viridiplantae; phylum Streptophyta; class Magnoliopsida; order Poales; family Poaceae; genus Aegilops; species Aegilops longissima. The sequence goes on along the minus strand of CM038682.1, from coordinate 107,886,140 downwards.
TTCAGCGGAGACTTTCGACGTTCTCGACGCCGGCTTCCGGTAAGCTTGTCACCAGGACGGCTTTTATTTTCAGCAGAGAACTTTGGCGTTCTCGATGTTGGCTTCCGCAAGCTTGTCGCCAGAAGGCTTTATCTTCAGCGAAGAACTTTGGCGTTCTCGATCTTTGGCTTCGCGACTTCTCGCCAGAAGGCTTTTATCTTCAGCAGCGAACTTTGACGTTCTCGATGCCCGATTTCAGTGGAGAACTCTAGAGTTCTCGACACCGCTGGGAAGGCTTATGGCGAAGAAATTCGTCGTCCTTTACACCGGCCCCAAGCAAGATCTTCGTCAGGAAGGCTTATGGCGAAGTACTTTGTTGTTCTTGACACCGGCTCCCGGCAAGATCATTGCCGGAAAGTCTTATGGCGAAGAACTTCGTCGTTCTTGACACCAAGAAGATTGGTCCTAAGGGCGTTGCCAGCCCCCGGGCCATAACTGTGTTTAAACATGACAAGTGATTAGCATCTGAAGTGCACTTAACTCACTTGTAAATTTTTACTTCTGCTAAATATTCCCTTGCTTGCCGGAACACCTTCCGGTGCGCACGCTCCAGGCAGCAGCGCTTTGAGGAGGGGGTCCTTAGCGACTTGCCGGGGACGCCGCCTCCCGAAAATATTTGCCTTCCTGGTTCTAGCGCAGCTGCACAAGTCGCCGAGTGGACTCGAGGAAAACTTGGAGTGTAACTAGCCCCGAGAAGGTTCCTTAGCATATGGGCTTATGCAGAAATCTCAAATAAATAGTGCATGCTATCTTCCTATTCGATCTCTCTTTGTATGTCCAACCTACGTTACTGGGTAGGCTTGCCGGCGCGTAAACCCAGGGCGGCGTCTTGAGGACGGATCCCTATTAGCCTGCCGGGTGTGCTTGCTGCCAGGCGAACCACCTTACTGCTCTCAACGCGGCCGCTCAAACTGTCGAGCTTGACTCGAGTCAGAATCGAGAGCGTTGCCAATTGCGGAAGGCTACCCTGCCGTTCTCGACGCAGCCGCCCGAGCTATTGAGCGGACTCGAAACAAAGCGGGGGCGTCGCCAATAGCGGGAGGGCCCCATTACGTGCAGGTTTATCATACAGAGAGCAAGATCCCCGTGGGAAATAACTTTGTATAAAAAGGAAATATTTGAAGTTTTGCATGACTTAGCTTTCCTGCCGCCGTGCTGCCTGCATGCGGCACGACAGTGCTTTTGGAGGGCCCCGCGCCGCCTGCGGAGGGCCTGGCTCCATCTTTGGACTTGGCAGCGTGCGGTTCGTCGCTCTATGCGCGAACGACGCCGCTCGCCTGGCTCTGACCGCCAGAACGGTGTTGGTGCTCGCGGGCCGCGGCTCGGGTTCTGTCCACGACCGGCCCGCTGCTCGCCCACACTGGCATGGACCGTTCAGCTCCGGACGGACCGATCACCGTTGCTGACTTCTTCTTGGGAGCCATGGCGATGAAGAACAGCTAGGTCAACTCCTAGACCGGATTCTCACAGTTGCGCCCCCTACCTGGCGCGCCAAAGATGTCGGTGGGGAACGACACCTATGGGATCACTGGAATCCCTTCTACGGTTGCAGGGCGCGTGGATCGTGAGAAGAGCGGGACTAGTAGACAACACAAAGGGATTTTACCCAGGTTCGGGCCGCAAAGATGCGTAAAACCCTATGATCGTGCTTTGGTGGATGTATTTAGTGTTCTTGAGCTCTCGAACTAGCTCTAGGTGCTGAGGGGTTCGAAAGAGCCGAATCCCTTTGAGGATCCGGAGTCCCCTCCCCCTCCACAGTACGCCTCGGGCCTCCTTTTATATGTCAAAGGGGTCGCCACAGTGGCACATAGCAGGTGGAAGGTATCTACAGTGTCGGGGATATACCCCGCGGTGTAAACCGGCCGGAAGTTAACCCGGCCGGACTTGGCGGTTTATTTGAGGTCCCGCTGGCACTTGGCGATATTCATCTGGTGACCTGCCCAGACCTGGCAATTTACCAGCAAGCCGCCAGGACGTTGTAACTCACTTGGTGACCCGGCCAGACGGGTCGAGAGGCGACAAGACCGGTGGCCCGTCTGGCGGTTCATGAGGGCAGTTCAACTATTGTGGGCCGGTTTAAGAGGAAAGGCATGAGGAATATTTACCTTACAAGGAGTTAAGACCAGGACTTGTATCCGGTTTGCATTAGAGATAGACTAGTCCTAATCCTAATAGGACTCCACATGTAACCCGCCCCTTCAACATATATAAGGAGGGGCAGGGCTCCCCAAAGAAGGACAAGCTACAAGCAAACAACAATATCTAGGGCTAGACACAACTAGAAGAGAGCCGGTTTACGGCGACTCCCTCATGATCATAATGAGATCTAGCCTCAAACAGCATGTAGGGCTATTACCGGATGATGTTTCCCGGGGCCCGTAGCTGTCTAAATCCCTGTCTTGTGTTGCGTCTCTCGATTCCGCCAACCCTCTCAAGCTACCACATAGATCGTTGGCGCCATGATTAAGTCCCGACACTAAGGACGTCGGCGTGACAAATCGCGGCGGTTGGCGCGCCACCGGGCTGCGCGACGTGGTGTTGAGTTCTTGGAGGGATTCTTCCCAGGGTTTCAAAAAGTTCGTGGTTTTCGGATGAAGCAGAGCCGAATTGCGTCTATGTGCATCGTAACATACCACCAAGCGATCCATCATGGCCGGATCACTTTCCGCTGCACCATCGTAAGAAGCCAAGGGTAGAAGGGATTCTATCAACTGCAGCACAGGTGATTTACCTACGGCGTTGCAAGTAATCGAGAAATTTTGGAGCCGATCGATCGGCTGGCCGCTGCCTTCGCGTCCTATATGCAGCACTAGAGATTGATCTGAGACTACCGCTTAATCCGCTAAGTTTTCACTGCTACTCCGCGTCCACAAGTTCTAGGCTGTGGAAAATCAACCGTCCATTGCTACCTTTTTTCTGATGTGAAGAATAGTCAAATCTGAAAAATCAACTAGTACTTGCACTAGTACGTGTTACAAGAGCGGCCGCCGGATCATCATCAGGACCGATGCAATCACGGACCAAGATTGCTGCGCCCGAAAAAAAAATCATCAAGTAGATTACGACCCGGAGGATATATGGACGTGGGCATAGAAACGAAGTCAACCGTCCCGGATTCCTCGGCCACCACAGATCGCTCATCATCTCTTCCGGTCGCTGTCGCTGCGTCGCCAGTTACCTGAGCCACCATCGGAGCTACCGCCATCTCCGGTTACAAACCGGTCCACCTCATCATATTCAGCTGCCGCTACGTGGTCACACTATGCTCAGGGAAAAGTAGAAGGTCAGAGGTTATTAAATCGGCCACAGGAGCTAGTTTTTGAGCAGCTGGCAGTAATTGATGTACGTAACCTGAGTATCGCGGGTTCGTACTACGTCAAATCCATCATAGTCTCTCACGTGATGGAAGCCAAAGCATGTAAGACAAAAATCTAGAAGGATTTCTATACTACGTCCAGAGTTGCCCGGAGGTTGCACGTCGTTCATCTGTACCCGGCTGCCTATGGATGTGATCTACTCTACGTCAACATGCCGAAGTTACGCGTGCGTCAAGCTGCGCAACAGACATATACAGCACGCAGTCCAGTCGTTCGATTCAGCCTCGGCTACCGCCAGCCGGATCACCTTAAAAAAAAGGGGAGTCAACGACTCGGAAGTGGATCCCTATTTCCAATCATCGTCACTCTTTGCCTGGCTTCAGCCGCGGCGGCCGAGGGCGGCTGCCATGCTTGCCTTTGATGGATCGCGCTGAGGATAATGCTATATGTCCACGATCAACAGACAAAAAAGACCAGTGCTATTTTTCCTATGTATTTTTACGCACATATTAATTTGTGAGAACAGTTATTTTGTCGCGTAATATTTTTACGCAGGATAGTCATTCAGGACAAAGGTGTTATACAGCGGATATGGAGTGCGCACCAGCATAACTCTGCACTAACCTCCGTCCGTGTCATGTTGCTCAATGGATCCACGTGCAAGTCATCGCCCCCGCTCTTGCGGCTGGTTCACGCGACCGCGCCGGTTTACAACGCCACGGGCGACTCACCCGTCCGCCCTTATTGCCCGGTTTACATCAGACGCGCCAGCCAACAACGCTGCGGCCGGTTCATCCGTTTGTTCCTGCGTGTGACTCATCTGTGGTTGATTTTAGCTTCACCGCGACGGATAAATTCCGGCCTAACATATCAGGTGACATCTATCTAAGTCTATTTTTGACACATATTGTTTTTTGTCAAAAGAACAATTACTTTGGACTGTATATTTTGATGTGCAGGACAATTATTCATTATAAACGTGGTCTATACCATGGGTACGGAGCACACGCTGGCAACGTCTGCACTGGCGTTTCGTCCGTGTCATACCACCCGGTGAATGAACGTAAGCAAGTCGCCGTCCCTGTGGCCCGGTTTACATCAACTTGTCGGGACCACGCCTACGATTAACTCGCCCGTCCGTGCCGGTTAACGACACCGGCGCCGATCTTCCCCGTCCGCACCGGCTTACAATGCCGCGGCCGACTCATCTGTCCGAGCTGCCTCTGATGTTGCGGTCGTCCTTGTCGACCGTCTCTCACGGCCTGGTCTACATCAACATATCGGCCGCACCTGTCTGCATGAGCTGATTATTGAGTATGAGCAAGTCACAGCTTGGGTAGCCCGGTTTTCTTTCAACAAATTGGAGGCAAATTATCATATACTATCAACCGCCGCCCGCACTGGATGGCTCAATGGGCAGGCGCACAAGTCGCCGCCACTACAGTTTGGTTAACTTCAAATCACCAGTTGGAAGGAACCATTGGCCGAGTTGCTGACACGGCTCATACGGGATCATTTATAACCCGCCGCAGTCACCTCAATCTTCTGTGGATTCACATCGAGCTATCAACACCGATGATATACAACTTATGCGGTTTACATCACGGTCACATATGGAAGTCTCAAGCCAACTCCTCGAGTCACCTTTGAGACTCGGGGCTCTGATGACATGACTCGGCAAATCTTGCTAGTTTCAGCAAAATTAAGAACCCTAGGACGATGGAGGGAAAGATAACCTGGTCCCGGAGGCTCCTGTTGTATTGATGAAAACTTAAGGGCCGTCAGAAAACTTCCGGCTTAGAAAGTATATGACAGTTACAAAATCCAGGCTCAATGAAGAAGTCCCGGGTCATCGAAAAGGATTCGGTTTAAAATCCGGTTTAAGGGAAGTCAGTCTCATCAAGCTCTCAAATATCCGGGTTACAATCCGGTTCAAGGGAAATCTGTTCTCTGCAAAGCTCAAGCTCTCAAATCCGGTTTAAGAAATGTCTGGTTCAAAAGGAATTAACTTCGCAAGTTCGAGTTTAAAGGCTGTCGAAAAATTTCCGGCTGAAAATGAAGATTCGGTTTAAAATCCGGTTCAAGGGAAAGATGTCTCCCACAAAGCTTTGAAGCTCTCGATATCCGGTTCAAAATCCGGTTCAAGAAGGATTTTTCTCTTCTGATAAGTTAAAAGGTGCCAAAGAGGACCTGCTGCCATGATCTTGTGGTTCAAACATGGGTATCATGCCTTATTGGCTTATCATATTATTGATCACTTGGGGGCTTGGTCATATACGAACCATAGTCACACCTCTTGATCGGCTCAATGCCACATCATCACTTGGGGGCTTGGTCGTATCCAACCATAGCCACGCCTCTTGATCGACCTAGTGCCGCAACATCACTTGGGGGCTTGGTGGTGTCCGAACCAATGCAACACCTTTTGATAGGCGAAAGCCACCGGATCACTTGGGACATGGTCAAGTCTGAACCAGTCCGCCTCTTGATCGGCCTAAGGCCATAGAGTCACTTGGGGCTTGGTCGAACCCAACCATTGCCACGCCACTTGATCGGCATAATGCCACGGTTTCAGTTGGGGACCTGGCTGACTTGAACCATGGCTACACCTTATTGGGAGCTTGGTCATGTTCGACCATGGTAACACCATCTGATCGTCTCAGTAAAGCCTCATTTGCAATGGTTTTATTTTGCCTTTGCTTGAATTCTGTTCTTTTTTGCTAAAGAACTTTTACTTCTATTGCGTTTTTTAACCGACATTGTTAATCCGGTTCAAACTGTCAATTACAAATTGGCGGAACACGATCAAATCCTAATCCAGAGACTATCTGCCCGGTTTGATGTTACCATCTTATTATGGAGTAAACCGGTGTTCATTAACCCGGATTGACTTTCAATTACAAGTTGTCAATACAGGATCAAGTTATAATCCGGAGACTATCAGCCCGGTCTGGTTTGACTACGAGTCGCCAGTATTATATATGGTTAGACCGGTGTTTATCATAACCCGCACGGTTTATCATCAACCGCGCAGATGAAAGGAGTTATCATTACTCAAGATTGGGGTATCACTCTTACTACAAAAGTTGGTAAAACCAGCAATGTGATTCAATATCACAGGTATGATATATTTCGTATTTGATTATTCTTAAGTGCAACCTTGGTTATAAACCCAGGTTATATGTTGGGCATTATGACCCGTCCGGTGGTAAACCGCCAGGACACTTTAAACTTGTTGTATGCAGAGACAGGTTGAATAAAGCATGATGATAAATTATCCGGTGTTTATTAAACCGGTCTGGCTTTAAGACGATAAGTCGCCAGTATATGATGAGAAATTATCCGGTGTTTGTTAACCCGGCCTGGTTTTGGACTATAAGTCGCCAGTTTATATTTGGATTGCGCCATTGGAATCATGCGCTCATAAATCATTGGATTATATTCTTCAAATCTTCAAATAGCCAACATGGCTGGATTTTATTATGGTTATCAATAACCAGTATTATGATTAAGGTTTTCAAAGTCACTTTAGCGCAATGGCTATCATATTATCAATAGATATGATTTATTCTACAATTGAAGGAATAGTCGAGTTGCTGCGGGATTACGACCCGGCACTTGGGGGCTACATTATTTAAGTTGAGATTACATCAAATATGCAAGTCTCATGTCGCTGCAAGCATGCACCATGACACTTGGGGCTAATGCAAAGTCATTCTTTGTTTATCTTATTGAAGACCCGACTCATCACATTATAATGAGCCGCCCTTGGGGGCTACCAATTGCTCTGTCAAACAATTCAAGTCCCAGCTCGATATTATCTTCTTGAGCCGCCCTTGGGGCTACACATCATTGCTCAAATCTACATGATTACACCTACAAAGTCCCTGCTCATTATTGCATAATGACCCGCCCTTAGGGGCTACAACTGGTTGAAGTTTTTATGAGTATAAGACAATTACAAGTCCCGTTCTTGCTGCAAGCATGAAAACCCGCACTTGGGGGCTACATAGTATGGAGTATTCAGTTTTACTAGTCCTTTGGGATGAACAACATGGATTTCTTTGAAAGTGGCAGTATTTATATCGAAGCAAATTCTTAAGCCACCACTTTGTTCTCGCTCAAAGACTTGGGGGCTACAGGTATTATATTATTATCGATGAAATATTTTCAAATTCTCGATTGAGCAAACTAGGTTGACCGGCGTCACCAATCACTATGACCACATGGCTGCAACCGGCGTCATTAATAATCATGAACCGGCGTTGGCAACAATCATGAACCGTGTCTGCGCAACAATCATGACTCGAAATTATCAAGTTTTTATAACCCGACGGTCTTTGGCAATGATAAAACGGCAAGTTACGCATCTTCAAACCGGTTGAATATCGGATGAGTATTTCAAGACCAATATTTCTTAAACCGGCGCTTTGGAAGGCGACTCAAGTGGATTATTCTTCATAATATTTTTCTATAAAAGCCAACATCAACAAGTTGAGTATGAAGCTGGTTATTGACCGGATTTTCTAGAAGGAGGAAATGACAAAGGGCTTAAGGATGATCGGTGCGGTCTACAAGAATTCTTAACCCGGGCACTACCCGCCAAATTTATTCTGGTGTTTATTTTCCAAAGATAAGTTTACCATGGATAAATCCAAGCTAAACTTGGGGGCTAATGTCGGGATATACCCTTGGTGTAAACCGGCGGAAGTTAACCCGGCGGACTTGGCGGTTTATTTGAGGTCCTGCTGGCACTTGGCGATATTCATCGGTGACCTGCGGACACGGCAATTTACCGACAAGCCGCCAGACGTTGTAACTCACTTGGTGACCCGTGGACGGGTCGGAGGAGCGACAAGACCGGTGGCCCGTCTGGCGGTTCATGAGGGCAGTTCAACTATTGTGGGCGGTTTAAGAGGAAAGGCATGAGGAATATTTACCTTACAAGGAGTTAAGACCAGGACTTGTATCCGGTTTGCATTAGAGATAGACTAGTCCTAATCCTAATAGGACTCCACATGTAACCCGCCCTTCAACATATATAAGGAGGGCAGGGCTCCCAAAGAAGGACAAGCTACAAGCAAACAACAATATCTAGGGCTAGACACAACTAGAGGAGAGCCGTTTCTGGCGACTCCCTCATGATCATAATGAGACCTAGCCTCAAACAGCATGTAGGGCTATTACGGATGATGTTTCCGGGGCCCAAGCTGTCTAAATCCCTGTCTTGTGTTGCGTCTCTCGATTCCGCTCAACCCCTCTCAAGCTACCACATAGATGCGTTGGCCTCGCGATTAAGTCCTGACACTAAGGACATCTGACGTGACAAATCCACGACATACAGCGTACAAGCTTATCGCCTGACATCGCAGGACAAATGCATTCAATGCGCCGCTTATGCATCCTCTTGCTTTATCAGGGACGACAAGGAAGCTCGTCCCAACTGTCGCCGCCTCGCCTGGCCTTGATGCGCGTCCGAGCTGACGAGGCGTTGTTGCGCTACGTTGGCTGGTTGCTGGGCTGGCACGGGTGGTGGAGTCTTCAGGAAGACATGCATGCCAACACGCATGCAGGAGCTTGCTAGATCGGTGTAGAGACCGCACGTCGCCACGCGGGCGCCTGCTCAGCTGGTTGAGCTGGCAGCTGTATGGGGACGGCGGTGGAGTCTTGGTAGGTGTGGGCCTGGCCGCGGCCCCACCGATGTCCTCGGCAAGGGCTTGTCGCGGCCTTGCATATCTTCCCGGCAAGGGTCTTGTCGGGGCCTTGTGAGCGCCTTCGGCAAGAGGCCTGCCGGGGCCTTGCGGCCGTCTTCGGCAAGGGGCCTTGCCGGGGCCTCATGGGCATCCTCGGCAAGGAGCCTGCGGTCGTCTCATCTTCTGGTTCTCAGGCTTGGTTGCTTCTTTTTGCCTTGTATCTGTCCTCCCTGGCAGGGCAGGATGCTCCTTGCCGGGAAGGTGGCTTGAGTCTTTCTTGCCGATGTAGCGCTTGTCGGCGAAGATGGATTCTCTTTAGTGTAATTGCATGCACTCGTGGCCCATGCCCGGCGGTTAGTGTAGCCCTGGTTTTCACTACACCGACAGTGGCCCCCGAGCCCGGCTTCAGCGGAGAACTTCATGAATTCGATGTTGGAGATGGGACCAAGCTTGGCATGGGTCACGGTTGTTGTTGCACTCAAAGGAGCTGCCAGCCCCCGAGCCTACTTCCATACAAATTTTTTGGCAGAGAACTCTACAGATCTCGATGCCAGAGTGTGGTTTTGTTCCCTTTCTTGCTCCCGGCAAGGCTGTTGCCGGGAAGTATTATGTTTTCAGCGGAGACTTTCGACGTTCTCGACGCCAGCTTCCGGTAAGCTTGTCACCAGGACGGCTTTTATTTTCAGCAGAGAACTTTGACGTTCTCGATGTTGGCTTCCGGCAAGCTTGTCGCCAGGAAGGCTTTTATCTTCAGCAGAGAAATTTTACGTTCTCGATGCCGGCTTTCGGCGAGCTTGTCGCCAGGAAGGCTTTTATCTTCAGCAGAGAACTTTGACGTTCTCGATGCCCGATTTCAGTGGAGAACTCTAGAGTTCTCGACACCGCTGGGAAGGCTTATGGCGAAGAAATTCGTCGTCCTTTACACCGGCCCCGGCAAGATCTTCGTCGGGAAGGCTTCTGGCGAAGAACTTTGTTGTTCTTGACACCGGCTCCTGGCAACATCATTGCCGGAAAGACTTATAGCGAAGAACTTCGTCGTTCTTGACACCAAGAAGATTGGTCCTAAGGGCGTTGCCAGCCCCCGGGCCATAACTGTGTTTAAACATGACAAGTGATTAGAATCTGAAGTGCACTTAACTCACTTGTAAATTTTGACTTCAGCTAAATTTTCCCTTGCCTGCCGGAACACCTTCCGGTGCGCACGCTCCAGTCAGCAGCGCTTTGAGGAGGGGGTCCTTAGCGACTTGCCGGGGACGCCGCCTCCCGAAAATATTTGCCTTCCTGGTTCTAGCGCAGCTGCACAAGTCGCCGAGTGGACTCGAGGCAAACTTGGAGTGTAACTAGCCCCGAGAAGGTTCCTTACCGTACGGGCTTATGCAGAAATCTCAAATAAATAGTGCATGCTATCTTCCTATTCGATCTCTCTTTGTATGTCCACCCTACGTCACTGGGTAGGCTTGCCGGCGCGTAAACCCAGGGCGGCGTCTTGAGGACGGATCCCTATTAGCCTGCCGGGTGTGCTTGCTGCCAGGAGAACCACCTTACTGCTCTCAACGCGGCCGCTCAAACTGTCGAGCTTGACTCGAGTCAGAATCGAGAGCGTTGCCAATTGCGGAAGGCTACCCTGCCGTTCTCGACGCAGCCGCCCGAGCTGTTGAGCGGACTCGAAACAGAGCGGGGGCGTCGCCAATAGCGGGAGGGCCCCATTACGTGCAGGTTTATCATACAGAGAGCAAGATCCCTGTGGGAAATAACTTTGTATAAAAAGGAAATATCTGAAGTTTTGCATGACTTAGCTTTCCTGCTGCCGTGCTGCCTGCATGCGGCACGACAGTGCTTTTGGAGGGCCCCGCGCCGCCTGCGGAGGGCCTGTCTCCATCTTTGGACTTGGCGGCGTGCGGTTCATCGCTCTGTGCGCGAACGATGCCGCTCGCCTGGCTCTGACCGCCAGAACGGTGTTGGTGCTCGCGGGTCGCGGCTCGGGTTCTGTCCACGACCGGCCCGCTGCTCGCCCACACAGGCACGGACCGTCCGGCTCCGAACGGACCGATCACCATTGCTGACTTCTTCTTGGGAGCCATGGCAATGAAGAACAGCTAGGTCAACTCCTAGACCGGATTCTCACAGTTGCGCCCCCTACCTGGCGCGCCAAAGATGTCGGTGGGGAACGACACCTATGGGATCACTGGAATCCCTTCTACGGTTGCAGGGCGCGTGGATCATGAGAAGAGCGGGACTAGTAGACAACACAAAGGGATTTTACCCAGGTTCGGGCCGCAAAGATGCGTAAAACCCTACGATCGTGCTTTGGTGGATGTATTTAGTGTTCTTGTGCTCTCGAACTAGCTCTAGGTGCTGAGGGGTTCGAAAGAGCCGAATCCCTTTGAGGATCCGGAGTCCCCTCCCCCTCCACAGTACGCCTCGGGCCTCCTTTTATATGTCAAAGGGGTCGCCACAGTGGCACGCAGCAGGTGGAAGGTATCTACAGTGTACAAGCTTATCGCCTGACATCGCAGGACAAATGCATTCAATGCGCCGCTTATGCATCCTCTTGCTTTATCGGGGACGACAAGGAAGCTCGTCCCAACTGTCGCCGCCTTGCCTGGCCTTGACGCGCGTCCGAGCTGACGAGGCGTTGTAGCACCACGTTGGATGGTTGCTGGGCTGGCGCGGGTGGCAGAGTCTTCAGGAAGACATGCATGCCACCACGCATGCAGGAGCTTGCTGGATCGGTGTAGAGACCGCACATCGCCGCGCGGGTGCCTGCTCAGCTGGTTGAGCTGGCAGCTGTATGGGGACGACGGTGGAGTCTTGGTAGGTGTGGGCCTGGCCGCGGCCCCACCGATGTCCTCGGCAAGGGCTTGTCGCGGACTTGCGTATCTTCCCGGCAAGGGTCTTGCCGGGGCCTTGTGAGCGCCTTCGGCAAGAGGCCTGCCGGGGCCTTGCGGCCATCTTCGGCAAGGGGCCTTGCCAGGGCCTCATGGGCATCCTCGGCAAGGAGCCTTGCAGTCGTCTCATCTTCTGGTTCTCAGGCTTGGCTGCTTCTTTTTGCCTTGTATCTGTCCTCCCTGGCAGGGCAGGATATTCCTTGCCGGGAAGGTGGCTTGAGTCTTGCTTGCCGATGTAGCGCTTGTCGGCGAAGATGGATTCTCTTTAGTGTAATTGCATACACTCGTGGCCCATGCCCGGCGGTTAGTGTAGCCCTGGTTTTCACTACACCGACACTCATCTTGGCATGAGGTGTTTCCTAAAAATAATCGCTGCTGCTGCCTTTCCTCCAATGTATTGATTTATGCAGGTTTCATCGTCTGATGCGTTTTTGTGATATGATTTCTTAGTGGCATGCTCATCAATTGTTTATCAAAATGACAAACCTCAACTGGATTTCTTGTGTGTTATTAAATAGTAGTAACATCTTTGTATGTATGTGGATTTATGTCTTCATGGTAAGTTATGTCAACAAATTAAATGGTGCGGATGTAGATATATAAAGAAAATCGACATGTCGACATGTGTCTCTTTGTTCCTTCCACATTGATAAATCATACCCTTCCTCTAGATCTCTTTAGTATGTTGGGGGCATTTCTACATTATTTTTCACTTCCCTTTTCAGGGAAACAAAAGAAGACCGGGCAGTTTCATTGTAACATAAAATGGATACTGATTGACATTTTCATTGATAACTCGCTCATTCAATGTACAAATGTTGTCGGAATAGTTTCAGTAATCTCAGATGTCTTGAAGGTTCGTCTGCCTGCTCGAGCTCAGCATTTTGACAAGAGGAACCTCCAGATAACATGTATTGAGTAAGTTTTCTCATCTAAATTACAGGACTATCCATTATCCTTAGTTTTCATAAGAACTACTGGACTATCTATTATCCTCTGAACTCTCAGTATAGTCGCTGAATCGGCTTGTACTTAGAGCCACTCTATAATCAATTTTCACATTACCGAGTCATTATCATAATTGTTGGCAACAAGTTAATTATTTTAACTAATATAATGTAACACATGCATATAGCTATACAAGCGGTAATGGTATATGAGCATATAGCTATACAAGTGACAATTACAAGTTCGATAAAGCATGGGTGATCATGTAGGTTACAATGCAATTGATTCTAGTGTGCGAGATCACAACCGAGAGCAGTCTATTTTATCATTCTAAAACAGCACCACTTCACACCAAACGTCAGTACATCATCATGTTCATGTCAGAATCTAAGAGATTTTGGAACATAGGGAGTAGATGGTAATTGTGAACATCGAAGAGGAATAAATTTGATCACATATACTATATAGGGACTTTTGTAGATGCATGCTAGCTGCAAAAGCACATCCCTGTATGGAGAAAATTCAATTTATTAGAGTACCAACATGAACATGACAGCGCGGTGCAACACGGTGCTGATCAGCGGTGGTGGGCGAGGCGATGATGACGAATGATATGGTGATCGGCATATAAAAGGTAAGTACCACCGCCGTTTGGTCCCTCTCCTCTCCTTTCTTTCGCGGTTCCACCTCTTCTTATGTTCATGTTTCCTGTTCTTGCCTCATCAGATGCCATTCATCTCCATTGCCCGTCGGGAGGCTCTTCGGGGATAGATCTAGCACCAGGCAACATAGGAGCAGAGACATCTCTCATGGATTAGGATATTGCACAACAGGTGAACCAGTTGACGGGCCGTTCCATGTGCTACTCTTGTTGATTTGTTCTTGACATATCCTATATGCTTCTGTATTTTTTGAATTAGTTGGTGGTTTATAGTAGCAAGTACTACCATTTTGTCACTTCTGAACCACTGGTACTGTATGTAATCAGTTCTCTAAACTGTAAAACTATCGCTTTGGCATCCGTATAAGCCTCTTAATATCTATGATGTCACTTTTTCTCCTTTTAAGATTGATCCATTCTCTGAATGTGTTGCATAGCTCTGTCTTATTGTTCCAGTTAACAACTTTTTTATTGATGTACTTTAGGTCTAATGCAATAATACTACATAGTGCAAACAAGTAAGTGCAAGTGGTGTATCCCACGGGGCACCGCCCCAACTTCCACTTAGGCGGCACCACCGGGTGGCGCCCCAACCACTAGTAGCCATTAATGTGCGTGATTAGGGAATACATTGTATCGATTTTAGAGATTGGAAGGTCCCGTACTAAAAACAGACTTTTCCCCACCGCTAAGAACTGAGAGGAAAATGCCAAATCCCGTCATGAAAACAGTTCCTGGCGGTTACCCGACAGGAATACGACGACGGGAAATCACTTAATTTTATTTATTTATTGAAAAAGGTGGACATTTAATATATAGCGTTCTATGGCCGGACCCGCTAGGGTTGTACGCTGACGCTTTGTTGTCCGTGTTGATGTACGACATTGAGGGTACCCTTAGACCGTTGCAAAGTAACATCTGTCGGTGGGAACGACACCTATGGGATCACTGGGATCCCTTCTATGGTCGGCGGGTAAGGGCTTGTGAGAAGAGCAGGTCTGACAGGAAGCACACGGGTCGTTTACCCAGGTTCAGGCCGCGAGGATGCTTAAAACCCTAGTCCTACTTTAGTGGATGTATTGAGTGTTCTTGAGCTCTCGAACTAGTTATGGTGGCTGCGTAGTTCCAAAGAGCCGAATCCCTCCCCTGGCCGCTTCGGGCCTCCTTTTATAGGAAAAAGGGGTTGCCACAGTGGCACACAGGAGGTGGAAAGGCCTACAGTGCGCGAGCTTATCGCACAACATTACGGGACAAAGTGCATTAAATGCGCTACTTAGGTGTCCATTAGCTTTATCGGGGACGGGAACGAGGCCCGCCCCGTCCGTCGCCGCTCCGCCTCGCTTTGACACGCGCCTAGGCCAATGGTGCATGCATCGCCATGTAGGCAGGCAGGCTGCTGAGGTGGCGCGGTGGCTGATACGTCTCCAACGTATCTATAATTTTTTTATTGTTCCATGCTATATTATATTCTGTTTTGGATGTTTAATTGGCTTTATTATACACTTTTATATTATTTTTGGGACTAACCTATTAACCGGAGGCCCAACCCAAATTGCTGTTTTTTTGCCTATTTCAGTGTTTCGCAAAAAAAGAATATCAGAACTAACCTATTAACCGGAGGCCCAGCCCAAACGGAATGAAACCTTCGGGAACATGATTTTCAGAACAAACGGGATCCAGAGGACTTGGAGTCCACGTCAAGAAAGCAACGAGGAGAGCACGAGGCAGGGGGCGCCTACCCCCCAGGCGTGCCCTCCACCCTCATGGGGCCCACGTTGCTTCACCGACGTACTTCTTCCTCCTATATATGAAGGAAATATGCCCTAGAGGCAATAATAAAGTTATTATTTATTTCCTTATTTCATGATAAATGTTTATTATTCATGCTAGAATTGTATTAGCCGGAAACATAATACATGTGTGAATACATAGACAAACAGTGTCACTAGTATGCCTCTATTAGACTAGCTTGTTAATCAAAGATGGTTAAGTTTCCTAACCATAGACAAAGGAGTTGTCATTTGATTAACAAGGTCACATCATTAGTTGAATGATCTGATTGACATGACCCATTCCATTAGCTTAGCACCCGATCGCTTAGTATGTTGCTATTGCTTTTATCCATGACTTATACATGTTCCTATAACTATGAGATTATGCAACTCCGTTTACGGAGGAACACTTTGGTACTACCAAACGTCACAACGTAATCGGGTGATTATAAAGGAGTACTACAGGTGTCTCCAAAGGCAGATGTTGGGTTGGCGATTTCGAGATTAGGATTTGTCACTCCGATTGTCGGAGAGGTATCTCTGGCCCTCTCGGTAATGCACATCACTAAGCCTTGCAAGCATTACAACTAATGAGTTAGCTGTGAGATGATATATTACGGAACGAGTAAATAGACTTGCCAAGAATGAGATTGAACTAGGTATTGGATACCGACGATCGAATCTCGGGCAAGTAACATACCGATGACAAAGGAACAACGTATGTTGTTATGCGGTCTGACCGATAAAGATCTTCGTAGAATATGTAGGAGCCAATATGGGCATCCAGGTCCCGCTATTGGTTATTGACCGGAGACGTGTCTCGGTCATGTCTACATTGTTCTCGAACCGTAGGGTCCGCACGCTTAAGGTTTCATGGCGGTTATATTATGAGTTTGTGTATTTTGATGTACCGAAGGAGTTCGAGTCCCGGATGTGATCACGGACATGACGAGGAGTCTCGAAATGGTCGAGACATAAAGATTGATATATTGACGGCTATATTCGGACACGGAAAGGTTCCGGAAGTTTCGGAGAAAACGGAGTGCCGGAGGGGTTACCGAACCCCGGGAAGTAATGGGCCTTATTGGGCCAAGAGGGAGAGAGAGGGCCGCACCAGGAGGTGGCGTCGCCCCCATGGGGAGTCCGAATAGGACAAGGAAGGGGGGCCCCCTCCCTCTCCTCTCCCTCTCTTTCCTTCCCCTTCCTCCTTCCTAGTTAGACTAGGAAAGGGAGTCCTACTCCCACTAGGAGGAGGACTCCCCCCTTGGCGCGCGCCTCCTAGGGCCGGCCGGCCCTCCCCTTGCTCCTTTATATACGGGGCAGGGGGCACCCTAGAACACACAAGTTGATCCTTGAGATCGCTCCTTAGCCGTGTGTGGTGCCCCCTCCACCATATTCCACCTCGGTCATATCAGAAGCGGTGCTTAGGCGAAGCCTGCGTCGATAGAACATCAAGATCGCCCCACGCCGTCGTCTTGACGGAACTCTCTCTCCCGGAGCTTTGCTGGATCGGAGCTCGAGGAGCGCCACCGAGCTGTCGTGTGTCAAGAACTTCGGAGGCGCCGGAGTAACGGCGCTGGGATCGGTTGGATCGCGAGGAGAACGTACGACTACTTCCTCTACGTTGTGATCGCTTCCGCTTCGGTCTACGAGGGTACGTAGACAACACTCTCCCCTCTCGTTGCTATGCATCACCATGATCTTGCGTGTGCGTAGGAATTTTTTAAATTACTACGTTCCCCAACAGTGGCATCCGAGCCTAGGTTTTTATGGTTTGATGTTTTGCACGAGTAGAACACAAGTGAGTTGTGGGCGATACAAGTCATACTGCCTACCAGCATGTCATACTTTGGTTCAGCGGTATTGTGAGATGAAGCGCCCACCGACATTACGCGTGACGCTTACGCGAGACTGGTTTCACTGCTACGAGCACTCGTGCTTAAAGGTGGCTGGCGGGTGTCTGTCTCTCTCACTTTAGTTGAACTGAGTGTGGCTACGCCCGTCCTTGAGAAGGTTAAACGGAGTCTATTTGACGAAGTATCGTTGTGGTCTTGATGCGTGGGTGAGATTGGTTCTTGCTTAAGCCCGTAGCAGCCACGTAAAATTTGCAACAACAAAGTAGAGGACGCCTAACTTGTTTTTGCAGGGCATGTTGTGATGTGATATGGTCAAGACGTGATGCTATATTTTATTGTATGAGATGATCATGTTTTGTAACCGGTTATCGGCAATCGGCTGGAGCCATATGGTTGTCGCTTATTGTATGAAATGCAAACGCCTGTAATTGCTTTACTTTATCACTAAGCGGTAGCGATAGTCGAGAAGAAATAGATGGCGATCGACAACGATGCTACGATGGAGATCAAGGTGTCGCGCCGGTGACGATGGTGATCACGACGGTGCTTGAGATGGAGATCACAAGCACAAGATGATGATGGCCATATCATATCACTTATATTGATTGCATGTGATGTTTATCCTTTATGCATCTTATTTTGCTTTGATTGACGGTAGCATTTTAAGATGATCTCTCACTAAAATTATCAAGTAGTGTTCTCCTTAGTATGCACCGTTGCCAAAGTTCGTCGTGCGAGACACCACGTGATGATCGGGTGTGATAAGCTCTCGTCCATCTACAACGGGTGCAAGCCAGTTTTGCACCGCAGAATACTCAGGTTATACTTGACGAGCCTAGCATATGCAGATATGGCCTCGAACACGGAGACCGAAAGGTCGAAAGCGTGAATCATATAGTAGATATGATCAACATAAAAGATGTTCACCATTGAAAACTACTCCATCTCACGTGATGATCGGTTATGGTTTAGTTGATTTGGATCACGTGATCACTTAGATGACTAGAGAGATGTCTGCCTAAGTGGGAGTTCTTAAGTAATATGATTAATTGAACTTAAATTTATCATGAACTTAGTACCGATAGTATCTTGCTTGTCTATGTTTGTTTATGGATAGATGGCTCGTCTTTGTTGTTCCGTTGAATTTTAATGCGTTCCTTGAGAAAGCAAAGTTGAAAGATGATGGTAGCAATTACACGGACTGGGTCCGTAACTCGAGGATTATCCTCATTGCTGCACGTAAGAGTTACGTCTGGATGCACCGCTAGGTGCCAGCCTCTTCTTGATGCAACCGACGACGTTAAGAACGTCTCGCGAGCAAAGCTGATGACTACTCTATAGTTCAGTGTGCCATGCTTTACGGCTTAGAACCGGTCTTCAACGACGTTTTGAACGTCATGGAGCATATGAGATGTTCCAGAGTTGAAGTTGATATTTCAACAGTAAAGCCCGGATTGAGAGATATGAAGTCTCAATAAGTTCTATAGCTGCAAGATGGAAGAGAATGGGTCTGCGGTGAGCACATACTCGTAATGTCCGGTATTACAATCACTTGACTCAACTGGAGTTAATCTTCCGGATGATTGTGTCATTGACAGAATTCTTCAATCACCGCCACCAAGCTACAAAGGCTTCGTGATGAACTATAATATGCAAGGGTTAGTAAAGACTATGCTCGAGCTCTTCGCAATGCTAAAGGCTGCGGAGGTAGAAATCAAGAAGGAGCATCAAGTGTTGATGGTCAATAAGACCACTAGTTTCAAGAAGAAAGGCAAAGGGAAGAAGAAGGAACTTCAAGAAGAACAGCAAACAAGTTGCTGCTCAGAGAAGAAACCCAGTCTGGACCTAAACCTGAAACTGAGTGCTTCTCTCCGCAAGCGACTCGGTCACCGAAGCGGAACTGCCCCAAGTATTTGGCGGATAAGAAGGATGGCAAGGTGAACAAAGGTATATGTGATATACATGTTATTGATGTGTACCTTACTAGAGCTCGCAGAGCACTGGTATTTGATACTGGTTCATTGCTAATATTTGCAACTCAAAGCAGGGACTACGGATTGCTTAACACGGCAAAGGACGAGGTGACGATGCGCGTGGGAAATGGTTCCAAAGTCGATGTAATCGCGGTCGGCACGCTACCTCTACATCTACCTTCGGGATTAGTTTTAGACCTAAATAATTGTTATTTGGTGTCAGCGTTGAGCATGAACATTATATCTGGATCTTGTTTGATGCGAGACGGTTATTCATTTAAATCAGAGAATAATGGTTGTTCTATTTATATGAATAATATCTTTTATGGTCATGCACCCTTGAAGAATGGTCTATTTTTAATGAATCTCGATAGTAGTGATACACATATTCATAATGTTGAAACCAAAAATGCAGAGTTGATAATGATAGTGCAACTTATTTGTGGCACTTGCCGTTTAGGTCATATCGGTATAAAGCGCATGAAGAAACTCCATCTTGATGGACTTTTGGAGTCACTTGATTATGAATCACTTGGCACTTATGTAACCGTGCCTCATGGGCAAGATGACTAAAACCCGTTCTCCGTACTATGGAGAGAGCAACAGATTTGTTGGAAATCATACATACAGATGTATGTGGTCCGATGAATGTTGAGGCTCGTGGCGGATATCGTTATTTTCTCACCTTCACAGATGATTTAAGCAGATATGGGTATATCTACTTAATGAAACATAAATCTGAAACATTTGAAAAGTTCAAAGAATTTCAGAGTGAAGTTGAAAATCATCGTAATAAGAAAATAAAGTTTCTACGATCTGATCATGGAGGCGAATATTTGAGTTACGAGTTTGGTCTACATTTGAAACAATGCGGAATAGTTTAAGCAACTCACGCCACCGGAACACCACAGCGCAATGGTGTGTCCGAGCGTCGAATCGCACTTTACTAGATATGGTGCGATCTATGATGTCTCTTACAGATTTACCGCTATCGCTTTTGGGGTTATGCTCTTGAGACGGCCGCATTCACGCTGAATAGAACACCGTCAAAATCCGTTGAGACGACACCTTATGAACTATGGTTTAGCAAGAAACCAAAGTTGTCGTTCTTAAAGTTTGGGGATGCGATGCTTATGTGAAAAAGCTTCAACCTGATAAGCTCGAACCTAAATCGGAGAAATGTGTCTTCATAGGATACCCAAAGGAGACAGTTGGGTACACCTTCTATCACAGATCCGAAGGCAAGACATTTGTTGCTAAGAATGGATCCTTTCTAGAGAAGGAGTTTCTCTCGAAAGAAGTGAGTGGGAGGAAAGTAGAACTTGATGAGGTAATCTGTACCTTCTCCCTTATTTGAAAGTAGTTTATCACGAAACCGGTTTCTGCGACATCTACACCAAATAGTGAGGAAGTTGATGATGTTGATCATGAAACTTCAGATCAAGTTATTACAGAACCTCGTAGATCAACCAGAGTAAGATCCACACCAGAGTGGTACGGTAATCCTGTTCGGAAGTCATGCTACTAGATCATGATGAACCTCGAACTATGAAGAAGCGATGGTGAGCCCAGATTCCGCAAAATGGCTTGAGGCCATGAAATCTGAGATGGGATCCATGTATGAAAACAAAGTGTGGACTTTGGTTGACTTGCCCGGTCGGCAAGCAATAGAA
Source organism: Aegilops longissima (assembly GCA_021605205.1). Lineage (NCBI taxonomy): Eukaryota > Viridiplantae > Streptophyta > Magnoliopsida > Poales > Poaceae > Aegilops > Aegilops longissima. The sequence goes on along the minus strand of CM038682.1, from coordinate 107,865,320 downwards.
AACAAGTGGATCTTCAAGAAGAAGACCGACGCCGACGGTAATATTATCGTCTACAAAGCTCGACTTGTCGCAAAGGGTTTTCGACAAGTTCAAGGGATTGACTACGATGAGACCTTCTCACCCGTGGCGATGCTTAAGTCTGTCCGAATCATGTTAGCAATTGCCGCATTTTATGATTATGAAATTTGGCAAATGGATGTAAAGACTGCATTCTGAATGGATTTACGGAAGAAGAGTTGTATATGATGCAACCGAAGGTTTTATCGATCCAAAGGAGCTAACAAAGTGTGCAAGCTCCAGCGATCCATTTATGGACTGGTGCAAGCATCTCGGAGTTGGAATAAACGCTTTGATAGTGTGATCAAAGCATTTGGGTTTATCTGAGACTTTTGGAGAAGCCTTGTATTTACAAGAAAGTGAGTGGGAGCTCAGAGCATTTCGATATTATATGTAGATGACATATTACTAATCGGAAATGATATAGAATTCTGGATAGCATAAAGGGATACTTGAATAAGAGTTTTTCGATGAAGGACCTCGGTGAAGCTGCTTACATATTGGGCATCAAAATCTATAGAGATAGATCAAGACGCTTAATTGGACTTTCACAAAGCACATACCTTGACAAAATTTTGAAGAAGTTCAAAATGGATCAAGCAAAGAAAGGGTTCTTGCCTGTGTTACAAGGTGTGAAGTTGAGTAAGACTCAATGCCCGACCACCGCAGAAGATAGAGAGAAAATGAAAGATGTTCCTATGCCTCAGCCATAGGCTCTATCATGTATGCAATGCTGTGTACTAGACCTGATGTGTGCCTTGCTATAAGCTTAGCAGGAGGTACCAAAGTAATCCAGAGTGGATCATCGGACAGCGGTCAAGAACATCCTGAAATACCGAAAAGGACTAAGGATATGTTTCTCGTATATGGAGGTGACAAAGAGCTCATCGTAAACAGTTACGTTGATGCAAGCTTTGACACCGATCCGGACGATTCTAAATCGCAAACCGGATACGTATTTACACTAAACGGAGGAGCTGTCGGTTGGTGCAGTTCTAAACAAAGCGTCAGAAGGGATCTACATGTGAAGCGGAATACATAGCAGCTTCGAAGCAGCTAATGAAGGAGTCGGATGAAGGAGTTCATATCCGATCTAGGTGTCATACCTAGTGCATCGGGTCCAATGAAAATCTTTTGTGACAATCTCGAGCAATTGCTTTAGCAAAGGAATCCATATTTCACAAGAGAACCAAACACATCAAGAGACGCTTCAATTCCATCCGAGACTTAGTCCGTGGGAGACATAGAGATTTGCAAGATACATACGGATCTGAATGTAGCAGACCCGTTGACTAAGCCTCTTCCACGAGCAAAACATGATCAGCACCAAGAATCCATGGGTGTTAGAATCATTACTATGTAATCTAGATTATTGACTCTAGTGCAAGTGGGAGATCAAGGAAATATGCCCTAGAGGCAATAATAAAGTTATTATTTATTTCCTTATTTCATGATAAATGTTTATTATTCATGCTAGAATTGTATTAGCCGGAAACATAATACATGTGTGAATACATAGACAAACAGAGTGTCACTAGTATGCCTCTACTAGACTAGCTTGTTAATCAAAGATGGTTAAGTTTCCTAACCATAGACAAAGGAGTTGTCATTTGATTAACAAGGTCACATCATTAGTTGAATGATCTGATTGACATGACCCATTCCATTAGCTTAGCACCCGATCGTTTAGTATGTTGCTATTGCTTTTATCCATGACTTATACATGTTCCTATAACTATGAGATTATGCAACTCCGTTTACGGAGGAACACTTTGGTACTACCAAACGTCACAACGTAATCGGGTGATTATAAAGGAGTACTACAGTGTGTCTCCAAAGGCAGATGTTGGGTTGGCGATTTCGAGATTAGGATTTGTCACTCCGATTGTCGGAGAGGTATCTCTGGGCCCTCTCGGTAATGCACATCACTAAGCCTTGCAAGCATTACAACTAATGAGTTAGCTGTGAGATGATGTATTACGGAACGAGTAAAGAGACTTGCCAGTAACGAGATTGAACTAGGTATTGGATACCGACGATCGAATCTCGGGCAAGTAACATACCGATGACAAAGGGAACAACGATGTTGTTATGCGGTCTCGACCGATAAAGATCTTCGTAGAATATGTAGGAGCCAATATGGGCATCCAGGTCCCGCTATTGGTTATTGACCGGAGACGTGTCTCGGTCATGTCTACATTGTTCTCGAACCGTAGGGTCCGCACGCTTAAGGTTTCGATGACGGTTATATTATGAGTTTGTGTATTTTGATGTACCAAGGAGTTCGAGTCCCGGATGTGATCACGGACATGACGAGGAGTCTCAAATGGTCGAGACATAAAGATTGATATATTGACGGCTATATTCGGACACGGAAAGGTTCCGAAGTTTCGGAGAAAACCGGAGTGCCGGAGGGTTACCGAACCCCGGGAAGTAATGGGCCTTATTGGGCCAAGAGGGAGAGAGGGGCCGCACCAGGAGGTGGCGCGCCCCCATGGGGAGTCCGAATAGGACAAGGAAGGGGGCGGCCCCCCTTTCCCTCTCCCTCTCCCTCTCTTTCCTTCCCCCTTCCTCCTTCCTAGTTAGACTAGGAAAGGGGAGTCCTACTCCCACTAGGAGGAGGACTCCCCCCTTGCGCGCCTCCTAGGGCCGGCCGGCCCTCCCCTTGCTCCTTTATATACGGGGCAGGGGGCACCCTAGAACACACAAGTTGATCCTTGAGATCGCTCCTTAGCCGTGTGTGGTGCCCCCTCCACCATATTCCACCTCGGTCATATCGTGGCGGTGCTTAGGCGAAGCCTGCGTCGATAGAACATCAAGATCGCCACCACGCCGTCGTCTTGACGGAACTCTCTCTCCCGGAGCTTTGCTGGATCGGAGCTGAGGAGCGTCACCGAGCTGTACGTGTGTCAAGAACTCGGAGGCGCCGGAGTAACGGCGCTGGGATCGGTTGGATCGCGAGGAGAACGTACGACTACTTCCTCTACGTTGTGATCGCTTCTGCTTCGGTCTACGAGGGTACGTAGACAACACTCTCCCCTCTCATTGCTATGCATCACCATGATCTTGCGTGTGCGTAGGAAATTTTTTGAAATTACTACGTTCCCCAACAATATATACCTACGTACCCCCAAACCAACAGAAGCATCCACAAAAACCTAATTCCATCACCTCAACCTTCTGTACCCGTGAGATCCCATCTTGGGGCCTTTTCCGGCGTCCTGCCGGAGGGGGCATTGATCACGAAGGGCTTCTACATCAACACCATAGCCTCTCCTATGATGTGTGAGTAGTTTACCTCAGACCTTCGGGTCCATAGTTATTAGCTAGATGGCTTCTTCTCTCTCTTTGGATCTCAATACAAAGTTCTCCACGATTCTCGTGGAGATCTATTCGATGTAATCTTCTTTTGCGGTGTGTTTGTTGGGACCAATGAATTGTGGGTTTATGATCAAGTTTATCTATGAACAATATTTGAATCTTCTCTGAATTCTTGTATGTATGATTGGTTATCTTTGCAAGTCTCTTCGAATTATCAGTTTGGTTTGGCCTACTAGATTGATCTTCCCAGTGACAGCAGGGGAAGCAAGGCACGTATTGTATTGTTGCCATCGAGGATAGATAGGTGGGGTTTATATCATATTGCATGAGTTTATCCCTCTACATCATGTCATCTTGCTTAAAGCATTACTCCGTTCTTATGAACTTAATACTCTAGATGCATGCTGGATAGCGGTCGATGTGTGGAGTAATAGTAGTAGATGAAGGCAGGAGTCGGTCTACTTGTCACAGACGTGATGCCTATATACATGATCATACCTAGATATCCTCATATCTATGCTCAATTCTATCAATTGTTCGACAGTAATTTGTTCACCCACCGTAATACTTATGCTCTTGAGAGAAGCCACTAGTGAAACCTATGGCCCCCGGGTCTATTTTCCATCATATTAATCTTCCAACACTTAGCTATTTCTATTGCCTTTTATTTTACTTTGCATCTTTATTTCTCTTTATCATAAAATAACAAAAATATTATCTTATCTTATCTATCAGATCTCACTCTCGTAAGTGACCGTGAAGGGATTGACAACCCCTTTATCGTGTTGGTTGCGAGGTTCTTATTTGTTTGTGTAGGTGCGAGGGACTTGAGCGTGGTCTCCTACTTGATTGATACCTTGGTTCTCAAACTGAGGGAAATATTTACGCAACTTTACTGCATCACACTTTCCTCTTCAAGGGAAAAAACAACGCAGTGCTCAAGAGGTAGCAAGATGGATTTCTGGCACCGTTGCTGGGGAGTCTACGCAAAAGTCAACATACCAAGTACCCATCACAAACTCTTATCCCTCGCATTACATTATTTGCCATTTGCCTCACATTTTCCTCTCCCCCACTTCACCCTTGCAGTTTCATTCACCCTCTCTTTTTCGTTCGCCTCTTTTTCGCTCTTTTCCTATTTGCTCGTGTGTTGGATTGCTTGCTTGTCACTATGGCTCAAGACAATACTAAATTGTGTAAATTTACCAATACCAACAACAATGATTTTCTTAGCACTCCGATTGCTCCTCTTACCGATACTGAATCTTGTGAAATTAATGCTGCTTTGTTGAATCTTGTCATGAAAGATCAATTCGCTGGCCTTCCTAGTGAAGATGCCGCTACCCATCTAAATAGCTTCGTTGATTTTTGTGATATGCAAAAGAAGAAAGATGTGGACAATGATATTGTTAAATTGAAGCTATTTGCTTTTTCGCTTAGAGATCGTGCTAAAGCTTGGTTTTCGTCTTACCCTAAAAATAGTATTGATTCATGGAATAAGTGCAAAGATGCTTTTATCTCTAAGTGTTTTCCTCCCGCTAAGATCATCTCTCTTAGAAACGATATTATGAATTTTAAGCAACTTGATAATGAACATGTTGCACAATCTAGGGAGAGAATGAAATTAATGATACATAATTGCCCTACTCATGGTTTGAATTTGTGGATGATTATACAAAAAATTTATGCCGGATTGAATTTTTCTTCTATAAATCTTTTAGATTCGGCCGCGGGAGGCACTTTTATGGAAATCACTTTAGGAGAAGCTACTAAGCTCCTAGATAATATTATGGTTAATTATTCTCAATGGCACACCGAAAGATGTACTAACAAAAAAGTGCATGGGATAGAAGAAATTAATGTTTTGGGTGGAAAGATGGATGAACTTATGAAATTATTTGCTACTAAAAGTGTTTATTCTGATCCTAATGATATGCCTTTGTATACTTTGATTGAGAATAATAATGAACCTATGGATGTGAATTTTGTTGGTAGGAATAATTTTTGTAACAACGCGTATAGATGAAACTTTAATCCTAGGTCGTATCCTAGTAATTCCTCTAATAATTATGGTAATTCCTAAAACAATTCTTATGGAAATTTTAATAAGATGCCTTTTGAATTTGAGACTAGTGTTAAGGAGTTTATGAATTTGCAAAAGAATTTCAATGCTTTGCTTGAAGAAAAATTGCTTGAAGTTGATGAATTGGCTAGGAACATTGATAGAATTTCTCTTGATGTTGATTCTTTGAAACTTAGATCTATTCCACCTAAGCATGATATCAATGAGTCTCTCAAAGCTATGAGAATTTCCATTGATGAGTGCAAAGAAAGAACCGCTAGGATGCGTGCTAAGAAAGATTGCTGTGTGAAAGCATGTTCTAATTTTTTATGAGAATAAAGACGAAGATCTAAAAGTTATTGATGTGTCCCCTATTAAATCTTTGTTTTGCAATATGAATCTTGATAATGATGGGGCTGAATATTATCCACCTTTACCTAGAAGGTGTTCCAAAAATTCGGAGTTTTTATATCTTGATACTAAAATTTGTAAAAGTGGGATTGAAGAAGTCAAAACTTTAGATATCAATGAACCCACTATTTTGGATTTCAAGGAATTTAATTATGATAGTTGCTCTTTGATAGATTGTATTTCCTTGTTGCAATCCGTGCTAAATTCTCCGCATGCTTATAGTCAACATAAAGCTTTTACCAAACATATCGTTGATGCTTCAATGCAATCTTATGAAGAAAAACTTGAGTTGGATGTTTCTATCCCTAGAAAACTTTATGATGAGTGGGAACCTACTACTAAAATTAAAATTAAAGATCATGAATGCTGTGCTTTGTGTGATTTGGGTGCTAGTGTTTCCACGATTCCAAAAACTTGGTGTGTTTTGTTAGGTTTCCGCGAATTTGATGATTGCTCTTTAAATTTACACCTTGCGGATTCCACCATTAAAAAACCTATGGGAAGAATTAATGATGTTCTTATTGTTGCAAATAGGAATTATGTGCCTGTAGATTTTATTGTTCTTGATATATATTGCAATCCTTCATGTCCTATTATTCTTGGTAGACCTTTCCTTAAAATGATTGGTGCAATTATTGATATGAAGGAAGGGAATATTAGATTCCAATTTCCGTTAAGGAAAGGCATGGAACACTTCCCTAGAAAGAAAATTAAATTAACTTATGAATCTATTACGAGAGCCACTTATGGATTGCCTACCAAAGATGGCAATACCTAGATCTATCCTTGCTTTTATGCCTAGCTAGGGGCGTTAAACCATAGCGCTTGTTGGGAGGCAACCCAATTTTATTTTTAGTTTTTTTGCTTTTTTCTTCTGTTTAGGAATAAATATTTGATCTAGCCTAGATTTGCTTTTATGTTTTAATTAGTGTTTGTGCCAAGTTAAACCTATAGGATCTTCTTGGATGATAGTTATTTGATCTTGCTGAAAATTCCAGAAACTTTCTGTTCACGAAAACAATTGTTACAAATCACCAGCACATGATAAAATACTGATTCCAATTGCAGAAGATCAATAAACAAATTTTCTAGTTCTTCCTTTTTTGGATGAATTTTTTTAGTTCCAGAAGTTTGCGTTAGTTACAGATTACTACAGACTGTTCTGTTTTTGACAGATTCTGTTTTTCATGTGTTGTTTGCTTATTTTGATGAATCTATGGCTAGTAAAATAGTTTATAAACCATATAGAAGTTGGAATACAGTAGGTTTAACACCAATATAAATAAAGAATGAGTTCATTACAGTACCTTGAAGTGCTGTTTTGTTTTCTTTTGCTAACGGAGCTCACGAGATTTTCTGTTAAGTTTTGTGTTGTAAAGTTGTAAAGTTTTGGGTAAAGATTTGATGGAGTATGGAACAAGGAGTGGCAAGATCCTAAGCTTGGGGATGCCCATGGCACACCAAGATAATCTAAGGACAACTAAAAGCCAAAGCTTGGGGAATGCCCCGGAAGGCATCCCCTCTTTCGTCCTCATCCATCGGTAAATTTACTTGGAGCTATATTTTTAATCACCACATGATATGTGTTTTGCTTAGAGTGTATTGTATTATTTGGGTCTTTATTTGTTAGTTTTCCACAATCATCCTTGTTGTACACACCTTTTGAGAGCGGCACACTTGATTCGGAATTTGATAGAATACTCTATGTGCTTCACTTATATCTTTTGAGCTATATAGTTTTTGCTCTAGTGCTTCACTTATACCTTTTAGAGCACGGTGGTGGATTTGTTTTATAGAAACTATTGTTCTTTAATGCTTCAATTAGATTATTTTGAGAGTCCTACAAAAAAGCGTGGTAATTTGCTTTAATTATGATAGGCATTCAAGATTAGTAAAAAAAATTCTTATGAGTGTGTTGAATACTATGAGAAGTTTGATGCTTGATAATTGTTTTGAGATATGAAGATGGTGATATTAGAGTCATGCTAGTTGAGTAGTTGTGAATTTGCAAAACACTTGTGTTAAAGTTTGTGATTCCCGTAGCATGCACGTATGGTGAACCGTTATGTGATGAAGTCGGAGCATGATTTATTTATTGATTGTCTCCTTATGAGTGGCGGTCGGGGACAAGCGATGGTCTTTTCCTACCAATCTATCCCCCTAGGAGCATCCGCGTAATACTTTGTTTCGATAACTAATAGATTTTTGCAACAAGTATATGAGTTCTTTATGACTAATGTTGAGTCCATGGATTATACGCACTCTCATCCTTCCACCATTGCTAGCCTCTCTAATACCGCGCACCTTTCGCCGGTATCATAAACCCACCATATACCTTCCTCAAAACAGCCACCATACCTACCTATCATGGCATTTCCATAGCCATTCCGAGATATATTGCCATGCAACTTACCACTGTTCCATTTATTATGACACACTCCATCATTGTCATATTGCTTTGCATGATCATGTAGTTGACATCGTATTTGTGGCAAAGCCACCGTTCATAATTATTTCATACATGTCACTCTTGATTCATTGCATATCCCGGTATTCTGCCGAAGGCATTCACATAGAGTCATATTGTTGTTCTAAGTATTGAGTTGTAAGAAAATAAAAGTGTGATGATCATCATTATTAGAGCATTGTCCCAAGTGAGGAAAGGATGATGGAGACTATGATTCCCCCATAACTCGGGATGAGACTCCGGACTAAAAAAAAAGAGAAAGGCCATAAAAAAAGAAAGGCCATAAAAATGAGAGAAAATAGAGAAGGGACAATGCTACTATCCTTTTTACCGCACTTGTGCTTCGAAGTAGCACCATGATCTTCATGATAGAGAGTCTCTTATGTTGTCACTATCATATACTAGTGGGAAATTTTCATTATAGAACTTGGCTTATATATTCCGATGATGGGCTTCCTCAAAATGCCCTAGTTCTTCATGAGCAAGCGAGTTGGATGCACACCCACTTAGTTTCTTTTGTTGAGCTTTCATATACTTATAGCTCTAGTGCATCTGTTGCATGGCAATCCCTACTCACTCACATTGATATCTATTGATGGGCATCTCCATAGCCCGTTGATACGCCTAGTTGATGTGAGACTATCTTCTCCCTTTTTGTCTTCTCCATAACCACCATTCTATTCCACATATAGTGCTATGTCCATGGCTCACGCTCATGTATTGCGTGAAGATTGAAAAAGTTTGAGAACATCAAAAGTATGAAACAATTGCTTGGCTTGTCATCGGGGTTGTGCATGATTTAAATATTTTGTGTGATGAAGATAGAGCATAGCCAGACTATATGATTTTGTAGGGATAACTTTCTTTGGCGATGTTATTTTGAGAAGACATAATTGCTTAGTTAGTATGCTTGAAGTATTATTATTTTTAGGTCAATATTAAACTTTTGTCTTGAATCTTTTGGATCTGAACATTCATACAACAATTAAGAGAATTACATTGAAAATTATGCCAAGTAGCATTCTACATCAAAAATTCTGTTTTTATCATTTACCTACTCGAGGACGAGCAGGAATTAAGCTTAGGGATGCTTGATACGTCTCCAACGTATCTATAATTTTTTATTGTTCCATGCTATATTATATTCTGTTTTGGATGTTTAATGGGTATACAATTTTATATTATTTTTGGGACTAACCTATTAACCGGAGGCCCAGCGCAAATTGCTGTTTTTTTGCCTATTTCAGTGTTTCACAGAAAAAGAATATCAAACGGATTCCAAACGGAATGAAACCTTCGGGAACGTAATTTTTGGAACAAACGTGATCCAGAGGACTTGGAGTCCACATCAAGAAAGCAACGAGGAGAGCACGAGGCAGGGGGCGCGCCTACCCCCCCAAGGCGCGCCCTACACCCTCGTGGGGCCCATGTTGCTCCACCGACGCATTTCTTCCTCCTATATATACCTCGCACCCCAAACCAATGTAAGCATCCACGAAAACCTAATTCCACCGCCGCAACCTTCTCATACCCGTGAGATCCCATCTTGGGGCCTTTTTCCATGTCTCCGCCGAGGGGGCATTGATCACGGAGTGCTTCTACATCAACACCATAGCCTCTCCGATGATGTGTGAGTAGTTTACCTTAGACCTTCGGGTCCATAGTTATTAGCTAGATGGCTTCTTCTCTCTCTTTGGATCTCAATACAAAGTTCTCCATGATTCTCGTGGAGATCTATTCGATGTAATCTTCTTTTGCGGTGTGTTTGTCGGGACCGATGAATTTTGGGTTTATGATCAAGTTTATCTATGAACAATATTTGAATCTTCTCTGAATTCTTTTATGTATGATTGGTTATCTTTGCAAGTCTCTTCGAATTATCAGTTTGGTTTGGCCTACTAGATTGATCTTTCTTGCAATGGGAGAAGTGCTTAGCTTTGGGTTCAATCTTGCGATGTCCTTTCCCAGTGACAGCAGGGGCAGCAAGGCACATATTGTATTGTTGCCATTGAGGATAACAAGATGGGGTTTATATCTTATTGCATGAGTTTATCCCTCTATATCATGTCATCTTTCTTAAAGCGTTACTCCGTTCTTATGAACCTAATACTCTAGATGCATGCTGGATAGCGGTCGATATGTGGAGTAATAGTAGTAGATGCAGGCAGGAGTCGGTCTACTTGTCACGGACGTGATGCCTATATACATGATCATACCTAGATATCCTCATAACTATGCTCAATTCTATCAGTTGCTCGACAGTAATGTGTTCACCCACCGTAATACTTATGCTCTTGAGAGAAGCCACTAGTGAAACCTATGGCCCCCGGGTCTATTTTCCATCATATTAATCTTCCAACACTTAGCTATTTTTATTGCCTTTTATTTTACTTTGCATCTTTATTTCTCTTTATCATAAAATACCAAAAATATTATCTTATCATATCTATCAGATCTCACTCTCGTAAGTGACCGTGAAGGGATTGACAACCCCTTTATCGTGTTGGTTGCGAGGTTCTTATTTGTTTGTGTAGATTCGAGGGACTTGAGCGTGGTCTCCTACTGAATTGATACCTTGGTTCTCAAAACTGAGGGAAATACTTACGCAACTTTACTGCATCACCTTTCCTCTTCAAGAGAAAAATCAACGCAGTGCTCAAGAGGTAGCAGTGGTAGGGCCTTCACGAAGATCTGCATGCCACCACGCAGGTGCTTGCTGAGTTGGCCTGGAAGCCGCATGTTGCCACGCAGGTGCCTACCCAGCTGGTTGGGCTGGCAGGTGCATGCGAACGGCGGCGGAGTCTTGGCTAGCGCGGGCCTGGCAGTGGCCTTGCTGACGCCTTCGGCAAGGGTCTTACCGAGGGCCCGGCAAGGGTCTTGCCGTGGCGTTGCAGTCGTCCCCGGCAAGGCGCTTGCCGGGGGTCTTGTGGATTCCCTCGGCTGGGATCCTGTCGAGGGTCGCCGTCTTCTGGTCCTCATCCGGCCTCACATGTTTATGATCTTGACGAAGATCTGCATGCCGCCACAGAGGTGCCTCCCGAGCCTTGGTTCCAATGTAGTTGGTGGTGTTGGGACCCATGGGCTCAAGGGTGGCTCGCTCTGCTGGCGTCGGGCAAGTTGCCCCGGCAAGGCTCTTGCCGGGGCTGCGGAGGCTGCCTCGGCAAGGATCTTGCCGGGGGAGCCTACCTCGCCCTCTTGCTCTCCCATGTTTCTGGTCTTGGCGTTGCCTTGGTTGTCTTGTGCTTCGGCTTCTCTTCGGTTTCCCTCCTCCGCCCTGCTTAGTGTGGCCATGGGCGCGGCTCCGACTATCCGTGCACAAGTAAAGGGATACAAAAGGAGTGCCCCTACTTTTGTACACCGACAGGAGCCCCCGGGCCTGGGCCACACATGAGCGCGACACGTTGTTTGGCCAGGCCCAAAACGGTGTGCGGGTAGTCGGGGCGGGATTTTACCGCTGTAATTTTTCGTCCGCCGCGCTTCCCCACGACCCGCGTTCAACGCACGACGTGGAGGGTCGTGCGTGACGTGGGGGTCATGCGTGGGGCGGTTTCCGCATGCATGCGTCACATCGCAGTTAATGGGGAAAAGAAGCAGCCCGCGCCTTCCTGGTAAAAAGGAATCACCGCGGGCGTGCTGCTCATTTACCCCCCTGCGTCTTCTCCAATCTGGGAACCGTCGTCTCCCTCTCCTTCCTTCGCAAGCTTTCTCCTTTGCTCACCGCCGCTGCGTCTTCGCCGTCCTCTGTCCTTTGCCTCTCGCAGCCGCCATGGCCCCCAAGTCCACCAAGGCAAGGGAGTGGCTAAGGATGCCGGGGCGTCGGAGTAGCCGGAGAGCGAGTCGGCAGCGCGGCGGACGCAGCTCGCCTACTTCCCCTCAACGGTCGACGTGTTCGAACTCCGGGACTGCTTCAAGCCCATATGGGGGTGCAAGACGGGGGGGGGGGGATACGACGGGGCATCTAGCCACGTGCTTCATCCCCGCCAATTGCGCAGAGGTCCGCCTTAATCGGTACCCGCTTCTTCGCCGACATTTTCTTGCGGCCTTCCCCCCTCTGATTTCTTCAACAACATCATGCACACTTTTGGCTTCCACCTTCTGGATTTTACTCCAAACATCGTGGCGTGCACGGCTCTGTTCACCCATCTTTGTGAGGGCTTTGCCGGAGTTCTTCCCAACACGGCGCTCTTCCGCCATTACTTTTATCCTTGCATCCAGAAGGGAGGTGCCATCTCTGGTTGCGTTACCTGGATCCCCGTGTCCAAAGGGACGTACCCGGATGGCGCCCAGAAGGAGAGGTGGGAAGAATGGCGGGGCCGGTGGTGCTAGATTGAGGTGGACGACCTACATGAGTTCTTCCAGGTCCGCCAGGCACCGCCGGTTCGCAGGAACAACTGGGGTGACGTCGACGCCTAGGACGACAAGCTCGAGATCGCCACCACCAGGATCCACCGCCTCACTGTTGCTGGGCTCACCCTGGAGATGATTGGGGCGGATTTCCTCCGCCGCCGAATCGCTCCTCTACACAACAAGGGGAGGCCGGCTTGGCTCTTCCAGAACGCGGCTGACATCATGAGGCTTCGCCCTGGCCTCAATCACAACTTCACGGTGATGGGGCACGCTCACTTCTGCCAGCGGATCTTTCAGCTCGGCGTGAACCGCGAGGGCTGGGCCGAGAGGTCCGGCAAGGCTGCGATGGCCGGCAAGGTCGTCAAAGGGCCCTTGTTTGGGTTGCCGGCGGGGGTGGTCCCGCTGAGCAACAACTCGCGCCAGACCGACATCATCTCCATGATGCCGGACTGCAACGCGCACGGTCCCGTCCAAAACCGGGCCGCGCCACCGGAGGAGCAAGTGCAGGAGTTCTTTGACGGCTTGGCGGAGGTGTACGTCCACAACGAGCCGCTGCTCATCCAGGACACCACTCAGGCGGAGCTGGATTTTATTGTAGCCAGGGCGGCGGAGGCGGAGCTCGCCATGCAGGCCGGCAGCGCTGGCGGCGTGGAGGACGAGACCGCGGCAGCCGCGGAGGAGAAGGAGCTCGCCCAGTGGGCGGAATCCGCTGGAGAGGCCAGCGGCGTTGGCACCAGGGCCCCTCTCATCGAAGATGTGGTCGACGAGTCGTCGGAGGAAGAGGCCGAGGCCATCGACCCTCCGGTCACGGGGAGAGGGCAAGTCTTGCGGCAGGCCAGCTCTGGCGAGACGGTCCAGCCCAGCAGGGTCGTGCAACCGCGACAAGCCCAGGAGACGTTCGCACGCTAAACGAGGGCCACGGCGTTGAAGAGAGTGGTGAAAAACGCAGTGGCGAAGAAGAAATCATCCGCCTCTTCTTCGTCGAAACGCGCTCAGACCCACCTCCTTCCCCTCCTCCGGCAGACGTCGACGCGTAGGTCGTCTTTGACTTCGGGTCCCTCAGCCCTAGGAGGAAGAGGAAGGCAGCAGAGGAGGAGGTGGAGGAGGAGGAGTAAGCTTCTTGTTCCCTTCCCCCTTTTTGTCATCTCCGTCTCCTCAAACTGTGCCGCTTATCTTGAATTGTTTTCATTTTTGCAGGGATGTGGAGACACTAGCCCAGAGGGTGAAGAGGGCCAGGCCCTCGGCGGGGAGCCAGTCCCCGGCGAGCACCTTGAGGGCGCCACTGGTTGTGGTGAGCAGCCCGGGCAGCAGCCCCCAGCGTAAGTTCATCAATCACCCCTCGTCAACGTGTGTTGGGGGCATGATCTCTTGATGCTGACTTTGTCGTGGTTGCAGGAGGAGGACAGCAGCGGGAGGAGCCATAGAGGGCTACCCCCAACACGCTGCCCCCATCGACCACGCCGCCCCGAGGGGCATCCCCGGCAAGGGCGCAAAGCACCGAGCCCATGCACACGGAGGAGGAGGAGGCGGACTCGGGCGCTGGAGGCTTCGCCTCGGCGCCGAATGTTGGTGAGGAGGGGACCTCTGCTTCCCAGCCCGGCACGGGTGAGTTACCTGTCTCCCATCCCTGTCTTTTCTTCTTCTTTTTGAATCTTAGTCTTGGCTTCACTTCATCCCTTTTTCGATATTCAGATCCCCCCTCGGTGGACCCAGAGGACATAGATACCATCATCGGGGACGTCGCCAAGGCCGCCGAGGCGGAGACTGAGAATATCGCCGCCAAGGAGGCCGCCAAGGGCGCTGCTGAGGACGCCGCCAAAGGGTCTGCCGGGGAGGCCGGCAAGTCTGCTGCCGAGGAGGAGATGGTTGATGAACAACCTTCCTCCTCCGCTGCCTTTGGCTCCAGCAGGTATCTGAAGGTGAGCGACGACCTTTTCGTCCACCTCCCAGGGACGTCAAGCTCCAGGGCGCCCATCGAGGGAGAGGTGTTTGACGAGGAGGTACTTGCCGCTGCCGGGCTCGAGGTTGTTGACGAGCCGAGCACCGGCGACGACGGTTCTCAGGAGGAGCGGCTTCTCCAGGCCATGGGTGCCAACTTCCGGAAGCTCCAGGCGCTCCACCGCGCCCGCCAGGACAAGGCCAAGTCCAGGATGGCAACGGTGGACAAGGCGGAGGCGTACCTCAAGGGACGTGTCGCCGAGACGCAAACTTTGTTTCACCAAGCTGGTGAGGAGCTGAAGGCCGCCCAGGGCTAGCTGGCCAAGCATGATGTGGAGCTCACCATGAAGTAGGCCGTCATCAAGAAGGCCCAGGAGGCGGCAAAGAACCTGGCCGCCGCAGCCGAGGCCGCTCGAACCCAGCACCAGGCCGCACTGGACTCCCAGGAGGAGGACCTTGCCGCGCGTGAGGAGAAGCTTGCCGCAACGCTCCGTGGCAAGGATGAGGAGCTGGAGAAGCTTGTCGCACAGCGGACCCTGGAGCTGGAGCAGAGGCACAAAGAGGCACTCTATGCCTAGGCTCTGGTTCACGCCGGTAGGGTGAAGGAGCTGGAGGTGGAGTGGGACGAGCTGAAGGACCAGGCCCTGAAGATGTCCAAGGAGAAGGACACGCTCAACGGTGCCCTGACGGAGGCGCGGGGCGTGGCCGTCAGCAGGGCTGGGCAGCTTTCCGAGGCCAACAACTCCATCCAGGACCACAAGCTGAAACTGGAGGGTCTCGAGGGGATGTTGTCGAAGGCCCAGGCCCGGGAGGGGACCCTGGCCAAGGACCTGGAGGCCGAGAAACAACTGCGGAAGAACGAGACCGCCAACCACAAGGACTTTGTGAGGGCGAGAATCGCTGGATCGGGCACCTCGAAGACGTTGCCGGCAGGATCACCACGCAGCTGGCTACCATGGGAATGCCAAACGTGAGGTATACCCCGGAGCTCAACAAGAGCCCCAACGCCAAGCTGACCGTCTTCTTCGAGGGCGTCCTCGGGGCCCTGGAGCAGTTCCACTCCAACCAGGCAGCCTCGCTGGCCGATGAGGCCCGGAGGCTTTGCCAGGGTGCCATGACCAAGGTCCTCACCAAGATGGCATACTGGAACCCCGACCTCGACTTTGACGCCGCGCTGGACAGCTTGCCGGAGGGTGTGGACCTCATGGCGCCAGGAGCGATTCAAGCCCGCCATCACCAGACGTCGGCGAATCCAGAGGATAGAGGGCCAGCACCGAGATTAGGCACCCCGTCTCTCATCGTCGCTGCAGGTTCATGACCAAGATGGATCTTATCTTTAGTTAGAATCGCAGCAACAATTGATGTAATATAACTCTGTAGTACTTTTGATACAATGCATGTTATTTTGCTGTTTGATCTTCCTTTGTATGTCCACCCTACGTTAACCGGGTAGGCTTGCCGGCACGTAAACCCAGGGCGGCACCTTGAGGACGGATCCCCAATGGCCTGCCAGGTGTGCGTGCTGCCGAGTGAACCACCTTACCGCTCTCAACGCGGTCGCTCGAACTGTCGAGCTTGACTCGAGTCAGAATCGAGAGCGTTGCCAATTGCGGAAGGCTACCTTGCCGTTCTCGACGCGGCTGCATGAGCTGTTGAGCAGACTTGAAACAGAACAAGGGCGTTGGAAATTGCGGAAAGGCCCCTTTGCCTGCAGGCTTTCATACATAGGGCAGGACCTTTGAGGATAATAACCGTATATATAAAAAGAAAACTGCTTAAAGTTTCGCATGACTTAGCTTTTCTGTCGTTGTAAGGACGCCCACCGCATCCGCGGACGGTGCCGTCAGGCTTGGTCGTCTTCTTCCTTGGAACGACGGCCGCCATGAAGCCGCTGCTTCGATCAGACAAGATTTTCGCAACTGCGCCCCCTACCTGGCGTGCCAAAGATGTTGGTGGGAACGACACCTATGGGGTCACTGGGATCCCTTCTACGGTCGGCGGGCGCGGGGTTGTGAGAAGAGCAGGTCTAACAGGAAAAACACGGGTCATTTACCCAGGTTCGGGCCGCGAGGATGCGTAAAACCCTAGTCCGGCTTTAGTGGATGTATTGAGTGTTCTTGAGCTCTCGAACTAGCTATGGTTGATGCTTAGTTCCAAAGAGCCAAACCCCTCCCCTGGTCGCCTTGGGCCTCCTTTTATAGGAAAAAGGGGTTGCGACAGTGGCACACAGGAGATGGAAAGGCCTACAGTGCACGAGCTTATCGCACGACATTACGGGACAAAGTGCATTAAATGTGCTACTTAGGTGTCCATTAGCTTTATCAGGGACGGGAACGAGGCCCGTCCCGTCCGTCGCCGCTCCGCCTCGCTTCGACACGCGCCTAGGCCAGCGGTGCATGCAGCGCCATGTAGGCATGAAGGATGCTGAGGTGGCGCGATGGCAGGGCCTTCACGAAGATCTGCATGCCACCATGCAGGTGCTTGCTGAGTTGTCCTGGAAGCCACATGTTGCCACGCAGGTGCCTACCCAGCTGGTTGGGCTGGCAGCTGCATGCGAATGGCGGTGGAGTCTTGGCTGGCGCGGGCCTGGCAGTGGCCCTGCTGACGCCTTCGGCAAGGGTCTTGCAAGGGGCCCGGCAAGGGTCTTGTCGTGGCGTTGCAGTCGTCCCCGACAAGGCGCGTGCCGGGGGTCTTGTGGATTCCCTCGGTTGGGATCCCGCCGAGGATCGCCGTCTTCTGGTCCTCATCTGGTCTCACATGTTTATGATCTTGACGAAGATCTGCATGCCGCCACAGAGGTGCCTCCCGAGCCTTGGTTCCAATGTAGTTGGTGGTGTTGGGACCCATGGGCTCAAGGGTGGCTCGCTCTGCTGGCGTCGGGCAAGTTGCCCCGGCAAGTCTCTTGCCGGGGCTGCGGAGGCTGCCTCGGCAAGTATCTTGCCGAGGGAGCCTACCTTGCCCTCTTGCTCTCCCGTGTTTCTGGTCTTGGCGTTGCCTTGGTTGTCTTGTGCTTCATCTTCTCTCCGGTTTCCCTCCTCTGCCCTGCTTAATATGGACGTGGGCGCGGCTCCGACTGTCCTGCACAAGTAAAGGGGTACAAAAGGAGTGCCCCTACTTTTGTACACCGACAACATATGTACTAAATTATACCGTAGCACGGCCGGGGAAGGAAAATGTCCAAACTAAACCTTAAAGTTGTAGACAAAAGCGAAATCAAACCCTGAACTGTGAATCCCGGAAATTGACACTCTGAACTTAGAATCCCGGTCTATTTTGGACCCTTGACCTGTTTGGCACACCGGGAATACTACAATCCCGGCCGGGATTCCAGCTACAAGAATTTGGTCCGGCCCACTATAACACAACAAGAATTTGTGAGGTTTAAAGAATGTTCGCACATTTCTAAAATTGTTCAGAAGTTAAAATGTTTCTGTTTTCTATTTTTCGCACAAATTCAATTCGTTTGGTGTTTTTAAAAACTGTTTGGAATTTTTAAACTCTATTAGCATTAAAAAAACTGTTCATGGTTTAAAAAAAATCACATTTGTCAAAAAATGTTCAGAATTCCAACAGTTTTTCACATGCTATGAAAAATGTTTCGTATTTTCAAAATTGTATCACATTTTTTAAATATTGTTTTTGGAATTCCATAAATAATGTATTTAAAAAATGTTTCGGATTGTTGGCAGTGGACTCGACTGGGCCAGCCCACCATACATGAAGCGAGCTTTTTTCCCTTAACTCTCGTTCTTTCTTTGTTTTTCTTAATGGGCGACGTAATAATTCCAAAACAAGAAAACATGCCGTGGAGTCGAACTTGAGACCTGGTAGCCACTACACCAGACGACTATGGGGGCCCAAAATATTTAATCAGAAACCAAAGCGTCGAACTTTGAAAACAATTTTTAGGGGCAAACAATTATTGAAAACGTATTTATTTATGAAATCGTTGAACATTTAATAAAGCGTGATAACTTTTTGAAAGTTTCGAACACTTTAAAAAATCAACAACTTTGAAAAAGCGAACACCTTTATAAACAGTTTTTGAAACCTGAACAAAATTTTAAAGTGCAAACACTTTTTGAAACATAAATTTTTTCTGCAACCTGAACGAAATTTTAAAGTGCGGACAATTTTTGATACATAAACATTTTCTGAAACCTGAAAATATTTTGTGACATCTAAAAAATATCACAAGTTTTAAAAAATGTACGGGCCAATCCAAATGTTTATACAATGTATAATAATATTTGTGTGATTCAACAAAAAGGTTTTATACATTCAAAAAAATGTAACATTTCAAGAATGTCAACAGTTTCAAAAGATGTGTTTTTGACATTTTCAAAGAATGTGTCTAAAATGTAAAAAAAATGTGTCATAACCTGAACAGAATATATGTGGCATGTCCTTGCAAAAAGCGAATGCAAATATAAAAATGTTGAACCATGTAAAAGAGTGTTCGTGTAGTTTTATAAAAAAAATATTATCATTAAGAAAATGTAAAACATGTATTTGGAAAAATATTACCATGTATTCAAAAAGTTTTGTAAACATTTAATTTATAAATGTACATAATGTATTTGAAAATATCAAAATTTTATCCAAAAATATTTATTGTGTGTGTTAAAAATGTACATTGGGGAAGAAGTCGTCGTTGGCGAAGTCGTCGCTGCCAGCAGTCGCGCGAGTGCACTCCCCAAAAACCTGATCGCCCCTCTCCCGTATAGGATGACGAGAGGCGAGGTTCCGGAGGCCTGCTGTCCCTTCTCTCGGTGCAAGCCGGAAGGAGGGATGGAGAAGACTTGCGTGGCGATGCAATGATCTGGAACGGTGGTGCGAAACCATATGATGCGTCGACGGCTAGGGTTGCGTGGCGGCGCAATGATCTGGAACGGTGGTGTGAAACATACGATGCAGGGGCGGCTAGGGTAGACGTCTGTCTGACTATATAGTGTGGAACAGGTAGGTCATGGGAGTAAATCCCACGTCCGAGTCGCGATCCAAAAGAATCGGTAAACGTGCATAGCTCTGTCCTCGGCTCGGCTCATTCCGGCAACCCGCGCCATGACAAGGCGTGGCATGGCGAGCGAGGAGGAGGAGCGCGCGTGTAGGTCTCCTCTTCTCATGCTCATACAAGTGGTAGAAGAGCTCACCTTGTAAAGAGGTGCAACTCTCTCTCAACTTCCAGGGTGGGACTAAACTTTAGTCTCACTCACACCACTCACATGTGTGCATGAATGGGCCAAGAGAATTTCAGAATTTTAGTTGGACTTTGGGCCAAAAGCCCACTAGCAAATTCCAACAATCCCCCACAAAGTCTCATTGGCACATCTCATCATTTAGTTCCAAGACATTGTTTATATACCGGTGCTTAGTGGATATTGTGAAGTTGAACTTCCACTTAGAGTTTTATGCTACACTAGATCACAACTTGAATAGTGGACTATGCCTTGAACTACAAGTTTCTGCGAGACTAGTTTCACACAAATTTTTGACCGATATTGCGTTGCCGTAAGGCTTCCCCGTGGGTGGAGCGTATACGTCATACTCCAGGGCCTTTCATGAATTTACTAGAGAACACCCAATTCTCATAGACTGCAACGTTAACAGTCAAATTCATATAGGTGTGTTCCTCAGGAGATGCCCTGCGGGACAACATCTCTGCTTACTCAAATAAGCCACTTGGAACACATTAAGATAAATATCAACCTGCCATGCAGATAAGGAGAGTATTGCATCCTCATGGAGTGGGATAAATAGGGATACTCTCCTCTCAGCTGACCAACAGCTTGTCTCTCACGTCTACTTCACGGAATCTCCGATCACACAGAGCGGGTTACCACTATGGACAACTCATGCGGTGGGTCTCAAACCCATCTCCATCGATGCATTATCTATAACATTACATGATAGACCCTTTGTGAAGGGATCTATCAAGTTTTTCAACGTTTGGATATAATCCAACGTCATAACTCCGGAGTTCCTCAAATTTCTGACAGATTTTAGTCTCCTCTTCACATGCCTTGAGGACTTCATATTATCCTTAGAACTGTTTATCTTACGATCACAGTTCATCAGCATGGGGGGTATTGGTTTTTCAACCATAGGTAAGTCCATCAAGAGCTCATGAAGCCACTCTGCTTCAACAGTGGCAGTGTCTAATGTTGTGAGTTCTGCTTCCATAGTTTACCTCGTTAAGATGGTCTGATTGCAAGACTTCTAGGAAACAACGCCACCACCAAGTGTAAAAATATAACCACTTGTGGCTTTAATCTCATCAGCATCAGGTATCCAGTTTGAGTCACTATAACCCTCCAGTACCATTGGATACCCGGTGTAGTGAATCCCATAGCTGGCAGTGCCTTTCAAGTAGCGCATAACTCTCGCAAGCGCACGCCAATGATCATCTCCCGATTTTGACACAAATCGACTCAGCATGCTCACAACAAAAGAGATGTCAGGCCTTGTGGCACTCGCCAAATACATAAGTGAGCCAATAATCTGAGAATACCTCAATTCATCTCTAGCAATCTGTCAATTCTTTCGAAGCAACACACTAGCATCATATGGATTTTGAGATGGCGTGCCGTCGCTATACCCAAAACGACTCAAGATATTTTCCATATAGTGAGATTGAAGCAGTGTGATCCTACCATTCTCATCTCTCAACAGCTTGATGTTTAACATAACATCAGCTACTCCTAGATCCTTCATCTCAAAACAACGAGATAAGAAATCCTTAACCTCCTTGATTAAATCAAGTTTGGTTCCAAAGATAAGTATGTCGTCGACATACAGACAAAGAATAACTCATTGGCCCCCATCATGGCGATAGTACACACACTTGTCACCATCGTTTACTACAAAGTCGGCAGCAGTTAATGTTCTTTCGAACTTCTCATGCCACTCCTTAGGAGCTTGTTTAAGGCCATATAAAGACTTTAATAACTTGCACGCCTTCCCTTCTTGACCAGGTACTACAAAACCATCTGGCTGATCCATGTAAATTTCCTCCTTCAACTCTCCATTGAGGAAAGCCGTCTTAACATCCATTTGATGAACGAGAAAACCATGTGAGGCAGCCAGTGATAGTAGCACTCGAATAGTGGTCAGTCTAGCGACGGGTGAGTAAGTATCAAAGAAGTCCTCACCTTCTTTCTGGGTATAACCCTTGGCCACAAGCTTTGCCTTGTACTTTTCAATCGTACCATCATGTCTAAGCTTCTTCTTGAACACCCACTTACATCCTACAGGTTTGCACCCATAAGGACGATCGGTGACCTCTCAAGTTCCGTTGGCTAAGATGGAATCCGTCTTGCTACGAACAACTTCCTTCCAGTAGTCAACATTAGGAGATGCATAGGCTTCTAAAATAGTCATGGGTGTGTCATCCACGAGGTACACAATGAAATCATCATCAAAGGACTTTCTAGTCCTCTGTCTCTTACTCCTTACAGGAGTTTCATTGTCACCCTCAAAAGGATTCTCAATGTGTTCCATCGCAATGACGAGTTCAGGAATTACAGTGAATTCCTCACTAGATGGAGTAGGTATCTCCTGATTTGATGAACTCGACATATCCTTCATAGGTAATATGTCCCCCTGTTCAAGAATTCATCCGATTAACCAGTTAACTTGCCGATTAATCCCTACTCGTAGGGTCACCGAGTAGCCTATAAACCGATAAATCATCCGATTAATTGATTAAATGGCCGATTAACTTGCCGATTAGCCGATTAATCCCCTACTCACCAGCCAACCGAGCAGCTACCAGTTAACGATTTCCTCAACAATGATATGTTCTCAAAGAAAGTTGCATCATTTGACTCCATAATCGTACCAACATGCATGTCGGATATCTCAGATTTTATAATCAAAAATCTATAGCCAATGCTATGAAAAGCATAGCCCAGAAGAACAAAATCCACGGTGTTTGGTTCAAGCTTGCCCTTCTTGGGAATTGGTATATTGACTTTCGCCAAACAACCCCAAGTACGTAGTTAAGAGAGTTTCAACCTTTTCATTTCCCATTCCTCAAATGGATTCATGGTCTTATGCTTTGTGGGAACTCGGTTTAGGACATGGCACGCAATCATTAGCGCCTCCCCCCACCATTCCTTGGAGAGATCCGATGTGTCTAACATGGTGTTAACCATATCAGTTAGTGTTCGGTTCTTTCTTTTGGCTACCCCATTTGACTAAGATGAGTAGGGAGGCGTCCTCTCATAGATTATACCATGTTCCGCACAAAGCAAATCAAATTCATTGGAAAAATACTCTCCACCATGATCAGACCTAAGACGTTTAATTTTTCGATCAAGTTGGTTCTCTGCTTCAGCTTTATAGTTTTTGAAGAAAGTTAAAGCCTCATCTTTTGATTTCAGAAGATACACATAACAATATCTAGTGGAGTCATCGATCAACGTCATGAAGTATCTCTTTTCACCTTTTGTCAACACGCCATTCATCTCACAAAGATCAAAATGTATAAGCTCTAGTGGCGCCAAGTCTCTTGCCTCTGCAGTCTTACGGGACTTGCGGGGTTGCGTAGCTTGCACACATATTTGGCACTTGGAGCCTTTGACAGTAGAGATTTTCGGAATTAAATTCATATTGGCTAGCTGCATCATGCAACCAAAGTTAATGTGACAAAGTCGTGAATGCCAAATATCAGACTGATTATTGTGGAAAACATTATTAATAACTTTAGTGCAAATATCTGACAAAGACAGGCGGAACAAGCCTCCGCCCTCATAGCCTTTTCCAACAAATTGTCCATACTTAGAAATTACAACTTTATTGGATTCGAAAACCAACTTAAAACCATCTCGACATAAACGGGAACCGCTAACGAGATTTTTATTGATGGACGACACATGTTGAACGTTCTTCAGACGCACGGTCTTCCCCGAAGTAAACTTCAGATCGACAATACCAACACCTCAAACGATGGCATGTGACTCGTTCCCCGTCAGCACGACAGAAGTCCCTGTGACCTTGGTAAGAAGAAAACATGGAGGTGTCGGCACAAACATGTACATTGGCACCAGTGTTAATTACCCAATCAGGAGATTGAAATACTGAAAGGATGGTAGGAAGAATACCGTACCCAGATTCCTTCATATCAGTATCACCGATGACAACATTAGCGGACTTTCCGCTCTTCTCATGTTCACTGAGGTTGTGCTTTGGCGCGCGTGGCACCGATGATGGTACGGGATGCTACGGCGAAAACGATACAGTTGGCTAAGGCAAAACTGGAAGAAGTGACTAGAAATAGACGGAGTTAAGTTATACCTACCTACTTGGGCTTTAAAAAAAGTGATACCCACTAGGCCGTGTGGGCCAAATGTTTCCTGGTTTCCGACTTCCTGCTTGGAGTGCGTCCAGTCCGTGGACTAAGAAAAAGAAGAAAAACGCTTAAAAAGGGAGAAAAACAAGAACCGTAGGGAAAATTTCTACTGCAACTAGCTTTTAATTCGTCCGTATGCTAATCCATCTACGGTGTAACCTTTTATACCAAAGAAATGGGAAGGAATAAAGAAGAGTAATGCTACATTGCTCTTCGCCTTGTTCTCTGCGTTTCCATCTGAACACTGGGGCATGTTTGGTTAGAGTCGACCGATGCGACACTTTTTCTTGGCCAAATATGTGGCAAGCCACAACTTCTGTTGCGAGTAAATTGTTGCCATATGGTAAGAAATCTTGCGTATGGCATGTGGGGTGGGAGTGAACCAACCTATTACCTGTGATCGGATAGTTAGGAGGATAGTGATATTTTCAGCCCATCAGGGTTCAAGTTTTAGTGCTCGCTTTATTCTGTATTTATTTTAGGATTTTCGACGACGCATGTTCAATGGGAGGAGACGTTATTGTCGACTACGAGGCGTCTGTGGTGACTTCGTCAATCTTAAAATGATATGCCGACTCAGTCTCTCAAGGATGCTCGTGGGGATAGGGTATTCGTGTGTGTGTTCATAAATGTGAGTGTACGCACGTATATATGATCACATGTGTCTCAAAAAATATAAATATAACATATGAGGTGGGATGCTAAAAATTATGGCATGCCACAAAATGAGGCAATGAAACAAACGAAAACTCACGGGGCGCGTAGATGCCTATGCACACATCTGCCTTGCGTTGTCGGTCACCCGATTGCCGGATAGGCATGGGTGGCTCATGTACAAAGCCAAACTGGCTGAAGCCGATAAACCCACACATCGACTTACACGTACGGGATCAACAACTTTGCGGATCGCCTAGTGTATATTATCGGCCGCTCGGCTTACGCACCTGTACGCCATGTGTGGATGGAGTGGCACAGGGCAATGACCTATGCCCCGACGTACCTCCATGTACGTCGTGACACAACATAAAAACGCTCAGTGTATAGAAAAGTCTCAGCGTATTTAGGCGAAAGCCGAGTGTTGATGTGAAGCGGATGGCGAACACCTGCGCCACATGGCCATGCTCGTCCCAGTTGACCGCACCATGATGGCGGCATGTAAGTCATGCGCCATGCGTGTACGTCGCGTGTCGCTGAGTATTCACACCGAACTCCGCCATCCGGTCGTCCCACCGCGCGGTTGGACGGATTCTGATGTCACTAGCTATTAATGGCGGCATAACGCCAGCCAACCGTCGGCCACCTATCCTGCCGTCTCCCCGCCTACAGATGTATCTCCCCTCCCCATACAACACATTAGGCTAGTCATAGTGGGAAGTAACTTATACTAGTATCATGCATATGACGTTAGTCTAAGTTGCTACCTTGATAATGCAAAGTAACATAGTAGTAGTGTCATAGAGGTCTTCATTTATTAGCTTGTAGACTCATCCCGTCTTGGAAAATACTATGTTACAGTAACATATTATGTTACCACTTTTCATTAACTACATGCCACATAAGCAAAAAAAATTTGGAGCGCGCTATGTTATTAGCTAAGTTACTCTCACTAGTCATAGTGGGAGTAACTTAGATAGTAACATAGTGCATTCCAAGAAATTTTTACTTATGTGGCATGTAGTTAATAAGGAGAGAGGTGTTTAGAGTAACATAATATATTACTGTAACATACCGCTTCCCAAGAAAGGATGAGTCTACAAACTAATAAATGAAGACATCTATGATACTATTACTATGTTACTTTGCACTATGAAGATAGTAACTTAGATTAGTGTCATATGCATGACACTAGTATAAGTTACTCCCCACTATGACCAGCCTTAACGTACAAGGCATGGGCGAACTCTCAGGGGCGCCATGTCGGATTGAAGCGAGCGCGTGGGTTGGGCAGAACCGCAGTCTGCTTGTTTTGAGTGGGCCACGTGTTGAGCGTTTACTGGGGAGAATAATAAGAAGGAAAAAAAGAAAGAGGCAGCAGAAGCTTAAGAGGCAAGGAGAAGGGCGCTCCGCATTTAGATTCCTTTTCCTCTTCTTCAAGCCCACATGTAACCTTCTGACCTCTCCTCTCTCCCATGTGCTCTCCGCCGCCGCCGCTGCCCTGCCTCACCCCACCTCCTTCCATTGGCCTGCGCTCCACCCATCCGCTCTCCCCATTTTTGTGCGAAACCCGCAATGGCGGCGGCTGATTAGTGTGGGATTTGGCGGTAGCGACGGGGGCCTCAAGCAGGGATACGAGGAGGAAGGAAAGATGGTCGTAGATCCATGAGGAGCACAAGGCGGGGATCCAGAATAGATCCCAGGATCAGCATCATAGCCGCGGAGACAAAGGCCTTCTTCGACTCCAGGCCGATCGCAGCCACGACGTTCCCCCATGCCTCGGCGAGGTGGGCCAAGTTGGCGCATACGGCAAAGAGCGGCTGCGGCAGTGGTGGAGCTGCGGCGGCTGGTGGTGGATATTGCCGCGAAATCGATTGGCGGCGCTGCTGTGGAAAGCTTCCATGCTCTGCAGCCGCACGGCGAGTCTTGCTGCTGCTGGTGCTGCTGTTGGGGAACGTAGTAATTTCAAAAAAAAAATCCTACGCACACGCAAGATCATGGTGATGCATAGCAACGAGAGGGGAGAGTGTTGTCCACGCACTCGTGAACCGAAAGCGAAGCGCTATAACAACGCTGTTGATGTAGTCGACGCCTTCATGGCCCGACCGATCAAGCAATCAAACCACGGCACCTCCGAAGTTTTAGCACACGCTCAGCTCGATGAAGATCCCGGACTCCTATCCAGCAAAGTGTCGGGATGAGTTCCACAAGACGATGGCGCAGTGACGATCTTGATGTTCTACCGTCGCAGGGTTTCGCCTAAGCACCGCTACAATAATATCGAGGACTATGGTGGAGGGGGGCACCGACACACGCTAAGAGATCTCAAGGATCAATTGTTGTGTGTCTAGGGTGCCCCCGCCCCCGTATATAAAGGAGCAAGGGGGGAGGTGCGGCCGCCAGAGGAGGCGCGGCCAGAGGAGTCCTACTCCCACTGGAGTAGGGACTCCCTTCCTTCCTTGTTGGAGTAGGAGAGAGAGGGAAGGAGAGAGAAGGGAAAGGAAAGGGGGGGGGCTGCCGTGGTTCTAAGTCCGACAAGAGAATGGGGGGGTAGGTATGGAGAGGCAAGATACTAGCTATGGAGTAGTTGTATACGCACGAGTTTTACGAGTTCAGGCCCTTCTGAGGAAGTAACAACCCTACATCTCGGAGCCCGAGGCGGTCGATCGGATTATATGCGAGGGAATTACACGGTGCGTAACCTTTCACCGTGGAGGGGTGGCTTATATAGAGGCGCCAGACCCCAGCCAGCCCACGAAGCGGAGGGTTAAAGGTACATTAAGGCCAGGTGTTACTGCTAACGCCTTACATAAAGTGTCATCATGACCATAAAGACTACTTAATTACAGACCATTTGGATACGAGCGGTTCTTGAACTCCTGGTGGTCGAGTGGGTCTTCATGGTCGAGTGTCTTTGAGTCTGTCGAGTAGAATCATACCAGGTCGACTGGAAGGCAGTTTATTCTAAGGATGTCCTTGGGGAGGGTATCTTGGACAGGTCCATGACCCTACCCTAGGTACATGACTTCATCATTAGCCCCCGAATGGATCGAGGTTTGAGTGAGGAAGGAGTTGATAATCTTTCCGACCTGTTTCTCGTCTTTGCGAGTGTGTCTTACTCTAGATCGCTGACCTTTAGTGATGGTGTCAACTTCTTTCACGCTTTGATCCATTCTTTACATCTGTCGAGTGAACTTTATGAACTTGGAGATTTCCGAGCGACGGATCGGAGGAAATATGCCGTCTGACAAGTTGCTCTGCTGTTAGCGGATTTAGCGGGATCTGAATTTCGGGAAGCGTGCGAAGCGGAGAAGGTCGCGATACTCGATGGGATAAGGCAAGGACGCCGATCTCCAAGGCCACCTTTTTTGCCACGTATCGCTGCGATCAAGTTGCTGGATTTGATAGATTGCCGGGCCTACCAGTCAGCCACTCGAAAGCTTACTTCATATAAGGCACCGGCGGGGTCTTTTGAACAGCGCCTCATTTTCCCTCCCCGCCCTCGATTCATCTCGGCGCTACCAGAATCTGCTCAGCGCTGTTGTTCGCTCCTTCGCCGGTGACAATGGTGAAGGAGAAGACGACATCCTTGAGCGGCGAAGAAGGCAACGACGGCGGCGGGGAGAGCGACCACCGTGGCGGATCCTCGTCGCGTCCAGCTCGCCGCAAGGTTGGGTCCAGTAGATTGATCCGCCGACCATCACCCGTGAAAGACCTCGACGACCTGGCCAACGAGGGATTGATCCCCATGGGCCAGCAAGGCTTCCGGGACGGAGTGGCAGCCGCAGCCTCGGAGGGTGAGTGCGCCCTCTTAGCCACCCATGTTGATCGCGGATTTTCTCTACCACCAATCTTTTCTTTCGGGTTTTCTCAACTTTTTGGAGCACAACTCCATCACTTCACACCCAACTCCATTGCCTATCTCGCTGCTTTCGTGTCTTTGTGTGAAAACTTTGGGCTGTCGGTCGACCTGGGGCCTCTTAAAACACATCTTCACTTGTCGCCACGACGGTGAAAAAGGCTAGTCCGAATGATGAAAGAACCCAAGTAATCCGTATGTGGGGGTCTTGGGGTCCGATGAGGGTAAAAGTGCCTTTCCGGCCATGATTCTTCCCGATTCAGTTAGAGAGTGGCAGTCGACCTGGTTCTACTGCCAAGACCAGCCGGCTGGACTCCCTCCTTTCTCCATGGATCGAGTGAACAAGCCGTCCTTTCTGAAGGTGCTCCCGGAGGAGAAGGTCCAGGTTAAATTGTTGATGGAGCGTGTAGTCCAGCTCATTCGCGACAGAGTGACCGGCATGGATCTTCTGGAGGTTTTCCTTCGACGGTGCATTCAACCGCTCCAATACCGAGGCCACCCGATGTGGTTGTATTCTGGTACCGAAGACACCACCCGGGTCCACCCAGAGGAGGTCGACGACGCCACATTGGAGAGGTGGATGACTGCCATCACAGGAACAAAGATAACCTCGTGGAGCTAGGAGGATCCCACCACTGACCAATCTTACGAACCAGACAAGGTATGACCACTTATCTCCGATCAGGATCTCCGTTGCATTCGCCTGCTCCGCCGCGAATCGGCCGATTGACTTTCGCCTTGTTTTGCTGTCTTCTAGGCCACCACTGAGATGTACTCGATGCCCAACGGGGCGCATGAACAAGTCGAAGAAGAAGAAGGAAGCGGAGGCGAAAGCCAGGAGGAATGGGAGTCCGACGGTGAGGAGGGCGAGGGAAACGACAGCTCTAATGAAGAGGAGGAGGAGGAGGAGGAGGAGGAAGAGGAGGAAGACGTGGATCCTCCCCACTCGGAAAGGCGGTCCAAGCTGACGCATGATCCGCGGTCGAAGGCTGTAGCTATCGCGCTTGCTACGGTCGATGAAGCGCCCTCGGACGACTTCCCCAGTGCCGACTGAGAAACCGCCAAAGCAACCGCGAGCAACGTCGTCAAAGCCGACGAGGCCCTGCCCAAGATGAGGATGGTCATTCCCACCATTTCCGGGTAATCAGCAGAACTTGTGCTTTCCTGTTTATCATGGGTGTACTTTTGGTCGACTCATTTGACTGATCAACTTGATTTCTGAAATCTGCAGTGCTGCCACCTCCGAGACCTCAGCTAAGCACGAAGATCAGGACATGGAAGATGCCGCCACCTCCAACCTTGGTATGATCTCTGCAGTTTCGGTTTATGGTCGATTGGATTTCTGTTTTTACCTTTGAATCTTTCTTGTAGTTCCGCCTCATGTCATTGATCTCCCTGACGACGACGATGAAGCACCGCTGAGGAAGAGGAAGGACAAAAAGGTGCCTACCGGCAAGGCTACTCAAGTTGTACAACTGCCTGAGACGCTGGTTCACGAGGGAGGCGACACCACTCGGTCTTCTGTGACCTTTGTTGTGCCGCTGACGAGTGTCCGGCCTTCGTCGTCGACTGCTGACCCACCTTCCCTTTTTGCCAAACACCACGTCCCGGAAGACCAAGTGAGTGCTGCTAAGGAGGCCATACGCCAGGCAGGGATCATGATGGAGCAAGTGAAGGTGGTCCGGGAGGCCAGCCAGGCGGCTTATGATGCAAGCTCAGCTCTTCGTGAGCAATGTCCAAGTAAGTTGGTCGATGCTTGTTCATAGGGATATGCTACCTAAAATTTCTTGTTTCAAGATTTCCATATCAGATCAGACACCCACCGGGTGGGTGTGTCGATTGAATTTTTGTACTGGTGGGGCATCGCTGAGTGCACCCACTGGTGTAGTCCCCGAGACTATGGTGGATCAAGGCAGTCGACTATAGTCTTTATACTTTGAACTTCTTCACCGGTCCGGTCGGGCCATGTCGAATGGATCTTTGGAACCGTTGGGGGCACGCTTAGTGCACCCACTGGGTGTAGTCCCCGAGACTATGGTGGACTGCTGGCAGTTGACTATAGTCTTAGGAACTGTTTTTCTTCTCTCTTTTGCCTCTTTCGTCGATCGTCGAACCGATTAGTAAAACCAAAGGGGGGCACGCTGAGTGCACCCACCGGGTGTAGTCCCCAGACTACCGTCGATTGTTTTGATTCGACCGTAGTCTTAGAAATGCTACGATTTTTTAGTCACTCGAAGTGACCTGTCTTTGATGTTTTGTCGATTGACTCTTCGCAGTAATCTTGCGAGCTCGTGGCCCGCTATACCGAATTGGAGAACAAACAGATCCATCTCAACCTTGACTTGAAGCTTGCTCAGGAGAACTTGCAAAAGGCGAGAGATGAAGCAAAAGGTATGGCTGGTGAGAGCTTTGACGATCGCCTTTGTCTTTCTACCCATTCTCAACTCGGGCTTATTGTTATTTTGCGATAAACCGGAGGAGGCTCAAGAAGAAAGACTACGACCTTGCAGAAGATGCGAGAAAGGCGGCTTTGAGAAAACAAAGCTCATGGAAGAGAAACTGGTCTCGGCCGCAAACTCAAGAGGAGAATACCAACTGAAGGCTGCTCTCGACGCAGCCAAAAAGGAGGTTAGCCGATTGAAGAATGACAAAGTTGCTCTGACTGAGAAGGCTGGCGAACTGGCGTGGAGGAGGAATGCTCTGGAGGCTTATCTGGGAAGGCTTGCCAAAAAGTTATTCCTCATGCTCGAAGGTAATATCTTTTACCCGACTGTCTAGTTATCACCGACTCATCATAGAACTGTTAACTTGAACCCGAAGTTGCATTTACGTAATTCGTCGTAACTTCAAAGAAGAGACCAATGAGTGGAGACAAGCTCGACCCCATCAACTCTCCCGTGAAGGATGAAGCCGCTATGAACGGTTCGACCGGAGTCTCAGATTGCTGGTATGGTGGACTATCTCGCCGACCGAAAGCTGCGTGTCGCTGGATCGACTCAACACTCGCCGCACTGCGCACGCCTGTAATAACTCGAAGTTCTTAATGACTGACGGATGAGGTTCCAAGTCGAGTGCAAGAATAGAAAAGTCTTCTTCCAAAAGCGGTGCTGGTGTTGCTCGTCTCGTGTTCGTGTCCACCGCAAGGAGGCGCTGAGGAAAAGTCATGCGTCCCTCAAGGTTGCCAATACCAAGAAGTATGATTTCTGACCTTTCATGGAGACTTTCATCGCCGCTGCCACCCGGATTGCTGATGGGATCGACCTTGACCAGTTTGTGGCTCCTTCCAGTCCTCCACCTGAGGAGTAAAAAACTTCTATGCTCTACCTTAAATTTGCCTCGGAATGCCGAGTGGTTTTGTAACCGATAAACTTTAACGGGCTTAACGCCCGAGCACTTTCGAATCCGTAGGACGTTTATCAGAACTTGGTTTATCATCGAGCGTGCTTTTATTTGCCTTCGATGCGGACTTTGCTTTTCATTCGGACTATACTTCAATGCTTGAGCAGCATCCTTGAGGTGAATATCTAGTCGACTTGTGTTTCATCGATTTTGCAGGTAGGGATGAAGTACAGGCTGCGGCTGACCTCGTCGTCCTTGCGGATCGGGACGGACCGCATGTGGTACTTGTGGTGCAGCTCTGAAGGAGAAGGTAGCAGTCGACTTGCACCTCGTCGTCCTTGCGGATTGGGATGGACTGCATGTTGTACTTGTGGTGCAGCTCTGAAGGAGAAGGTAGCAGTCGACCTGCACCTCGTCGTCCTTGCGGATTGGGATGGACTTAGCAGTCGACCTGCACCTCGTCGTTCTTGCGGATCGGGATGAATTTCTTACTTAGGCGAGTACTCGACTATAGTTAAGCCCCGAGTGGGAGGTTTGCTCTCCACTCGGTAGGATTTTTCAATACTTAGGCGTAGCATCGACTATAGCAAGCCCCGAGTGGGAGGTTTGCTCCCACTGGTAGGATTTTTAATACTTAGGCGTAGTCATCGACTGCAGTTAAGCCCCCGAGTGGGAGGTTTGCTTCCACTCGGTAGGATTTTTCAATACTTAGGCGAGCATCGGATCAGAAGCAAGCCCCCGAGTGGGAGGTTTGCTCTCCACTGCAGGATTTTTCAATACTTAGGCTAGTACTGGACTACAGCTAAGCCCCGAGTGGGAGGTTTGCTCTCCACTGGTAGGATTTTTCAATACTTAGGCGTAGTACTCGGACTGTAGCTAAGCCCCGAGTGGGAGGTTTGCTTCCACTCGGAAGGATTTTTCAATACTTAGGCGTAGCACTGGACTGTAGCTAAGCCCCCAGTGGGAGGTTTGCCTCCACTCGGTAGGATTTTTTAATACTTAGGCGAGTACTCGGATTGCAGTTAAGCCCCCAGTGGGAGCTTTGCTCTCCACTCGTAGGATTTTGATGGCGAGTCTCAAGGAGAAGGTAGCGGCCGACCTGCACCTCGTCCGTCCTTGTGAAGCTTATTATTGTATTAAATACTTAGGCGTAGTATCGGACTGCAGCTAAGCTCCCCGAGTGGGAGGCTGGCTCTCCACTTGGTAGGATTTAAAACACTTAGGCGTAGTATCGGGAATGCAGAAGCCCCGAGTGGGAGGCTGGCTCACCACTCGGTAGGATTTTACAACACTTAGGCGAGTACTTGGACTGCAGCTTAAGCCCCGAGTGGGAGGCTGGCTCACCACTCAAGAGGATTTAAAACACTTAGGCGCAGTACTTGGACTGCAGTTAAGCCCCGAGTGGGAGGCTGGCTCACCACTCGGTTGGATTTAAAACACTTAGGCGAGTACTTGGACTGCAGCTAAGCCCCCGACTGGGAGACTGGCTCACCACTCGGTAGGATTTTAAAACACTTAGGCGAAACGGATTCGCAGCTAAGCCCCCGAGTGAGAGGCTGGCTCGCCACTCGGTAATGATTTTTTTTACAAACTTAGGCGAAACGGATTCGCAGCTAAGCCACCCACTGGGGGAAATTTCTTATGTAAACGAAAAAGTAATCACTGGGAAAATTATAACATTCTTGTTTTTGATAAACAAACTACAGAGGTACTTTTATTACATCTCACCCGAGTGAGTTCTTAAGTGTAAAAGGGGCGGAGCAGCTCCGCATTCCAGGCTCGAGGCTCATCGATCTGGCGTTCGACGCTGTAAAGATGGTAAGCTCCATTGTGGAGAACTCGTGACAATGAAGGACCTTCCCAAGTGGGAGCGAGCTTGTGTTGTTTCGTTGAATCACTCGAGGACCAGATCCCTCTTGAAAGGCTCGGCTCTTCACATTTCTAGCATGGAATCGACGCAATTCCTGCCGATAGATGGTCGAGCGGATCAGGGCCATCTCTCTCTCTCTTCAAGGAGGTCGACTCGATCTTGCCGGGCTTGCTCCGCATCAGCTTCGTAGTAGAGTTCGACTCGGGCGAATTGAAGCAACACCGCAGAACTGCTTCAGCTCCATGGACCATAAAGAATGGAGTTCTCCCAAATGACCGAATAGGAGTGGTCCTCAATCCCCAAAGAACCGATGGAAGTTCATCGACCCACGCCCTGCTGCATGCTTGAGATCACGATCACGAGGTTTCAAATCCTTTGAGAATTAGAACTTTGCTCGCTCGCTTGTCCATTCGACCGGGGTGATTGATCAAGCATAGTCGACTCGCGTGCTTCTCGAGAGGCAAAAGGCTTTGAACTTGTCGAATCAAATTTGACCCATTGTCAGTGATGATGTTGTGCGGAACTCCCTGAATGTGTGGGTGTGTTGTAATTTCTAAACTCTATTCTCTCCTTATTTAATAGATGAGGCAAATCTTATGCCTCCGCTTTCAAAAAAAACGCTCAAGATACTCCCAGAACCCGCTGCCTGTGGTAATTTTGTTCGTGATCAATCGATCTGCAGCGCAGTGACTGAGGATCGAGCTCACTCAATAATTTACCTTTTGTACCTACGCTTCCCTCAGACGCTTATTTGGCGGTTTCTTCAAATAATGAAGCATGATGGAGATGGACATCATATCGGTCATCACTCTTGCAACTTGCGGTGCTCGTGATTAAACGCTCTTATATTATTTTTCAGGGTGTAAGAAAGCATGGAAATTTTCCTTTCTTCCGCTTCCACCGCTCTGTACATGTTGTGCACGGAGCTTAGCATACATATCCAATAAGATCTGCTACTTCAATGCAAAAAATAAAAAGGTTGTTAGTGCTGCTACTGTTCTGAAGATGTTGAGTGCACGCAGGTAGTACCCGCGCAGTACTAAGAGCATCTCCAGCCGCGCCCAACAGGCCATCTCCAGGAATATTTTAGCGCAGACGCTTAAAAATCGGCCCAGTCGTGCTCCCAGAAGCCTGTTTTTCGCCGGTTTAGGCCTAATCTAGCGTCGACGGACCCAGACCGAACCCGGCGCGCTGGGGGGCGCCCAGGAACGCCGGGGCAATTGGTTTTGGCCCGAAAGAAAGGCGGGCCCACTGAGTCAGCGACCCTCGTGCCTCGCCGTCCTCATCGCCTCGGTTTCCCGCGGGGAATCAATGCCAAGGCTGCCGCCGGTTAGCCTTCCATTGATTCCTCACAGGCGGCGCGGCGCGGTGACGCACTACCTCCCGCCACGCGTACGCACGGTGCCCATGCCCCCGTCCGCTATATAAGCAGCGCCCACGCCGCCTCTGGCCGCACCCGGCCCCAGCCGCCGAGCTCTCTCTCTCTCTCTCTCTCTCCCGTGCGCCACCGTGGCCGAAGTTCCTCCCCTCTCTCCCCGTGCCCAGCCGCGACGACGGGCGAGAGGTTCCCCGGCGATGGGGCGGCGGCAATGGCTTCGGCCGCGGCTCGTTGCACGAGTGGGAAGCCCACTTGCTGTTTGAGGCCAACATCCCGGTGCTGCCCGACATGCGCGCGCCGGGGCGGTGGAGGCTCAGCGCCGGTGGCGTCCCCATCCCACCGCTGCCCGACGTCGTCGCGCGCGCCGACTACTTCACCGACGAGGTCGACCGCCTGCGGGCGTCGTTGACGGAGGAGCAGTTGGCCCTCCCGCAGTACGTCGCCGACAACCATGAGGCATGGGCGGCATACTTCTAGCACCGGCAGGCGCAGCGGCTGGCCTCCACCAATGGGGCGCCGGTGGTGCGGGGCACCAAGAACAGCGAGGGCTGCCGCCTGTGGTGGGGCACCCCGGGCCGCACGCTCCACGCCGTTCTCCGGCACCTCGAAGGCGGTAACGACCCGCTATTGAGGTACCCTGTTGTCGGTGTCAAAACAGGCGGATCTCGGGTAGGGGGTCCCGAACTGTGCGTCTAAGGTCGATGGTAATAGGAGGCGGGGGACACGATGTTTACCCAGGTTCGGGCCCTCTCTATGGAGGTAATACCCTACTTCCTGCTTGATTGATCTTGATGAATATGAGTATTAGAAGAGTAGATCTACCACGAGATCATAATGGCTAAAACCCTAAAAGTCTAGCCTGTATGACTATGATTATGATTCTTCTCTCCTCTACGGACTAAGCCTCCGGTTTATATAGACACCGAAGGGGACTAGGGTTGTACAAAGTCAGTTACAGAGAAAGGAATCTTCATATCAGGACGCCAAGCTTGCCTTCCACGCCAAGGAGAGTCCTATCCGGACACGGGAGAGAGTCTTCGGTCTTATATCTTCACAGCCCATCATTCCGGCCCACGTACTATAGTCCGGACGCCCGAGGACCCCGTAATACAGGACTCCCTCAGTAGCCCCTGAACCAGGCTTCAATGACGACGTGTCCGGCGCGCAGATTATGTTCGGCATTACGAGGCGGGTTCCTTCTCCGAATACTCCTACACGGTCTTCGGACACAACGACCGAGTCTGGCTCTGCAAAACGAGCACCACGCATTACCGCGGAGAGTATAATATTTCATGAGTCCAATCCGCTGACAACTTTTTGTAACGTGATACCACGCTATCACCCGCTATTATTTCAATCGCCGCCTGCCGCTTCGAGATGCGGTTTCACTGGCACGTCTTGTCAAAGCAGAGATCGTGTTCCCTCATTGCGGGATTCTCATCAATACGGGCGTGGGTAATCCAACCATGCCATATGCACGACCCTTGGGAACAGGCGAGTGGGGAGGCGCTTGATATTCACTACATTTATAACGAGATAAGTGATTCCTCTCTTTCACCCACGCCTTCTCTCTCTCTCTGCCTTTCCATCTCGAGCTCCAGCGCTCAAGTCCTCATCTTTTCCGCCTTGAGAAAACACTCGACCATGTCCGGATCTGGAGTGCAAGGCAAGTGGATGGCCTCCTCCGTCAAGGAGAAGGACATCACCAATCTTCGTGAGGCCGGGTACCTGGCGATAGAAAAATCGCCCATCGGCTTCCGGCCAAGGGGCAAATCGTCCCCACACCAAAACCCAATGAAAGGGTGGTGTTCATCCCCCACTTCGTCCGCGGGTTAGGGTTACCTCTCCACCCTTTCGTT
The DNA here is from genome assembly GCA_021605205.1 of Aegilops longissima. Classification (NCBI taxonomy): domain Eukaryota; kingdom Viridiplantae; phylum Streptophyta; class Magnoliopsida; order Poales; family Poaceae; genus Aegilops; species Aegilops longissima. The sequence goes on along the minus strand of CM038682.1, from coordinate 107,828,406 downwards.
CGCAGACTCTTGTTCTATTACGGGCTAGATGTCCATGATCTGGCCCCAAACTCCTTCCTCAACATCTCGGCATTCATTGTCGTGTGCGAGGCCTTCCTCCACATTCCACCCCACTTCGGACTGTGGCTTAAGATCTTCAACGTGAAGCCGAAGGTGGTGGATGGCCAACACGCGGAGTGTGGAGGTGTCATGGTGAGCAAGATGCCCAATGTCACATGGCGCAAAGGTACTTTTGTGGAGACCGGCAAAGAGTGGCCGAAACTTTGGTTCTATATCACACAGCCCCGCGACGCCACCTGGGCCGCGGCTCCCGAATTCAAGTCAGAGGCTCCAATGCGGCTAACCTCCTGGATAGAGAAGGGCCCGAATTGGTCTTCGTCGGGCGAGCTGATAGCGCTGCAAACGCGCATCCAAAGCATGGTGGACAAAAACATCAAGCTCGTCAACGTGATCCAGGTGATGCTAGTTCGTCGGATCCTTCCATGCCAGAGCCGGGCCTGCCCTTTATGGGAATTGGATCCGAAGGAGCACCAGACCTTGGAAAGGCTCTTCGGAACCACGCACGAAGATATCTGGAAGTTGCTCTTCAAGGGCAACGAGACGCCGCCGGTGACAACCGAGGACCGCGGGCACGCCCTGGCCCATCCTGCCTGTGCGGCAAGTATTTCACGTTTCAGGGCGCATACTTTACTTGCTTAGTCGTGGAGGATATCTAAACCTCACAATTTATTTTTCCAGGGCTGGACAAAGAAGGCGGAGCGGATTCGGTGTCCGGCTCCGCTGCCCGAGGAACCAGCAATTCCACTTCTGACGAAGATGCTAGTTTCGACGCCCTACCAGGCGCCGGAGAAGAAGGCCAAGGGGGTCCGGAGTGCCCCCCGCCGCAAAGGAGCTTCGAACATGACGTCCGAAGAAAACGAGACTCACTCCTCCGCCGCCGAAGACGAGGAGGAGGAGGAAGAAAGCAGCTCTCCCCTTGAGGGGGAAGTAAGAAGAGGGCGGCCTCCACAAACCTGGAGGCGGAGGCGTCCAAGAGGGGGAAGAGCTCCCTCACAGATAACTCCGTGTGGGACGTTGACAGCAGCCCAGAGCCGCGCCCCCGAAACAAGCCCTTGGCCGCATCGTGAGTACTAAGAAAATTTGATGCGTCCATATATCCGACCTCTCTACTTCATAGTTTTAACATGTTGGATTATGCAATTGCAGTCCGGCCCATGACAGCTCCCTGCGGTCCTCATCGGGGGATTCACTGGATTCAAAGGCGATGGCCAGCGAGTCACCACCGAGGGCTCACTCTCCCCAGGCCAAGGGCAACGCTGAGGTGCTGTCCCGAAGGACCTTCCTCGGCTAGGGAGAGGTTCAGGAGGCCGTCAGGGTGGCGCCAGAGGATGACTCCTCGGCCGCCGGACACATGGTGGAGAAAGCCCCCATGGAGACGGGCGATGGGGGCCATATCCACCCGCCCCCACGGATACCATCCCAAGACCCACACGGCCCGAATCAGCGAGCAGCCTCCTCCGAAGGGAGGAGGTGTGCCTATATAGCCGGTGACCTCTGTCCATCCAGAGGCACCGGATAATCTGCTGGAAGCGCTATGAGGCGCTTCCATTGTGGAGGAACACCGTATCCTTATGGGTATGGTAGTTGAGAGGGTTCAGTCCGAGACCGGACTGACCGAAGCCTGCACCAGCCTGCTAACAGGCTTTGAGGTAAGCGACACAAAAGAGAAAGCCATAGTATAGACAGTAGCCCCTGAGACACTGTCCGGTGTTCAGAAAGAAAAGCCGGACAGAGGATCAAGTAATTTTCACAGGAAACTAACTAAATATGTCTTATGTGAATAAGCAGGCGTCATTGCTGGCCGCAACCTCTCATGCTGATGAGGTCTCCGGACTGAAGCAGAGTCTAGAGCCAGCCGAGGAAGAGCTCGGCCAGGCAAGGAAACAGCTAGAGGAGAAGCAAGGTATGTAATGACTTGCTGTATGTTCAGAAAGAATAAATGATGTTTACTAACCAAAGTGCTATGATTTTTGTAGGAGCGGCTACTGAGGTTCAAACCCTCAAGAAAGCGCTGGTCGAGGCCGAGGAGAGGGCGGCGAAGGAACAAGCCGCCCGAAAAAAGCATGAGGCCAAGGTTGGGGAGGTCCAGCAGGAGCTCCAGGACGCCTTGAAGAAATACGAGTCCTTGGAGCCCCAGTATGCGAATCAAGAGTCCAAACTCGCAAGGGCCCGCCAAAGCTCACAAGAGGCCCGGGCCGAAGCCCAAGGCGCCCTCCAGAAAATCCAAGAGGCCAAGAAGATCGCGGCGGGTAAGGATTTTATTATGCAAAGCGATTATGTGAAGAAGAGGTATCTTATCGACCCAAATTTGACTTCTCCGTATGCTTTTGGATCTACCGCATGTTGTTTCGATGTCGCTGAATTACTTCGAGTCAAGAGGGAGTTTAACGAGAAGCTGTCCTAGTCGCAATACCTTGCGCCAGAACATCTGGTGCCCTTTAGCGATCAGCTAAAACAGCTGATCGAGCTGCATAGGGTGGCCGAACTGGCCATGAAGGACTTAATAATCCGGCTGTGGCCTGCCGAAGCCATACCTAGTAGCTATTTTGGTCTCGTGAAGCGGCTAGTCGATGTCTGCTCTTGGCTTGACGCCATCAAGCGGTCGGTCTGCATTGAAGGTGCGCGGATGGCCTTCGCCCGTGTCAAGATGTAGTGGGCGAAGATGAACGCCGTCACGGTCGCGACCGAGGGACCGCCCGCGGGCAAGGAGCACCGTACGCCCGAGCGATATTTTAGCGATGTCCTGGAAGGATCCCGCATTGTGGCGGAGCAATGTACGAAAGATGTAATCTTTGAATGAATACATTCACATTGTCTTGTTCTGTATTATGAAACAAGTTCGGCTATGTAATATAATGTTTGTTTAATATTTTACCTCCTGTGCGGCCGTGTTTATGAAATTTTGAGATTTAGCCAGTCGTCGGCTTCAGCCCCCACGTAGGTAGTACGGGGGTGTTCGGGATGGAATCTAAACATTCTTGATCCAATTATTTGGTCCTTGAAGGAGGTGTTTAGCACGACGAACCAGGCAATCGGCCGGACTATGTGGCTTTATCACCCTCACTTAGCCATAGGAGTTTGACAATGAAAATTTAGGCGCAACCCCTAGTATCCGAACTAGGGTACTATAAAGACGGCTCTCACCGCATCATGATAGTCAGTTTTCAGCTTTCTCTACTGAGGTGCTCATCCGGATAAACCGAGACACAATCGCAGTAGTTCTCCCTTTACTACCCTAGCCGATATATCGCAATGTAAGGTAGTAAGCACAGGAGCCGGGCAACCCAACTATTGACCAAAGACATGATTCGGAGCCAATGCATACAATGCTAAATTCGGGTGCCGAACTATATTGTAAAAAGTGTTCGGACTTTGTTGCCGTATTATGGGTCGCAATGAAGCCCCTGGCAGATTAAAGCGCACCAAAGTGTACGGGTGCAACTTGAGGAGATTATCAAAAAAGGAAAAAAGGAGGTAGTAAGCTAATGCCGCAGAAGTTGGGCCGCTAACTGTTTCCATTATATTTTGATTGATACGTCAAAGCGTATTTGTACAAGTGGTGCAATAAGCAACCGGGCTATTTAATATGCCACAACCAAGGAAGAGCTGCGTGCGGGTCCTGAAAACAGGTAGGGTGATCGTTAAAGAGACCACCTAGAAATTCCCTTGTACGCCAGTGCTTCTTGCCATCTTGGTGTATCCATCCTGTCGAGAGGACCGATGATCAGGTCGTCCGAAGAAGCCTGCGGAAAAGAAACCTGAAAAGAATGAAAAAGAAAAATTGAAATTATGTGTGTCCAGGAGCGGTCGAGCCATATTGTGGATTACAAGCTAGTTATGCCTCCGTCTACGCCCATGGTATTTTGAGTGCGTAGTTATGTACGCGCGATACGAACACCGCCACTTGATCGGGACTGGGACGGAGGCCAAATTGCTAGTTGAGCTCTTGACGAGCTGTGCTGTCCTGCTGCAGGGTAGTTCGGACTCGTTTAACAGTGTCCGGGAGCTTGGCCGCCGAATTAAGGTTCTGCTTAAAAAGGCCGCTCTGTACTTCTGCTGCTAAAGCCGCGGTATGCTCCTCAGTGCGGAGGGAGTGTTCCATGTTTCCACTGACTGTTATGACGCCGCGTGGTCCGGGCATCTTGAGCTTGAGATAAGCGTAGTGTGGCACCACGTTGAATCAAGCAAACGTGGTTCATCCCAGCAGTGCGTGATAGCCACTATGAAAGGGGACGATATCAAAGATCAACTCTTCGCTTCGGAAGTTGTTCGGAGATCCGAAGACAACCTCTAGTGTGATTGAGCCCGTACAACGGGCCTCTACACCTGGTATGACTCCTTTAAAGGTACTCTTTGTGGGCTTAATCCGTGAGGGATTAATGCCCATTTCGCGCACTGTATCCTGATAGAGCAGGTTCATGCTGCTACCACCGTCCATGAGGACTCGCTTAAGATGGAATCCATCAATGATTGGGTCGAGGATCAGTGCGGCGGAACCGCCATGACGAATACTGGTAGGATGGTCCCTACAATCGAAAGTGATCAGACATGACAACCATGGATTGAACTTTGGGGCGATTGGCTCCATCGTGTAGACGTCCCGGAGTGCGTGCTTGTGCTCCCTTTTGGGAATATGGGTGGTGTATATCATGTTCACCGTTTTAACTTGGGGGAACTTCTTCTGTCCCCCTGTGTTCGGTGGCCGGGGCTCTTCGTCCTCGTCCTCGCATTGCGACCCCTTCTCTTTGTTCTCGGCGTTTAACTTGATGGCCTGTTTAAAAACCCAACAGTCTCTGTTGGTATGATTGGCTGGTTTGTCAGGGGTGCCATGAATCTGGCATGGACGATCGAGTATGCGGTCTAAGCTGGATGGGCCCGAATTGTTCCTTTTGAACGGCTTCCGTTGGCTGGACTTGGAGCCACTGAATCCGGCGTTGACCGTCATGTTGTCGGTATTATCACCGTTGTTTCGACGCTTGTGTCTGTTGCGTTGGGGCTTGCCGTTGCTATTTCTGGCATCCACAGTGCCAGGTTCGCTTGCGTTGTTATTGCTACGGGCTAGCCAGCTATCTTTGCCCGCGGAAAAGCGGGTCATAAGTGTCGTAAGGGCTGCCATGGACTTCGGCTTTTCTTGGCCGAGTTGTCGGGCGAGCCATTCGTCCCAGAGGCTTTGTTTAAAGGCCGCCATGGCTTCGGCATCCAGACAGTCGACGATCTGGTTCTTTTTGGTTAAGAACCTAGTCCAAAGTTTCCTGGCTGACTCTCCGGGCTGTTGAATTATATGACTTAAGTCGTCGGCATCTGGAGGTCTTACACATGTAACTTTGTAGTTGTCAAGGAAGGCCTCTTCTAAGTCCTCCCAGCTGCCGATAGAGTTTTCGGGCAGACTGTTCAACCAGTGCCGAGCTGGTCCTTTGAGTTTTAGTGGGAGGTATTCGCTGGCATGGAGATCATCGCCGCGGGCCATATGAATGTGAAGAAGAAAATCCTCGATCCATACTGCGAAGTCTGTTGTCCCATCGTATGATTCGATGTTTACGGGTTTGAACCCTTCTGGGAATTTGTGCTCCATTACTTCTTCCCTGAAGCAAAGGGGGTGTGCGGCGCCTCTATATCGGGCCACGTCGCGACGTAGCTCGGATGGAGTCCGTCTGCGGTTCTCGGCCCGGGCGTGAGTATGATTGTCGCGTCCGGCTAGGTAGCCGTTGTCGTGTGTTGGGGCACGTCCTCGTGATCCATAGATCGATCTGTTCTGACCTGCTCTACTGTCCAAGTCCTGCCGCAGGTCATATGTATGTCCCCGAGCTATTTTATCTCTGCCCTTACAGTGAGGTAGGGCGGGCTGGTGTTCGGCTTGAGTTGCCTCTTTGTCCCGACCACGTGGTGGTCGGTCAGCCACATTGCGCGATGATGGTACGGGCTCCAGCGCCTCGTCATTGAACTGAGGCAGCAATTTGCGCTTCGGGTAACTTTTGGCTGGGCGCTTGAGGCCATATTCCTCAGCTGCCAGGACATCAGTCCATCTATCGTTGAGCAGATCTTGATCAGCTTGAAGCTGCTGCTGTTTCTTTTTCAGGCTTCTTGCAGTGGCTATTAGCCGACGCTTAAAGTGCTCCTGCTCGAGAGGTTCCTCAGGCACGATAAAATCCTCGTTGCCAAGGCTCACCTCTTCCTCGAAAAGCGGAAGATAATTACTATCCTCCGAGTCTTCTTGTATGGCCTATTCATCAGGGCTAACTTGCCCATCTTCCCGATCGTCCTGTTCGGTAGTTTGATCATCGGGGTCTTCTTTGTCTTCGGCACCGTCCGGAGTGTTATCGTCTCCTGTGCCGGTGTTGCTGTCTTTTGTACGGCGTGATTTAGAGCGGCGCCGCTGACGTTGGCGCTTTGGTTGGCTCTCAGGAGGTTCATCCTTAACTGGATCTTCCTTGTCATCGCCGCAATTCTCTTTGGGTGCATCCACCATGTATACGTCGTATGAGGAGGTGGCCGTCCAATGTCCGGTAAACGGCGGGTTTTCGGCCTGCTCCTCTCCAGCATCATCGTCCATACCGTCGATGTCTTCGAAGCCGTAATCAAACATGTTGGTTAAATCTTCGACAGTGGCTATTAAGTGGGAGGTGGGTGGGAAGCAAAATTCTCTGTCCTCGGACTCCAGTTCGAACCAGATATAATTTGGCTGTGAGTCCCCCGCTAAGGAGAGTGTTTTTAATGAGTTTAGCACATCGCCTAAAGGTGAGTGCCGGAAGATGTCCGCGGAGCTGAATTCGGTCATCGATGACCGATCAAGCTCGACGTATGCGGAAGCGCATGGTTCGAAACCTGTAGCCGGAAACGAGTCTGAGGGTCCGGTGGCGCAGATTCCACCCGAGGTCGGGTCTATGTGCGGCTCCAACGCCGCTGAGTCGACGACTTCTGTGGCGGGGTTGAGCTTCCCGTCCTCAGATGGCGTGATCTGCTCCGGATCTAGGGCCAGAGCAGTCACAGACACTATCTCCTAGGTGTGGTCCGATGACAAATTTAGGTCATGTTCATCACGGTGGCAGGGAGCGACTGTCGTGGGTGTAGATCCATCGAAGATCAAGTCTCCACGGATATCAGCGACGTAGTTCCGAATCTGACCTGATGGCCAGGGGTGTAGCTGTCGATCTGCTCTAGATGGCCAAGCGAGTTGGCTCGCAGTGCGAATCCGCCGAATACGAAGATCTGTCCGGGGAGGAAGACTTCCCCCTGGGCAGCATTATTGTAGATGATTGATGGGGCCATCGAACCTCTTGATGACGATGCAACGGAACTCTCAATGAAAGCACTAATGTCGGTGACAAAACCGGCGGATCTCGGGTAGGGGGTCCCGAACTGTGCGTCTAAGGTCGATGGTAACAGGAGGCGGGCGACACGATGTTTACCCATGTTCAGGCCATCTCTATGGAGGTAATACCCTACTTCCTGCTTGATTGATCTTGATGAATATGAGTATTACAAGAGTAGATCTACCACGAGATCGTAATTGCTAAAACCCTAAAAGTATAGCATGTATGACTATGATTATGATTCTTCTCTCCTCTACGGACTAAGAGCATCTCCAGCCGTTGCCCCCCCAGGATGCATAAAAATCGCCCCCTGGGGGCGAGCCGGCGATACAATCTTTGCTGGGGGCCGTTTTGCGTCCAGCCGTCGCCCCCAGGTCGCCCCCAGGCGCCGATATAGGCCCACTTTTCGGCCCACTTTCGGCGAATAAAGGGCCCATATGGGCGAGAATAGGCCCATATTCGGCGTGGTTCGCCGTGGCTAGGCGTTGAATTATGAACATAAATATTTTTTTACCACATAGTTCATCACAGAAAATCAAATAGTACAACAAAATAGTACAGCAACAAATAGTTCAATGCAAATTATATAGTTCAACAAATTAAAACTCATATTTCATCACACGTCACGCCCGGCGTCGCCGTTGAGCCTTCATAGGTGCTCCACCAGATCCTGCTGCACCTGATGATGCACCTATGGGTCTCAGATCTCCTGACGCATACTGAGGTAGGCAGTCCAGGTTGCCGGTAGCTGGTGATCAACTTTGACTAGAGGACCCTGCCTGTAGTATGGTTTAGTGTCAAACATTGGGTCTTCTTGCTCGCTCTCGATGATCATGTTGTGCAAGATGACACAGCAAGTCATGATCTCCCACATTTGATCTTTCGACCAGGTTTGAGCAGGGTACCAGACATCAGCAAATCGAGATTGGAGCACACCAAATGCTCGCTCGACATCCTTCCGGCAAGCCTCCTGCACCTTGGCAACGTGGTACTTCTTGCCTCCTGGCACAGCGTTTGAGATAGTCTTCACAAATTAGACCATCTCGGATAGATGCAACTAGCTAGGTAGTACCCCTTGTTGTAGTGCCGCCCATTGATCTCGAAGTTCTAGGTAGTACCCCTTGTTGTTGGTGTTGGAAATATGCCCTAGAGGCAATAATAAAATGATTATTATTATATTTCCTTGTTCATGATAATTGTCTATTGTTCATGTTATAATTGTGTTATCCGAAAGTCGTAATACATGTGTGAATACATAGACCACAACATGTCCCTAGTGAACCTCTAGTTGACTAGCTCGTTGATCAATGGATGGTTACGGTTTCCTGACCATGGACATTGGATGTCATTGATAACGGGATCACATCATTGGGAGAATGATGTGATGGACAAGACCCAATCCTAAGCATAGCACAAGATCGTGTAGTTCGTCTGCTAGAGCTTTTCTAATGTCAAGTATCATTTCCTTAGACCATGAGATCGTGCAACTCCCGGATACCGTAGGAGTGCTTTGGGTGTACCAAACGTCACAACGTAACTGGGTGGCTATAAAGGTACACTACAGGTATCTCCGAAAGTGTCTGTTGGGTTGGCACAGATCGAGACTGGGATTTGTCACTCCGTATGACGGAGAGGTATCTCTGGGCCCACTCGGTAATGCATCATCATAATGAGCTCAATGTGACCAAGTGGTTGGTCACGGGATCATGCATTATGGAATGAGTAAAGTGACTTGCCGGTAACGAGATTGAACGAGGTATTGGGATACCGACGATCGAATCTCGGGCAAGTAACGTACCGATTGACAAAGGGAATTGTATACGGGATTACTTGAATCCTCGACATCGTGGTTCATCCGATGAGATCATCGTGGAACATGTGGGAGCCAACATGGGTATCCAGATCCCGCTGTTGGTTATTGGCCGGAGAGCTGTCTAGGTCATGTCTGCGTGATTCCCGAACCCGTAGGGTCTACACACTTAAGGTTCGATGACGCTAGGGTTATAAGGAAGATATGTATGTGATTACCGAATGTTGTTCGGAGTCCCGGATGAGATCCCGGATGTCACGAGGAATTCCAGAATGGTCCGGAGGTGAAGATTTATATATGGAAGTTATCATACGGTCACCGGAAAAGTTCAGGGGCATATCGGTATTGTACCGGGGCCACCGGAGGGGTTTCGGGGGTCCACCGGGAGGGGCCACCTCTCTCGGAGGGCCTCATGGGTCATGTGGGAAAGGGAACCAGCCCCTAGGTGGGCTGGGCGCACCCCCCTTGGGCCCATGCACCTAGGGTTGGGGGGGAAATCCTAAAGGGGGCGCCCCCCTTGCTTGGGGGGCAAGCCCCCTCCCCTTGGCCGCCCCCCCCCCTCTAGATCTCATCTAGAGGGGGCCGGCCCCCTTCCCCCTTCCCCTATAAATAGAGGGGCGAGGGGAGGGCTGCACACCACATCCAAGGCGCAGCCACTCCCCTCCCCAACACCTCTCCTCCTCCGTTGAGAGCTTGGCGAAGCCCTGCCGGAGTACGGCCACTCCATCACCACCACGCCGTCGTGCTGCTGTTGGAGCCCTCTTCCCCAACCTCTCCTTCCCCTTGCTGGATCAAGAAGGAGGAGACGTCACCGCTCCGTACGTGTGTTGAACGCAAAGGTGCCGTCCATTCGGCGCTAGGATCATCGGTGATTTGGATCACGACGAGTACGACGCCATCAACCCCGTTCTCTTGAACACTTCCGCTCGCGATCTACAAGGGTATGTAGATGCACTCCTCTCTCTCTCTCTCTCTCTCTCTCTCTCTCTCGTTGCTAGATTACTCCATAGATTGATCTTGGTGATGCGTAGAAAATTTTAAATTTCTGCTACGATCCCCAACAGTGGCATCATGAGCTAGGTCTATGTGTAGTTTCTATGCACGAGTAGAACACAAGTTGTTGTGGGCGTCGATTTTGTCAATTTACTTGCCGTTACTATTCTTATCTTGATTCGGCGGCATCGTGGGATGAAGCGGCCCGGACCGACCTTACACGTACACTTACGTGAGACAGGTTCCACCGACTGACATGCACTAGTTGCATAAGGTGGCTAGCGGGTGTCTGTCTCTCCCACTTTAGTCGGATCGGATTCGATGAAAAGGGTCCTTATGAAGGGTAAATAGAAATTGGCATATCACGTTGTGATTTTTGGCGTAGGTAAGAAACGTTCTTGGTAGAAACCTATAGCAGCCACGAAAATCTTTTGCAACAACAATTAGAGGACGTCTAACTTGTTTTTGCAGCATATGCTGTGTGATGTGATATGGCGAAAAGGATGTGATGAATGATATATATGTGATGTATGAGATTGATCATGTTCTTGTAATAGGAATCACAACTTGCATGTCTATGAGTATGACAACCGGCAGGAGCCATAGGAGTTGTCTTTATTTTTTGTATGACCTGCGTGCCATTGAATAACGCCATGTAATTACTTTACTTTATTGCTAAACCGTTAGCCATAGTAGTAGAAGTAATCGTTGGCATGACAACTTCATGAAGACACAATGATGGAGATCATGATGATGGAGATCATGGTGCCATGCCGGTGACGATGAGGATCATGGTGCCCCGAAGATGGAGATCAAAAGGAGCAAAATGATATTGGCCATATCATGTCACTATTTGATTGCATGTGATGTTTATCATGTTTTACATCTTATTTGCTTAGAACGACGGTAGCATAAATAAGATGATCCATCATAATAATTTCAAGAAAGTGTTCCCCCTAACTGTGCGCCATTGCGAAAGTTCATTGTCTCGAAGCACCACGTGATGATCGGGTGTGATAGATTCTAACGTTCACATACAACGGGTGTAAGCCAGATTTACACATGCAAAACACTTAGGTTGACTTGATTTAGCCTAGCATGTGCGTACATGGCCTCGAACACAAGAGACCGAAAGGTCGAACATGAGTCATATAGAAGATACGATCAACATGAAGATGTTCACCGATGATGACTAGTCCGTCTCACGTGATGATTGGATACGGCCTAGTTGACTCGGATCATGTATCACTTAGATGACTAGAGGGATGTCTATCTGAGTGGGAGTTCATTAAATAATTTGATTCGATGAACTTAATTATCATGAACATAGTCTAAAACTTTGCAATATGTCTTGTAGATCAAATGGCCCACGCTAATGTTGCCCTCAACTTCAACGCGTTCCTAGAGAAAACCAAGCTGAAAGACGATGGCAGCAACTATACGGACTGGGTCCGGAACTTGAGGATCATCCTCATAGCTGCCAAGAAAGCATACGTCCTAGATGCACCACTAGGTGAAGCACCCGTTTTCCCAGCAACTCAAGACGTTATGAACGCCTGGCAGTCGCGTAGTGATGATTACTCCCTGGTTCAGTGCGGCATGCTTTACAGCTTAGAACCGGGGCTCCAAAAGCATTTTGATCAGCACAGAGCATATGAGATGTTCCAAGAGCTGAAAATGGTTTTCCAAGCTCATGCTCGGGTCGAGAGATATGAAGTCTCCGACAAGTTCTACAGTTGTAAGATGGAGGAGAATAGTTATGTCAGCGAGCACATACTCAAAATGTCTGGGTTGCACAACCGCTTATCTTGGCTGGGAGTTAATCTCCCGGATGATGCAGTCGTTGACAGAATCCTTCAGTCGCTCCCACCTAGTTACAAGAGCTTTGTGATGAACTTCAATATGCAGGGATGGAAAAGACTATTCCTGAGGTATATTCAATGCTGAAATCAGCGGAGGTGGAGATCAAAAAGGAACATCAAGTGTTGATGGTGAATAAAACCACTAAGTTCAAGCAAGGCAAGGGTAAGAAGAACTTCAAGAAGGACGGCAAGGGAGTTGCCGCACCCGGTAAGCCAGTTGCCGGGAAGAAGCCAAAGAATGGACCCAAGCCTGAGACTGAGTGCTTTTATTGCAAGGGAAACAAACACTGGAAGCAGAACTGCCCCAAGTACTTCGCGGACAAGAAGGCCAGCAACACCAAAGGTATATGTGATATACATGTAAATGTAATTGATGTGTACCTTACCAGCACTCGTAGTAGCTCCTAGGTATTTGATACCGGTGCGGTTGCTCATATTTGTAACTCAAAACAGGAGCTGTGGAATAAGCAGAGACTGGCGAAGGACGAGGTGACGATGCGCGTCGGGAATGGTTCCAAGGTCGATGTGATCGCCGTCGGCACGCTACCTCTACATTTACCTACGGGATTAGTTTTAGACCTCAATAATTGTTATTTAGTGCCAGCTTTGAGCATGAACATTGTATCTGGATCTCGTTTAATACGAGATGGCTACTCATTCAAACCTGAGAATAATGGTTGTTCTATTTATATGAGAGATATGTTTTATGGTCATGCCCCGCTGGTCAATGGTTTGTTCTCAATGAATCTCGAACGTGATGTTACACATATTCATAGTGTGAATACTAAAAGATGTAAGGTTGATAATGATAGTCCCACATACTTGTGGCACTGCCGCCTTGGTCATATTGGTGTCAAACGCATGAAGAAGCTCCATGCAGATGGACTTTTGGAGTCTCCTGATTACGAATCATTTGACACATGCGAACCATGCCTCATGGGCAAAATGACCAAGACTCCGTTCTCCGGAACAATGGAGCGAGCAACCAACTTATTGGAAATCATACATATTGATGTGTGCGGTCCAATGAGCGTTGAGGCTCGTGGAGGCTATCGTTATGTTCTCACTCTCACTGATGACTTAAGTAGATATGGGTATGTCTATTTGATGAAACACAAGTCTGAGACCTTTGAAAAGTTCAAGGAATTTCAGAATGAGGTAGAGAATCAGCGTGACCGAAAAATAAAGTTCTTACGATCAGATCGTGGGGGAGAATATTTAAGTCACGAATTTGGTACGCACTTAAGGAAATGTGGAATCGTTTCACAACTCACGCCGCCTGGAACACCTCAGTGCAACGGTGTGTCCGAACGTCGTAATCGCACTCTATTGGATATGGTGCGATCTATGATGTCACTCACCGATTTACCGCTATCATTTTGGGGATACACTCTAGAGACAGCTACATTCACTTTAAATAGGGCACCGTCTAAATCCGTTGAGACGACACCGTATGAATTATGGTTTGGGAAGAAACCTAAGCTGTCGTTTCTAAAAGTTTGGGGATGCGATGCTTATGTCAAGAAACTTCAACCTGAAAAGCTCGAACCCAAGTCGGAAAAATGCGTCTTCATAGGATACCCTAAGGAAACCATTGGGTATACCTTCTACCTCAGATCCGAAGGCAAGATCTTTGTTGCCAAGAACGGGTCCTTTCTGGAGAAAGAGTTTCTCTCGAGAGAAGTAAGTGGGAGGAAAGTAGAACTTGATGAAGTACTGCCTCTTGAACCGGAAAGTAGCGCAGCTCAGGAAAATGTTTCAGTGGTGCCTGCACCGGATAGAGAGGAAGTTAATGATGATGATCAAGGTACTTCGGATCAAGTTGCTACTGAACTTCGTAGGTCCACGAGGACACGTTCCACACCAGAATGGTATGGCAACCCCGTCCTGGAAATCATGCTGTTAGGCAACGGTGAACCTTCGAACTATGAAGAAGCGATGGAGGGCCCAGATTCCAACAAATGGCTTGAAGCCATGCAATCCAAGATAGGATCCATGTATAAAAACAAAGTATGGACTTTGACAGACTTGCCCGATGATCAGCGAGCGATAGAAAATAAATGGATCTTTAAGAAGAAGACGGACGCGGATGGTAATGTTACCATCTATAAAGCTTGACTTGTCGCTAAGGGTTATCGACAAGTTCAAGGGGTTGACTACGATGAGACCTTCTCACCTGTAGCGAAGCTTAAGTCCGTCTGAATCATGTTAGCAATTGCCGCATTCTACAATTATGAGATATGGCAAATGGACGTCAAAATGGCGTTCCTTAACGGCTTTCTTAAGTAAGAATTGTATATGATGCAGCCGGAAGGTTTTGTCGATCCTAAGAATGCTAACAAGGTATGCAAGCTCCAACGCTCCATCTATGGGCTGGTGCAAGCATCTCGGAGTTGGAACATTCGCTTTGATGAAATGATCAAAGCGTTTGGGTTTATGCAGACTTATGGAGAAGCCTGCGTTTACAAGAAAGTGAGTGGGAGCTCTATAGCATTTCTCATATTATATGTGGATGACATACTGTTGATGGGAAATGATATAGAACTCTTGGAGAGCATAAAGGCCTACTTGAATAAGTGTTTTTCAATGAAGGACCTTGGAGAAGCTGCTTACATATTAGGCATCAAGATCTATAAATATAGATCGAGACGCCTCATAGGTCTTTCACAAAGCACATACCTTGATAATATATTGAAGAAGTTCAATATGGATCGGTCCAAGAAGGGGTTCTTGCCTGTGTTGCAAGGTGAGAAATTGAGCTCGGCTCAATGTCCGACCACGGCAAAAGATAGAGAAAAGATGAGTGTCGTCCCCTATGCCTCGGCCATAGGGTCTATCATGTATGCCATGATGTGTACCGGACCTGATGTAAACCTTGTCGTAAGTTTGGTAGGAAGGTACCAAAGTAATCCCGGCATGGAACACTGGACAGCGGTCAAGAATATCCTGAAGTACCAGAAAAGGACTAAGGATATGTTTCTCGTTTATGGAGGTGACGAAGAGCTCTTCGTAAAGGGTTACGTCGACGCTAGCTTCGACACAGATCTGGATGACTCTAAGTCACAAACCAGATACGTGTATATTTTGATTGGTGGGGCAGTAAACTGGTGCAGTTGCAAGCAAAGCGTCGTGGCGGGATCTATACATGAAGCAGAGTACATGGCAGCCTCGGAGGCAGCACATGAAGCAATCTGGATGAAGGAGTTCATTACCGACCTTGGAGTTATTCCCAATGCATCGGGGCCGATGACTCTCTTCTGTGACAACACTGGATCCATTGCCCTTGCCAAGGAGCCCAGGTTTCATAAGAAGACCAGGAACATCAAGCGTCGCTTCAACTCCATTCGTGAAAATGTTTAAGATGGAGGCATAGATATTTTCAAAGTGCATACGGATCTGAATGTCGCAGATCCGTTGACTAAACCTCTTCCGCGAGCAAAACATGATCAACATCAGAACTCTATGGGTGTTCGATTCATCACAATGTAACTAGATTATTGACTCTAGTGCAAGTGGGAGACTGTTGGAAATATGCCCTAGAGGCAATAATAAAATGATTATTATTATATTTCCTTGTTCATGATAATTGTCGATTGTTCATGCTATAATTGTGTTATCCGAAAATCGTAATACATGTGTGAATACATAGACCAAAACATGTCCCTAGTGAACCTCTAGTTGACTAGCTGGTTGATCAATGGATGGTTACGGTTTCCTGACCATGGACATTGGACGTCATTGATAACGGGATCACATCATTGGGAGAATGATGTGATGGACAAGACCCAATCCTAAGCATAGCACAAGATCGTGTAGTTCGTCTGCTAGAGCTTTTCTAATGTCAAATATCATTTCCTTAGACCATGAGATCGTGAAACTCCCGGATACCGTAGGAGTGCTTTGGGTGTACCAAACGTCACAACGTAACTGGGTGGCTATAAAGGTACACTACAGGTATCTCCGAAAGTGTCTGTTGGGTTGGCACGGATCGAGACTGGGATTTTTCACTCCGTATGACGGAGAGGTATCTCTGGGACCACTCGGTAATGCATCATCATAATGAGCTCAATGTGACCAAGTGGTTGGTCACGGGATCATGCCTTATGGAACGAGTAAAGTGACTTGCCGGTAACGAGATTGAACGAGGTATTGGGATACCGACGATCGAATCTCGGGCAAGTAACGTACCGATAGACAAAGGGAATTGTATACGGGATTACTTGAATCCTCGACATCGTGGTTCATCCAATGAGATCATCGTGGAACATGTGGGAGCCAACATGGGTATCCAGATCGCGTTGTTGGTTATTGGCCGGAGAACTGTCTCGGTCATGTCTGCGTGATTCCCGAACCCGAAGGGTCTACACACTTAAGGTTCGATGACGCTAGGGTTATAAGGAAGATATGTATGTGATTATCGAATGTTGTTCGGAGTCCCGAATGAGATCCCGGACGTCACGAGGAGTTCCGGAATGGTCCGGAGGTGAATATTTAGATATGGGAAGTTATCATACGGTCACCGGAAAAGTTCGGTGGCATATCGGTATTGTACCGGGGCCACCGGAGGGGTTCCGGGGGTCCACCACATCCAAGGCGCAGCCACTCCCCTCCCCAACACCTCTCCTCCTCCGTTGAGTGCTTGGCGAAGCCCTGTCGGAGTACGGCCACTCGATCACCACCACGCCGTCGTGCTGCTGTTGGAGCCCTCTTCCTCAACCTCTCCTTCCCCTTGCTGGATAAAGAAGGAGGAGACGTCACCGCTCTGTACGGGTGTTGAACACGGAGGTGCTGTCCGTTCGCTGCTAGGATCATCAGTGATTTGGATCACGACGAGTACGACGCCATCAACCCCGTTCTCTTCAACGCTTCCGCTCGCGATCTACAAGGGTATGTAGATGCACTCCTCTCTCTCTCGTTGCTAGATGACTCCATAGATTGATCTTGGTGATGCGTAGAAAATTTAAATTTTTGCTATGATCCCCAACAGTTGGTTATCTAGCGGTGATGGGCGGCGGGCGGCGCCGGGATATAGCTAGTGGCGGCCGAGGGCGCGGGGGGTGGGAGGCGAGTCGGGGAAGAAAATCTTGGCTTTTCACCTGACGGTGTGGGCTAGCCGCTTTTCCTTGCGCGGAGCCTGATCGCCCCAGTCGCTGGTTCGCCTGCGACCGCCGGGCCAAAAAACGGGCCGAACCGGTGCTTCTCGGTGTCCTGGGGGCGCGACTGGGGCATTTTTTTGGCGCCGGCGCCGAAAAAGTGGCTTGGGGGCTGTTTGGGGCGCGGCTCGAGATGCTGTAAGCCCTCCATTTTATATAGACACCGGAGGGGACTAGGGTTGTACAAAGTCGGTTACAGAGAAAGGAATCTTCATATCAGGACGCCAAGTTTGCCTTCCACGCCAAGGAGAGTCCTATCCGGACACGGGAGAGAGTCTTCGGTCTTGTATCTTCACAGCCCATCAGTCCGGCCCACGTACTATAGTCCGTGTTGGGGAACGTAGTAATTTCAAAAAAATTCCTACGCACACGCAAGATCATGGTGATGCATAGCAACGAGAGGGAAGAGTGTCGTCTACGTACCCTCGTAGACCGTAAACGGAAGCGTTATGACAACGCGGTTGATGTAGTCGTACGTATTCACGATCGACCGATCCTTAGTACCGAACGTACGGCACCTCCGCGTTTAGCACACGTTCAGCTCGGTGACGTCTCGTGAACTCACGATCTAGTAGAGCTCGAGGGAGAGTTTCGTCAGCACGACGGCGTGATGATGATGTTGATGAAGCTACTGACGCAGAGCTTCGCCTAAGTGAGGGAGTCCTGGATAAGGGGGTATTCGGACAGTCGGACTATATACTTTGGCCGGACTGTTGGACTATGAAGATACAAGACTCAAGACTTCGTCCCGTGTCCGGATGGGACTTTCCTTTGCGTGGAAGACAAGCTTGGCGACCCGGATATTAGATCTCCTTCTTTGTAACCGACTCTGTGTAACCCTAGCCCCCTCAGGTGTCTATATAAACCGGAGGGTTTAGTCCATAGGACAAGAACAATCAGAATCATAGGCTAGCTTCTAGGGTTTAGCCTCTACGATCTCGTGGTAGATCAACTCTTGTGATACTCATATCATCAAGATCAATCAAGCAGGAAGTAGGGTATTACCTCCATCGAGAGGGCCCGAACCTGGGTAAAACATCGTGTCCCCTACCTCCTGTTACCATTAGCCTTAGACGCACAGATCGAGACCCCCTACCCGAGATCCGCCGGTTTTGACACCGACATTGGTGCTTTCATTGAGAGTTCCTCTGCGTCTTCGCTGCAAGGCTCGATGGCTCCTTCAATCATCAACAACAACGCGGTCCAGGGTGTGACTTTTCTCCCGGGACAGATCTTCGTATTCGACGGCTTTGCACTGCGGGCCAATTCGCTTGGCCATCTGGAGCAGATCGACAGCTATGCCCCTAGCCGCCAGGTCAGGTTCGGAAACTTGAACTACACGGCCGATATCCGCGAGGACTCGATCTTCGATGGATTCGAACCCACGCCAGGAGCGCCGAATATTCACGATGAGCACGGCCTAGACCTGCTGTCGGACAATACTCGGGATATCGCACCTGCAAGAGCTCCGGACCTAAATCCGGGGCAGATCGCGTCGTCCGAGGATGGGTGGATGGACCCCGCCCCGGTGGCCACATACTCATCGGCGGTAGAGCCGAACACGGACTCCAACCCCAAGGAAGTCTGTATCACTGGACCCCCGGACTTGTGTCCGGCCATGGGTTCCAAACCACGCGCTCCCGAGCCTGCCAAATCTGGTTGGGCTTCGGTAATGGAGTTCACCGCTGCAGATATCTTCCAGCACTCGCCCTTTGGCGACATGCTGAATTCATTAAAGTCTCTCTCTTTGTCAGGGGACTCTTGGCCGAACTATGTCCGGCTCGAGTGGGAAGCAGGCGATGAAGAAATTGGTTGCCCACCCACCACCCACTTCATAGCCACTGTCGATGACGTAACAGACATGCTTGACTTCGACTCCGATGACACCGACGGTATGGACGTCGGCACAGGGGACGATTTGGAACCACCACCCACGGGGCGCTGGACGACCACCTCATCATATGATATATACATGGTGGACACGCGTAAGGAGGACAGTGGCGACAAAAAGGACACAACGGAGGATAAAACCCCCGGACAAAAGCCAAAATGACGGCGCAGACGCCGCTCTAAGTCCAGCCACAGTAAAAATAGCGATAACAGCGCTAGAAAAATAGACACCCCAGGAAAAAACGACCATATGGACCCAGCGATGGAGCAGGAGAGCCAGGTCACGCCGGACACAGTCCAGAGCAGACGCCCGACCACAGCGATCCCGAGGGCCGAACTCACCAACCTGCCTCGGGAGAAGAGCACAGTCCGGACGATGATGCATTCATCATCCCGGAAAAACCTCTAGAACAAGATAACCTCCACAGAAGGCTTATGGCCACTGCGAGAAGCCTAAAGAAGCAGAAGCAAAGGTTTAAGGCCGCGCAGGAAACGCTCAATCGCAGATGGAATAAAGTGCTAGACACTGAAGAAAAATATGGTGACGATCGCCACACAAAGAGCTACCAAAAGCGCAAGATGCTGCCAGAATTCGACGATGAGGCCATTCCGCCGAAGAACAATACGGACAGTAGGCCGGACCAACTACTTCATGACCGCAATAGAGCAGCTACTGACGCCACACATGATTTACGCGAGCTCCTGGGCAAAAAGGCCGGCGCCACCAGGTCCATCTTTGGATCTAGAGGACATGCTACAACGCAGGATTATGGTCACCAAAACGATCAGACTGATCGAATACCAGTTCGGAATCAACACCGGACACAACAACAGTCGACAGCATGCCACAACATGTCCAGATATAGAGGGGCTGCGCATCCTCTGTGCTTCACCGAAGAGGTACTAGATCACGAATTTCCACAGGGATTCAAACCCGTGAACATAGAGGCATATGACGGAACGACAGACCCCGGGGTCTGGATTGAGGATTTTATACTTCATATCCACATGGCTCGTGGGGACGACCTCCACGCCATCAAATACCTCCCCCTCAAGTTGAAGGGACCAGCTCGGCACTGGTTGAAAAGCCTCCCTAAAAATTCGATCGGAAGTTGGGAGGAACTTGAGGACGCTTTCAGGGCCAACTTTCAAGGGACCTATGTCCGACCTCCGGACGCTGACGATTTAAGTCACATAATACAACAGCCCGGAGAGTCAGCCCGCAAGCTTTGGAATAGATTCCTCACTAAGAAGAATCAAATTGTCGATTGTCCGGATGCCGAAGCCCTAGCGGCCTTCAAGCACAGTATCCGAGACGAGTGGCTCGCAAGACACCTGGGCCAAGAAAAGCCGAGGACAATGGCAGCCTTAACAAGCCTTATGACCCGCTTCTGCGCGGGTGAAGACAGCTGGCTAGCCCGCAGAGGCACCAGCGGCCCGGGCACATCCGAAATCAGGGATGGCAACGGGAAGCCACAGCGCAATAAAAACAAGCGTCGTAACAAGGAAGAAAGTCTGGACAACACGGCGGTCAACGCCGGATTCAGGGGCTCTCGACCCGGTAAACAAAAGAAGCCATTTAAAGGCAGCAAAGAGGGACCGTCCGGCCTGAACAAAGTCCTGGACAGACTGTGCCAAATTCATGGCACCCGAAAAACCTGCGAACCACACTCACGAGAGAATGCTGGGTCTTTAAGCAGGCGGCAAGTTAAATGCGAGCACAAGGAAGGAAACACCAAGTGAAGACGAGGATGAGCCTCGCCAGCCGAACACTGGGGGACAGAAAAAATTCCCACCAGAGGTAAAAACAGTAAACATGGTCTACGCGACTCACATACCAAAAAGAAGGCACATACGCGCACTCAGAGATGCATACGCTATAGAGCCCGTCGCCCCCAAACTCAACCCCTGGTCGGCCTGCCCGATCACCTTTGATCACAAGGACCACCCGACTGGTATACGGCACGGAGGATCGGCTGCCTTGGTACTCGACCCAATAATCGACAGATACCATCTCACTCGTGTCCTCATGGACGGCGACAGTAGTCTCAATCTAATATATCAGGACACTGTCCGCAGGATGGGGATAGACCCATCCAGAATCAGCCAAAGTAACACCACCTTTAAAGGGGTGATACCAGGCGTTGAGGCCCGCTGCAGGGGATCCCTCGTATTAGAGGTGACATTCGGTTCTCCAGACAACTTCAGAAGCGAAGAATTACTCTTCACCATCGCTCCCATCTGCAGTGGTTACCATGCATTGCTGGGAAGAACAGCCTTCGCTTGCTTCAATGCAGTACCGCACTACGCCTACTGATACGTCTCCAACGTATCTATAATTTTTGATTGCTCCATGCTATATTATCTAATGTTTTGGACTATATTGGGCTTTATTTTCCACTTTTATATTAATTTTGGGACTAACCTATTAACCGGAGGCCCAGCCCAGAATTGTTGTTTTTTTGCCTATTTCAGTGTTTCGAAGAAACGAAATATCAAACGGAGTCCAAACGGAATGAAATCTTCAGGAACGTGATTTTTTGTTGAGCTTTCATACATTTATAGCTCTAGTGCATCCGCTACATGGCAATCCCTACTCCTTGCATTAACATCAATTGATGGGCATCTTGATAGCCCGTTGATTAGCCTCGTTGATGTCAGACATTCTCCTTTTTTTTCTCCTCCAGATAACCCCCATCATTATATTCTATTCCACCCATAGTGCTATGTCCATGGCTCACGCTCATATATTGCGTGAAAGTTTATAGGTTTGAGATTACTAAAGTATGAAACAATTGCTTGGCTTGTCATCGGGGTTGTGCATGATGGTAGCATTCTTGTGTGACGAAAATGAAGCATGACTAAACTATATCTCTACTCCTAATGGAGCAGTTGGTAGTCTCCGCCGGTCAATTTTCGTTCCACCTCCACTGGTTTTTTTTCGTCCTAAAAAAATCTACGAAATTTCGTAGGTTAACCAGGTACAACTCCCACCTCCCAGGTTTTTTTTCGTCCCACCTCCCATGGTTTTTTTTTTGTACCTCGTCCCACCTCACACTGAGCCGCCACGAACCGCAAAAACCGCCTACCTTAGCCAAATCAACAAATCTCTCTCATTAATGCAATTTTCTTTAGGAAACAAATAATAGATTCTTTCCTACCTTAGCCAAATCAACGGATCTCTCCCATTAATGCAATTTGCTTTAGCAAACAAATAATAGATTCTTTCCTACCTTAGCCAAATAAACGGATCTCTCCCATTAATGCAATTTGCTTTAGCAAACAAATAATAGATTCTTTCCTACCTTAGCCAAATCAACAGATCTCTCCCATTAATGCAATTTGCTTTAGCAAACAAATAATAGATTCTTTCCTACCTTAGCCAAATCAACGGATCTCTCTCATTAATGCAATTTGCTTTAGGAAACAAATAATAGATTTTCAGGAAACAAATAATCTCTAATCTCTATCTCTAATCTCTATCTCTAATCTCTAATCTCTAATCTCTAATCTCTAATCTCTAATAATAATAATCTCTACTCATAATCACCATATCTACTCACGTTAATTTTTTTACCCTCACAATAAAAAGTTTCCTAACCTTTCCAAAGTTTCCTAACTAGACACGTTATAAACGGGCAGGAACTGATAGCACGTTACCAATCAATAAAATTTAGTTTCATGACAATCAATTCCAAATCCTAATTTTCCTAATACGTCGATCTTTCTCAAATTCTAATAAGCCCTCTTCCTCTTTCCTTTTTCACCGCTCCACCTAGAAAAAAAAAACCATCAATCACGCAACCCCTCCTGCCTCTCCCCAACTCCCCAAGCGACATCCTCTCTCCTCTCCTGCCGTCCCCAAGGCGCCCTCGTCGGCGCTCTTCATCGGACTCCGTCCACCGGAAGCCGGAGTCGGGAAGGAGAGCAGCCACCAGCGGGGAGACCACAAGGGAGGTGTTGGTTCTTCCTCCGATTGATACATCCGCTCGTGGGGGCATTGCTGGTGGGGGCGAGGAGCGATGTTGGTGGCGTCTTTGGGGCCGGCGGCGTGGGCAGGCGTCTGGAACTGGTTGTGTCGATGGCGTCGTTCCGCGGAGACCACGTTCGTGTGGCGCTGCCCAGCGCGGTGCGTGGCCGGTAGGTGCGCGTGCCTCTCGACGGTCTGCTTTCGACCGGCGGGTCGGCGGTGTCGGTTTCGATGTGCTGCGCCTTTGCAAAGGGCTTCCGTCGCTCGACGAGGTCATCCAGCGATGAGGGAAAACCCCTTGATCCCTAACACTACCCCACCACAACAATCCATTGCTAAATTTTCTATGACTGTTTGGTTAAATTTGCAGGTCGTACAAGCTCGTTGGCCACATTGGGTAGCTGCCGCCCTCTGCTGAGATTGTTCACACCATGGATTAGATCTCCAACACTGTAAGTTACTCTTCTTTGGTTACGTTTTATTTAATCTGTGTAGTTTGATGTGGGTTGGCTGATGATTGGCTAGGTTTGCACGGTCATTGATTCGGTGGAGCTGTGCAGGGACACGCACTCAGATAGGTGATTGGATGACGTCTGCTTGCTTCTTGTGTAATAATTTGGAAGCTCTGCAGCAAAGTATTTTCAGTTTTCTTTTACTGAATATAAATATGTATGTGAACTAGGGAGTTTACGGAGGAAGCAGATAAGGCATCAATGACGAATTATGAGCATCTTCAAGTAAGGTCTATAACATAAATGGCATCTGTGAAAAGGGAGAGAGCAGAGTGAAATGACCAAACCGAGCGGTAACATTCATTTTCTGTGATTTTCTGCAGTACTGAACACATATACTACTTTATAAAACGCGGTACTAAGCGCTGAGAGTGAAGGTGCCCTACCTACCAGAGGAATATGGGAAGGCAGCAAATAACTGCGTGACGACTTTGAGAAAGGAGGATTCATCTTAATAATGATTGCCATAGTGATAGTTATATTCTGTTGTGATTGTTAGCTTTGAATTTGAATTAGAAAGATAATGGTCTACCATTGCGAGATAAACTCGAGCATCTTAATCAGCTGAACCTTGCAATTGCATCTGGGTAAAAAGTAGGTATTGGGCAGGCCGTTGCTAAGCTTAGTACTATCTTCACTGTCGAACTTGCATATATTGAAGTCAGTTGTAGTTCCAGTTTGGAATTTAGTACCATGCATATCAGCATATTAAGAGAAGCCTGATTGGTTCCATTGATTTGCTATAGAACGTTTTATTAGACATGAAGGTGCCTGGCCTTTCTTTTACAAAAATAGGGTAAGACCTACTTTGAAGAAAAATTACTTGTTATGTTTATGAGTGGAGCGAGAAAACAATTGTTGATCTCCTTTCAGATACTCATTTTTGTAGCTTATTTGTCCATCTACAGATATTGGTGGTCATGCCTTGCCCCTCACTTCCCTCCAAGCTTGTCGCCCTCGCCCCCCTCTTTGAGGCAGCCGCTCGCTGCTCATCTCGGTGGCGTCAGGCGCGGCCGTACCCACCATGGCATCGGCGTGGCCCTCCCTACAAGGAGCGGCGCCTCCTTGGTACAATCGCGACACTGATTCAGCCGGATCGGCGGGGGTTAGTAGGCTCACAGGCTGGAGTTTCCTCGGATGCATCGATGTTCTAATCATGATGGCATGACCATAGATCGTATGAGTCTAGAAGACTTTGGGGCGGCTCATCTGCGTGGATGGTTGTGGCTGGGCACACAATCCATTAATAAGCCTTCAAATTTTCACACAGAAGGTCCCCTCCTTTTCCTTTTTGCATTTTTTTATTTTTAATTTTTTTAGATTTCTTGCGTTGGCAAATGGAAGAAAGACTCAGAATCCTAGATTTCTACTTTCTATCAGAAGCTTGTAACTGATTTGTAAGCTCACCAGCCACGCTGTCCATTTGGATTTCAGTAGATATATGGAGTATATTTACTCACATTGTCCACGACTTGTTTGAAGAAATTTCTCTTGATTTGGTATTGCATTCTTTGAGCACTTCTGTGAATTACATGCAGCATGTGTATGTTCTATAGCTTTATTGTACAATTTTCCTTCTTTTTCAGGTTGTCGGATGAGCACCGCCATTGGAAATGGCAACTTGGTTGAACTGAATCAACTCTAATCTCCTAAATTTGTGCATTTATCTTAAAAACATTGCAGTGCTACCTCCCCGTAGTAATATATAAGTATATTATGAAGCTCATATATGATTATTACTATTATTTTTGCACGTTCAATCAATTCCACTGATAAATCATTTATGCATTTTTAGAACAAGCATCAAGCATCATGTGGCATTATAGTCATTGGTGAAGATTGACAATGCACTCAAATACAAGGCTTATGATGGTGTTTGGTGTCTGATAAAGATGATTGGAAAGGTGCTTTCCAAGCATAAGGTGAATCTTCTATATTTCACTTTTTAATATAATTTGGCGATACGATGTATATTTTCTGAAAACTATATACGCCATTGTGGGTTATCGACTAAAATTACGTTTTACTGCTTGGCACTGATTCATATATATTAATATGGGCAAAGGAAATTCACAATATTTTATGTCAGTGAAAGACTTCTAAAACCAGTGAAGTGTCTTAGCAAGGATGACACGCCGTTGTGCCTCTCGGCCTGAACAGTATAGCTCATTTAGTTCATCGCCACAACTGGCTACATGGCGTGACGGAGCAGCTCCACATGTCCTGCGAGGACACGGAGTCAGCGTTGCAAGGCCGCCGTAGGTGAGAGATCGTGCCATCATGCCGCATGACCCCCGTCGGCTCTAGACTGGTTTGTTTGTTTCTCTCCTTTAGATGTGCAATTAGGAACGGAAAAGCCGGTTTGTCGCCAATTCATAGAAAAGGAATAGCCGGTTGTCAAACAAAGGAAGGATGCTGGCTGGTAATTGGGACTGGGGCATTGAGATTGAAATTAACATGTGTCGTGAATCGACGAGGGTCTCACGGTGGAACATACTGAACCGGGCACATAATTTTTTCCGTGAGAGAGGAGGAATAATGTGAGAGAGGAAGATGCGTCTCGTGGCTCGAGGGCTACTATTGCTTGCAAAAGCGATGGCGAGGGAGCAACCGATGGAGAAGGAGAGGCTAGGAAGGAAGAAGAGAAAGTAGCTACCGATCAGGACGGGTGGCTGTGCATGGGCTATTGTGTTGTGTGCCTGCAGCCAAGCCAATTGGGAGAGAGGCAACCACCGCAGAGATAGAGGAAAGTAACAGTCCATGCATGTTGCTCGGCATCGAGGTAAGGTGGGTAGTTTACCGCTATGCCGCCGCATCGGACGGTCGGGAGCAGGGAAGAAAAATTAAAGGAGAAAATATCATAGCGGAAGAGATGGGCCCAAAATTGGCAAATTCATCCCAAACTCGTTTTGATGTTTCAGGGTCACCTCTCCGTCCATACACCAACTAGGAACTCGCAATTGTTTCCTGTTATTGAACTGGACATAATCAGTCTATTTAAAACTGGTACAGAACCATGCATATTTTTGAGTTGATACAAAAAGATCAATGGTTTCTTTTTTGCATTATTGCCGTCCAGAGTGTAAGAGTTTCAGCCAAAACAAGTTTATGCCTAACATTTAGTTAGTAATGACTGAAATCTGTTTTCAGATTTAAGCAATGAGGATGTTAGAACTAAATTATAGTTCCAGCATGAAATTAGGTAATTTCTTGTAGATAATCATAGTGGTATATTTTGTTGTGTTCGGTTTACAAGAATTAAAAATATAGAGATATTGTTGAGAAAACAAGAAGTTAAGTGGATTCATGGTTGACAAGCAAAGTTATTTTGGGGAAAGTTCCGTAGTAATGTTTACGAGCATTTAGCATGTGTGTCATGCTTGTTTTCAGTGGAATATTACATGATATGGTTCTATAGGTTTTGGAGCTTCTATTGGTGTGGGCAGTTATTTGCTTAATGGTGTAACTTAAGCCAACTGCATAATGACCTTCATATGGTTTCGCCATTGTTTTTCTCCGTTGTGCTTGCGTGTTCAATCTTGTTATTATTGCATCTTGTGGTCTACTCGATAGGTCATGTTTGTTTGTAGGGTGACAGTTTATACATCTAGGGAACCAGGGCAATTTGGACATGTGATATTTCCTCGAGTAAGCAAACTTCTTCTGTATGGCCCAACATGATGATCAACACCCATCTGGTTTATATGGTGCCACTTTTGTTGTATACAACAAGCAACTATTCATTTTGTGTGCCTTGCAACAACATCATAATCTCATTAAACCTGCAATAGATCACACATTCAGCACATTTCAATTTCTAATTATTCTAGACCGTGAAGTATCTGTTTTTTAACATAACAGGTTATCGATCATATAATCTGTCACAAGTAGTAAGGGTGGGTAGATGAGCAAATTTTCCCAGATGGCAAGATATCTATACAAATTATGGAACTTGAATCGAACATTGGAGAAGTGGACAGTGGGCGAGACTACCACTGTTATATATAATTATAGTGATATTCAAAGCTATTTTTTGTCTTAATGTAAAGTTTATCGCATGACAGACATCCACCCGAAACACACACATGAGACATGACACACACACTTCTTTTTGGATTTGCGGTTCTATGTTACCTTAGGAGCACAAAACTTGAGTAATTATAGCAAAACAATTCAAGGATGAGACTACGAACCAACTTTGTGGGTGGATGGTTAGAAATCTTGTGGTATCTCCAGCCCATCGAGTTCAAATCCTGGTGCTCGCATTTATTCCTGGATTTATTTCAAGATTTCGGTTATCGCATTCAGTGGGAGGAGCGTTCCGTCGACGACGAGGTGCCTCTGGACTTCAAATTTCAAAATGATATGCCAGCTCAGTCTTTGAAGGTGCTCATAGAGGTAGGGTGTGCGTGTAAGGCGTCAATAGGGGTAAGTGTGTGCGGCGTGTATATGGCGCTTGTGTTTGTCTTGATGTTCAAAAAATTGAAGGGCGAGACTCTTTGGGCGGTCTGAGAATACCTCTTTATTCCCATATAAAGGACACATATTCCTTGTGACTGTCTTTTCATATACCATGATATGTTCCTATTTGCCAAAGAGTTGGCAAGGTACCGCCCAAAATCAAGTGCATTATGAGCACCCCTATTCCTAGCTGCTAATCTGGATCTTAATAATTAATGCCCATACCTTGTTAGACCAAAAGAAGCAATACTTACATTGATAGACTAAGCGACTCATGGCATGTGGACTAATGGACATGTCTTTTAATCCAAGGCATGGAGAACTTCGGTACATGTCGAGGAAGAGGAACATAATGCGGAGGAAGGCAATAACAAGTATCAGCTCAAGGAGTTCTTGATGGAGCGATTGGCGGATCTTACTTGTAGCTTTTTTGGGAAAGTCTTTGACTCCACATTGTTGGGCTAAGTTATGTTCGCACCTCCGTTTTGGATTAAATCAATTGAACCTACTGAAAAAATCCTTTGGGAGTGTGACATTAGCGGTAGCGACAAGAACGATGATGGGATGCTCACTTTGGAGATGAGGTCAAAAGGTGAATCGCCAATGATGCATAGATATATGTATGAATTGTACATGTACACACAAAACATCTTGTGACAAGTATCTCATGCCAAGCTTTAGTTTGGTAAGAGGTTTTGTTGCCCATAACAGCATGGCCATTTAACTAGGTGTAATCCAAAATAAATAAATTAAAAGCCCGTAGCAACGCACGGGCGTTCTACTAGTGATTTTGTAGGGATGAACTTTCTTTGGCCATGTTATTTTGAGAAGACATAATTTCTTAGTTAGTATGCTTGAAGTACTATTATTTTTATGTCAATATGAACTTTTGTCTTGAATCTTTTGGATCTGAATATTCATACCACAATTAAGAAGAGTTACATTGAAATTATGCCAAGTAGCACTCCGCATCAAAAATTCTCTTTTTATCATTTACCTACTCGAGGATGAGCAGGAATTAAGCTTGGGGATGCATGATACGTCTCCAACGTATCTATAATTTTTGATTGCTCCATGCTATATTATCTACTGTTTTGGACTATATTGGGCTTTATTTTCCACTTTTATATTACTTTTGGGACTAACCTATTAATCGGAGGCCCAGCCCAGAATTGCTGTTTTTTTGCCTATTTTAGTGTTTCGAAGAAACGGAATATCAAACAAAGTCCAAACGGAATGAAATCTTTGGGAACATGATTTTCTCATCGGATAAGACCCAGGAGACTTGGACCCTCCGTCAAGAAAGCTACGAGGCGGCCACGAGGGTGGAGGGCGCCCGCCCCCCCTAGGGCGCGCCCGTGCCTCGTGGGCCCGCCGAAGCTCCACCGACGTACTCCTTCCTCCTATATATACCTACGTACCCCCAACAGATCAGATACAGAGCCAAAAACCTAATTCCACTGCCGCAACTTTCTGTATCCACGAGATCCCATCTTGGGGCCTGTTAGAGCTCATGGAAGGATTCCACCATGGAGGGCTTCTACATCATCATCATAGCCTCTCCGATGAAGTGTGATTAGTTTACCTCAGACCTTCGGGTCCATAGTTAGTAGCTCGATGGCTTCTTCTCTCTTTTTGGATCTCAATACAATGTTCTCCCCCTCTCTCGTGGAGATCTATTCGATGTAATCTTCTTTTTGTTGTGTGTTTGTTGAGACTGATGAATTGTGGGTTTATGATCAAGATTATCTATGAGCAATATTTGAATCTTTTCTGAATTATTTTATGTATGATTGAGTTATCTTTGCAAGTCTCTTCGAATTATCCGTTTGGTTTGGCCAACTAGATTGGTAGTTCTTGCAATGGGAGAAGCGTTTAGCTCTGGGTTCAATCTTGCGGTGTCCTTACCCAGTGACAGAAAGGGTTGCAAGGCACGTATTGTATTGTTGCCATCGAGGATAACAAGATGGGGTATGTATCATATTGCATGAATTTATTCCTCTACATCATGTCATCTTGCTTAAGGCGTTACTCTGTTTTCATTAACTTAATACTCTAGATGCATGCTGGATAGCGGTCGATGAGTGGAGTAATAGTAGTAGATACAGGCAGGAGTCGGTCTACTTGTCTCGGACGTGATGCCTATATACATGATCATACCTAGATATTCTCATAACTATGCTCAATTTTGTCAATTGCTCAACAGTAATTCGTTCACCCGTCGTAAAATACTTATGATCTTGAGAGAAGCCACTAGTGAAATCGATGGCCCCCGGGTCTATTCTCACCATATTAATCTTCCTACGCTTTATTATTGCTTTGCTTTTTTACTTTGCATCTTTATACCAAAAATACCAAAAATATTATGTATCATCTCTATCAAATCTCACTCTCGTAAGTGACCGTGAAGGTATTGACAACCCCTATTCGCGTTGGTTGCGAGGAGTTATTTGCTTTGTGTAGGTACGAGGGACTTGCGCGTGGCCTCCTACTGGATTGATACCTTGGTTCTCAAAAACTGAGGGAAATACTTACGCTACTCTGCTGCATCATCCTCTCCTCTTCGGGGAAAACCAACGCAAGCTCAAGACGTAGCACCTACCTTAAACTCAAGATGCCCGGTCCACATGGCGTCATCACCGTCAGCGGAAATACAGAGTGTTCCTTACGTGCGGAAGAGTATGCGGCGGCTCTAGTAGCCGGACACTAAGCGGACTCTCCTATCAGAATGCATGATCAGTCGTTAAGAACACGGATACGGCTAGACGAGTCCGGCACACCACCCTCGGTAAACAGCCCAGATAATCCTGAGCTGGGTGCTATACATGTAACCCCATAGAGGGCATCAGGGGCTGCAAACATGCAATAAAGCCACCTTTTTGCTTGACCTTACTAACAAGCCAATGTCTTCCAAACCTACTATCCATTGATAATAATCAATTCTTCGCACGATTACACCGTACTCTTTTACATGAGTTTTCCTCTTCTGAGACACCATTAAATGCGACACCCTACGGGACACGGCTGCAACGGAGACAAAGGCGCGGGCGTGCAGCAGGGCCCCGCTCAAAGGTTTCTCTTTAGATTAAGCCCCTGTGTAAACCTTCTTTATTGTCTCTTGTTGCTTGACATCCCATGGGTATTCTATACACCCACAAGGGATACTGGCATGATTTGCATTTCGCCACGATAGACTACCGCACGTACCCGGAAATACAGGGCTCATAATCAAGGGCGCTACTCAGCCCAGTATATGTTATCAAGTCCGAATACCCTCGGGAGTGTTCGGCATCGCGAGTTTGGCCTTATATGCATCAGCTCTGAATCATGTCTTTGGTCAAATGTTGGGTTTGCCCGGCTCCTGGGTTTGCTTCATTACATTCCGTTTTTATCGGCTAAGGCGGCCAAAGGAGAACTACTGCGATTGTGCCCTAGTTATTCCGGATGAGCACCTCAGTAGAGAAAGCCGAAAACTGACTGTCATGATATAGCGAGAGACTGGTCAACCACTCGAGGACTCATCGGAATCTTTAGGGTTCCTCCGCATTAACGAAGGGTCGTTCCCCTGTCATGTACACACGCGCCCGTATTCGGATGCACGTGAAGGTACCAGGGGCTACATAGTAGCCCCACCGTCAAACTCCTATGGCTAAGTGAAAGTGTTAAAGCTATATAGTCCGGTTGCCTAGTTCGACATGCGATCACCTCCTTAACGGACCAAGACGTTGGATCAAGTGTGATTATGCATCTTTTTGCGAACACCCCCGCATTGTATGTGTGGGGGCTGAAGCCAACGACTGCTAACTTTCAGGTTATATATACATCAAACGACCGCAGAGGAGGCACAATAACACTTTCGGGCGAAAGTATAAACATAGCCTCTATAATTAAAATACAATTGTTTTTACAATGGAACGATTTGTCACTCGAACATGACACTCTTCGAGCACTGAGCCTCTATTAAATGAGCACCTTCTGTTACCTGCTCCAAGTAGAGCTCGGCTGGATCCTAGCTTCCCGCCGGATTCTGGGTTGCAACGATGGTGGCCTCCATATCTGTCCAATATGTTTTAACACGGGTGAGGGAGTCCTGGATTAGGGGGTGTCCGGATAGCTGGACTACCATCATCAGCCGAACTATCATTTGCCGGACTATCATCATCGACCGGACTCCAAGACTATGAAGATACAAGATTGAAGACTTCCCCGTGTCGGATGGGACTTTCCTTGGCGTGGAAGGCAAGCTTGGCGATCGGATATGTAGATCTCCTACCATTGTAACCGACTCTATGTAACCCTAGCCCTCTCCGGTGTCTATATAAACCGGATGGCTTTAGTCCGTAGGACAACAATCACAACAACCCTTACAATCATACCATAGGCTAGCTTCTAGGGTTTAGCCTCCTCGATCTCGTGGTTGATCTACTCTTGTAAACATCCACAATATCAATATCAATCAAGCAGGAAGTAGGGTTTTACCTCCATCAAGAGGGCCCAACACAGGTAAACATCGTGTCCCTTGTCTCCTGTTACCATCCGCCTAGACGCACAGTTGGGACCCCCTACCGAGATCCGCGGTTTGACACCGACATTGGTGCTTTCATTGAGAGTTCCTCGTGGCGTCACCGATAGGCAGTGGCCACTTCAATCAACAACGACGCAGTCTGGGTGAGACCTTTCTCCTAGGACAGATCTTCGTATTCGGCGGCTTCGTACTACGGGCCAACTCCTTGGCCATCTGGAGCAGATCGAAGCTACGCCCGGGCCGTCGGTCAGGTTTGAAGCCTAAACTTCACGGCCGATATCGCGGGGCTTGATCCTCGATGGATCTGAGCCACAGCCGGCGCGCCAGCGCTGTCACGATGGGCATGACCTAACTCGCCGCGGACAGCACCTTGAGGCGCACCGGATCCGCTCCGACTCATAGTCCGGAGCCGATCGCTCGAATCGAGGGCGGATGGCTGGACACCGCCTCGGGAGCTGCAATTTCTCTGGCGATGGGCGAACACTTATCTTGTCCGCATAAACCCCATGACTCCGAGGTGCGGACTCCTGCGGACTCCGTACCTCCTGCGCCCCGCGGTCGAATCCGATTGGCGCCGATCATGGAATTCACCGCTGCGGACATCTTTCAAAGACTTCGCCCTTTGGCGACATCATAAATTCATTGAAGCATCTCTCGCTATCCGGAGAGCCTGGCGAACTACGGCCGGGGCGGTTGGGACGCGGATGACGAAGAAATTCAGATCCACCCACCACCCACCGTAGCCACCGTGGGCGATTTAACCGACGTACTCGACTACAACTCCGAAGACATCGGCGGTATGGGCGGCGATGCGGAGACTACCAAGAACCAATGCCTACGGACCTTTGGAAAACCACCTCGTCATCGACATATACAAGGTGGACACCCCAAAAGATGGGGACGGCGAAGAAGAAGCGGAGGCCGATTCCTTAAAGAAACAGCCCAAGCGCCGGCGTCGGTGGCGCCGCTCTAAATCCGCCACAGCAAGAATGGATATTCCAGCACGAGGAGATAATAACACCCCGAAAGTGCGAAGACAACTCCCTCCAAAGCACGATCCAGCGCGGGAGGAGGCGAAGCAAGCCCTCGGGAGAGGCGGCGGGCGAAACAGTCGAGGATGACAACTACTTGCCTCCCTCCGGAGGCGAGGCAAGCCTTGGCGACAACGAATTTGTCGTGCTGAGGATCCCGTCGAGCAAGAGCGTTTGAGGCGCAGCTAATAGCCACGGCAAACAGCCTAAAGAAAAAGCAACAACAGCTTCAAGCTGATCAAGACCCTCTTGGCCGACAGATGGACCGAGGTCCTCGCGGCGAAAATCTGAACTTCGAGCGCCTCTCAAAAGTTACCCAAAGCGCAAGTTGCTCCCCGATTAGAGGAGGCAGCATCACCAGCGCTGTCGGCAGACCGACCACCTCGTGGCGCGACGAGAGGCGTGCAAGCCCTCCACCAAAACCGTACCCGGCATCGCTCTAAAAGCAGGAAGCCACGGGGAATCGCGCCGGACTTGCGAGATATATTGGAGGACAAGGCAAGACAATCCAGATCTATCTATGGATCACGTGGGCGCCACGACCCACG
Source organism: Aegilops longissima (assembly GCA_021605205.1). NCBI lineage: Eukaryota > Viridiplantae > Streptophyta > Magnoliopsida > Poales > Poaceae > Aegilops > Aegilops longissima. The sequence continues at coordinate 107,794,281 of CM038682.1, read as the reverse complement.
GCGAATACCGTCGCACGGATACAACTACTCGGCGGGCGAACACAGCGGACAACGCTCTCTCGAGCTACGTCGCGATATTGCTCAATCTGAGGCGCCGCACCCACTATGCTTCAGCGACGAAGTAATGGATCATGAAATCCTGAAGGGTTCAAACCCGTTAATATCGAATCCTCGATGGCACAACAGACCCAGCGGTCTGGATTGAGATTATCTTCTCCATATACACATGGCCCGGCGGCAATCTTCACGCCATCAAATGTCTCGCTCAAGCTTAAAGGACCAGCTCGGCATTGGCTTAACAGCCTGCCCGCAGAGTCAATTGGATCTTTGGGAGGACACGGAAGCCGCATTCCTCAACAACTTCCGAGGCACGTATGTGCGACCACGACGCAGATGACCTAAGCCACATAATCCAGCAGCCGCACGAATCGGCCGAGCAATTACGGACACGGTTCCTAACAAAGAAAAATCAAATTGTCATTGTCCGGATGCGAGGCACTCGCTGCCTTCAAACATAACATCATGACGAGTGGCTGGCCCGGCACCTAGGACAGAGAAGCTGAAATCTATGGCAGCCCTCACATCCCTCATGACCCGCTTCATGCGGGAGAGGATAGCTGGCTCGCTCGCGATAACAACCTCAGCAAAAACGTTGGCAGTCCGGATACTAAGGACCGCAATGGCAGGTTGCGTCGAAACAAAAAAAACGCCGCGTGCTGGCGACAACAATGAGGATCGGCAGTTAACGCGGATTCGAGGCTCAAACCGGTCAGCGGAAGAAGCCATTCAAAAGAACCACTCCGGCCCGTCCAATCTGGACCGAATACTCGACCGCTCTTGCCAAATACATGGAACCCTCGAAAAGCCAGCTAACCATACCAACAGAGATTGTTGGGTATTCAAGCAGCAGCAAATTAATTGCCGAAAACAGTGACAAGGGACTACACAGCGATGACGAGGAAGAGACCCGCCGCCCGAACAACGAGAGGACAAAAGGATTCCCCCTCAAGTTCGGACGGTAAACATGATATCACGCAGCGCATATTCCCAAGAGGGAGCGAGCGTGCACAAAGGGCGTATATGCGATGGAGCGATCGCCCCAAAATTTAACCCATGGTCCTCTTGCCCGATCACTTTCGATCGAAGAGACCATCCGACCATATCCGCCATGGCGGATTCGCGCGATTGGTTTTAGACCCAATCGTTGATGGATTTCACCTCACGAGAGTCCCGATGGACGGCGGCAGTAGCTGAACCTGCTTTATCGGGATACGGTCGCAAGATGGGCATAGACCCTTCAAGGATTAAACCTACAACGACGACCTTCAAAGGCGTCATACCAGGTGTCGAGGCCAATTATGCAGGCTCGATTACTGCGAAGTGGTCTTGGATCCCGGATAATTTCGGCGCGAGTTAATCTTCCACATAGTCCCGTTCATGGCGGCTATCACGCCCTGCTTTCGGACGAACCGCGTTTACAAAGTTCAGCGCGGTGCCGCATTACGCCTACCTTAAGCTCAAGATGCGGGCCCTCGTGGAGTCACCACGGTCAATGGAAACACGGAACGCTCCCTCGAGCGGAGGAACATACTGCGGCTCTCGCGGCAGAAATCTGAGCAGCCTTTTGAGGCAATTCTCGAGTCCGGCCATTAAGCGACGGACATGACCAAACGCGCCGAGCAACATCAACCAAGACCACAGCACGTTCCGTGCACGCAGCGTAATGCGGCCCCAACCCCAGCCCTCGCAAAACTGCAAGACAAACTCTCCACGTACATAATTACGCCACGGAGATACCATGGGCATAGGGGAAGGGCACCACCACAACAGACCCAGAGTGCGGTTCGACCACACCAGGGGCTCCCAAGTGTGTCGCTCCTTTTTGTTTTATTTTTCTCTTTTTTTTATACAGAACTCAGTCCGGCGGCGAACCGGCCGAACTCATGATGCAACAGCCAGGGAAGGACTAAGGCCGCGATGAACACTCAGGTGGTCTCCATCACGATCATTAAATTTGTTAAAATACAACATTCCGCTGCCTACCCCTGGAGGGAGACGCCTTTAATTCGTCCAATCCCTTGCTTTCCGCACTATTTGTATCATTCCACACTGATAGCATACCTTCTCGAATAAAATGCAGCACTTTTTGCCTTTAATTGCATTACTTTATATATATATATGTTCATTTACGACATGTTGCACCCGTGCATCTTGGTACGGCCAAATACACCAGGGGCTTATGTCCTCCGCTTTATGGTGTGATAAAGTCCGCACACTTTCACAAGTGCGGCACCCCGAACTTATAGCATTATATGAATCGGATCCGAATCATGTCTTGGGTCAATAGTTGGGTTTGCCCGGCTCCCATGTTTGTCACCTTACATTCCCGTTCTATCGGCTAAGGTAGCACTGGGAGAACCACTGCGATTGCGCCCCGGTTGAGCCGGGTTAACGCCTCGATGGAAAAGCTAAAACTAACCGCATGATAAGGCGTGAGACTGGTCGCTGTTCGAGAGGTCCTTTCGGTCCTTAAAGACCTCGCCGCTTGAGCGAAGTTCGGATTATGTCCGATGAAGGCGTGGATAGCGCCCAATTTGGTCTTCGAATACTAGGGGCTTCACCAAATTTAAAATTATAGAATTCTATGGCTAAGTGAGAGTGTTCAAGCACTATAAGCCCGGTTGCCTTGTTCGTTGTGTTGGCGCCTCCTAGATGGACCCAAAATGGGAACAAGAGTGCTCAAGTTTATCCCGAACACCCCAAAGACTCGTGGCATGGGGGCTGAAGCCGACGACTTGCCATCTCTCAGATTTAATAAGCGGCCGCATGAAGGTAATATTTTAAATTAAACAAGCGTTGCTTAGCGCATATGAACAAAGTTTTCAGCGCACAGGATAACACATTGCGAATTCACTCAATAATTACATCCTGGGGCACTCATCCGCAATCTTGCGGGCACCCTTCAGACAGCCTTATAGTAAAGTTGGGCGTCGATGCTCCTTGCCCGCTGGTGGCGCGTCAGTGATTAGCTTCTTCGCATCCAGCTTGCCCCAATGCACCTTTGCGCGGGCAAGGGCCCGACGAGCACCTTCAATACAGGCGGAGCACTTGATAGCCTCCACCCAGGGCACGATCCACCAGCCGTCGCCGAGGCGAAGTAGCTCCAGGCATGGCCTCTCCGGGCCACAAACGGACTATGAGCCCTTCATGGCCTGCTCGGCCACCTTGTGAAGCTCGACCAGCTACTTCACTGGTCGCTAGAAACACCGGATGGCGGCCTCGGATCTTGAGACAAGAAGACCTTCTCCGTTGAGCTCCCTCCTCGGCTCGGTAGAATCGGCGACATCGAGACACGCTGCGAGGCAGATCTGCAAACGCCCCTGGAGAGCTCCGAATTCGGGTAAGTATCACGTAATTTACATTCACATGCTTGCTTTGCATGAAAAATGCCTTACCCGCCGCTATCTTCTTCATCAATTCAATCTCTGAAGGGACTTATGGGCCTCGGCCTTGGCAGTTTTAGCACTTTCGAGAGCGAGGCAAGCTCGGACTCTCGAGTCTTTGAGTCACGCCCAACCTCTCATGCTTTTCCATGAGAGCACAGGAGCTCTTGCTGAACCACCGCCACCCTCGCCTCTTGCTTTTCTCGCTCTGCCCGTTCCGTGGCGCATTATGTTGACGCGGACACGGCCTCCTTCAGGGCCGCCACCTCGTTCATGGCCCCTGCAGTACCCATGTTATCCTTGTTATTTTTTGTCGCAACCTAAATCCTTTTCTGTAAGGTACAAATTCAAAGCGGTGTTACTCACCTTCTTTGTCTTGGAGCCGCTTCTTGGCACGGCCGAGCTCTTGCCCGGACCGCTCGAGCTCCTGCTTCAGCGCACCGACCTCCACAATCAGTGCGGCAGAGGTCAGCAGCGCAGCCTGCAACCCATATTGACATAATTTTTTAGCGACCCTGCGTATATCTCTTTAAGATCCTCAGTCCGACTTTTCTTTCTGAACACCGAACCGAGCATCAGGGGCTACTGTCTATGCGGTATTATATTGCATATTTTTAACTTCTTACCTCAAAGCCCGATAGAAGGCTATTGCGAGCTTGGTCAGCCCGCCTTTGGCGAAGCTGCACCTTTGAATCACCGCACTCATAATAGTGCGGTGTTCTTCGATGGAAGCGCTCTGCAGCGCCTCAACAAATTGCCCGGCGCCTCCGGTTGGGCGGAAGCCGCCGGTGTCACGGTCTTGCCCTTGATCGAAGGGCGCTGCCGGACTCGGAACCACTGCGGGTTCCGTTGTGAGTCCGCGCGAAGTCGAGGGCGCCTTGTGGCGCCTCGAGCCTCCTGGCGGGTCCCTTCGGGATCCCGCCCGGCGTCTTCGGCGTCGCGAGGTGGGGCGGTCGGATGGAGTCTACATCCGGCGAAGCCAACGACCCGCTTCGATGAAGCGGGAGATCATCACCGGCGGACTGCGGGTAGCATGCGGCGTTAGAATGACACTATGTGACGCGCAGCAAAAGAAATTATAAATCATTCAGAATCCGGATACTTACGATCTCGCGGAGGCCTGGCCCTTGAAGGCCATTCTTCCTCGCCAACGTTGATGTTGGCGAGAGCTGTCCGAGGAATAGTCCTTCCCTCTTGGACCCTCCGGCCTCCCGGTTGGGGAAGCCTTCCTCTTCCTCTCTCCCTCCTCCGAGGGAGTCCTCTTCCTCCTCCTCATTTTCGGGGAGGAGTCAGCCCCGAGTCGTCGGACACACAAAACGGGCACTCTTTCGAGCACCGTGGCCTCCTTCTTGGCCTTCTTCTCGGCACCACGTGCGGTGCGGAACCAGCAACCTCGCTAGACGGCGTCTCTGGATTTTCTGGCATAGGAGCCGGACAGGTAATCTGCTCCGCCTTCTTCATCCAGTCCTATCAAAGGAAAAGGGGGAATTAAAACCCGCATAGAGTCAAACTATGAAAAACAAGTGTCCCGTAAAGGGGTAGAATCACTTACCTCGTCGGCCTGGCGCTGCGAGTGAAATCCTCGATCTTCCGTCGCGGATGCGGGGCTTGGCGCCTTGAACAGCACCTTCCAGCGCCTTCAGACGTTGTGTCAAGAGCTTGTTCAGCGCTGGTGCTGTTCGGATCGAACTCCCATAGATTGAATGCCGCTCTTGGCATGGGAGAATCCGGCGACGAGCATGACTTGGACCACGTTAACCAGCTGAGCTTCTTCACCAGCTTCTTGATACAGTGTCAGAGTCCCGTCGGCTCCTTCAAACTGCCCCACAGCAAGCCCTTCTCTTTCCGGAGGTGAGCTGCGTGGGGATACCAGATCTAAACTGGGGCCGCCGCCCATTTAGGGTCGCGGCTCGGTGATGTAGAACCACCCGATTGCCATCCCTTGACGGATTCCACGAAGGCCCTTCAACCAAAGGCGTTGGGCATCTTGCCCAACATGGCGCCCAAGACTCCGCTTGAATGCCCTTCACTACCTTGACTTGACATTGAAGGTCTTGAGCCAAGTCAAGTGGGGCTGGATGCAGAGGAAGGCCTCGCACCTGACGATAAACGCCGAGATGTTGAGGATGAAGTTGGTGCGGATCATGGAAATCCAGGCCGTAGTAGAACATGAGCCCCGGACAAAGGGGTGAAGTGGAAAGCCCAGTCCACGGAGGAAGTGGGAAAGAAAGACAACCCTCTCATGGGGCCAGGGGTGGGGATGAGCTGCCCTCGTCGGGCAGCCGGTCTTGTGATGTCGCCGGAGAGGTATCCGGCGTCGCGCGGTTTGCGATTGCTCCTCCTTAACGGTGGAGGCCAACCATTTACCTCCGCTCCGGACATGGTCGGAGAAGGTTGAGACGAGATCTTGCGAACTTGGGCGCTGGAGCTCGAGTCTTGTGAGATGGATAAGCAAAGGAGGAAGAAGGCGTGGGTGAGAAGGTGAATCCTTATCCCTTATATGGGCGGACGAAATCTCACGCGTCCCCCACCGGCCTGGTAAAACTCACTTATCTCCCAAGCGTCACCATCAATGATGCGGTTGGGTTACCCACGCCCGTATTGATGAGAATCCGGATTAAGGGAAACACGATCTCTGCTCGACAAGGCGTGCCAAGAAACCGCTTCGCTAAATGCGCTGAGGTGGTAAAGTAAAAAACAATTCGAGTAAAGGCTTGGTAGTGGTGTGACGTCATGCCACGGAAAACATCAGCAGATTGAGCTTGTGTATATGTTATTATTCTCTCTACGGTGGAATGTGGAATTTGTTTTGCAGAGCCGGACACTATCCTGGTGTTTCCAATCTTCTATCATTTGGAGGAGGAACCCACCTTGCAATGCCAAGCCATATACATGCCGGACTTATCGTCATTGAAGCCTGGTTCAGGGCTCTTGAGGAGTCTGGATTAGGGGTGTCCGGATAGCGGACTACCATCATCACCGAACTATCATTTGTCGGACTATCATCATCGACCGGACTCCAAGACTATGAAGATACAAGATTGAAGACTTCCCCCGTGTCCGGATGGGACTTTCCTTGGCGTGGAAGGCAAGCTTGGCGATACGGATATGTAGATCTGCTACCATTGTAACCGACTCTATGTAACCCTAGCCCTCTCCGGTGTCTATATAAACCGGATGGCTTTAGTCCGTAGGACAATAATCACAACAACCCTTACAATCATACCATAGGCTAGCTTCTAGGGTTTAGCCTCCTCGATCTCGTGGTAGATCTACTCTTGTAAACATCCACAATATCAATATCAATCAAGCGGGGCGTGGGGTTTTACCTCCATCAAGAGGGCCCAACCTGGTAAACATCGTGTCCCTTGTCTCCTGTTACCATCCGCCTAGACGCACAGTTTGGGACCCCCTACCCGAGATCCGCCGGTTTTGACACCGACAACGGGCAAGAGCCATCCGCGCACCCTCTATGCACGCCGGCCTCTTCATGGCATCAATTCGTGATACGACACCAAGGAATTGTTGCACTAAACCAAAATAATCGTCCGGCTTCGGCCCCTTCGGCCATAGACGGTCTATTACAGACCTCATTGCAAGACCAGACAACCTATGGAGCTCGGCCACAGCGGCCATCCTTTCACTCAATGGCAACGGACGTGTTGGAGCACTGAATTGCGACCAGAACAGCCTTTCCACTTCATTATCCTTTTGATCCTCGAAAAACTTGGCCGCATCAGTCGTACTCTTTGCCATATCCGCATACGCGTCTGCAGGGCTCCAGCGCCGATCCAGAGGAGCATACTTTGGATCTAAGAACTTCATCCGCAACAAATAGGGGCTTCCAGCGACGATTTCGCCGGCCTGTCGAAGCTCCTCCCGCACATCCCTAATTTTGGAACGCGTCTCCTTGGCCACATCAAGGGCCTTCTTCAGGTCAGCCAACTTCACCTGATTCTCTTTTTCAAGGATCTCATACCGGCTGGTGGCGTTTTTCAGCTCCACAGCCATCTGGGCTATTTTATCTTCGCTTCGGCGATGGGCAGCCTGTTCGGCTCTCAACTCTTCGGCCGCCTTTAGGGTAGCCGCATTGCTAGCCCAGGATTGCTCCTTGGCTAGGGCAAGCTCCACCCTCAGGGCCTCCACGGCAGCAGCTCTGCCTGCAGTCGAAGCATATCACATTAACATTATGATCCTCTTAATATTTCCTATAAAAATAGGAAAGCAGAGCACATACTTTGTGACTCATTAAGCCGCTCGTTCACAAGCGTGATGTTGGCGTCCACAATTTCAATCTGTCGCCTCAGTTTGGCAACTTCAGTGGTTCGGTCTGCCGCCGGACCCTTAGCCACCTGCGCATGAATGCAGTGCGATCATTACTTAAGAGTGTGATCCTCCGTTTGCCGCCTAGGGCTGGAAACCAGAGTCTCAGGGGCTACTATCTATATGGAGCACACCTACCGTGTGTGGTACAACCAAAAAATTACGTATTTCATTATGTACCTCAAAGCCTTTGAGCATGCTCGTAAAAGCTTCATTAAACCTGCTCGTGGCAGATGAAATCTTCTCAAGCAACGTGCCTATTAACGAACAGTGATCCTCCGAGAGAGCAGCTCTCTCCAGAAGGCCCGTCAGCGTGTCCGGCCGGTCGCCGGACTGTGCCGGACCTTTCTTATTGCCCCTCGTGGGAGCCGAACGCTCCGGGCTCAGGGAAGCCGAAGTATTAGCTTCTGGCCTCGGCAAATCTGGACTCCTCCGTGACGACACCTCGGGGTCGCCCGCCCCATGAGGCGGAGAGGCAGGTGGGGTTTTACTTTCCGTCATCTCCGAAAGAAGATCCCCCAAAGAGCTGCTAGCCGGACTGCAAAGAATGGATCCTGGTTATTGTTCTCGGAGGAGGAAGCAGTAGCTTTGTATTTACGATTAACTTACCGCTCGGCTGGGCGCTGGCTTGTTTGTGGGCATGGCATGGTGAGGATGCCCTCCGGGGCAGGGCCCCCTGGTAAAGTTTTCTTCCCTTGTCTAGACACCTCCATCTCCAAGTCTTCGGAGGCGGCCCTCTTCTTCCCGTGGGGGGAGGAGATCGTAGATTCCCACCCCGACTATCCTCCTTCATGGAAATAGTATTTCCCTCGTTTTGGATGTGCAGTGTGTGAAGCTTTGCTTCTCTGTTCTTCCCTTCGTCTTTCCCCGAGGGCACTTGACTTAGCACACGTCTAAGCATCCTGGCTATTGCCGGACTAAGCGAGCCTTCAGGAAGTGGTGCCGGACACCTGATTCTCTCCGCCTTGCTGAGCCAATCCTGGCCATAGATGGCTTTCAGAATAATGTTGTGATGAATATAAACGAAGTGTTCGGTTTCTAGGTTACTTACTTGGGTATCTGGGCGGTTGCAGCTCAGGCCCGAATCCTCGGTGGTATCCGGACACTTTACTTATGGTCTGAAGAATAACTTACACATCCCTTCGAGCGTCATGCCGAAGAAGTGTTGAATAGTCCGCGGACCCTTCGGGTTGAACTCCCACATCCGGAGAGGCCGGCGTTTGCACGGCAAGATCCGTCGGATCAGCATTACCTGAATTACGCTGACAAGACTAATGTCCCTCTCAAGAAGCTCCCGAATGCGGCTCTGCAATGTCGGTACGTCATTAACAGGCCCCCAATCCAGTCCCACGTCGGCCCACAACGCCAGTTGAGGCGGAGGGCCCGAGCAGAAGTCGGGGGCAGCCACCCACTTTGTGCCTCTGGGAGCCGTGACGTAGAACCACCTCCGCTGCCATAGATCGGATTCCTACGGGAAGAAGCCCTCTGGCCATGGGGCGTCGTCGTTTCTGCTTATTGCAGCGCCTCCGCACTCCGCGTGTCGCCCCTCAATCACCTTCGGATTTATATTGAAGGTCTTGAGCCATAAGCCGAAGTGCGGGGTGATGCGGAGGAAGGCTTCGCACACAACGATAAACGACGATATGTGAAGGATGGAGTCCGGAGCAAGATCATGAAAATCTAGCCCGTAATAGAACATGAGCCCTCTCACGAAGGGATCGAGGGTGAAACCTAAGCCACGGAGGAAGTGAGAAACAAATACGACGCTCTCGTTGGGCTCGGGAGTAGGGATGACCTGCTGATACGTCTCCAACGTATCTATAATTTTTGATTGCTCCATGCTACTTTATCTACTTTTTTGGACTATATTGGGCTTTATTTTCCACTTTTACATTATTTTTGGGACTAACCTAAAAACCAGAGGCCCAGCCCAGAATTGCTGTTTTTTGCCTATTTCAGTGTTTCGAAGAAACAGAATATCAAACGGAGTCCAAACGGAATGAAACCTTCGGAAACGTGATTTTCTCACCAAACGTGATCCAGGGGACTTGGACCCTACTCCAAGGAACAAAATAGGCGGTCACGAGGGTGGGGGCGCCCCCCTGCCTCGTGGGCCCCCTGTCGCTCCACGAACATACTCCTTCCTCCTATATATACCTACGTACCCCCAAACGATCAGAACAGGAGCAAAAAACCTAATTCCACCGTCGCAACTTCCTGTATCCACGAGATCCCATCTTGGGGCCTGTTCCGGAGCTCCGCCGGAGTGGGCATCCACCGCGGAGGGCTTCTACATCATCACCATAGCCCCTCCGATGAAGTGTGAGTAGTTTACTTCAGACCTTCGGGTCCATAGCTAGTAGCTAGATGGCTTCTTCTCTCTTTTTGGATCTCAATACAATGTTCTCCCCCTCTCTCGTGGAGATCTATTAGATGTAATCTTATTTTTGCGGTGTGTTTGTTGAGACCGATGAATTGTGAGTTTATGATCCAGCTTATCTATGAATAATATTTGAATCTTCTCTGAATTCTTTTATGTATGATTGGTTATCTTTGCAAGTCTCTTCGAATTATCCGTTTGGTTTGGCCAACTAGATTGGTAGTTCTTGCAATGGGAGAAGTGCATAGCTTTGGGTTCAATCTTGCGGTGTCCTTACCCAGTGACAGAAAGGATTGCAAGGCACGTATTGTATTGTTGCCATCGAGGATAACAAGATGGGGTATTTATCATATTGCATGAATTTATTCCTCTACATCATGTCATCTTGCTTAAGGCGTTACTTTATTTTTAACTTAATACTCTAAATGCATGCTGGATAGCGGTCGATGAGTGGAGTAATAGTAGTAGATGCAGAATCGTTTCGGTCTACTTGTCTTGGACGTGATGCCTATATACATGATCATACCTAGATATACACATAACTATGCTCAATTTTGCCAATTGCTCAACAGTAATTTGTTCACCCACCGTAGAATACTTATGCTCTTGAGAGAAGCCACTAGTGAAACCTATGACCCCCGGGTCTATTCTCATCATATCAATCTCCATCACTTTAATACTTGCTTTGTTTTTACTTTGCCTTTTACTTTTCACTTTGCATCTCTATACCAAAAATACCAAAAATATTATCTATCATCTCTATCAAGATCTCACTCTCGTAAGTGGTCGTGAAGGGATTGATAACCCCTAATCGCGTTGGTTGTGAGGAGCTATCGTTTTTGTGCAGGTACGAGGGACTTGTGCGTGGCCTCCTACTGGATTGATACCTTGGTTCTCAAAAACTGAGGGAAATACTTACGCTACTTTGCTGCATCATCCTCTCCTCTTCGGGGAAATCCAACGCAGTGCTCAAGAGGTAGCAATAAGAATTTCTGGCGCCGTTGCCGGGGAGGCTTACGCAAGAGAAAGTCAAGCACCATACCAAGTACCCATCACAATCCCTATCTCTCGCATTACATTTTTTGCCATTTGCCTCTCGTTTTCCTCTCCCCCACTTCACCCTTGCCGTTTTATTCGCTCTTCCTCCGTTCAACCTTGTGTTACCTTGTGCCTTCTTTTTGCTTGCATCTTCGCTTGCATCTTCGCTTGCTAAAAGTTTATGGATCCTCATCCACTTGCTAATCTATTTAAGAGATCCAATTATGATGAACCTATTGCTAGTGAATTGAGTGCACTAGATTATCTTTATGAGGTTTTGCCTGAAATTCGTGAATCTAAAAATTGTGATGAAGTACTTTATGAAGCAATTCACGATAGATCTTTGAATAAAAAGCATGATTGCAATGATTTTACTATAAATTCTATTGATGTCAATTATGCTAAAAATATGCAAAACCCTAAGCTTGGGGATGCTAGTTTTGCTATGTCTACTACTTGTTGCAGTGATCATGATTGGGGTGATTCTTATGATCTTGAAAATTTATGTAATCCTCATGATGAATATGAGATTGATAATATTGTTTGCAATAATATTGAAAGGGGGTTTGGAAGAGTTTCAACTTTAGATCCCACATATTTGGAGAATATTCAATCTTATGAAATTTTTGATAAAAGTGGGCTTGGAGAAATCATGACTTTAGTTAATGATAATCCCACTATTTTGGAAGAGTGTCAACTTCGCATGCATGTGGATCGTGTTGAGAATATGTTATGTGATAGCTATATTGTTGAATTTTCTTATGTTCCTACATGTAATTATTATGAGAGAGGAAAATATGGTTATGGAAATTTTCATGTTACTAAATTACCTCTCGTTATGTTGAGATTGCTATTGTTCCTTTCCGCTTCCTTTCTTATGCTAGTTTTTGCTTGCTATGATAATTTGTTTGCCTATAATATGCCTATGCATAGGAAGTATGTTAGACTTAAGTGTGTTTTTCACATGTTTTATGATGCTCTCTTTGTGCCTCAATTCTTGTCTTTCTTGTGAGCATCATTGTAATCTCAATGCCTAGCTAGGGGCGTTAAACGATAGCGCTTGTTGGGAGGCAACCCAATTTTATTTTTAGTTTTTTGCTTAGGAATAAATAATCCATCTAGCATCTTTTTAGATGTGGTTTTATGTTTTTATTAGTGTTTGTGCCAAGCTAGGCCTATTGGATCTTCTTGGATGATAGTTATTTGATCTTGCTGTAATTTCCAGAAACTTTGCGCTCAGTGCCCGAATTATTAAAAATCACCAGAACGTGATAAAATACTGATTCCAATTGCTGCTGATCAATAAACAAATTTTCTAGGTCTTCTAATTTTGGTAGATTTTTTGGAGTTCAGAAGTTTGCGTTAGTTACAGATTACTACAGACTGTTCTGTTTTTGACAGATTCAGTTTTTCGTGTGTTGTTTGCTTATTCTGATGAATCTATGGCTAGTAAAATAGTTTATAATCCATAGAGAAGTTGGAATACAGTAGGTTTAACACCAATATAAATAAAGAATGAGTTCATTACAGTACCTTAAAGTAGTCTTTTGTTTTCTTTCTCTAACGGAGCTCACGAGATTTCTATTGAGTTTTGTGTTGTGAAGTTTTCAAGTTTTGGGTGAATTCTTTTGATGGATTAAGGAACAAGGAGTGGCAAGAGCCTAAGCTTGGGGATGCCCATGGCACCCCCAAGATAATCCAAGTACACTAAAAATTCAAAGCTTGGGGATACCCCGGAAGGCATCCCCTCTTTTGTCTACTTCCATCGGTAATTTACTTGGAGCTATATTTTTATTCACCACATGATATGTGTTTTGCTTGGAGCGTCTTGTATTATTTGCGTATTTGCTTGTTAGTTTACCACAATCATCCTTGCTGTACACACCTTTTGAGAGAAGCCAATTTGATTAGAATTTGCTAGAATACTCTATGTGCTTTACTTATCTCTTTTGAGCTTGATAGTTTCACTCATAGTGCTTCACTTATATCTTTTGAGCGTGATAATTTTTGCTCTAGTGCTTCACTTAGATCTTTTAGAGCACGGTGGTGGATTTGTTTTAAAGAAACAATTGATCTCTCATGCTTCACTTAGATTATTTTGAGATTCGTTAATAGCATGGTAATTTGCTTAATATTAATATACTTGGTATTCAAGATATGTGAAACTTTCTTTTGAGTGCGTTGAATACTAAGATAAGTTTGATGCTTGATAATTGTTTTGAGATATGGAGGTGATAATATCAAAGTCGTGATAGTTGAGTAGTTGTGAATTTGAGAAATGCTTGTGTTGAAGTTTGCAAATCCTGTAGCATGCACGTATGGTTAAAGTTGTGTAACAAATTTGAAACATGAAGTGTACCTGGCTTGTGCATCCTTATGAGTGGCGGTCGAGGACGAGCGATGGTCTTTTCCTACCAATCTATCCCCCTAGGAGCATGCGCGTAGTACTTGATTTTTTATGACTTCTAAATTTTTGCAATAAGTATGTGAGTTCCTTTGACTAATGTTGAGTCCATGGATTATACGCACTTTTACCTTTCCGCCTTTGCTAGCCTCTTCGGTACCGTGCATTGCCCTTTCTCACCTTGAGAGTTGGTGCAAACTTCGCCGGTGCATCCAAACCCCGTGATATGATACGCTCTATCACGCATAAACCTCCTTATATCTTCCTCAAAACAGCCACCATACCTACCTATTATGGCATTTCCATAGCCATTCCGAGATATATTGCCATGCAACTTTCCACCGTTCCGTTCATCGTCATCATGACATACTTTACTTTTGTCATGTTGCCATTGCATGATCATGTAGTTGACATCGTATTTGTGGCAAAGCCACCATGCATTATTTTTCATACATGTCACTCTTGATTCATTGCACCATCCCAGTACACCGCCGGAGGCATTCATATAGAGTCATATCTTGTTCTAGTTTCGAGTTGTAATCCTTATGTTGTAATCAATATAAGTGTGATGATCATCATTATTAGAGCACTGCCCAAAAAAAGAGAAAGGCCAAAAAGAAAAAAAAGAAAGGCCCAAAAAAAGAAAAGAAATAAAAAGGGCAATGTTACTATCTCTTTTTCCACACTTGTGCTTCAAAGTAGCACCTTGTTCTTCATGTAGTGAGTCTCATATATTGTGCTTCAAAGTAGCACCTAGTTCTTCATGTAGTGAGTCTCATATATTGTGCTTCAAAGTAGCACCATGTTTTTCATATAGTGAGTCTCATAAGTTGTCTTTTTATATTAGTGGGAATTTTTTCATTATAGAACTTGGCTTGTATATTCTAACAATGGGCTTTCTCAAATGCCCTAGGTCTTCATGAGCAAGCAAGTTGGATGCACACCCACTAGTTTTCTTTTGTTGAGCATTCATAGCTCTAGTGCATCCGTTGCATGGCAATCCCTACTCCTCATGTTGACATCAATTGATGGGCATCTCCATAGCCCGTTGATTATCCTCGTCAATGTGAGACTTTCTCCTTTTTGGTCTTCTCCACACAATCCCCATCATCATATTCTATTCCACCCACAGTGCTATATCCATGGCTCACGCTCATGGATTGCGTGAAGGTTGAAAAGTTTGAGATTATTTAAGTATAAAACAATTGCTTGGCTTGTCATCGGGGGTATAAAACTTGGGAACATCTTTGTGTGACGAAAATGAAGCATAACCTAACTATATGATTTTGTATGAATGAACCTTCTTTTGCCATGCTATTTTGAGAAGACATGATTACTTTGATTACTATGCTTGAAGTATTATTATTTTTATGTCAATATGAACGTTTGTCTTGAATCTTTCGGATCTGAATATTCATACCACAATTAAGAAGATTTACATTGAAATTATGCCAAAGTATCACTCCGCATCAAAAATTCTCTTTTTATCATTTACCTACTCGAGGACGAGCAGGAATTAAGCTTGGGGATGCCTGATACGTCTCCAACGTATCTATAATTTTGATTGCTCCATGCTACTTTATCTACTATTTTGGACTATATTGGGCTTTATTTTCCACTTTTATATTATTTTTGGGACTAACCTATTAACAGGAGGCCCAACCCAGAATTGCCGTTTTTTTGCCTATTTCAGTGTTTCGAAGAAACAGAATATCAAACGGAGTCCAAACGGAATGAAACCTTCGGAAACGTGATTTTCTCACCAAACGTGATCCAGGGGACTTGGACCCTACTCCAAGGAACGAAAGAGGCGGTCACAAGGGTGGGCCCCCCCTGCCTCGTAGGCCCCTGTCGCTCCACCGACATACTCCTTCCTCCTATATATACCTACGTACCCCCAAACGATCAGAACAGGAGCCAAAAACCTAATTCCACCGCCGCAACTTCCTGTATCCACGAGATCCCATCTTGGGGCCTGTTAGGAGCTCACGGAGGGGCATCCACCACAGAGGGCTTCTACATCATCACCATAGCCCGTCCGATTAAGTGTGAGTAGTTTACTTCAGACCTTCGGGTCCATAGCTAGTAGCTAGATGGCTTCTTCTCTCTTTTTGGATCTCAATACAATGTTCTCCCCCTCTCTCGTGGAGATCTATTCGATGTAATCTTCTTTTTGCGATGTGTTTGTTGAGACCGATGAATTGTGGGTTTATGATCCAGCTTATCTATGAATAATATTTGAATCTTCTCTGAATTCTTTTATGTATGATTGGTTATCTTTGCAAGTCTCTTCGAATTATCCGTTTGGTTTGGCCAACTAGATTGGTAGTTCTTGCAATGGGAGAAGTGCATAGCTTTGGGTTCAATCTTGCGGTGTCCTTACCCGAAGTGATGAAAGGGTTGCAAGGCACGTATTGTATTGTTGCCATCGAGGATAACAAGATGGGGTATTTATCATATTGCATGAATTTATTCCTCTACATCATGTCATCTTGCTTAAGGCATTACTCTATTTTTAACTTAATACTCTAGATGCATGCTGGATAGCGGTCGATGAGTGGAGTAATAGTAGTAGATGCAGAATCGTTTCGGTCTACTTGTCTTGGACGTGATGCCTATATACATGATCATACCTAGATATACTCATAACTATGCTCAATTTTGTCAATTGCTCAACAGTAATTTGTTCACCCACCGTAGAATACTTATGTTCTTGAGAGAAGCCACTAGTGAAACCTATGGCCCCCGGGTCTATTCTCATCATATCAATCTCCATCACTTTAATACTTGCTTTGTTTTTTACTTTGCCTTTTACTTTTCACTTTGCATCTCTATACCAAAAATACCAAAAATATTATCTATCATCTCTATCAAGATCTCACTCTCGTAAGTGACCGTGAAGGGATTGACAACCCCTAATCGCGTTGGTTGCGAGGAGCTATCGTTTTGTGCAGGTACGAGGGACTTGTGTGTGGCCTCCTACTGGATTGATACCTTGGTTCTTAAAAACTGAGGGAAATACTTACGCTACTTTGCTGCATCATCCTCTCCTCTTCGGGGAAATCCAACGCAGTGCTCAAGAGGTAGCACCTACCCTGGAGCAGGAAGCATGTGCTTGATGTCGGCTATCGGATATCTGACCTGCCTAAGCTTCGCAATGTCCTCCTCCGTGACAGAGGAGGCCATCCACCGGCCTTGAAGGTTGGATCCGGACATGATTGAAGATCCGGAGTGCCTAAGCTTGGGCTTCGGGTGTTGGGACTCGATATGCGGAAAGGCGCAAGCGTGGTAGAAAAGAGGGATAGGCCCCGGTCCCTCTATAAAGGGGGTGAATATCAATCGTCCCCAGCGTGACCGTCCGGGACTTGCCTAAAAACACGGAGTCATACCAACAGGCGTCATGGGGTTGCCCGCGCCCGTATTGATGGGAATCCCGCAATAAGGGGAACACGGTCTCTGCTTCGACGAGGTGTGCCAATAGAGCCGCCTTGCAATGTGTGCCGTGGCAGGCCAAGAAAAACCGGTTCGTATTAAGCCAGGCCGCGGCGTGAGTACACCGTGAAAAATTGTCAGCAGATTATATTTTAAAGTGTTATGCTTTCTATAGTGGTGTGCGGGAATTATTTCACAGAGCCGGACACGATCCTTGATCTACTTTTGGGGTATTCGGAGATGGAACCCGCCTTGCAATGCCGAAGATGATCTGGGTGCCGGACTCATCGTCATTGAAGCCTGGTTCAGGGGCTACTGAGGGAGTCCTGGATAAGGGGGTATCCGGACAGCCGGACTATATACTTTGGCCGGACTGTTGGACTATGAAGATACAAGACTCAAGACTTCGTCCCGTGTCCGGATGGGACTTTCCTTTGCGTGGAAGACAAGCTTGGCGATCCGGATGTTAGATCTCCTTCTTTGTAACCGACTCTATGTAACCCTAGCCCCCTCCGGTGTCTATATAAACCGGAGGGTTTAGTCTGTAGGACAAGAACAATCAGAATCATGGGCTAGCTTCTAGGGTTTAGCCTCTACGATCTCGTGGTAGATCAACTCTTGTAATACTCATATCATCAAGATCAATCAAGCAGGAAGTAGGGTATTACCTCCATCGAGAGGGCCCGAACCTGGGTAAAACATCGTGTCCCCTGCCTCCTGTTACCATTAGCCTTATACGCACAGATCGGGACCCCCTACCCGAGATCCGCCGGTTTTGACACCGCCACTAAGCACCGCTGCAAATATGACCGAGGTGGATTATGGTGGAGGGGGACACCACACACGGCTAGGAGAGATCAATGATCAACTTGTGTGTTCTAGGGTGCCCCCTGCCCCCGTATATAAAGAAGCAAGGGGGGAGGCCGGCCGACCCCTGTAGGGCGCGCTGCTACCTCTTGAGTTTGCGTTGGATTTCCCGAAGAGGAGAGGATAATGCAGCAGGGTAGCGTAAGTATTTCCCTCAGTTTTTGAGAACCAAGGTATCAATCCAGTAGGAGGCCACGTGCAAGTCCCTCCTACCTACACAAAACAAATAGCTCAACGCAACCAACGCGATTAGGGGTTGTCAATCCCTTCACGGTCACTTACGAGAGTGAGATCTGATAGAGATGATAGATAATATTTTTGGTATTTTTGGTATAAAGATGCAAAGTAAAACAAAAAGCAAAGTAAAAAAGCAAAGCAATAATAAAGTAAGGGAAGATTGATATGATAGAGCATAGACCCGGGGGCCATAGATTTCACTAGTGGCTTCTCTCAAGAGCATAAGTATTTTACGGTGGGTGAACGAATTACTGTTGAGCAATTGACATAATTGAGCATAGTTATGAGAGTATCTAGGTATGATCATGTATATAGGCATGACGTCCGAGACAAGTAGACCGACTCCTGCCTGCATCTACTACTATTACTCCACTCATCGACCGCTATCGAGCATGCATCTAGAGTATTAAGTTAATGAAAACAGAGTAACGCCTTAAGCAAGATGACATGATGTAGAGGGATAAATTCATGCAATATGATAAAAACCCCATCTTGTTATCCTCGATGGCAACAATACAATACGTGCCTTGCTGCCCGTTCTGTCACTGGGAAAGGACACCGCAAGATTGAACCCAAAGCTAAGCACTTCTCCCATTGCAAGAACTACCAATCTAGTTGGCCAAACCAAACGGATAATTCGAAGAGACTTGCAAAGATAACCAATCATACATAAATGAATTCAGAGAAGATTGCTCATAGATAATCTTGATCATAGACCTACAATTCATCGATCTCAAAAAACACACCGCAAAAAGAAGATTACATCGAATAGATCTCCACGAGAGAGGGGGAGAACATTGTATTGAGATCCAAAAAGAGAGAAGAAGCCATCTCGCTACTAACTATGGACCCGAAGGTCTGAAGTAAACTACTCACACTTCATCGGAGAGGCTATGATGATGTAGAAGCCCTCCGTAGTGGATTCCCCTTCCGCAGAGCTCCTAACAGCGCGCCAAGATGGGATCTCGTGGATACGTAAAGTTGCGGCGGTGGAATTAGGTTTTTGGCTCCGTGTCGATCGCTCGGGGTGCGTAGTATATATAGGAGGAAGAAGTATGTCGGTGGAGCAACAGGGGGCCCACGAGGGTGGAGGGCGCACCTGGGGGGAGGGCGCGCCCCCCTACCTCGTGCATTCCCTGTTGGTTGCTTGACGTAGGGTCCAAGTCTCCTGGATCATGTTCAGTGAGAAAATCATGTTCCCGAAGGTTTCATTCCGTTTGGACTCCATTTGATCTCCGGTTTCTTCGAAACACTGAAATAGGCAAAAAAAATAGCAAATCTGGGATGGGCCTTCGGTTAATAGGTTAGTCCCAAAAGTAATATGAAAGTGGAAAATAAAGCCCAGTATGGTCCAAAACAGTAGATAATATAGCATGGAGCCATCAAAAATTATAGATACGTTGGAGACATATCGGGCATCCCCAAGCTTATTTCCTGCTCGTCCTCTAGTAGGTAAATGATAAAAAGAGAATTTTTGATGCGGAGTGCTACTTTCATAATTTCAGTGTAATTCTTCTTAATTGTGGTGTGAATATTCAGATTTGAAAGATTCAGGACAAAAGTTTAATATTGACATAAAAATAATAATACTTCAAGCATACTAACAAAGCAATCATGTCTTCTCAAAATAACATGGCCAAAGAAAGTTATCCCTACAGAATATAGTCTGGCTATGCTCTATCTTCACCACACAAAGTATTTAAATCATGCACAACCCCGATGACAAGCCAAGCAATTGTTTCATACTTTTGACATTCTCAAAACTTTTTCAATCTTCATGCAATACATGAGCGTGAGCCATGGATATAGCACTATATGTGGAATAGAATGGTGGTTGTGGAGAAGACAAAAAGAGGGGAAGATAGTCTCACATCAACTAGGCGTATCAACGGGCTATGGAGATGCCCATTAATAGATATCAATGTGAGTGAGTAGGGATTGCCATGCAACGGATGCACTAGAGCTATAATTATATGAAAGCTCAACAAAAGAAACTAAGTGGGTGTGCATCTAACTTGCTTGCTCAAGAAGACCTAGGGCAATTTGAGGAAGCCCATCATTGGAATATACAAGCCAAGTTCTATAATGAAAAATTCCCACTAGTATATGAAGGTGACAAAATGAGAGACTCTCTATTATGAAGATCATGGTGCTACTTTGAAGCACAAGTGTGGTAAAAGGATAGTAACATTGTCCCTTCTCTCTTTCTCTCTCATTTTTTTCTTCTCTTTTTTTTGTTATATTTTTTTGTTTGGGCCTTTTCTCTTTTTTTATGGCCTCTTTTCTCTTTTTTTATTTTTCGTCCGGAGTCTCATCTCGACTTGTGGGGGAATCATAGTCTCCATCATCCTTTCCTCAATTGGGACAATGCTCTAAAAATTATGATCATCACACTTTTATTTACTTACAACTCAACAATTACAACTCGATTCTTAGAACAAAATATGACTCTATATGAATGCCTCCGGCGGTGTACCGGGATATGCAATGAATCAAGAGTGACATGTATGAAAGAATTATGAATGGTGGCTTTGCCACAAATACGATGTCAACTTCATGATCATGCGAAGCAATATGACAATGATGGAGCGTGTCATAGTAAACGGAACGGTGGTAAGTTGCATGGCAATATATTTCGAAATGGCTATGGAAATGCCATGATAGGTAGGTATGGTGGCTGTTTTGAGGAAGGTTTATGGTGGGTGTATGATGCCGGCGAAAAGTGTGCGGTATTAGAGAGGCTAACAATGGTGGAAGGGTGAGAAAAATGCGTATAATCCATGGACTCAACATTAGTCATAAAGAACTCATATACTTATTGCACAAATCTACAAGTTATCAAAGCAAAATATTACGCGCATGCTCCTAGGGGGATAAATTGGTAGGAAAAGACCATCGCTCGTCCCCAACCGCCACTCATAAGGAAGACAATCGATAAATAAATCATGCCCCGACTTCATCACATAACGGTTCACCATACGTGCATGCTACAGGAATCACAAACTTCAACACAAGTATTTCTCAAATTCACAACTACTCAACTAGCATAACTCTAATATTACTACCTCCATATCTCAAAACAATTATCAAGCACCAAACTTTTCTTAGTATTCAATGCACTCAAAAGAAAGTTTTACAAATCTTGAATACCAAGCATATTATTATTGTTAAGCAAATTACCATGCTATTTAAGACTCTCAAAATAATCTAAGTGAAGCATGAGAGATCAATAGTTTCTATAAAACAAATCCACCACCGTGCTCTAAAAGATATAAGTGAAGCACTAGAGCAAAACTATATAGCTCAAAAGATATAAGTGAAGCACATAGAGTATTCTATCAAATTCTAATTCATGTATGGCTCTCTCAAAAGGTGTGTACAGCAAGGATGATTGTGGTAAACTAAAAATCAAAGACTCAAATCATACAAGACGCTCCAAGTAAAACACATATTATGTGGTGAATAAAAATATAGCTCCAAGTAAAGTTACCGATGGAAGTGGACGAAAGAGGGGATGCCTTCCGGGGGCATCCCCGAGCTTTGAATTTTTGGTGTCCTTGGATTATCTTGGGGGTGACATGGGCATCCCCAAGCTTAGGCTCTTTCCACTCCTTGTTCCATAATCCATAAAAAAAATTCACCTAAAACTTGAAAACTTCACAACACAAAACTCAACAGAAATCTCGTGAGCTCCGTTAGCGAAAGAAAACAAAAGACCACTTCAAGGTACTGTAATGAACTCATTATTTATTTATATTGGTGTTAAACCTACTGTATTCCAACTTCTCTATAGATTATAAACTATTTTACTAGCCATAGATTCATCAAAATAAGCCAACAACACACGAAAAACAGAATCTTTCAAAAACAGAACAGTCTGTAGTAATCTGTAACTAACGCAAACTTCTGGAACTCCAAAACTTCAGCCAAAATAGTAAAACCTAGGAAATTTATTTATTGATCAGCAGCAATTGGAATCACTATTTTATCACGTTCTGGTGATTTTTGACAATTGTTTTCGTGAACCGAAAGTTTCTGGAAATTACAGCAAGATCAAATAACTATCATCCAAGAAGATCCTATATGTTTAACTTGGCACAAACACTAATTAAAACATAAAACCACATCTAAACATAAGGTAGATGGATTATTTATTCCTAAACAGAAACAAAAACTAAAAAACTAAAAATAAAATTGGGTTGCCTCCCAACAAGCGCTATCGTTTAACACCCCTAGCGAGGCATAAAAGCAAGGATAGATCTAGGTATTGCCATCTTTGGTAGGCAATCCATAAGTGGCTCTCATAATAGATTCATATGGTAATTTTATTTTATTTCTAGGGAAGTGGTCCATGCCTTTCCTTAACAGAAATTGGAATCTAATATTCCCTTCTTTCATATCAATGATTGCACCAATCGTTCTAAGGAAAGGTCTACCAAGAATAATAGGACATGAAGGATTGCAATCTATATCAAGAACAATAAAATCTACGGGCACATAATTCCTATTTGCAACAATAAGAACATCATTAATTCTTCCCATAGGTTTCAGTAATAGTGGAATCCATGAGGTGCAAGCTTAGAGAGCAATCATCAAAATCACGGAAATCTAGCAAATCACACAAAGTTTTGGGAATAGTGGAAACACTAGCACCCAAATCACATAAAGCATAAAATTCATGATCCTTAATCTTAATTTTAATAGTTGGTTCCCACTCATCATAAAGTTTTCTAGGGATAGAGACTTCCAATTCAAGTTTTTCCTCATAAGATTGCATCAAGGCATCAACAATATGTTTGGTAAACGCTTTATTTTGACTATAAGCATGAGGAGAATTTAGCACGGATTGCAACAAGGAAATACAATCATTTAAAGAGAAACTTTCATAATTAAATTCTTTGAAATCCAAAATAGTGGGTTTAGCAACATCTAGGGTTTTACTTTCTTTAATCCCACTTTTATCAATTTTAGCATCAAGATCTAAAAACTCCGAATTTTTGGAACGCCTTCTAGGTAAAGGTGGATCATATTCAGTCTCATCATTATCAAGATTCATATTGCAAAACAAAGATTTAATAGGGGACACATCAATAACTTTTAGATCTTCATCTTTATTTTCATGGAAATTGGAAGAACACGCTTTAATAAAGGCATCTTTCGTAGCACGCATCCTAGCGGTTCTTTCCTTGCACTCATCAATGGAAATTCTCATGGCTTTGAGAGACTCATTGATATCATGCTTAGGAGGGATAGATCTAAGCTTTAAAGAATCAACATCAAGAGAAATTATATCAACGTTCCTAGCCAATTCATCAACTTTAAGCAATTTTTCCTCAAGCAAAGCATTAAAATTCTTTTGAGAATTCATAAACTATTTAACACTAGTCTCAAATTCAGAGGGCATCTTATTAAAATTTCCATAAGAGTTGTTGTAGGAATTTCCATAATTATTAGAGGAATTACTAGGATAAGGCCTAGGATTAAAATTCCCTCTATACGCGTTGTTACCAAAATTATTCCTACCAACAAAATTCACATCCATAGATTCATTATTATTCTCAATCAAAGTAGACAAAGGCATATCATTAGGATTAGAAGAAACACTCTTAGTAGCAAATTATTTCATAAGTTCATCCATCTTTCCACTCAAAACATTGATTTCTTCTATCGCATTCACTTTTTTATTAGTAGATCTTTCAGTGTGCCATTGAGAATAATTAACTATAATATTATCTAGGAGTTTAGTAGCGTCTCCTAAAGTGATTTCTATAAAAGTGCCTCCCGCGGCCGAATCTAAAAGGTTTCTAGAAGCAAAATTCAATCCGGCATAATTTTTTTGTATAATCTTCCACAAATTCAAACCATGAGTAGGTCAATTACGTATCATTAATTTCATCCTCTCCCAAGCTTGTGCAACATGTTCATGATCAAGTTGCTTAAAGTTCATAATATCGTTTCTAAGAGAGATGATCTTAGCGGGAGGAAAATACTTAGAGATAAAAGCATCTTTGCACTTGTTCCAAGAATCAATACTATTTTTAGGCAAAGACGAAAACCAAGATTTAGCACGATCTCTAAGCGAAAAAGGAAATAGCTTCAATTTAACAACATCATTGTCAACATCCCTCTTCTTTTGCATATCACATAAATCAACGAAGCTATTTAGATGAGTAGCGACATGTTCACTAGGAAGGCCGGCGAATTGATCTTTCATAACAAGATGCAATAAAGCAGTATTGATTTCACAAGATTCAGTATTGGCAAGAGGAGCAATTGGAGTGCTAAGGAAATCATTATTGTTGGTATTGGTAAAATCACACAATTTGGTATTATCTTGAGCCATACACTACTGGAAACAGGGAATTTGCCGTCCGCTTGCGGACGGCAAAGAGGGTCTTTGACATCTGCTTCCAAAAAAGAGATGGCAAAGAAGAGGCAGACGGAAAATTATCAGATTGCCATCAGCCACTTCTTTGCCGTCCGCTAGCGGACGGCAAAGGCCCAAAAAGGCAAACGGCAAAGAGCTCAGCTGGGCCCCACTGGACGTGGGTCAAATGGACGTGTTGGATGTCATCTGCTTTATCTTTGCCGTCCGCCGTATGGATCTTTGCCGTCCGCTGGCGGACGGCAAAGAGAAAGCACACCACGCGGATCGATGACGTGGCATCATCAGATCGCACGGGCAGCCAACCCATGGACGGCGCGCAGCTCACCCCGAAGCCCCACTGTCGGTGTCAAAACCGGCGGATCTCGGGTAGGGGGTCCCGAACTGTGCGTCTAGGCGGATGGTAACAGGAGACAAGGGACACGATGTTTTTACCCAGGTTCGGGCCCTCTCGATGGAGGTGATACTCTACTCCTGCTTGATTAATATTGATGATATGGGTAGTACAAGAGTAGATCTACCACGAGATCAGAGAGGCTAAACCCTAGAAGCTAGCCTATGGTATGATTGTTGTTCGTCCTACGGACTAAAACCCTTTGGTTTATATAAACACCGAATAGGGTTAGGGTTACACAGAGTCGGTTACAATGGTAGGAAATCTACATATCCGTATCGCCAAGCTTGCCTTCCACACCAAGGAAAGTCCCATCCGGACACGGGACGAAGTCTTCAATCTTGTATCTTCATAGTCTAGGAGTCCGGCCAAAGATGATAGTTCGGCTATCCGGACACCCCCCAGTCCAGGACTCCCTCAGTAGCCCCTGAACCAGGCTTCAATGACGACGAGTCCGGCACGCATATTGTCTTCAGCGTTGCAAGGCGGGTTCCTCCTCCGAATACTTCATAGAAGGTTTTGAACACCAGGATAGTGTCCGGCTCTGCAAAACAAGTTCCACATACCACCGTAGAGAGAATAACTTTTGCACGGATCTGCTGACATATTCCGCGGCGTGACATCACACCACGGCCAAGCCTTTATTCGAATCGTTTTTTACTGTCCCACCTCAGCGCGTTTAGCGAGGCGGTTTCCTTGGCACGTCTTATCAAAGCATAGATCGTGCCCCCTTATTTCGGGATTCCCATCAATACGGACGTGGGTAACCCAACCGTGCCGTTAGCACGCCTCCTCTATCGGCGAGTCCCAATCGACCACGGGAGGGCTCTTGGTATTCAACCTCTTTATAATGAGACCAAGGCCCTCTTCTTTTTCCACCCTCCATCGAATTCGCCTCGCCGAGTTCTAACACCCAAAGCTTCAGATTTAGGCGCTTGGACCTTCGACGATGTCCGCTTCGACCAGCTCGGCCGATGGATGTCTTCTTCCGTCACAGAGGAAGATGTGCTAAAGCTGCGAGACGCCAGGTATCTAACCGGCGAGATTTCGCATAGGCTGCCTGCTCCAGGGCAGGTCATTCCCACTCCCGAGCCCGGCGAGAGCGTGGTGTTCGTGTCTCACTTCCTTCGGGGTTTAGGCTTCCCGACGGATCCCTTTGTGCGGGGGCTCATGTTTTATTATGGGCTGGATTTCCATGACTTGAATCCGGAGTCCATCCTCCACATCTCGTCATTCATTGTCGTATGTGAAGCCTTTCTCCGCATTACCCCTCACTTCGGATTGTGGCTCAAGACTTTTAAGGTGGAGCCGAAGATGATCGAGGGGCAACATGCAGAGTGCGGAGGGGCTATCATAAGCAAGTGCGCTGATGCTCCGTGGCCCGAGGGCTCTTTTCCGGCGGAGCTTGGTTTGTGGCAACGGGAGTGGTTCTATATCACCGCTCCCAGGGGCACCAAATGGGTGGCGCCTCCCGCCTTCCGCTCAGGTCCACCACAGCGGATGGCGTCATGGGTCAACAAGGGGCTCGGCTGGGGGCCGTCCAAGGACATTCCTCTGTTGCAGGGCCGTATTCGAGACCTCCAAGAAAGAGAGATCAATCTGGTCGTAGTGGCGCAGGTTATGTTGATTCGGCGCCTTCTGCCCTGCAAACGTCGCCCCCTCCGTTTGTGGGAATTTAATCCGGAGGGACCATGAGCTCTCCAACATTTTATGGGTGCGACGCCCGTGGAGATGTATAAACTATTCTTCGGATCACAAAAGAAGTGTCCGGACCTGACTGAGGACGCAGGACTAAGCTGCAATCGCCCAGATACTCAAGTAAGTAGTCCTGTACCTAGACAGGCTGTCTGTTCATTTAGCATAAACTTGCCCTTAAAGGAGTTGTTTCTTGAATAGGAGTGGATAGCGAAGGCAAAGTTGATAAGGTGTCCGGCTCCCCTCCCAGAGACCACGCCGGATCCCGTGCTGACCAAGATGCTGAAGGCCATGCCTTTTGAAGAAGGCGAAGGGGGGAGCGGGGAAGCAACTGCCTCCGCGAAGGAGGCTTTCAAGGAAGGAGTGATCAAAAGTCCCACCCTCCTAGGCGAGAAGAGGACCGCTTCGGAAGATCCGGAGGTCAAGGCCTCAAAGAGGGGAAAGAAATCTTCGTCAGAGAGTCTGGCGTTGGGAAGTACCCCAGCCGCACTATTTCTCCAAGGGGATCAGCCCTCCAGCGAGCCGTAAGTAAAAAGAAGGGGTCTTGTAATAAGGGACATCCCTGTATTTATTTCTGAAGATAACCGAAATTATACCTTGTAGTTCGGATCTCAGCCCCTCTCAGCAGAGTTCATCTTCGGGGGATCTTCTTCCGGAGATGATGGAGAGCGAAACGCCTCCACCTGTCGCACCTTCATGCGAGGCGGACGACCCTGAGGTGTCGTCGCGGAGGGTTTCCCCGGGTCCAGCGGGGCCGGAGGGTCCGGCGCCAACTGGCGTGCGGTCGGAGGAGCTGAAGGATCTGCTCGGGCGAGCGGCTATCTCAGAAGATCACCGTGCGCTGATGGGTACGGTGATTGAAAGAATTGCATCCGCTGAGAGCGGATTGCATGAAGCCGTCAGAAGCTTACTGACGGGGTTTGAGGTACGAAAAAATGATGTACCTTCTGATAGTTATGCATATAGAATGCGCCCTGTATAGATAATAGCCCGAGACTCGGTATGTTGTCAAAATTGACAGCGTGCGAGGATCATAATCTCAGTTATAACATATCGCCGCTCCTAAATAGGTGGCGGGCGTCCGTGGCCAGCCGGACTGATGAATATGCCGAACTAAAGCGGCAACTGGACGAGGCAGATGCGGACATCGCGCTTGTCAATAAGCGGTTTGACGAGTCACGAGGTATGCGACTTCTTCGCGGACGCCTGGTAAGGGAGCTTGATGCCCGTGCCTTACTACTTGTATGCTTAATGCAGGTGGTGCCGCTCTTGTGGAGGAGCTGCGGGCGAAACTCGCCCGAGCTAAAGAGCAAGCCAGAAATAGTAATGCAGCCGCTTTAAGGGTGTCCGAAGAGCTAAAATCCGAACGGGCTGCTCACTGCCGAAGCAAAGAGGAAATGGCCGATATGGCCATAAAGTTGAAGAATGCTACCGACCGCTGCAGGGTTCTTGAAAAAGAACGTCAAGCGAAGCAAGAGGACCTGAAAAAGGCCACCGCCGAAGCCAAGGATGCCCGCTCCGCAATGAGAGCTGCAAAGGAGGAGCTGCGTTAGGCTGTGGATGTTGCTGCTGGAAAGCCTTTTCTGCTGCGGAGGAAGTTCACGGATCCGAAGTATGCTCAGTTGGACCGGTTGTGGAGTTGGAGGATGCTTATCTGGATTTAGCGGCGAGTGTCGCAGACGCGATCGAGCACTTCCGAGGCCAGAAGAAGCACAGAAGGGAAGAGCTGTTTTGGTCGCAGTTCCGTAGTCCAGAGCGTCCTCTTCCATTAACCGATCGGTTGGCCGAGTGGGCCAAGCTGAATCGATTGTCCGGACTTGCCATGAAGCATGTCATGACTCATTTGTGGCCGGGGAAACCTCAGCCGAAGATTTATTTTGGCTTAGTGCAGCAGTTCCTTGGTGCGGTACCACGTATCGACGCAATGAAGCGGTCGGCGTGTATTGAGGGTGCGCGGATGGCTCTTGCCTGTGTCAAGACATACTGGACAGAAATGAAGGCCACCGACGTTGCGTCCCCAGATTCGGACGGAAGCCGAGTACCAGTCGAGCGCTATTTTGAGGAAGTTCTTCCAGGCGCTCGTTTAATAGAGACGCAGTGCTCGAAGGATGTTATGTTTGAATGACATGTGTAACTTATGAAACAACGTTTCAATATAATATAAGAGCTTTTTATACTTGTGCGTTCAAGTAGTAAACTACTCCTGTCGGCGGCGGTGATGTATATGTATATATAACTCGAAAGATGGCAGTCTTGACTTCAGCCCCACGCACATAGTGCGGGGTGTTTGCAAAGAAGGCGCTTTTCACATAATCAATGTCTTGGTCCTATTAAGGAGGTGGTAGCGTAGCAAACTAGGCAACCGGACTATAATGCTTTATCACTTTCACTTAGCCATAGGAGTTCGATGGTGGGGCTACTATATAGCCCCTGGAGGCACCGCACTCTCCCGAATTCGGGGTGCGTATATGCCTGACCGGGAAACGGTCCTTCGTTAATGCGGAGGAATTCTAAACATTCCTGTGGGTCATCGAGTGGTTGACCAGTCTCTCGCTATATCATGACAGTCAGTTTTCGGCTTTCTCTACTGAGGAGCTCGCCTGGCCGAGCCGGGGCACAATCGCAGTAGTTCTCCTGGTGCCGCGCTAGCCGATAGAACGAAACGTAAGGCAGCAAAACACAGGAGCCGGGCAAACCCAACATTTGACCAAAGACATGATTCGGAGCTGATGCATATAAGGCCTAACTCGAGACACCGAACACTCCCTAAGGTATTCGGTCTTTTATAAAGCGGGCCGAACAATGCCCTTGGTAACAAGCCCCTGGTGTCCAGGTACGTGCAAACTTCTGACGCGGCCGATGCCAAAACGCCAGCCTCCTCCTCGGTTATAATAAGAGACCGGGGGATTAGTAACAACAAGAGACAGTGAAAAAGTTTTACGCAGGGTCTTAATCTGAAAAGAATCCTTGCAACGGGTCCCTGCTGCACGTCTGCGCCTGTGTCTCCGTTGTGCCGTATCCTGGACGGGTATAGCACGGCGTTCATATGCGTGGAGCCCCTTGTAAGGGGGGTGCGTGGCTAGTAAGCATCATGTTTATTTATGCCGGACTCATATAACCGCGTCCGGGGTCTGAACGACCTGCTTTAGACGCTTTTAGCCAGCAAGGCCGTATTAGTGTGAGGTTGTTAAGGCAGTCTCACATTTTTCCGTATTCGAGGAATACTCGAAGTTTCCCTTTAATGAGATGATGCCTCGTGGACCGGGCATTTTAAGTGTAAGAGATGCATAATGCGGAATTGCGTTAAAGCGGGCGAAAGCTTCGCGTCCCAATAGTGCTTGATAGCTACTTTTAAATGGGGCGACATGGAAGACTAACTTTTCATGACGGAAGTTGTCGGATGAACCGAACATAACTTCTAATGTTAGGGAGCCCGTACAATGGGCATATGTGCCTGGCATTATTCCTTTAAAGGAAGTGTTGCTATGGCTAATTTTGGTTGGGTCTATCCCCATCCTGCGTATTGTGTCCTGATATATCAGGTTTATGTCACTGCCGCCATCCATGAGGACTTGTGTAAATTGGAATCTGTCGATTATAGGATCCAATATCAAGGCAGTCCATCCTGCGTTCCGGATACTTTCGGAGTAGTCCTGATGGTCGAAGGTGATTGGTTTTGACAACCAGTGTTGGTACTCCGCTAGGGTAGTCTGTGCAGCGAGCATTTTAGTGGGCGCCGCTCTGTTTGTCCCTTTTATCACGTGAAGTGAGTTTACTGTTTTAACCTCTTGTGGGAAATTCTTTTGTTTTCCGGTGCTCTGCTTGTGGGGTTCGTCATCATCCTCACTTGGTGTGTCGGGCCCCTTGTGTTCGGCGTTGAGTCTGCCGGACTGCTTGAAGACCCAACAATCTCTGTGGGTATGGTTTGCAGGCTTCCCGGGAGTACTGTGGATTTGGCATATATTGTCCAAGATTTTGTTTAAGTTGGATAGCTCATCGCTATTGTCCTTAAGGGGCGGTTTTTTATTGTTCTGCCGCGAGCTTTTGAATCCGGCGTTGACTGCCGCGCTCTTTGGACCGTTCCCCTTAATCCGGCGTTGGTCCTTGTTGCGTCGTGGTTTCCCATTTCCATCCCTGACCTCGGATGTACTTGGGTCGCTGGTGCTGCATCTTGCTAGCCAGCTATCCTCTCCCGCGCAAAAGCGGGTCATGAGGCTTGTTAATGCGGCCATTGTTCTTGGCTTTTCTTGGCCGAGGTGTCTGGTGAGCCATTCGTCTCGGACATTGTGTTTGAAGGCTGCTAAGGCTTGACATCGAACGATCGACTATTTGGTTCTTTTGGTAAGA
This sequence comes from Aegilops longissima, assembly GCA_021605205.1. Lineage (NCBI taxonomy): Eukaryota > Viridiplantae > Streptophyta > Magnoliopsida > Poales > Poaceae > Aegilops > Aegilops longissima. The sequence continues at coordinate 107,763,336 of CM038682.1, read as the reverse complement.
AACCTGTTCCGAATTTCGGGCTGACTCTCGGGCTGTTGAGTTATGTGACTTAGATAAATGCGCATCCGGAGGGCGGACATAGGTCCCCTGAAAATTTGCCCGAAACGCATCCTCGAGCTCTTCCCAACTTCCAATGGTGTTTTCGGGAAGGCTTTTAAGCCAATGCCGAGCTGGCCCTTTGAGTTTGAGGGGTAAGTATTTTATGGCGTGGAGGTCATCTCCTCTGGCCATGTGTATGTGCAGGATGTAATCCTCGATCCAGACTCCAGGGTCTGTTGTTCCGTCGTATGCATCTATGTTTACGGGTTTGAATCCCGCTGGAAATTCGTGATCCAGCACCTCATCGGTGAAACATAGGGGATGTGCGGCGCCCCTGTATTTGGGTGTGCCGTGGTGTTCGAATACTCGACACGCTGTATTGCTTTCTAGAGCTTGCTTTCTTGGCCCGTAGATAGACCTGGTGGGCCATTCTTTTGGTGCGATTCCTTATGCGGATCGTGTGCGGCTTGTGTGCTTGCGCCGCTTGCCACTCTATGTTTGCCACGTGGTCGCTCTATCCGACCGGCGACCTCTTTGTTCTTTGATCGTGGGGCTCTCGGCCTCCTCGTCGGTTCGGGCAGTAGTTTGCGCTTTGGGTAGCTCTTTGTTCGGCGGCTATCGCCATATTTGTCTGTGGTGTTGAGTACTTTGCTCCGTCTCACTCGGAGTGCGTTTTCTGCTGTTTTGAGCTTCCGTTTCTGCTTTTTAAGGCTACGTGCGGTGGCGACGAGCTCTCTGTGGAGGTTCTTCTGCTCCAATGATATGTCAGGCGAGAGATTGTCTAGACTGTTGTCGTTGCCGGGGACGAGTTGTTTATCCAAGTTATCCTGTTCGGATGGTTGCTCCATGGCATGTTCGTCGTCGGCCGGTTTGCCCTGCTCTATGGCTGGGTCTGTGTGGGTGCTGTCTTTGTCGAGGTGGGGTTTTTAACGGCGCTTACGTCGTCGTTTTGACTGCTTTCCAGGAGGATTACTTTTCGCAGTGTCCCGTTGCTCCTCGCTATCGCTTCCCTTGGGTGTATCATCCATGCACACATCATGAGTTGTGGTGGCCTTCCAGTGCCCTTTCGGCGCTGGTTCTTGGTCGTCTCTGACATCGTCGTCCATACCGTCGAAGTCTTCGGAGTCGAAGTCGAGCATGTTGGTTAAATCATCGATAGTGGCTACGAAGTGGGTGGTGGGTGGGTGTTGAATTTCCTCGTTGTCCGAATCCCAACCTTCCTGACCGTAGTCCGGCCAGGGCTCTCCTGATAAAGAGAGAGACTTTAGTGAGTTCAGGATATCGCCGAAAGGCGAAAATAAAAGATGTCCGCGCGGTGAATTCCATAATCGGCGCCTAATCGGATTCGACCGGCGGGCGCGGAAGGTTGGTCCGGAGAGGAGTCCGCACACAGAGTCACGAGCCATGACGGACAGAGATGGTGTTCGGCTCGATCGCCGTAGAGATTTCAGCCCCCGAGGTGGTGTCCAACCAACCATCCTCGATTGGCGAGATCGGCTCCGAATCAATGGTCGGAGCGGACACTAGTGCGGCCTCCAGGACACTGTCCGGCGGCAGAGTTAGATCATGCCCATCAAGATAGTGCGGCGCGCTCGGCTGCGGCTCGAATCCGTCAAAGATCAAGTCTCCGCGGATGTCGGACGTGTAGTTTAAACTTCCAAACCTGACCTGATGGCCAGGGGCGTAGCTTTCGATCTGCTCCAGATGGCCAAGCGAATTGGCCCGCAGTGCAAAGCCACCGAATACGAAGATCTGTCCGGGGAGAAAGGTCTCACCCTGGACCGCATCTTTGTTGATGATCGGAGGAGCCATCGGGCCTATCGGTGATGACACAGAGGAACTCTCAATGAAAGCACCAATGTCGGTGTCAAAACCGGCGGATCTCGGGCAGGGGGTCCCGAACTGTGCGTCTAGGCGGATGGTAACAGGAGACAAGGGACACGATGTTTTTACCCAGGTTCGGGCCCTCCCGATGGAGGTAATACCCTACTCCTGCTTGATTAATATTGATGATATGGGTAGTACAAGAGTAGATCTACCACCAGATCAGAGAGGCTAAACCCTAGAAGCTAGCCTATGGTATGATTGTTGTTCGTCCTACGGACTAAAACCCTTCGGTTTATATAGACACCGAATAGGGTTAGGGTTACATAGAGTGGGTTACAATGGTAGGAAATCTACATATCCGTATCGCCAAGCTTGCCTTCCACGCCAAGGAAAGTCCCATCCGGACACGGGACGAAGTCTTCAATCTTGTATCTTCATAGTCTAGGAGTCCGGCCAAAGATGATAGTTCGGCTATCCGGACACCCCCCAGTCCAGGACTCCCTCACCCACCCCACCACGTTCTTTCTCTTGGCCCACCACTCTCTCTCTCCTTTATCCTGCCCCACCCCCACTCACTCTCGTATATCTCTCTCTATCTCTCCTGTCTCTCTGTATGACGAACAGACGAACAGAGGATGCCGGCCGCTCGATCTGGCACAGGAGGGAACCGCGAGCTCGTGCTCAATCGAGCTCCTCGGGCCGCGCACCCGAGCTCACCGCCACCGCGGCCCCGACACCGTCACCCATTGCCTCAGGCCCCATCACCCACGGCAATGTCGCCACGGCGCCCTCCGGACCCCTCGCCGGACTCCGCCTCTCTTCCTATCGCCGTTCCCCGCCGCGGTCGCTCCTCGCCGTTCACCGCCGCGTCCTCCCCTCGCACGACCCCGCCGTTCCTCGCCGCGGGCTCCCCTCGCCCGACCCCGCCGTTCCCCGCCGCGGGCTCCCCTCGCCCGACCCCGCCGTTCCCCGCTGCGGCCTCCCCTCGCTCGACCCCGTCGTTCCCTGTCGTGGCCTCCCATCGCCCGACCCCGTCGCGGCCGAGTCTCCCCAGCCTCATCCTCTCGGCCACTCGCCGGACCCCGCCGCGGCCATCCCTCGCCGGTCCCGATCGAGGCCGCCGCTCGCCAGACCCCGCTTGGTCGTCCCTCGCCGGAACCCGTCATGTCTGAGCCTCCCCAAGCGCTAGAACTCCTCTGGTTGTGGCAGCAGTTGCCGGAGTTGGCAGGTCCGACGACCACTGACGCACACCGGAGCTGCAGCCGACCTCGAAACGTTTTCGCTCATGTCATTTTTTATATAAAAAAAACTCTTTGCCGTCTGTAGTTCCGTCTGGATGACGGCAAAGAAAACGCTAAAAGAGCGGACGGCAAAGGCTACCGTTAGCCACCTAACGGACTAACAGGGGTTATTTTGCTGTCCCCCCTCTTTGCTGTCCGCCACTGACGGCAAATGACTCATTGCCGTCCGCCTCAAAAATCGGATGGCAAAGAAGCTGTTTGCCGACCCTGTCTTTGCCGGAACTGTTTGCCGTCCGCGGCGGACGACAAAGGTCTTTGTCGTCCGCCATCCGTGCCTTTGCCGTCCGCTATGGCAGACGGCAAAGTAGCTGATTCCTGTAGTGATAGTGACAAGCAAGCAATCCAACACACGAGCAAACAAAAAAGCAAGCGAAAAAAGGCAAACGGAAAAAGAGAGGGCGAATAAAACAACAAGGGTGAAGTGGGGGAGAGGAAAACGAGAGGCAAATGGCAAATAATGTAATGCGAGAGATAAGGGATTGTGATGGGTACTTGGTATGTTGACTTTTATGATACTCCCGAAGCGGCGCCAGAAATTCTTCTTGCTACCTCTTGAGCTTGCGTTGGATTTCCCGAAGAGGAGAGGATAATGCTGCGAGTAGCATAAGTATTTCCCTCAGTTTTGAGAACCAAGGTATCAATCCAAAGAGGAGGCCACAAAGTCCCTCGTACCTACACAAAACAAATAGCTCAACGCAACCAACGCGATTAGGGGTTGTCTATCCTTCACGGTCACTTACGAGTGAGATCGATAGAGATGATAGATAATATTTTGGTATTTTTGGTATAAAGATGCAAAGTAAAACAAAAAGCAAAGTAAAAAAGCAAAGCAATAATAAAGTAAGGGAAGATTGATATGATAGAGGATAGACCCGGGGGCCATAGATTTCACTAGTGGCTTCTCTCAAGAGCATAAGTATTTTACGGTGGGTGAACGAATTACTGTTGAGCAATTGACATAATTGAGCATAGTTATGAGAGTATCTAGGTATGATCATGTATATAGGCATCACGTCCGAGACAAATAGACCGACTCATGCCTGCATCTACTACTATTACTCCACTCATCGACCGCTATCGAGCATGCATCTAGAGTATTAAGTTAATGAAAACAGAGTAACGCCTTAAGCAAGATGACATGATGTAGAGGGATAAATTCATGCAATCTGATAAAAACCCCATCTTGTTATCCTCGATGGCAACAATACAATATGTGCCTTGCTGCCCCTTCTGTCACTGGGAAAGGACACCGCAAGATTGAACCCAAAGCTAAGCACTTCTCCCATTGCAAGAACTATCAATCTAGTTGGCCAAACCAAACGGATAATTCGAAGAGACTTGCAAAGATAACCAATCATACATAAAAGAATTCAGAGAAGATTCAAATATTGTTCATAGATAATCTTGATCATAAACCCACAATTCATCGATCTCAACAAACACACCGCAAAAGAAGATTACATCGAATAGATCTCCACGAGAGAGGGGGAGAACATTGTATTGAGATCCAAAAATAGAGAAGAAGCCATCTAGCTACTAACTATGGACCCGAAGGTCTGAAGTAAACTACTCACACTTCATCGGAGAGGCTATGATGATGTAGAAGCCCTCCATGGTGGATTCCCCTTCCGGCGGAGCTCCGGAACAGGGCCCAAGATGGGATCTCGTGGATACAGAAAGTTGTGGCGGTGGAATTAGATTTTTGGCTCCGTATCTAATCGTTCGGGGGTACGTAGGTATATATAGGAGGAAGAAGTACGTCGATGGAGCAACAGGGGGCCCACGAGGGTGGAGGGCGCGCCTGGGGGGAGGGCGCGCCCCCCTACCTCGTGCCTTCCCTGTTGGTTGCATGACGTAGGGTCCAAGTCTCCTGGATCATGTTCGGTGAGAAAATCACGTTCCCGAAGGTTTCATTCTGTTTGGACTCCGTTTGATCTTCCGTTTCTTCGAAACACTGAAATAGGCAAAAAAAACAGCAAATCTGGGCTGGGCCTTCGGTTAATAGGTTAGTCCCAAAAGTAATATAAAAGTGGAAAATAAAGCCCAATATGGTCCAAAACAGTAGAGCATGGAGCAATCAAAAATTATAGATACATTGGAGACGTATCACGCGCCAGGAGGAGGAGTCCTAGTAGGAGTAGGACTCCCCTCTTTCCTACTCCTACTAGGAGGGGGAAAGGAAGGGGGAGAAGGAGAAGGAAAGGGGGGCGCTGCCCCCCCCTTCCTAGTCCAATTCGGACCAGAGGGGAAGGGGGGCGCGCGGCCTGCCCTGGCCGGCCCCTCTCTCTCTCTCCACTAGAGCCCAACAAGGCCCATTAACCCCCGGGGGGTTTCGGTAACCCCTCCGGTACTCCGGTAAAATCCCGATTTCACCCGGAACTCTTCCGACGTCCAAATATAGGCTTCCAATATATCAATCTTTATGTCTCGACCATTTCGAGACTCCTCATCATGTACGTGGTCTTATCCGGGACTCCGAACTACCTTCGGTACATCAAAACATATAAACTCATGATACCGATCGTCATAGAACTTTAAGCGTGCGGACCCTACAGGTTCGAGAACTATGTAAACATGACCAAGATACGTATCTGGTCAATAACCTGGATGCTCATATTGGTTCCTACTTATTCTACGAAGATCTTTATCGGTCAAACCGCATAACAATATACGTTGTTCCCTTTGTCATCGGTATGTTACTTGCCTGAGATTCGGTCTGTATATCAATACCTAGCTCAATCTCGTTACCGGCAAGTCTCTTTACTCGTTCCGTAATGCATCATCCTGCAACTAACTCATTAGTCACATTGCTTGCAAGGCTTATATTGATGCGTATTACCGAGAGGGCCCAGAGATACCTCTCCGACAATCGGAGTAACAAATCCTAATCTCGATCTATGCCAACTCAACAAGTACCATCGGAGACACGTGTAGAGCACCTTTATAATCACCCAGTTACGTTGTGACGTTTGGTAGCACACAAAGTGTTCCTCCGGTAATCGGGAGTTGCATATCTTATAGTCATAGGAACATGTATAAGTCATGAAGAAAGCAATAGCAGTAAACTAAACGATCAAATGACAACTCATGTCTATGGCAAGGAAACTCAACCATCTTTGATCAACGAGCTAGTCAAGTAGAGGCATACTAGTGACACTATGTTTGTCTATGTATTCACACATGTATTATATTTTCGGTTAATACAATTCTAGCATGAATAATAAACATTTATCATGATATGAGGAAATAAATAATAACTTTATTATAGCCTCTAGGGCATATTTCCTTCAGTCTCCCACTTGCACTAGAGTCAATAATCTAGTTCACATCGCCATGTGATTTAATATCAATAGTTCACATCTTTATGTGGTTAACACCCATAGTTCACATAGACATGTGACCAACACCCAAAGGGTTTACTAGAGTCAGTAATCTAGTTCACATCGCTATGTGGTTAACACCCGAAGAGTACTAAGGTGTGATCATGTTTTGCTTGTGAGATAATTTTAGTCAACGGGTCTGTCACATTCAGATCCGTAAGTATTTTGCAAATTTCCATGTCTACAATGCTGTGCATGGAGCTACTCTAGCTAATAGCTCCCACTTTCAATATGTATCTGGATCGAGACTTAGAGTCATCCAGATCGGTGTCAAAGCTTGCATCGACGTAACTTTTTACGACGAATTCTTTATCACCTCCATAACCGACAATATTTCCTTAGTCCTCTAAGGATAATTTTGACCAATGTCCAGTGATCTACTCCTAGATCACTATTGTACTCCCTTGCCAAACTCAGGGCAGGGTATACAATATATTTGGTATATAGCATAGCATACTTCATAGAACCTATGACTGAGGCATAGGGAATGACTTTTCATTCTCTTTCTATTTTCTGCCATGGTCGGGTTTTGAGTCTTACTCAATTTCACACCTTATAACACAGGCAAGAACTCTTTCTTTGACTGTTCTATTTTGAACTACTTCAAAAAACTTGTCAAGGTATGTACTCATTGAAAAAACTTATCAAGCGTCTTGATCTATCTCTATAGATCTTGATGCTCAATATGTAAGCAGCTTCACCGAGGTCTTTCTTTGAAAAAACTCTTTTCAAACACTCCTTTATGCTTTGCAAAATAATTCTACATTATTTCCGATCAATAATATGTCATTCACATATACTTATCAGAAATGTTGTAGTGCTCCCACTCACTTTCTTGTAAATACAAGCTTCTCCGCAAGTCTGTATAAAACCATATGCTTTAATCACCTTATCAAAGCGTATATTCCAACTCCGAAATGCTTGCACCAGTCCATAGGTGGATCGTTGGAGCTTGCACAATTTGTTAGCACCTTTAGGATTGACAAAACCTTCCTGTTGCATCATATACAACTCTTCTTTAATGAATCCATTAAGGAATATAGTTTTGACATCCATTTGCCAGATTTCATAAAATGTGGCAATTTGCTAACATGATTCGGATAGACTTAAGCATCGCTACGAGTGAGAAAATCTCATCGTAGTCAACACCTTGAACTTTGTCAAAAACCTTTTTCGACAAGTCTAGCTTTGTAGATAGTAACACTACTATCAACGTCCATCTTCCTCTTGAAGAACCATTTATTTTCTATTGCTTGCCGATCATTGGGCAAGTTAACCAAAGTCCACACTTTGTTCTCATACATGGATCCCATCTCAGATTTCATGGCATCAAGCCATTTCGCGGAATCTGGGCTCATCATCACTTCCTTATAGTTCGTAGGTTCGTCATGGTCAAGTTACATGACCTCCAGAACAGGATTATCGTACCACCCTGGTGCGGATCTCACTCTGGTTGACCTACGAGGTTCGGTAGTAACTTGATCTGAAGTTACATGATCATCATCATTAGCTTCCTCACTAATTGGTGTATGAGTCACAGGAACAGATTTCTGTGATGAACTACTTTCCAATAAGGGAGCAGGTATAGTTACCTCATCAAGTTCTACTTTCCTCCCACTCACTTGTTTCAAGAGAAACTCCTTCTCTAGAGAGGATCAATTCTTAGCAACGAATGTCTTGCCTTCGGATCTGTGATAGAAGGTGTACCCAACTTTCTCCTTTGGGTATCCTATGAAGACACATTTCTCCGATTCGGGTTTGAGCTTATCAGTATGTAACTTTTTCACATAAGCATCGCAACCCCAAACTTTAAGAAACGACATCTTTGGTTTCTTGCCAAACCATAGTTCATACGGTGTCGTCTCAATGGATTTAGATGGTGCCCTATTTAACGTGAATGCAGCAGTCTTTAATGCATAACCCCAAAACGATAGTGGTAAATCGGTAAGAGACATCATAGATTGCACCATATCTAATAAAGTACGGTTACGATGTTCGGACACACCATTACGCTGTGGTGTTCCAGGTGGCGTGGGTTGCGAAACTATTCCGCATTGTTTCAAATGAAGACCAAACTCGTAACTCAAATATTCTCCTCCACGATCAGATCGTAGAAACTTTATTTTCTTGTTACGATGATTTTCCACTTCACTCTGAAATTCTTTGAACTTTTCAAATGTTTCAGACTTATGTTTCATCAAGTAGATATACCCATATCTGCCCAAATCATCTGTGAAGGTCAGAAAATAATGATACATATCGCGAGCCTCAACACTCATCGGACTGCATACATCAGTATGTATTATTTCCAACAAGTCTGTTGCTCGCTCCATTGTTCCGGAGAACGTAGTATTAGTCATCTTGCCCATGAGGCATGGTTCGCAAGCATCAACTGATTCATAATCAAGTGATTCCAGAAGCCCATCAGCATGGATTTTCTTCATGCGCTTTACACCAATATGATCTAAACGGCAGTGCCACAAATAAGTTGCACTATCATTATTAACTTTGCATCTTTTGGCTTCAATATTATGAAATGTGTATCACTACGATCGAGATTCAATAAACCATTCGCCTTGGGTGTATGACCATTGAAGGTTTTATTCATGTAAACAGAACAACAATTATTCTCTGACTTTAAATGAATAACCATATTGCAATAAACATGATCAAATCATATTCATGCTTAATGCAAACACAAAATAACATTTATTTATGTTCAACACTAATCGCAAAAGTGTAGGGAGTGTGCGATGATGATCATATCAATCTTGGAACCACTTCCAACACACATCGTCACTTCACCCTTAACTAGTTTCTGTTCATTCTGCAACTCCTGTTTCGAGTTACTACTCTTAGCAACTGATCCAGTATCAAATGCCGAGGGGTTGCTATAAACACTAGTAAAGTACACATCAATAACATGTATATCCAATATACCTTTGTTCACTTTGCCATCCTTCTTATCCGCCAAGTATCTAGGGCAGTTCCACTTCCAGTGACTATTTCCTTTGCAGTAGAAGCACTCAGTTTCAGGCTTGGGTCTAGCTTTGGGCTTCTTCACCGGAGCAGCAACTTTCTTGTTGTTCTTTTTGAAGTTCCCCTTCTTACCTTTGCCCTTTTATTGAAACTAGTGGTCTTGTTAACCATCAACACTTGATGCTTTTCTTGATTTCTGCCTTCGTCGATTTCAGCATCACGAAGAGCTTGGGAATCATTTCTGTTATCCCTTGCATATTATAGTTCATCATGAAGTTCTAGTAACTTGGTTATATTGACTAGGGAACTCTGTTAATCAATATCTTATCTGGAAGATTAACTCCCACTTGATTCAAGTGATTGTAGTACTCAGACATTCTGAGCATATGCTCACTACCTGAGCTATTCTCCTCCATCTTGTAGGCAAAGTACTTGTCAAAGGTCTCATACCTTTCAACATGGGCATGAGTCTGAAATACTAATTTCAACTCTTGGAACATCTTATATGCTCCGTGGCGTTCAAAACATTTTTGAAGTCCCGGTTCTAAGCCGTAAAGCATGGTGCACTAAACTATCAAGTAGTCATCATACCGAGCTTTTGTCAAAACGTTCATAACGTCAGCATCTGCTCCTGCAATAGGTCTGTCACCTAGCGGTGCATCAAGGACATAATACTTCTGTGCAGCAATGAGGATAATCCTCAGATCATGGATCCAATCTGCATCATTGCTACTAACATCTTTCAACTTATTTTTCTCTAGGAACATATCAAAAATAAACGGGGAACTACATCGCGAGCTATTGATCTACAACATAGATATGCAAATACTATCAGGACTAAGTTCATGATAAATTAAAGTTCAATTAATCATATTACTTAAGAACTCCCACTTAGATAGACATCCCTCTAATCATCTAAGTGATCACGTGATCCATATCAACTAAACCATGTCCGATCATCACGTGAGATGGAGTAGTTTTCAATTATGAACATCACTATGTTGATCATATCTACTATATGATTCACGCTCGACCTTCGGTCTCGGTGTTCGAGGCCATATCTGCATATGCTAGGCTCGTCAAGTTTAACCCGAGTACTCTGCGTGTGCAAAACTGGCTTGCACCGTTGTATGTGAGCGTAGAGCTTATCACACCCGATCATCACGTGGTGTCTCAAAGACGAAGAACTGTCGCAACGGTGCATACTCAGGGAGAACACTTATACCTTGAAATTTAGTGAGAGATAATCTTATAATACTACAGTCAATCAAAGCAGAATAAGATGCATAAAGGATAAACATCACATGCAATCAAAATATGTCACATGATATGGCCATCATCATCTTGTGCTTTTGATCTCCATCTCCAAAGTACTGTCATGATCTCCATTGTTACCGGCATGACACCATGATCTTCATCATCTTGATCTTTTATCAACATGTCTTCATGGTCGTCTCACCAGCTATTGCTTTTGCAACTATTGCTATCGCATAGAGATAAAGTAAAGCAATTACATGGCACTTCCATCTTATGCAATAAAGAGACAACCATAAGGCTCCTGCCAGTTGCCGATAACTTAAAAAAAACATGATCATCTCATACAACAATTTATATCTCATCACGTCTTGACCATATCACATCACAACATGCCCTGCAAAAACAAGTTAGACGTCATCTACTTTGTTGTTGCAAGTTTTACGTGGCTGCTACGGGCTGAGTAAGAACCGTTCTTACCTACGCATCAAAACCACAACGATAGTTCGTCAAGTTAGTGATGTTTTAACCTTCTCAAGGACCGGGCGTAGCCACACTCGGTTCAACTAAAGTTGGAGAAACTGACACCCACCAGCCACCTGTGTGCAAAGCACGTCGGTAGAACCAGTCTCGCGTAAGCGTACGCGTAATGTCGGTCCGGGCCGCTTCATCCAACAATATCGCCGAAACAAAGTATGACATGCTGGTAAGCAGTATGACTTGTATCGCCCACAACTCACTTGTGTTCTACTCGTGCATAAACCTGGCTCGGATGCCACTGTTGGGGAACGTAGTAATTTCAAAAAGAAATCCTACGCACACGCAAGATCATGGTGATGCATAGAAACGAGAGGGAAAAGTGTCGTCTACGTACCCTCGTAGACCATAAGCGGAAGCGTTATGACAACACGGTTGATGTAGTCTACGTCTTCACGATCGACCGATCCTCAGTACCGAACGTACGTCACCTCCGCGTTCAGCACACGTTCAGCTCGGTGACATCCCGCGAACTCACGATCCAATAGAGCTCGAGGGAAAGTTTCGTCAGCACGACGGCGTGATGATGATGTTGATGAAGCTACCGACCCAGAGCTTCACCTAAGCACCGCTACGATATGACCGAGGTGGATTATGGTGGAGGGGGCACCGAACACGGCTGGGAGAGATCAATGATCAACTTGTGTGTTCTAGGGTGCCCCCTGCCCCGTATATAAAGGAGCAAGGGGGGAGGCCGGCTGGCCCCTGTGGGGCACGCTAGGATGAGAAGTCCTCCTCCTAGTAGGAGTAGGACTCCCCTCTTTCCTACTCCTACTAGGAGGAGGAAAGGAAGGGGGAGAAGGAGAAGGAAAGGGGGGCGCCGCCCCCCCATCCTAGTACAATTCGGACCAAAGGGGAAGGGGACGCACGGCCTGCCCTGGCCGGCCCCTCTCTCTCTCCACTAGGGCCCAACAAGGCCCATTAACCCCCGGGGGGTTCCGGGAACCCCTCCGGCACTCCGGTAAAATCCCGATTTCACCCGGAACTCTTCCGACGTCCAAATATAGGCTTCCAATATATCAATCTTTATGTATCGACCATTTCGAGACTCCTCGTCATGTCCGTGATCATATCCGGGACTCCGAACTACCTTCGGTACATCAAAACATATAAACTCATGATACCGATCGTCACAAAACTTTAAGCGTGCGGACCCTACGGGTTCGAGAACTATGTAGACATGACCGAGACACGTCTCCGTTCAATAACCAATAGCGGAACCTGGATGCTCATATTGGTTCCTACATCTTCTACGAAGATCTTTATCGGTCAAACCGCATAACAATATACGTTATTCCCTTTGTCATCGGTATGTTACTTGCCCGGGATTCGATCGTCGGTATCTCAATACCTAGCTCAATCTCGTTACCGACAAGTCTCCTTACTCGTTCCGTAATGCATCATCCCGCAACTAACTCATTAGTCACATTACTTGCAAGGCTTATAGTGATGCGTATTACCGAGAGGGCCCAGAGATACCTCTCCGACAATCGGAGTAACAAATCATAATCTTGATCTATGCCAACTCAACAAGTACCATCGGAGACACCTGTAGAGCACCTTTATAATCACCCAGTTACGTTGTGACGTTTGGTAGCATACAAAGTGTTTCTACGGTAATCGGGAGTTGCATAATCTCATAGTCATAGGAACATGTATAAGTCATGAAGAAAGCAATAGCAGTAAACTAAACGATCAAGTGCTAAGCTGACGGAATGGGTCAAGTCAATCACATCATTCTCCTAATGATGTGATCCCGTTAATCAAATGACAACTCATGTCTATGGCTAGAAAACTCAACCATCTTTGATCAACGAGCTAGTCAAGTAGAGGCATATTAGTGACACTATGTTTGTCTATGTATTTACACATGTATTATGTTTCCAGTTAATACAATTCTAGCATGAATAATAGACATTTATCATGATATGAGGAAATAAATAATAACTTTATTATTGCCTCTACGACATATTTCCTTCAGTCCGGACGCCCGAGGACCCCTTAATCCAGCACTCCCTCACACTCCTCCGGGTCGCCGGCGCTGTTCAGCGTCAAGGCAGAGCCCGCGGAGACGACGCTCGGCCGGCACACCCGCAGCGCCGACATCGTCATCAATGAGGGCGGGCTGCGCGCCTCCTCCTCAGCTCCTCCCCGCTTCGCCAACCGAAGACAGAGCCAGGGGTCGCCGCCGCCGTAAAGACGGAGCCCAGACTCGCCTCCGTGAAGACAGACCCAGGACTCGCCGCCGCCGTGAAGACACAACCGGGGCTCTCCCACATGGCGGCTTTGAAGTGGGCACACGAAGACTGGGCGCGGACGGAGCTGGAGCGCCAGTGCCGCACCCTAGAGCAGATCGCCGCTCGGTGCCATGGCCGCGACGAGGGAGGCGTCGTCGTTCTTGACGACGACGCGCCGCCACAGGTCCGCCCGGGCGACCCCGGGCAGGGTCCAGCTGGGGCAGCCGCGTGAAGGAGGAGAATGATGACGAGGACAACGGTGATGGCGGCAACTTCGCCGCGCTCAAAGCGTTCTTCCTGTAGTTGGGGCCTTCTTTTTTAAGTATTTCGTTTTCCTATGTAAAAAACTATTTAAGTTGCCTAAGTAATGTCATGTTTGCCGAATTTTAGCCGAATCTTTGTCCCGTTCGCCGAATTTTAGCCGAACTCCTTAAAAAAAAATCAAAAACGCCTTCTAGGGGCGACCTTGGGGCCGGCGGCTGGGGAACCGAAAGCCCCTCACGCCGATTTTTAGCGCCGGTTCACTCTCAGAAGGCGATTTTGCGAGCCCCAGGCTGGAGATGCTCTAAACTTTATGCAGTACTATGTCACACTTTAATTTGCACAAGTGGCCATTTTGTAACGGAAGGCCGGACTGTTCTGTTCTGCTCGGGACGACTGGTTGCAAAAGTGACCGACAAAACTGTTAACAGAAAACAAATCGCCACAGCTCGCCGCTCATCGGTCGCAACGATGTACTACCGTAAGATGCGGCACACTTCTCTGTCAAAGAAAGATGCAGCGCGGTTCCAATTAGGCACTTACAGAAAACGTCACATCGATCGGAGCCGGGCAGGTGCATGCACGTACCGAGCGGCCGGACGACCGCTCGATCGATCTGGGCCGTGCATGCGTTGGGCGCGTGACGCCGACCGACTGACTAGTCGGTGTTGGTGGTGCACGTGCGGTGTGCCGTCGCAAGAGCACGAACCGACTGACGTCCGGTGGATGCGGCTCGTTTTTCTTCTTCATCTTCAGAGTAATGGACGTGTCTTTTGGTCGTTTAGTCCTGGCTATACGCAACAAGATGCAGCTGTTATTTTTTGTTACCCTTCTGTGTTTACAGAGATACAGTTGCACAGCGCTGGAACGGTGTGTTTAATGTCTGATTACTGGCACTGGTTATTGCCAGAACCAGTCTCGATCGTGCACCCATGCAAATCCTACAGTATTGACAATCAACAGACCCAGCCCGTATATAAAAGAGAACATGATACGAGCGTCAACGCCGAATGTTAAGTTAGATGATACGCGGATCTCTGAATTCATATATATACAACACATGTTGCTTTCGGAATCTCAGCATCCCAATTTGTTTTCATCCTCCCGACAGCTAAGGAATGCAAGTTTACGCCGCCTCTGATCCGAGCCGGTCAAACAATCAATCAACCAAATGCATGGTCCAGGCCGGCAGTTTGTTTTGCATGTTTGTTTCTCCAAATCTGACAGAATTCCCCTCGCAGCTTGCTCACTCACCACCCACTTGTTTTGATTTTACCACAAGTTGCACAAAACCTGATTGATGTCGACCCGAACGGCAATTATCAGACCCTATGAAACTTCTCACAAGCTGAATTTGCCACCAGTTCAACGGGGAGTGATACGAGGTCGTTGGCGTCCCCCAACGCGCGATCCGGATAGTTCGGCGACCGATGATTGGCTGCATGCATGATTCCATCCACTCAGAAGAAAAATGAAACAAGTACTAGTGCGGCCGGTCGACACCTGGTCCGTCCATGTCCATGACCGACTGCGACGCCCGACTCCACACGAATCTTCCAGGGCGGCTCGTAAGCGGCGTAATCAAGTGCCGACACACGCGCATCATTACCATTAGCCCGATAAGACGCAGCATCGCCCACGCCACGCACTAATCCCCCGGTGGGCCCCACGCTAAACCCAAACCTCGTGAGCACCTAGCACCACCGGTCCACTCCAGACTCCACTGACACCCATCATCATATGCCGTACACACGAGGCAGTACGCCTGACTCGCCCGGCGGTGGCCGGCGCAGGTGGAGGATGCGGCCCACCACCGGCTAACCACGGCCGCGGCACGCCGACACGAGGGGAGACGCACCACGATACGCCACGGGCCACGGCACGCCGACACGAGGGGAGGCGCACCGAGAGACGCTACGGCGGCGGCGGCTGGTGATGCTGCCTCTTCTTTTGAGGCGGGTGGGAACTGGGGCCTGGCCGTGTTCGATGTTCCCCTCTGAAAAGAAGCCCAACTTGCACTGCCGCTGCCTCTGAAAAGATGAAGAAACAGAGACGAAAGAGAGAGTGCGTGCATGGAATGATTCTTGAAGCTTTTGTTCGCCGGTATCTCTCTTTACAAACACTCTTATATCTGATGCTGCAGGTAGGTACATGGCCATGCACCTTGCTTAGGTGCATGCCCATGCCCAAGCACGCACGCACGCACTCACACATCCTGAGTCTACTGCCACCAAGCTCGCCGTCGCTGATAGTCCAGGCCCTACTTAGTAACCCCCTGGCCGAGCTGACTGCGACGTCGCGGCTCCATTATTGGTCGGGTTGGCACCCCGGCATTTCACCCAACACCTTGCGTGTCGGATCCACGATTGCTTCCCCATGTCTTTCTTCTTGGACCGAACTAGTGTCTGCTTGCTCACTGAGATGATGCTCTGCTACTGCCAGCTAGCTCGCTGCTGATTGCTGCTAAGGACTAATTAAGACGCACTAGTACTAGGTATGTAGGCGGTGGTGGTCGGAGGAGGAGAAGAACTGAAGAATCGGCGGGGGTTTACAGCGGTTCACTCGTCGTCGTCGGTGTCGGAGGTGGGCTCCCTGTTGAGGTCGGGGTTCTTGGCCCGGCGGCGCTGGGACGGCGACGGCGGGGCCGGAGGGGCGACGCCGATGCCGCCGGAGTGGAGCGCGTCGACGCGCGCGCCGACCTCGGCGGCCTTCTTGCGGATGGCGGCGGCGGTGAGGTCCCCGGGCGCGGCGGCGGGGGCGCCGTCGAGGAGCTGGTCGGGGAAGTTGAGGCGCGCGGAGCGGCCGCGGAGGTAGAAGACGGCGGTGTCGTAGGCGCGCGCGGCGGCGACGGCGGTGGCGTAGGAGCCGAGCCAGATCCGCGACCGCTTGTTGGGCTCCCGGATCTCGGCCACCCACTTGCCCCACTTGCGCATCCGCACCCCGCGGTACTGCCTGCCCCCTCCTCCTCCGCGTCCAGCGACGCCGCCGGCAGGCGCGCGGGCCGAGAGCGGCATGGCGGCCGTGGGGCGCTGCTCCGGCGCCGGCGGGTAGAAGGCGACCGTGGCTTCCCTCTCCATGGCGGCGGCCGCGCACCCAATTCGGCGGCGGCTCCTATGGGGATGGTCTGGTTGGTTGCTGGTGCGGCGCCTGCCTGCCTGCGGCGTGAGGCGTGGGCGCTCTGCCGATGTGTGTGTGGGTCTCTCTCTCTCTCTACTGGTACTGGGCCTAGGGGTTATAAATAGAGGCGATTAAGTGCGTGGCGCGGCGCGGCGCGGTGGGGATTAGCGAGGGGGGAGGCGGTGCCCGTCGAGTAGGTGGGTGGGGAATTAGGGCCAGTGGTGCGGTGATTCATCCAAGGCGCTGGATGGATTTCTTTCTAGCCGGTGCGTGTCGTGAGTGAGCGAGTGACCCGCGACAGACACAGGTTTTGGTGTGACGCCGGTGAGATAGGTTACTCGATCGAGTCAGGTGTGTTGTCCGATCGGCCCTGTGACTTATCCAGGGGATTTATTCAGTGGTTGAGGGTGTCGACGGCTCACTTGGATGTGTACGAACTGTCACTGGGCCTAGAGAGAGAGACCCACGCCACGCAACAAGATTCTGATCGCGATCGACCTAATTGGCAAGGTTTGAGCCGTTGCGCTCCACGAAATCACGCACGCACGCTAATAAGCTGTCGTGATTGACAGTACTGTACGATCCTCGATCGGTCGATCGCAAATATCCCCGCGAGACGACCCGACGCACGGTACGTGCCGTGGCGCGCCGCGCTAGCCAGCCCTAGCCGGTCGCGTGCGCCCGGCCCCGCCACCGTCTAACGAGGCGAGAAAAGGTCTAGGCAGCTAGCAGAGGTGAACGAGCGCCGTGGATCTCCATGTCGGCCCGCGGCGGCGGCCACGTGTGGCGTCGCGTCGGACGGCACGAGCCACCCCTCCATGCCCATCGCGTCGCGGCCCCGTAGGAGATGGACGAGAAGGCAGCGTGGAACTCTGGATTGGTGGCAGCGGGAGAGCGGCGGCCACGTGGACGGACGCGGGGGGCGCCGACGAGGGGGAGCTCGCGGTCGCGGCTGGGATACGGCACGGGGGCGAGGTGGCGCCCGCGCGGGGCCGTGTCGCGCCGCTGGGGTCCCCGACAAAGACGGCGACCGCGACGGCGTTGCTATCCACCCATCGGTGGTTTGTTGGGTTGGTGGTGGCGCCTGCCTATGCGGGTGGGGCCCGGCGATTCGTCTCCGCCTGCCTCGTCAACTTTGGGCGAACGGTTTGGTTTGTCCCGGCCTGGGGGTTGTTTATTGCTTGAGCGGCTGCCGTTGGACGGTGGCCGGCCCGCCCGCCGGGGTGACGGGCTCTGGCTGTGAGGCGGTGAGCGACCGACCGACCCACCGGCTAAGTGGTGACGAGTGGTTTACTGGTGATGGCGAGTAGTTTCTTCTAGTAGCTTCTTCGGGAGGAGAAGAATTTCGGGTGTTTGATGCTACGCGCCTGCGTCGGTCCGGCCGGATATTTTCCGTCCCGCTTCGGGTAAGCAGAACATTCGAGATTTCCGGTTGCGAGCGCTACCGTTTACCTACCTCGTTGATGTAAATTTCTTTTTTTTTGCGGGTGCTCGTTGATGTAAATTTCGGGTCAACCCTTACTCGTTCTCTTGCAAATCCACAGTAAAAATAGATGAAAACAATAAAAATCAAACGTTCGGATTTTTAGGTACCACAAATCTGACGCTTTTTATGACAACTTATATTGACACAATGATAGTAAATTTAGTTTGTGAGTACTCAATTTTTTGAAAATAGACTGAGATGAATTTGCCATACCCGTCAATTAAATTTGTCATCCTTGAACAACTAATTTATCATCCTTGGACAACTAATTTGTCATGAAAGTTGTCAGCTTTTGCAGTGAAGCCTGTGACCCTGAATATATATATATATATATATATATATATATATATATATATATATATATATATATATATATATATATATATATATATATATATATATAAAGTAACACCATGTATTAAAATTCTTTGCAGCAGCTGCATGTAATTTTTTTTCTGCGACGAAATTTTCGATCTTTCTCATCAACTATCAAGCTAGTACAAAGAAGACCGGAAGTTAAAAAAATACACCCAGATCCGTAAACCACCTAGCGGCAACTACAACAACTGAAGCGAGCCGAAGGCACACCGCCGTCTTCACCCCTCCCACATTGAAGCCAGGAAAACCTTGTTGTAGTAGACAGTAAAGAAGTCATTGTGTTAAGGCCCCATAAAATCAACGCACCAAAAAAAAACCGCTCTTTGAAAAAAAAGATAGATCGAAAGAATCCAACCTATAGACACACCGAAGACAAACACCGACCGAATCCTACGAGATCCGTCAGAAAAAAAAAAACCTCCACACGCGCCTTTGACGGTGCTAGAAACACCGCCGGAATGAAGGCTAGGCGAGTAAAACCTTATTCCATCTTCCGAGAGCCGCCGCCGCCTCGCCTCTCCGAGTAGGATACAAACCCTAACAAAAATCAAAAAGACGTGAAAGACGAAGCTATCTCGCCAGCAAGGCCCGGGATACACAGCGTCTCATGCCATTAGACCTCACAGGAGACAGGCTAGACAGACGGTGGCGCGGGCAGGAGGCATGAGAAACCCTGGCGTGGCTGGGTACACAGGTGTACCAGCCAACGTAAATTCTGCGTCATGCAGAAGTCGGTGCCCTGTCGGTCGATAACCTCACTATGGCTATCTACGGCAGGTTCAGCAAGGACCATTCAGGTTGCTCCTGGTCATTAATCAGGAAATAGGTCCCATCCCAACTCGCAGGTACTCCCGTACCGCAAGGACACGAGGTGCACCGTCTTATTCAAAAAAAAAAAAAAAACCAGGTGCACCGTCAGGTGCTGGATTCTCATACTGTTCATGCCTCATGGTGTATGACCTGGTACTAGCAACCATCGTCCCCCTAGCTATCGGCCGATATCGCTGGCGCTGGCGTGACGCCTTCCATGCTTTACTTTGCACTGTGCTTCTAATGCGTATGGTCCCCTGGAGGGCTGGAACTCCTGTCAATCAACCACTGTCGCTTCAGGGTGCATAAACCTACTCACCTGTTATGAGCACATCCATTGGCCACTACAAAGAGGTGCGCACCATAGCATTTCAGTCAAGCAACTGCATGTACCCCCGCGGAAAAAATAAGCAATTGCACACGCATCTTTCGTCAGAAACTTACAGCACTTGTAATGCAGAAAGAACAGAGAACAAAAGTTCGTCGGGACAACACAGAGCATGACTGTAAACAGCTGGCAGGCAGTCAGGCAGTCAGCTTTGTCTTTCTTTGACTCACTGCGTTAACAGTTTCAGCCTAATCTTCAAGGCACACATTCATGATAGTGCATCCACAATTTTAGCAATGTTCTCATCACACCATGCCACATTCCCACCCACCCTTCACAGGACATGCCATTGCAAGCCTTCGGACACTCTTCAAGTGTTTTTCTTGCCCACCATCCTCATCTACGCTGTTTTCTGTTCCTTGAGAACGCCTCGAGGTGCACTTATGTCCTGGTTACGGCTTTCTCCAACTATGAGTTCATTTCTTTCGGTTCCAGCCCCTAGTGGGATGCTTACTATCCACAAGTTGCATCATGAATGTCAGGCAATAGCTGTTCTGCTGATTTGAATTCGGTGGTCTTCTGGGAACCAACCATCCTGAAAAGCAAAATAAGGGAGTGAAAGATCTTAGCGGGATCTAATGCCCTAAAAGAACTTTATTTTCATGTACACCAACCAGTACCACCATAAGACACACATGACAGAATGTCTACTTATTAGCAAGCAGGGAGAGAAAGATTGGTTAAAACCATTGTTAAATGAGGGGTATTTGTTTTCACATTTAAATTGAATCCGAGCAAAACAATCCTCATACAAAATAGGACAAGACTTGAGCAGATACAATAGCACAATTATTTTAATCATGTTTCTGGGTTCAACACAACTGCAGTTCTAAAAGTAAGTGTTCTGGTCCTGCCTTACTGTTTTCCATTCCTCAAATAGCATTTGAAACTTCATGAAAATAAATGATTTGAGGAACCTACTGTTCTCAAATGGTATTTGAAACTTCTTGAACATAAGGCATCAAAGAATTTGTATAGCCCCTGAACAACGCATGGGCTGATAAGATCAGTATGCTGCAAAATTTGTACCTCAAGTTAGTCATTTCCTCCCCAATTCACAAATAAAACACAGATTGCCAACCTATTTTCCATGACAACACTGCTCCAACCAATGATAAGCATGCGTTCCAAAAAAATAGCAAGGATGCCTATGTTGTGGCAGTTCCACCAAGAAGGTAATGGGTTCCTTGTATAATGCTCAAGGTTCTAGGCTGACTAGCAGAAGCAGAATTTATTTGTTATGAGCACAAATGATAGACTGAATGAGTTCTTGCTGATAACCACAACTGCTGAATAAAAACATAAACTGAAGGCCCAGACAAATGAGCACCTAAGAAAAAAAGACCATATGAAGATAATGAAGAACCATAAAACTGAATGGTTGCGGTGCCCCACAAGAAATCTCGAAGACACCCTGTAATATGACTTGGCACCCCTTGATCACCTATAGTATCCCAAACATCCGGCTGCCTTTTCCAACTGAAATGGGAAATGACTGCCGACATGTTGTACATATTTTTCTGAAGAGGTGGCTTGGTGAGAAACTCAGAGGCAATGCTGACCTGATAATCACAGAGGAAGATTTCCATGAAATATGGTGAACAGACAGTTTTGCTTATGGAGGTGACAAAAAAAGGACAGCTGAACCTACGATGTTCAGTTCAGAAGATTAGCGAGGGGTTAAGTAACATGTACTCCCTCCGTTCCATATTACTCGTCGCTGATTTAGTACAACTTTGTACTAAATCAGCGACGAGTAATATGGAACGGAGGGAGTACTATTTACTTGCCAGAGAAATGAATATCACCTGAAGAAGGTTGGTGGTGATGGTCTCTTTATTTTAAGGTGGATGAATGATCGTCCGAGACCAAACAGAAAAATCGAAGTGGCCACAACTGAAGTGAAGAAACAAGAGATATTGAAATTACCGGCTACCTGCATCTGCATGCAGAGCAGTACTGAAGAAAGCAATCAATTTTGAGGTACTAAAGGTAGTTCAGGAGTCAGACCGCTGTTGAAATGACAAGAATTCAAGGACACATGCCAGTGGTACTGTCTTGTTGATCAATGCGGTATGGAGATTTCCCTCCAAAAAGGACAAACCCGGTGCTAGAAGCTCCCACACCAGGAAGATCTGGGAAAGGATTATACGAGGCAAGCCTTACCCCTGAACAGTGCAATGCAGAGAGGCCGCGTCGAACCCAGGACCTCTTGGCACAAGTGGGGAGTACTTCACCACTGCGCCAGGCCCCTCCTAGCGCCTTGCAAAATTTGCTGCCTAGTAATTCTGAGAATTGAGGTGTCGCCAAGTTGGTGAAATTGAGCAGTGCAACCGAATTCCTGGTAATGACTTAACTACTTGGTCCTACGTTGATCCTAACATCCAGAAGAATGTTATAATGAACCATTGCAACCACTGTATATTAACAACGCAGGCAGCTTGAGTCTAAAAAATAATGACTATTTGTTCAACTCAATTATCAAACATATCTGCTGATCTGCAAAGACTGGCAAACAGTATAGGCGTAGCTAAAGCCTGAAGCAAAATGCATGCAGCTCAACACCTTATTACTAACCCTACATCAGTATTCTACATGACCAACAGGCCACAGTATATGTATCGAAAGCAAAAGAAATGTGCACACATGTCCAATTGTTTACCTGCCAATCCTTGTGAATCTCACAAATAACTGTTCTAATCCTCGTCGTCACTACTCCAAAGCAAGCCATCCTCCTTCAGTCAGTAACATACCATCAACAATGTCCTCTTCAGCAAATGCAGACATTGCCTGCGGCATATCCAGTGCTGAAAGCTCCCACACAAGGTGGGGCCTAGGGATGGGAATATCTAGACAGTCTTACCCTCGGATAATAATTCTGCAAGGCTACAGAGCATTGGCAATATAAAATAGTCACAGAAATCAAGGAGACCAACTGCGGAAAAGTAGCAGATGGCTTAGCAGATAACATTTGTTCGAGAACAACTGCAGAGAGAAACTTTTAGAGGCTGAACAATGCTGACATAATGAAAATCGAGAAGGGTCTTTATGAATGTGGTGAAGAGACAATATTGCTTATGGAGGTGACAAGATGGAACTGGCAAAAAGGACCTATGATGTCCAATTCAGCAGATTAGCAAGGGGTTAAGCAGATTGGCAAGGGGTTAAGTTACAGGTACTGTTTACTTGCCAGAGAAATGGATACCAGCTGAAGAAGGATGGCTGATGATGCTCTCTTTGTTAAGGTGGACGAATGATTGTTCGAGACAAAACAGGAAAAATTGAAGTGGCAACAACTGAAGTGAAGAAACGACAGATACTGAAATTACTGGTTTGTGTGCACCACAGCACTGAGGAAAGCAATCAAACTTGGGGTAAAGTTAGTTGAGGAGTCAGACTATGATGTAGAAATGGCATGAACTCAAGGACACATGTCAATGGCATTGTCTTGTTGATCAATTTGATCATTGTGGTAGGGAGACTTCCCTCCTACTTGATTCTATGCTGGTCCTAACAGTCAGAAAGGTGTTGTAATGAACCAGTGTAAACGTGTAATCACTGTATAACAACAACGCAGACAGCTTGAGTCTGAAAAATGGAAAGGAATGTTTACCATCAAACATATGTGCAAAGACCACATCACATCGTACAGGCATAACTACAGGCTGAAGCGAACTGCGTGCAACGCTCAATATCTTGTTACTAATCCTACAGTAGTAATCTAGAGGGCCAACTGGCAACTGGCCATGGTATATCCATTGAAAGGACTAGAAATATTGAAATGCACGCACATATCCAATTATTACCTGCCAATCCATGTGAATCTCACAAATAACCGTCGTCATCCTCGTCGTCACTACTCCAAAGCATGTCATCCTCCTTATGTCGAAGCCCCAATATACCATCAACAATGTCCTCTTCGGCAAATGCAGACATTGTTGTAGAACCAAAAACTTTGGTCCTGCTTGTAACAATGTTATCAACAACATCATCCAATTCATTCGTATCCCAATCCACTGTGAACTCATCATCATCATCTTGCTCATCGTGCTCTTCATATCTAAATTCTGGAACCTTCCCACTCCGCATCATTTCCTCATCAACCTCCCCATTTTGCACGCTGTCCCAAGGCAGCCAAATATCAGCAACCTTTCCGAGCGCGCGGCACCCATCCCCAACCACGACCATCCTCAGGGCGGCAGCGCGTGCATTACGCACCGTGTCGGTGAAGTCGGAGTCGTCGGAGACGAGCACGACCCAGTCGACGCCGCAGGCGATGGCGTGCTTCACCTGGCGTTTGAGCGCCTGGTCGGCAGCCTGCGGCTTGTCAGGGACGGTGCGGACATGGACGCCGGCGCGCCGGAGCTCTGAATCGAGCCCGTAGCCGACCTTGGGGGTGAGGAGCTCCCGCGCGGCGTCCTGGTACTTGGTGTTGTTGGAGATGTAGCGCTCGCGGAACTTCTGGCGCTTCTTGCCCTTGAGGGAGCGGAGGCGGCCGAGCTTCTTGTTGCGCTCGCGCTCGTGGAGCTGGCGGAAGTGGCGGGCGAGGTCGGGGCGGGTGGGGAAGCGGCGGCCGCAGACGGCGCAGGAGTAGGGGACGGGCGGGGCGGCGGCGCCCGTGCGCTCGGCGCGGTCGAGGGCGCGGCGCTCGCGGCGGTCCGCGGAGACCCAGGCGGGGAGGTGGGTGAAGGCGTGGCGGTTGGCGAAGGCGGAGACGGAGTCGACGCGGCCGAGGAGGGACGCCGCCTCGCGGAGGGAGGTGGCCGCCTCGAAGGGCGGCCCGCGCGGGGGCTTGTTGTCGAGGTCCCACAACACCACCACCGTCGGGCTCCGCGCCGTCCACACGCCGTCCCCGCCGCGGAACATCTCGACGTCCGCCGCAGTGGGCGCCGCCGAGTACGGGTTCTCGGCCGCCGCCGCTCGGAGTGGGTGGTCGGCGCGGAGGGAGAGGCGGTGGGGGGTGCGGTGGTGGGAGGGGGAGGGGTGGAGGACTGGCGGGTTGGGAGGTAGGTGGAGGAAGGAGAGTGGCGGCGGCATGGCCGGCGAGCGTGGGCAGGTCGCGCGAGGCTAGAGGTGGATAGG
The DNA here is from genome assembly GCA_021605205.1 of Aegilops longissima. Taxonomy (NCBI): domain Eukaryota; kingdom Viridiplantae; phylum Streptophyta; class Magnoliopsida; order Poales; family Poaceae; genus Aegilops; species Aegilops longissima. Next base: position 107,738,260 of record CM038682.1, on the reverse strand, counting down.
AGGAGACTGAAGACGGAGGAAGAAATGAATAAAATCCGGAGAGCGGAGCGTAAAAAAAAAGTCCCATCAACGAAACTGTCTTTCTCAGCTCGAGCTCAAATGCTCATGACGTGACTGGCAAACTTCAAAAAATGTTTGGAGCGCTTATAAAATTTCATCATGAAATTACGCTGGTGAAAGTCGTGGCGAAAAAAAATAGGGCTTCAAAATGCATTCAAAAGTATTATTTTCAGAGCATCGATTTTGTTGTTTCACAACCCTCACTCATCAAAACGTTGGAAGCAACTTGAGATATCTTTTGGGAAGAGAGAATAACTATAGATGTCTGATATGCATATTGATCAATCGATCTCCGCTTCTTGACTCACTCTATCAGGGGGAAGAATAAGATCAAGCCGCGTGAATGTGATTTCTTGATGAAATTTTTGCAAGCACTATAAACATTCCTTAAAGTTTGCCGTAAAAATCATAATTTTATTAAAAAAAATTACTTCTCATTCAATAGCATATGCGCTCGCGAGTACATACACCACTTTATTTTTCTTTCACCTCAAATACTAAGTTTTGTTTCAGGGTAACATGATTAGAGTGTGCTAATACAATATCAGAATGCATATGTACTATTGATCTCTACTCCTAAAGAGAAGGCGTAAGGGTCTCCCCGCTCCGGTAAATCCCGTCTCATCACCACAAAAGCCGCATCCTATCAGTTTAATTTCGCCTCACCTCCCACCATCCCCTCCACGCTGATTTGTTCTCCCTTGCACATTTTCATCTTTTTAGCGAGGAGGGATTAACAACCCCTCTTACGCGTTGGGTTGCGAGGATTTGTTTTTTGTGTGCAGGTATCGTTTACATAGTATTGCTTGGTTCTCCTACCGGATTGATACACTGGTTTCGTAACTGAGGGAAATACCTACCGTAGCTATACTGCATCATTTATTCCTCTTTGGGGAAATACGAACGCAGTTTCAAGCCGCATCAAAAGGAATTTCTAGCGTCATTGCCGGGGATACATCATCAACATCTATCAGGTTCCTAATCATAATCTCATCTCCTTGCAATTTACATTATTTGCCATTTGCCTCTCGTTTTCATCTCCTCCACTTCACAATTTTTTTTATTGCCGTCTTTACCGTTCATTTTTTTCTCGTCAGATCTATCTTTTTGTTTGCAATCTTGTTTGCGTAGTTATGATGTATCAAGAAAATGCCAAATTGTGTGATTTTTCCAATACCAATAATAATGACTTTATTAGCACTTCGATTGCTCCCCCCGCCATTAGTGCTGAGTCTTCTGATATTAATGCCGCTTTGTTGAATCTTGTTATGAAAGAGCAAATTTCCGGTACTCCTAATGAGGATGACGCGTCCCATCTAAACACATTCGTAGAATTGTGGGATATGCAAAAGAAAAAAATGTGGGCAATGATATTGTGAAGTTGAAATTATTTCCGTTCTCTTTGAGGGATCATGCAAAAATTTGGTTTCCTTCTTTGCCTCGCAATAGTATCGATTCTTGGGATAAGTGCAAAGATGCTTTTATTACTAAGTATTTTCCTCCTGCGAAAATTATTTTCCTTAGAACTCAAATCATGAATTTTAAGCAACTTGAGCATGAACATGTTGCACAACCTTGGGAAAGAATGAAACTGATGCTAAGAAAATTTCCTACTCATGGTTTAAATCTTTGGATGTACAAATTTTTTATGCAGGATTGAATTTTGTTTCTAGAAATATTTTAGATTTCGCCATGGGTGGTACTTTTATGGAGATTGCTTTGGGTGAAGCTACTAAATTGCTTGATAATATTATGGCAAATTATTCACAATGGCATACCGAAAGAGCACCTGCTAGTAAAAAGGTTAATTCGGTTAAAGAAATTAGTACTTTGAGTAAAAAAAAGTTGATGCTCTTATTAATTGGTTGCTAGTAAAAGTGCTCCTATTGATCTTAATGATGTGCCTTTGTCTACTTTGATTGAGCAAAATAGTGACCCCGTAGATGTGAATTTTGTCTCGCAAAATAATTTTAATAACAATGATTATAGAGGTAACTTTAATCATAGGCCTTTTCCTGGAAATTCCTCTGATAATTATGGCAATTCCAATGGTAATTCTTCTTACAATAATAATAGGAACCCATCTAATCTTGAGAGTAATATTAAAGAATTTATCAATGCTCAAAAAAAATTCAACACTACGATAGAAGAAAAGTTGAATAAGATTGATGATATGTCTAAAAGCATTGATAGAATTTCCCATGATGTAGAAAATCTCAAGATTAAAAATTTTCCACCTAAAGTTGATGTGAATGAATCAATTAAAGCCTTGCATGTTTCTATGGATGAATGTAAGAAAAGAACCGCTATGCTTAGGGCTAAAAGAGATTTTTTAGAAAGAGTGTTTTCTACCGATTGCTTTCATAAAAATGATGAAGATCATAAAGTGATTGGTGTTTCTTCTATTGGTTTGTTGTTTAGTAAGATTAAAATTGATGATAAAGGGACTGAAGAAGAGTCAACTTTAGCTAGAAGGCATCCCGATGATTTGGAGGGTGAAAATCTTGATGGGAAAATTGATAAAAGTGGGTTTGGAGATGTCATAACTTTAACTAGTGATGTGCCCACTCTTTTGGATTACAAAGACTTTAATTATGATAGTTGCTTCTTGATTGAATGTATTTCTTTGTTGCAATCCATGATAAATTCACCCCATGCCTATGAACAAAATAAAGCTTTCACTAAACATATTGTTGATGTCATGATGAAAGCTTTAGAAGAAAAGTTGGAGTTAGAGATATCAATTCCTAGAAAATTATATGATGAATGGGAACCTACTATTAAAGTCAAGATTAAAAATTATGAGTGTTTTGCTCTATGTGGTTTGGGTGCTAGTGTTTCCACAATTATGAAATCTTGATGTGCTTCGTATTACCGATATTGAAGAATGTTCTCTTAATTTGCACTTGGCGGATTCTACTATTAAAAAGCATTTGAGAAGAATTAATGATGTTCTTATTCTTGCAAATAGGAATTATGTTCCCATAGATTTTGTTGTTCTTGATATTAATTGCAATCCGTCTTGTTCTATCATACTTGGTAGAACATTTTTACGCACTATACACGCCGTGATTGATATGAAAGAAGGGAATATTAAGTTCAAAATTTCCACTAAGAAAGGGTATGGAACACTTCCTTAGAACAAGAATTAAGCCGCCATATGAATCAATCATGAGGGAAACCTACGCGGCAAAAACTAAAGATGACAATACTTAAATCTATGCATTATGCCTAGGTAGGGGCATAAAACGATAGCGCTTGTTGGGAGGCAACCCAATGAATAAAATTTATTTTTGCCTTTTTCTTTTTGTTCTTGAGTGTTTACACATTATGCTACTGTTATGAATGTGTTTTTATGTTTAATTAGTGTTTGTGTCAAGTAAAGCCTTTGGGATCATGTTTGGTGATAGTTGATTTGATCTTGTTGAAAAACAGAGACTTTTGCGCCCAGTAGCATAATTGTTAAAAAAACAGAAGCATGATAAAATTCTGAATTTTCTACAAAGGATTGATACACAAATTTCCTACATTGTCCTATTTTTTAATAATTTTTTGAGCTAAAGAAATATGGACAAAGTCCAGATTACTACAGACTATTATGTTTTTGACAGATTCTATTTTCTTTGCATTGTATGCTTATTTTGATGAATCTATGGATTGTATTGGAGGGTATAAGCCATGGAAAAGTTAGAATACAGTAGGTATAATGCAATAATAAAATATGAATGGGTTTGCAACAATACTTATAGTAGTCATTTGCTTTATTATACTAACGGACCTCACGAAGACTTTGTTAAGTTTTGTGTGATTGAAGTTTTCAAGTTTTGGGTGAGATCGCGATGGATGAAGGAATAAAGAGTGAAAAGAGCCTAAGATTGGGATGCCCATGGCACCCCAAGTTAATATTCAAGGAGAACCAAACAACTAAGCTTGGGGATGCCCCGAAAGGCATCCCATCTTTCTTCTAACGACCATCGGTAGTTTTACTTGGAGCTATATTTTTATTCGTCACATATCATGAGTTTTGCTTGGAGTGTCTTGTATTATACGAGTCTTTGCTTGTTTTGCTTTTTAGTTTGTCACAAGTATCCTTGCTGGACACACCAATTTTAGAGAGACAAAGTTATGCCATGATTTGTTAGAATTGCTCTATGTGCTTCACTTAATTTTTTTTGAGCTATGGAATTGCTCTAGTGCTTCACTTATATCTTTTTGAGCATGGTGTGCTTTAATATTTTTGAAGTACTCTCATGCTTCACATAGATTATTTGAGAGTTAGTACATTTTTGAAGAAATTCTCTCATGCTTCACTTATATTATTTTGAGAGATGAAAATCTTTATGCTCATGTTCTTCACATAAATTTGTTTGATCTTGTTAAAAGCAATTGCGACATATGAAATTAGTCCCAAAGTGATAGATATTCAAAAGGGATATAATAAAAACTTTATTAAAGATCATTGGAAAAGATAAACTTGAATCTTTGTAATAGTTTTGAGATATGATGATAGTAATATGTGAGTCATGTTGGTGAGTAATTATGCTTTAGGAAGAATATCGATGTTAAGGTTTCTGATTTCCTATGCAAGCACGAAAGTTATGCAATGAAATTACATCCCACTTGTTGTGCATTATTCGGTGTTAGTTATGTTTAATGCTCGTTTATGAGAATTTTCGTTTCTTGGTTGGTTGCTTCTCAATCTATTTGCTAGCCTCCACTTGTACTAAATAGAAATACTACTTGTGCATCCAAAATCCTTAAACCCAGTTTTGCCATATGAGTCCACCATACCTACCTATATGTGATACGTCTCCAACGTATCTATAATTTCTGATTGTTCCATGCTGTTATATTATCAATCTTGGATGTTTTATAATCATATTATAGTTATTTTATATCATTTTTTGGTACTAACCTATTGACATAGTGCCAAGTGCCAGTTGCTGTTTTCTGCATGTTTTTTACATCACAGGAAATCAATATCAGACGGAGTCCAAATGCAACAAAACTTCACGGAGATTTTTTATGGACCAGAAGGAACGTAATGGGTCCTGGTTGTGCCTGGGGGGAGTCTCGAGGAGGGGACAACCCACCAGGGCGCGCCAGGAGGCCCAGGCGCGCCCTGGTGGGTTGTGCCCACCTTGGGTGCCCCCCCGGACCGCCTCTTTGCTCTATAAATACCCCAATATTTCCAGAATCCTAGGGGAGTCGACGAAATATTCATCCAGCCGCCGCAGATTCCAGAACCACCAGATCCAATATAGACACCATCTCGGATGGGGTTCACCACCTCCATTGGTGCCTCTCTGATGACGCGTGAGTAGTTCTTTGGAGACCTTCGGGTCCGTAGTTAGTATCTAGATGGCTTCCTCTCTCTCGCTGAATTCTCAATACAACGGTCTCTTGGAGATCCATATGATGTAACTCTTTTTGCCGTGTGTTTGTTGGGATCTGATGAACTTTGAGTTTATGATCAGTTATATCTTTTTATATCCATGAAAGTTATTTGAGTTTCTTTGATCTCTTATATCCATGATTGCTTATAGCCTCGTATTTCTTCTCCGATATTTGGGTTTTGTTTGGCCAACTTGATCTATTTATCTTGCAATGGGAAGAGGTGCTTTGTAGTGGGTTCGATCTTACGGTGCTTGATCCCAAAGTGATGTAGGGGCCTTGCACGTATGTATCATTGCTAATAAGGATAAAACGATTGGGTCTATCTCTACATAGGTAGATCTTGTCTACATCATGTCATCGTTCTTATTGCATTACTCTGCTTTTCCATGAACTTAATACACTAGATGCATGCTGGATAGCGGTTGATGTGTGGAGTAATAGTAGTAGATGCAGGCAGGAATCGATCTACTAATCTTGGACCTGGTTGACTGAAGCGAATTACATTCAGGGAAAGTGTGGTAAGGCGGGTAGCCTTGCACTGGCCGTTATCCCCGGGGGATGATTTTACTCGATAGGATCGTGGCACTTCGAAAGCT